>OX638312.1:74154713-74872043 GCA_951812415.1 Beris morrisii | reverse complement strand
AAGATGGAAGATGGAAGATGGAAGATGGAAGATGGTAGATGGAAGATGGAAGATGGAAGATGGAAGATGGAAGATGGAAGATGGAAGATGGAAGATGGAAAATGGAAGGTGGAAGATGGAAGATGGAAGATGGAAGATGGAAGATGGAAGATGGAAGATGGAAGATGGAAGATGGAAGATGGAAGATGGAAGATGGAAGATGGAAGATGGAAGATGGAAGATGGAAGATGAAGATGGAAGATGGAAGATGGAAGATGGAAGATGGAAGATGGAAGATGGAAGATGAAGATGGAAGATGGAAGATGGAAGATGGAAGATGGAAGATGGAAGATGGAAGATGGAAGATGGCAGATGGAAGATGGAAGATGGAAGATGGAAGATGGAAGATGGAAGATGGAAGATGGCAGATGGAAGATGGAAGATGGAAGATGGAAGAAGATGAAGATGGAAGATGGAAGATGGAAGATGGAAGATGAAGATGGAAGATGGAAGATGGAAGATGGAAGATGGAAGATGGAAGATGGAAGATGGAAGATGGAAGATGGAAGATGGAAGATGGAAGATGGAAGATGGAAGATGGAAGATGGAAGATGGAAGATGGAAGATGGAAGATGGAAGATGGAAGATGGAAGATGGAAGATGGAGGAAGATGGAAGATGGAAGATGGAAGATGGAAGATGGAAGATGGAAGATGGAAGATGGAAGATGGAAGATGGAAGATGGAAGATGGAAGATGGAAGATGGATGGAAGATGGAAGATGGAAGATGGAAGATGGAAGATGGAAGATGGAAGATGGAAGATGGAAGATGGAAGATGGAAGATGGAAGATGGAAGATGGAAGATGGAAGATGGAAGATGGAAGATGGAAGATGGAAGATGGAAGATGGAAGATGGAAGATGAAGATGGAAGATGGAAGATGGAAGATGGAAGATGGAAGATGGAAGATGGAAGATGGAAGATGGAAGATGGAAGATGGAAGATGGAAGATGGAAGATGGAAGATGGAAGATGGAAGATGGAAGATGGAAGATGGAAGATGGAAGATGAAGATGGAAGATGGAAGATGGAAGATGGAAGATGGAGATGGAAGATGGAAGATGGAAGATGGAAGATGGAAGATGGAAGATGGAAGATGGAAGATGGAAGATGGAAGATGGAAGATGGAAGATGGAAGATGGAAGATGGAAGATGGAAGATGGAAGATGGAAGATGAAGATGGAAGATGGAAGATGGAAGATGGAAGATGGAAGATGGAAGATGGAAGATGGAAGATGGAAGATGGAAGATGGAAGATGGAAGATGGAAGATGAAGATGGAAGATGGAAGATGGAAGATGGAAGATGGAAGATGGAAGATGGAAGATGAAGATGGAAGATGGAAGATGGAAGATGGAAGATGGAAGATGAAGATGGAAGATGGAAGATGGAAGATGGAAGATGGAAGATGGAAGATGGAAGATGGAAGATGGAAGATGAAGATGGAAGATGGAAGATGGAAGATGGAAGATGGAAGATGGAAGATGGAAGATGGAAGATGGAAGATGGAAGATGGAAGATGGAAGATGGAAGATGGAAGATGGAAGATGAAGATGGAAGATGGAAGATGGAAGATGGAAGATGGAAGATGGAAGATGGAAGATGGAAGATGGAAGATGGAAGATGGAAGATGGAAGATGGAAGATGGAAGATGGAAGATGGAAGATGGAAGATGGAAGATGGAAGATGGAAGATGGAAGATGGAAGATGAGATGGAAGATGGAAGATGGAAGATGGAAGATGGAAGATGGAAGATGGAAGATGGAAGATGATGAAGATGGAAGATGGAAGATGGAAGATGGAAGATGGAAGATGGAAGATGGAAGATGGAAGATGGAAGATGGAAGATGGAAGATGGAAGATGGAAGATGGAAGATGGAAGATGGAAGATGGAAGATGGAAGATGGAAGATGGAAGATGGAAGATGGAAGATGGAAGATGGAAGATGGAAGATGGAAGATGGAAGATGGAAGATGGAAGATGGAAGATGGAAGATGGAAGATGGAAGATGGAAGATGGAAGATGGAAGATGGAAGATGAAGATGGAAGATGGAAGATGGAAGATGGAAGATGGAAGATGGAAGATGGAAGATGGAAGATGGAAGATGGAAGATGGAAGATGGAAGATGGAAGATGGAAGATGGAAGATGGAAGATGAAGATGGAAGATGGAAGATGGAAGATGGAAGATGGAAGATGGAAGATGGAAGATGGAAGATGGAAGATGGAAGATGGAAGATGGAAGATGGAAGATGAAGATGGAAGATGGAAGATGGAAGATGGAAGATGGAAGATGGAAGATGGAAGATGGAAGATGGAAGATGGAAGATGGAAGATGGAAGATGGAAGATGGAAGATGGAAGATGGAAGATGGAAGATGGAAGATGGAAGATGGAAGATGGAAGATGGAAGATGGAAGATGGAAGATGGAAGATGGAAGATGGAAGATGGAAGATGGAAGATGGAAGATGGAAGATGGAAGATGGAAGCATGGAAGATGGAAGATGGAAGATGGAAGATGGAAGATGGAAGATGGAAGATGGAAGATGGAAGATGGAAGATGGAAGATGGAAGATGGAAGATAGAAGATGGAAGATGGAAGATGGAAGATGGAAGATGGAAGATGGAAGATGGAAGATGGAAGATGGAAGATGGAAGATGGAAGATGGAAGATGGAAGATGGAAGATGGAAGATGGAAGATGGAAGATGGAAGATGGAAGATGGAAGATGGAAGATGGAAGATGGAAGATGGAAGATGTAAGATGGAAGATGGAAGATGGAAGATGGAAGATTATAAATTGAAAAGAGGATATGGAAGATAGATTTAGGAGAAAGTATTACTGGACACCAAAACTATAAAATGAAAATTTACATTTTTCATTTATGGTATTTCCACTTTTAAGTCAATTTCAATTTGTTTCACTCCCCGCTCGACTTGAAATTAAAAGATATCACTATCTCAAAATTTGCAGGGCTAAAGGGATTAAAACTCCCTTTTCGCGTTCATGTTTGGCTGACGCGCGCTACGCTCCAACTACCTTTTGCGCAGCCCTGTGTGGTTCAAAAGATGAAAACTCTCTTTTCGCGTTCATGTTTGGCTGACGTGCGCTTCGCTCTTGCCATAGAAATATTTTCACTTTCGTTTAATATTTTATGTCTTTTAAAGAAACTCTTTCATTTCTACTTTGTAACCTTTTTAATTATTTTTCCAACCATATTCTCGTATATTAAGGAAATAAGTCAATAATTGTTACTTGTTTACTAAATTTTAGGGAATACACTCTTCGAAAGGTTAAAAATAATTAAGTATGTAAGAGGCCTTGAGATAAAATCGTTTAATATTTTTAGACATTCAATTGCTATGTCGTCAAATCCAGGACTAGAGCCAATATTTTTTAAAACTAGTTTCCTATTATTTCCCGCAATAACCAGCACTGCCTTAAAATAATCAATTTTGAGTATTTTCATTAAAGCTCATAATATATTCATAATTTTTTTTTTTTTAAATTAGTTTTCGGTTTTTCAATATTAATCTGCAGTCCCCTTGTACGGCAGTGCAAAAAATCCACCTGGATCTTTTGAACCGGTTCAAATCCGAATTTCCCATCTCTAATTCGACCGATCGAAATTCTGAAGAATGGGTTGTATGGATATGAATTGGTTTTGCTTTGTATAGGATTGTAAAGGATTCAACCCGGATTATAATTTTATAGATTCGATGCATCGTAAAAAATAATTTTAGTTGGATGAGTTTGCGCTTGCAAACGTCACATTACGTCGCCGTTATGTTTGTCCATTTTTAACGGATTTGGTATCTTTATAAACAATGCTCGTGGAAACATATGAAAATATCTCGAGCGAAATCAATTTATGGCTTACTGGGAGGGGCGTTCGGAAATTTCGAGTATTGAGCTCGATAAAATTTTTGTGGTCGGTGGTATTCTAGTAGTATACATACTATAAATTCTTGTGTTTCGAATTGCGATTAAAATATTGATTGTTTTTAAGACAGTTACTATAGATGTTAGCGCTGAAAAAACAATCTCGGTTTCCAAAGCCTCGATTCTAGCTCGATTTATGGCGAAGCACAAATGAAGTTTTACTGGAAAAAGATATACCACAACAGGTAAAAGAAATGGGTGAAAACTTTAAAAATGAATTGTCCCCGTGGTTGTCTCATGCTGTTATGACACTGGCTATTTTTGCGGCTTTAAAGCGGCTAGACAATCCAAATGGAGAGGGATAGAGACTTTAACATACAATTTAGACATTGGTGTGAGAGAGACAGTCCGAACAGCAAACTATGGGTAACTGTCAAAAAACAATCCATAACTGTCAAAAAAAAAGCTGCAACAAAGCGCATTCGAGCAGTGTTTCGCAACATTCTAGCAGTTAATCCAAGAAAAATCCACTGGCGGTTAGATTTTCCAGCCGCTACAGACTTGTTTTTGACAGTTCGTTATGTATAAATTATGGAAAGTGTCATGTTATGTTATGAAACGCGCTAAGATCAGTATTTTTTATAACAAATCAGTTGTTAATTTCGTCTACTAGATGCCGGTAGCATCAGCAAGGGTATTTTTTAGCGGTAATCTCTTTCTCTCTGTATTGCTCGCCTTGTCGCACGATTGACTTTTATTGCACTTGAAACTAGCGAGGAAATAGCCAGTGTCATAACAGCATAATGACTTGAACTGCTAGAATGTTGCGAAGCACTGCATGCTGGCGCTATGTTGCCGCTTTTTTTTGACAGTCACTGATATTTTAGCTGTTCGGACTGTCTCTCTCACACGAATGTCTAAATTGTATGTTAAATTTTCTATCTCTCTCCATTTGGTTATTCTAGCCGCTTTAAAGCGCCAAAAATAACCAGTATCATAACAGCATTACTGCAAAACGAGCAAATAGGGGGGAATAAAATTTTATTATTTTTGCGAAGATTGTACATATTGCACATCTAATTTTGACGATCAGAAAGCTTCAAGTCAGTCTCATAATACATTAATAAATAATTAAATATTAAATTTCCTTCTACTCTATCTGACAGCAGAGGTGGCATGAATGGTTTTTGAGAAAATGGATGAAACGAAAAAATACAACTTTTCAGTTTAATCAGTTTTACCCAGAATTGAGTCTAAAATAAAAATACTTTATTATTAAAAAATAATAAAGTAAATTAAAAAAAAATTTTTTTTTAAACCAAAAACGATATGCTCTCCTTAATAAAGATTACGGCGATGCGCGGATTTCAATACAAACCAAAAGCCAATTAATAAATGATATTTCGAAATTTAAAATTGTTCTTCACTTCACTAAATTTTCACAACAAAAAACAAGGCTAAATAAACTTTCGAAGTGATAATAAATATATACGAAAAAAGGATGTGACGCAGCAACGGATAGTTATGGTAAGCTGTGACTCTTTAATACAAACATGTTACTTTCCTCAGTTTTTTAAATTCCTTCTACTTGAAAGAGTAAGATTAAAAACAAATAACAACAAGGTACTGAGCGGATAGATCCTTGTGCACAGGAGAGTTGCCTGGTTGCCCCCACCTAAAGAAACCACGCGTCTTGCATCTTTTTATTTCGACAGAAATAGACTTTGCGTGATCGAAAAAAAGTTTTCTAGTTTCAACCTTTCTGACATCCCTCATATACATTATTATATTGGATTGTCGTGTTGGGGTTGGTTTGGTCTCCTCTGTCATTGAAGCCTCAATTGAGCCTATTGCGACGTCCCGCTGGATTATCTGAGGTTCCTCTTCAATCCCTGCGCTTTCAATGCTTAGTGTTTTTCGGAGCGGAATAGCCAGGAATTCCGATGGTTTCATGAAACCTTGAAAAAAAAGTGAATAAGTCTTTTATGAGCAAGTCCCTCACATTCACAGAGAATGTGCTCTGGTGTTTCGTCTTCATTAGAGTCACTGAATACACACTCACCCTTCTACTGGGCGTTTGGCCGATAGCCCAAAATTGGACTGGAAGACCAAAACATAACCTACAAAAAGTCGTATTTAGAACAGCCAAACATTAAATTTGGCTGTTCTAAATTATCTGTGTATTAGTGCAAATGTGTGTAGCCGCCAGCCGTATGACATTGACATTTCGATTGAGAAATTGTAATGGAACGCAAAATTCAACACCATATACCCGTTGCACAACACACTTTTCATACCAAACTAAATACTCACGAAAAGTACACCGACTGTGAACGAAGGGCAAATTATTTGCTTGGCACCACATGCGCATGCGATGACATGGAATTGACGAATGGTAAAGTTGGAAATCTCCACCTGGTGGCAAAAAAAACAACCCCCTAAGATAGACAAATTTTTGTCAGCTGACTGTTAGATGGCGGTTTATGTGTAATTTTGTGATTTGGAGCTCGGGAAGTTTTCGATTCTTTCTTAATTTCATTATGAAAGACATGATAAAAATTGATGACGATCGGTGCGGTTGATAGTACGATATTCATTTCCGGTTCTACATTCCGAAAATGTTAGACAATTTAAATATTATTCCATATTTCTTTTTTCCGGAATATTAAACATTTGTGAAGTTATTTTGAAGTTTATACCGCCCGTTCATAAAGAAAAATTGTTCATTTTCTGACTTAGTTGTTGATTTTAGTCTAACATTTTCGGAATGCAGAACCGGAAATGAATACCGTACTATCAACCGCACCGATCGTCATCAATTTTACTTTATTATTTTTTAATAATAAAGTATTTATTATGTCTTTCATAATGAAATCATTGTATTTATATCAGCATTCATCGGAACCTTCGTGAACGAGGTACACTGCAGGCGGGAGACACAACATCCAGGACGGCGCCACTCGGTACCTGTGGCCACGGAGGAGCGCATACTGCGCATCGCGGATAGGGACCCCACGGTAAGCACCCGTAATAAACTAAATAAACGTAATAAACTATACTTCAACTCTTTTATTTCGTCCTCACTATTATTAATCATACTCCTTCGGCGAATGACGGGTGTCAAACCAGATTTACTTGAAGGGAACGTGCTTGATAACTGTTAGCCCCGCTCCTTTACAATTCGACCTATGAAGAAATTCTGTTACCAAACGTATAGTGAAGTTTTATGGCCTTTCCGAAAATGTAATAAAATTTGGTGGTTAATCAGGTCCTTCTTGGAGAAAACAGGACTTTTTTGTATTTTTTTTTAATTTTTTATTATTTTTGTGTCATTTAAATGAATTTTTCTCAAAAAGTATAACACTGATTGACACAGTTGATAGCAATTAGAAAGAAGAATTTGTGTCCTTTCCAACGAGCCCAGAACTATTACGTTATGCTAAGTACAGCAGAAGTTAGAGATCACAGGTACGATAAAAATTCTTCGTCCTTAAAATCGCGCTATCTCCTTAACGGTGCAAAAACGGGAGTATGTGTAGAACGATTTTCTACTCAGGACAAGTTCCTCTATCTCCCATTTTCGTTTGAACCTCAGTACTAGTTACACCTTGCATTACAGTGGTATCATTGTATTTATATCTTATAGTAGTATCACGAATAACTTCACCTTAGTTTAAAAGATGGGGTTGCATGTTCCGATTCGCGAGCTTTGTGCTGTTGCTTTCCACTAGGGTTGCTGTATACGCACTCACACCAAAACAGCCTCTAAGAGGGGTTTGGCAGATGCGTACCAAGGTGAAAAACCAGTAAATTTAATTTTTTTTCATGTTTATGGGATTTTGCTTTCTAAACATTCGAAATGATTGACTTTTCGCTGCAAAATTGTAAATTTCCATAAAAGAAATGAAAGAAATACGGAAATTTTCAATTGAAAACCACAATTTCGCGCACACACACTTCCATACCAAAGAAAAAGAAGTACTAGAATTGTGGAAGGGAACCGACAGCTTTTTTTCCGACTCTTCACTGTAACGACTCGTTTAGTTGCCGGGGTATGTTCAGTGGTCTGCCAGGTTTCGTTACAAAATTTATCTTTGTTTTACTTCACTTTAATTCAATTTAATCTTAATTTAGGTATTACACTCGAATTCACAATTCATTTTATCTCCAAAAATCCTTTCTTGTTTGTTGGTTCGACGTATCTCGTCTGCTCGCTATAGCTCGTCTTGTGCGACTCCTTGCCACTGCTCGCCGCACTTTGTTTCTGTTTCGCCGTGTCTCGTCCTTGCTCGCCGCACTTCGCTTCTGCTCGCCGTGTCTCGTCTCCTTGTCTCTGCTCGCCGCACTTCGCTTCTGTTCGCCGCGTCTCGTCTCTATTCGACTCCTCGTCCCTGCTGGCCGCACTTCGCTTCTGCTCGTCTGTGCTCGACTCCTTGTTCCTGCTCGCCGCGCTTCGCCTTTGTTCGCCGTGTCTCGTCTCTGCTCGGCTCCTTGTCTCGGTTCGCCGCACTTCGCTTCTGCTCGTCTCTGCTCGACTCCTTGCTTCTGCTCGCCGCACTTCGCCTCTGTTCGCCGTGTTTCGCCTCTGTTCGGTTTGTCGCTGCTTGGTCTTTGTTCTGTCGCTCGGGGTGTCTCTACCGAGCCCGACGTCACGTCGTCCCTCGCTGCTTGGCTCATCGCTGCTTGGTCCGCTCCGTTGCTCGGGTTGTCTCTACCGAGCCCAACGTCGCGTCGTCCGTTGCTGCTTGGCTTTCTCCGATGTCTGGCTTGTCTCTACGTGAGCTTCTGCTTTGATTCGTCTTGGCTGTGTCTGCGGGTCGCGGTTACTGCGTCGTTCGTCGTGGCGTTTTCTTCTCTGCGTGACTACTCGTGGTTTGGCCGACTCAGTGCAGTTGTCAGACTGACTGTGACTGGCTTTGACTATGCTAAGCGGACTTGTAAAGCCACAGCCTTAGTATCGTCTCAGCGTCCTCAGGGCAGTTTCAAATTAGTCGAAGCGGACTTATAAAGCCACGGCCTTCTCGTAAAATGTCACCGGTCAGTGACGGTCGTTAATTCTTTGGTCGCGTCGACTCTATGGTTTGGCGGACTTATAAAGCCACAACACAACCATAGGTCGACTGGACCTGAAACACAGTTTCCAGTTTTCGCTCAGGCGGAATTATAAATCCACAACCTTCGCTACTGGCTGGTAGCTGCCGACTGCTCCTGTTTGTTCGGTAATGACTATATATTCGCGAGAACATTTGTCGGGTGCGAATTATGTTATGGGAAAAATCATGTTTATTTTAATTTTTCCATTTTTATTATTTCGATGCACTCTGGCCCTCTGTTATTTGATACTTGGTGTGGTTGGAAATTCATGATCTGTTCTCTTAAGTTCTATGTACTTTTAATCCATGTTATTCTTATGTTCTATGTGATTCATGCTCTATGTAATTTATTGTGCTCTGGTCCTGTTCTTCGGCAGTTGGTGTGGGCGGAAATTTAGTCAAAATTTCCGTCCTTACATCACATATTCGCACTAACACACTTCAAAAACGCAATTTGATAGCAATGTTCATTAGTACAAAAACAGGCGAACTAGTACATAAACAGGCGATTTTTGTGAGGTTAAATTACAATTTCTAGTACAGAAACGACCGAATTAGACGTATCTGCCAAACCCTAGGTAGAGAGTGTTGTGTGTGTATCTAGTGACCCTACTTTCCACAAATCATTCTTTTCTCATTTCGTCTGTCTTTTCAATGTTCTTTGCGGGGTATAGAGCGAAGAAACGAGTGAGCTATGAATGAATTTTCATTGCGGGGTGGAGAGCGGAGTAAGCCATGACTGATTTTCTTGCGTCTTCTATCTTCTTCAACGAACCCGCATTGATAGATTGCAAAATGCTTGTTCGTTGACCTCATTACTTTGATTTGGTCGCAACTAACACGAGAAAATACCGGCGGTGCAGACTCAGAGAGCAGAGCATAACAACGGTGGAGCGTTATGTTGCGATTATGTATATTGTATACACACAAAGTATATGTATGCATTAATTTATAGTACACAATAATATTTATGTACTGTATTATATAGTGGTGACAAGGGGATGTCATAGTTTAACTTTCCGGAAGATCAAATATCATTTTCCTGAAAAGTTCTTGCTTGAGAGCCCGACTTCGTTGCAAAGTCGGGAAAAATGTGTTTCGTGGATCATTTTATTGCCAACTAAGGGGTCGGGTTAAAATCCGTATTCTGAAATCCCGTTCTCCCAAAATCCCGTCGATCCAAAATCCCGTGGTCCCAAAATCTCGTTTCGTAAAAACTCGTTAAGCCAAAATCCCGTTTAATAAAATCTCGTTTTCCTATTAAAATTAAAAATTCCGCTTTTTTTGCCCAACTAAAGCTGCGCAGCACATCTTAAGGAATAGGTTGTGTATTTTGGTCGTAGATATGTGATCCAAATTTCATTGAATTATTCGGTCGAAATTTGTAAGCAATCATCCAGATTTTGACACTTGAGGTGTCATTCGAGTGATCGAGTCAAAATTACGTGTTCCAAAATAACGCTCTTAAAAAAAACCGTTTCCCAAGATTCTATTTCGATAATATTGTTTTCTTTTTAAAATTATAAAACTATATCCCTGTTTTTTATTCGACTAAAGATGTGTTAATTATTTATTTATTATTGCTTCACCAAAAATTTGTTTCACCAAAAATTTGTATGTTCATTCGTAGTTTGTACGCGACCTACATACTTGCCTCAACTGTGTGTGTGAATAAAAAACATATTTGTGAAAAATTTAAACCAGTGGTGAAAATGAAAAGAAATGTAATGTATAAAATTAATGTTTATCAAATCGGGCGCTCGGTCCCGGGCCCGAGCATTTATATTATCCATAAAAACGGGATTTTGGCAATAGTGATTTTGGGAAACGGGAAAAAATGTTCAAACTAACCGTTAAGATGCGCTGCTCTAACTTAGTTTCGTAAGTCGGTATTTTATAAAATGAGATTTTGACCCGATCTTGTTACACTTCATTACATTACGACTTCACTCCGTCGAGAAATTGCGCAACTTTGCAAGTTGAACAAAATGGTAGTCGTATAAAAAAATCTGCCAACAGTCTGGGCGCAACTTTATTACTTTTAGATATTTTATTATGCGTAATTGAGAAAAAATTTCTAGCTTTTAGCATTCTGAATTTATCGGCCAATATTTTTGAACACGTCTTTTAAGGATTTTTTGTATGTTAGTTTTCGGAAAAGGTAAAGGGATTTCGCTAACTAATAAACTTGAAGTTAATTTTCACTTAAAACTAATTTGTACAAAATTTCAACTTCGTGGCTAAATGATATCATTTTCACAAATTGAGTGAAGTCGGTATTTCAGAAAACGGGCTTTTGACCCGATCTCGATCACTACGATTTTACACAGAAGTGTTGCAAACAGAATGAATATTTCTCATTGGACCTGTCGAACTATTATTTTCCATACAAAAAATAATATCATTGGAAAAAAAATTGTTTTGCAGGATTGAAAACCGAAATGTCGAAATTCCTAAAGTTCAAAAATTTCCGGGAAAATGATAGTCTGACAAAAATATTCGTCCAAACGATGGAAAATAATATAAAAGCGAGACATGAGCCACCATTTTCCTCTTCCCGCCCAGTCTGCACAGCAAAAAATTAAAATTCGACATCGCCTAAGCCATATGAGACTGACTGACAGAGAAAGATTTCACTACACAATTTCCCCGCGCGCCTCACCGGAACCAATCAACCTCTTGGATAGTAGAAAAAGCAAATGAATGAACTGATGAAACGAACGCGTAGGATAAGAGGGAATTGGCAAAGCACATTCAGCGCCTCTAGTGTAAGCCGGTTAAAACGTCGAAACGAGCTTCATGATATTAGCTCGATATACTTGGCAGACGATGAAATCATTTTTAATTAATTTTCACTCTATTCGTTTGAGAATCGTTTGGGAATATTTGGGAAAAGGTTTTTTAGATTTAGGAAAGCGTTATTTATTTAATTTAAAAATGTAAATTTTTTGAGTGTATAGATAGCAGACACTCATATGAAAAAAATCTAATTATGGATAATTTGATTTGAAATCGTTTGGGAAATTTGTTAAATTTATCAATTTTATTTGGGAAAGAATTCTATTCATTCTGTGTTAATTAATCACAAAGTTCCATGTCGCTCAAAGCAGAAGCAGAGAAGAATGTGTCCACGCTAACTGCCACCGAAGGTAGAAGCACGGAATAATGTGTCCATGCTAGTTGTCAACAGTCACAAGTACCCAGCAAGGCAAAGTTCGTATACTATACAAAAAAAGACAGATACAGCTGTCATATGATCCTGTGCTTTCTAAAAAAAATTTGCTTATCTACGATTGAATGGTTACAATATTAATCTTAATTATAGAAGTTTAGCTTGAAACTAGCTGAAAATTATGGATAATAGTATTGTAACAAAAGACTAGATAAGTAATTTAAAAAATTTTTACCTCTAATATTTGTTACCTTGTTGCCCATCTCTTGTGAATTGCAGTTTTTATAATAAAATATTAGTTTTGTTTATAGAAATGTAACTCTTAATTAATTAAAAATAATGAGGTCCGGTATTATGAAAACAGGCGGCCTTAGCTTTCGACATTGTTGAAATTTCTGAATTTGCTACTATAGCACGACTACTACGGCAGACTCAGCACGGCAACTCTCAACTCAGCACGGCAACACTCAACTCATCACGGCAACACTTAAACCATCACGAAATGCGCCCATGTTCACCACACAGCATACGCCCATATTCACTACACAGTATATTCATATTCATGCCCATATTCACCACGCAACAGACACACGTGTTTCCCCAGGTCTGCACCTGTTCACCCTTCCAAGAAGGGCACTATAAATAGCGAAGCCGGTTCTTCTTGGAACTCAGATGATACCAAGCACTTTAGGGTCTTGTATCATCGAACGTCTAGCACTAAGTTAATAAAACATTATATCTTATAGATAATAATAAAGAAGAGAATTATACTTGTTATACTACCTAAATTGTTAAGGAAACTTAGCTTTTATAAATTCTTCCAAACCATCATATTAAGAAATCACCTATACAATGGATTTGCTGAAAATTAGCTATAAATAATGTATCCTTTATACACTTTTGAAAAATTGCATAAAATTGGTTGTAAATGGTTTTGATGGACGAGTAATGAATGGTTGAACTATTAGTTTCAAGTTACATATTTTTCTTATAAATTACAATTAATTTAGTTAATTTTTTTTTCTTGTCTGAATAAAATAAAATTCTTTTATTTTACATTTTTTTATATTAAATTTTTTTATATTAATATTTTTATATTACATTAAGATTTTTAGCTTTGTAAGGGGTTATTCCTTGATATATTTGGAGAAAAAAATTGTTCCACAGGGTGGGTCAATTTTCAATAACAGTGGAGATACAGGGTGGTTAAGAAAAGTGTTTTTGACCGGTACCCTTACTCACTTAAAACGTTATATCTTGAAAACGAATAATCACAAAGTGTTATAACTCGTTTTTTAGGCAATTGAATTACCTTTCATTTGATGTAACAGTCTAAATTGTAACTGCACCCAATCTTGAGATATTTACTCGAAAACACAAATTTTTGCTACGTGAACCCTTAAAATTCAGTGATCAATGTAGTTTTTCTCACAAAACCCATTATAAACATGTCATTTTAATTTTATTTTTTTATGAACCGTATTATTACCTACTAAAGCTGCATACATATGTATGAGTTACGATTAACATTTTGGAAGTAATAGGTAAAAATACATATCGCATAAAAATTAAATATTTCAAAAGTCAGTGCATGTGCATGTTGATCTACACTACTTGCTTGAACTAAAAGAATTTAATAATGGCTTTTATGTTTTATTTAAAAAAATTTTGTTATAATAAATGTTCAAAATGGCCACCTTCATTTTGAATGCACGCTAAAGCTCGTTTGGCGAGTGTTCTCTTGGTATTCATATTCCTCAGATCTTCCAATGTTTCTACTAGCGTTGCGTAGACAAGGTCCTTCATCCGTCTCCATACAAAGAAATCCATAATAGTAAGATCAGGAGATCTTGCAGGCCAGTGTATCGGTCCATTTCTACCGATCCAGCGATTGCTTTAATTGGAATTTAACCAATCTGTGATCTGTCGGCCGTAATGAGCTGGAGCACCATCTTGTTGGTAAAACATGGAAGCCAATCGTACCAGTGGAATATCATCCAATAAGTCCTGTAGATCATTTGATAAAAAATGTAAGTAATTGGAGCTATTTAGAGTACGCGGAAGCCTAATAGGTCCAAGGAAATCGTCACCAATCACACCTGCCCATAAATTGACGCTGAATCTGTGCTGAAATGATGCCGCTCTTCTTGTGTGTGGATTGCTCTCAGCCGACGTATGTAGGTTGTGGAAGTTTATGATACCGTCTCTGGTAAATTGGGACTCATCCGTCCACAGAATATTGTTGAAAAAATTGTCGTCATCTATTTGTCGTTCAAGGAGCCAATTGCAAAACTCCATCCGTTTGCGGAAATCAATGGGTAGCAGCTCCTGTACTGGTGTAGGTAGGCATGGAAGCGTTATACTTTTAAAATACTCCAAATCTTCCAAGTAAATATGTTAAACTGCAATGCCAAGCGTCGGATACTGATCGATGGATCATTTTGCACTGCTTGCAGTATTCTTTCATCAATCTGAACAGCGATTATAGGCGCAGGATTTGCATTTACTCTCCTTGTTCTAACGCTGCCAGTTTCCCTAATTCTCCTGTAAACGTCCTGAAATACTCCCCTGTCAGGTGTCCGTCGATGGGGTTGTCTCTGATGGTAAAGCCTTCGCGCGGCTTGTCCATTTCCGCGACACTCTCCATAAATTAACACAATGTCAGCATATTCTTCATTGGAGTACTCAGACATTTCGAAATTATTTTTTTTATTCTACTGACACTTTCTTCTTTTAGCAACGTAACTAAAACTGATAAAAATATGAAGGTAGTTTTGCTTTTATAGGCTTTTTATTTTGTAAGGCACCCTATTAAAAAAGGCATAGTACCGCACCCATTATTACCTACCACATCCAGGTAAAAGCATCAATTATGTTGAAATTCAGTTACATTTCATTGTTTTCATACATACTTTAAATAGTAATAAATGGGCAATAAAAATACTTCAGTACTACCGACAAATTAAACGAGGTCCACTTTATGGCACTGACTTTTGAAATATTTGATTTTTATGCGATATGTATTTTTACCTATTACTTCCAAAATGTTAATCGTAACTCATACATATGTATGCAGCTTTTGTAGGTAATAATACGGCTCATAAAAAAATAAAATTAAAATGGTATGTTTATAACGGGGTTTTCTGAGAAAAACTACATTGATCACTGAATTTTAAGGGTTCACGTAGCAAAAATTTGTGTTTTCGAGTAAATATCTCAAGATTGGGTGCAGTTACAATTTAGACTGTTACATCAAATGAAAGGTAATTCGATTGCCTAAAAAACGAGTTATAACACTTTGCCTTGTGATTATTCGTTTTCAAGATATAACGTTTTAAGTGAGTAAGGGTACCGGTCAAAAACACTTTTCTTAACCACCCTGTATCTCCACTGTTATTGAAAATTGACCCACTCTGTGGAACAATTTTTTTCTCCAAATATATCAAGGAATAACCCCTTACAAGGTCGTGGACGGAGTACCAAACACCCTGTATAAATCACTCCGTGGGGTATGACTGTCGTTGACGCCGAGGAAGGGTAAGTTTTATCCATTATATCATTATATTCCTGCCACTTTCCATTATTCCTCAAACAGTAGGCAATAAAATGTCCGGGAGTATAACCAATTACGCCTGCCAAACTATAAAAAAATCGCATTTAATTTTTTACTAAAATTAGTTATTATAAGATTATTCCTTGTAAATGAACGAAACTTACCGAAAGTTACGATCCATCTTGAGAGTAGTGGGAAAGTTTTCTAATTTAGTTGCCAAGCCGTATCTTTCGTGAGTGCTTGCCTTCACGTCTAGCTCAATAAAGACATGTATATTGCATGATGTAGTCTCTGTCCGTGTTCCATTACAATGCTGTTGACGACATGTAATATTGTGAATGGTAGGATGAAAATCAACACATTGTCTGAGCGCTTCAAATCCTTTTATTTTCAGATTTCTGTGATTTACCGTTAAAAATGGAACATGGTTTTTGTGTGGGGGGCAACTGAGGTTACTACATTGAGAACTTCTGGTTGCAGATGGTTCTGAAAGAAAAAACTGAGACCATATAGTAGCCACTCCACTTTCTGCATTTAGGTAGTCCAGTGGCAATGGTGTTGGAGGGTTATCTAGTGCACCAGATTGTAAGATTTGCAAAATGGCATCCACAGCACATGTATTATAAATGGTGACTGTTTTACCATTGAATATTTCGTTCGAGCCATTTTTCAACAAGAAAGCATTTTTCTGTGGAGCTTTTCTTTTATTTATAATTTTTTGCTCTTCATAGAGTTGAAAACAAAAGGATATGTGTCGATTTTCATCCTACCATTCACAATATTACATGTCGTCAACAGTGTCGTGGGTCGGTCTGACCCCGACTTTCCTGTGCAGGCATACCTCGTACCGGAAAGTATATTGAATATCGATATATGGTATGTAGTGACTTCCGATACGAGGTGATGCACTTTATTTAGTACAAGGGTCGAAAACCTGTGCCCGACGGCCAGGAAGGAAAGTGCGACGTCGGCGATCGATCAGCTAAAACCCAACTTGGGTCGATTACCGAGAGTTGATCGATGACCGATGCGGATCAGCAATTATCGGCACGGTGAACATTAACCGATTAGGCGATAATTGCTGATCGAGATTCGCAAGTCCAAAAAACAGAGAGTTTTGATCGCGCGTTCAAACCGATCGGTTGTGTTTCGAATTAAAGTAAAGTGACATATGTACTCAAACAAAAGTTAAGTAGGAGACTATATATGTACTCAAGCAAAAGTGTTAAGTTAAAAGTTAAAAGTTAAGCAAGTGACAATACATGTAATCGGGAAAATAAACGAAGTGATAACGGAGTGAGAGTGTTTTAGTTAGACTTTAATAAGACCACGACAAATGGCGCAGCCGGTAAAGAAAAAAAAAATAAAAGCTAATGTAAGTATTTACTTACATTGGCTTTTATCTTGTCTCTTAAATTTTTTTTTGTGTGTAATTTTTTTTTTTTTTAAAAAAATTTTTTTAATATATGTATAAGTATATTGTGTTCTAAATCGAGCTCGGTGCGGATGTTTCGCGGATTGCGTTTGTCAGTTTGGGAGTATAGTACAGAATAGAGGACGGAATGAGAGTTGGAGTTGTCGTTGGGGAAGAGTAAAGTGAGGGTTACGGATAAAATAATTGAATTCCCGATTCGATATAGTTCGGAGTTTCCGGTATTGTTGATTTTCGTTAAGTAATACCAAGTGGTCGTTAAAGCGATTTTGTTGTGATTACAACACTGACCTACCTTAACGGTGCTTACAAGTGCATTCGGCTTGTTGAGTGGTGTCAAGTTGCAGAGTTGAATGCGCCCGACGGTACGATGTTTGCTGTAGCGCTAATGCAGTCAGAATAGATTGCCGGCGTATGTTGATACAGAAACACTGGTATCAAGTTGCATGCAAGGTCGTGTGGAATTTCATATGGAAGTTAGTTCTATAACACTGTGCGTTACATAACATAGTGGATGTAGCCGAATAGGAAAAATATATGTAGCACACGATAAGACTTGCGCAAAGAATGAAGATACGATAGACAAACGATAAGGGACTTGTCGGTTAGGCTTTGAGTTCACTTCGGCGATTCATTGTGGTAGACCGTAATTGATGTCCACCCCAAAATCAAATATTCTGACTAGAGAGGAGCTGGAAAATGTTCGAGCTCTAATTGCAGAACGTGAAGAACTCAAAGAAACAGTGAACAGGTGCGAGCGGGAAATCGAGCAGCACGAGAAGGATTGGCAATATTTGGCGGAACATATCGAAACGGAAATCACCGCTGGACAGTTCCCCGACATCGAGACTGTATTAAGCAAGACCACGCAAAGGTGTGGGGAAGTGGTAGACGTTTTGCTCAGCGAATTCTTAACATCCATACGAAATAAACACCGGAGATTGGAGGAAGAGGTAAAAGAGGTCAGGAAGGAAACGAATTACTACCGACAAACAGCGAACAGTCTAAGGACGCAATTGGAGGAAGCGGAGGAGAGAGAGAACAAAGGGGTAACCGGACGACTATCAGGAAGAGAATCGGCAAGTCACGCCCATTCAAAAATAGAAAAGAACGCAACAACCACAAAAATTACCACAATTCAAAATATTGGCACAAACACGGCAACCAGAATGACGACAAACGAGATATGGGAAAAGGTCATGGACACAGTGACTAAATATGTACCCATATTTACAGGCGCGAGAACTTCAAATCTAGGAAAAGAACTAAGTCGGTTCTTGGATTGCAGTGGGGATACATACGAACGGCTTGGAGAGATCGAGAAAAAGGTGTTCATGAAATGCATCAAGTATCGACTTGTGGACGATGCTTACTACCTGATGGCCTCGGAAGTTTTAGACGATTTCAATGCATTAGAGAAGGCATTGAACAAGGCATATCTACCGAAAACATCACTAAACAAATTACGGAATGAGCGATTGATATGCAGACAACGGCCGGGGGAGGATATAGACGAATATGCCATAAGAATGAACAGCATCTGGCAACAGATACGGGAGGCGGTGTCAGCGCGGTATCCCGGAGGGGACAAAGGGTTGTTGGAAGAATTAGGGAAGGACACCGTTGCCGCATTTAAGTCCGGGGTTAGGGATAAGAACACACAGCTATATCTAGTAGGTCGGGCGATGGACACCCTTGCAGAGTGCACGGAAGCGGCAGCATTTTATGAAGGCGAAATGAAAAAACTGCATGGGGTAATGGAGGTAGAACGGAGGGAGCCGCAACACGGTAACTCTTCGAACAGAGCACAACCGGCAAACAGCAATAGAACACCAAACGCGGGCCATGGGAGTTCAAGTGTATCACCCAATCTGCAAGTAAAATACACTTGCTACAACTGTGGGAAAGTGCGACACTTTGCACGCGAATGCCGACAGAGGCGTGACGAGCAGTACTGCACGAAATGCAGTCGTTATGGGCATACTACGCAGAACTGTGGGGGAAACCGAGGAACCACTCAACCACAGTCAGAAGGGGCACGGGGGAACGTGAAATCACAAAGAGAGAATATACGGTTTGTGGATAGGAATGAGAGCAGGGGTGCTGAAGGGACGGCGAGCAACGTATACTGTGACTTCTGCAAGGAAAATGACCACTATTCATCAAATTGCCTAAGAAAACACTTAGCCGAAGCACAGAATAACCAAGGTAACGAGGGAGCACTTGACAGCATGTATTGTGATTTCTGTAAGCAAAGAGACTACGCGCCATCGAATAGTTTAAGAAGGTACTTGGCAGAAATTGAGAAGCAGCAGCCGGGAAACTAATGGGGGCAGCCCACGGGCACGAGGAGGTCTGTCTAGAGAAGCAGTGCCAGGAAGTTATAAACCAAATTAAGTTAAACACAGATTTTTTGATTACAGTGCGGTCCGATATAAGTAGGAGTGGGTGGCTCTCACTGCTTATAGATACGGGAGCAACCTGTAGCCTATTAAAGTCATCCAGTATAAAAGGAGACATGATGGTGGATAAGACAAAAACGACAACAATCGCGGGCCTATTCGGCGAGGAGAGGAAGTCACTGGGCACGTGCACACCAAAATTACAAATGGAGCAAAGTGAATTTGAGTGCAAATTTACAGTTGTTGGGGAGACGAGTGCACTGCCGGGAGATGGGATACTAGGAAAGGACTTTTTGGAAGGACGGGCTGTAATCAATTGTAAGAATAACCACATGGAAATGTCGGAAAAAAGCGACAACAAAAATAAGGAACTAAGTGAATAAACTATAACAGGGACTTTGATTAAATTAGCAGGGAAACCGAGGGAACGAGTTGGGTTTGCAAGCGCCAGAACAGGAAAAGGAAGAGATAAACCACAGAAAAATAGGATAACTAAACGAAGGTTAGAAGATACAGATAAGGATATAAAAAAAGAAGCGCAAAAAGGAAATTCGGTTAAATTACCAGTGCATGAAACGCCGGAGGTGAGATACCAAGATACAATAAGTAATGAACAAGAGGCGCCAACGAATAAGGTAAGAGAATGGGATAACGTAAATGGAAAAACAAAAGTGGTTAAAATAGAAGGAAGGGAAATCGACGGAAATAGGAATACTGACCAAGAGTCACTGAATGAGAGTGGCCCACCAAACTGTCGCGAGGAGGGCGAGGACAAATCAGGGATCACCGCTCATAGTTTTCGAATAAAAGCAAGACAAGAGCAGATAATAGAGTATCCCGTCAACGCACAAGAGGATATGATCTGTCTCCAGGGATATATAGTGGCACCACCCTGGTGAGACCAAGAGAAGGTAGGGTATTCATCGGAATTATCAACACCAGCACCAAAAAAGTGATAGTAGATAATTTTAAACCAAAATTCGAGAAACTTAAAAATTACAAGTTTTACATACCAAGGGATCGCACTTTGGAACGAACTAGTGCGCGCCAAATACACGAGATGAAGAACGTCTTGGAGTTCCCGAACTCGATGAACAATCACGAGCGAGACTCCGTGATGCAGCTCTGTTTTGAATTCAACGACATATTTCATTTACCAGGAGACAAATTAACCTATACAACGCGGAAAACTTTCCGTATACCGCTGAAAGATGAAAGCCGCACTATTCATAAAAAACAGTATCGGATGCCCGAGGCACACCGGCTGATTCCAGGACTGATCAAAGGACAGATTAAAGGACTGATCGACGATGACATCATTGAAACTAGTGACAGCCCCTTTAACTTTCCAATTATCCTCGTCCCCAAGAAAACCAAAGAGAACGAAAAAAAAAAGGTTCCGACTTTGCGTTGATTTCAGAGAACTTAATAAAGAATGCGTGTCGTTCGCATATTCCCTGCCACGAATAGAAGAGATACTTGATAGACTTGGACACTCTAGATATTTTTCGACCCTAGATTTAGCAAGCGGGTATCACCAAGTGCTTATCGACCCGAAAGATAGGGCCAAGACCGCATTCGGCGCAGATTATAATCATTACCAATACAAACGATTACCATTCGGTCTGAAGACTGCACCAGCCTTTTTCCAATCCCTTCTAAATCAAATACTGACTGGCCTCCAAGGACTAAGATGCTTCGCCTATCTAGACGACGTAGTTGTGTTCGCTAAAAATTTAGACGAACATAATGAGAAATTGAGGGAGGTTTTCGAACGATTCAGAGCAAGCAACTTAAAGCTACAACTCACCAAATGCCATTTCCTATCAAAAGAAGTGACATATCTGGGACATGTTTGTTCCGAAGCCGGAATTAAGCCGGACTCGAGGCTGACAGAAGCAGTTCGGAATTTTCCCAGGCCGGGGAAAATTCGTGAAGTGCAGTCCTTCTTGGGATTAGCAAACTACTATAGAAAATTTGTCCCTAAGTTTTCAGAAATAGCAAAACCAATTACGAAACTGTTACAGAAAGACACCAAATTTGTATGGGACCAAAAATGCGAAGAAGCGTTTGGTAAACTCAAGAATAGATTAACATCTCAACCGTTACTGCAGTACCCCGATTTCGACGAAGGATTCACTCTGATTACCGACGCTAGCGGAGAGGCACTAGGGGCGGTACTGGAACAAAAGGGGAAACCGATAGCATACGCGAGCCGCACACTTAACTCCGCCGAAAGGAATTATTCAACTTCCGAACGTGAACTACTTGCAATAGTATGGGCTGCAGCAAATTATAGTATATAATTATACTTTAAGGTGCTTACAGACCACAAGCCCCTGGCAGGCATGCTAAAGGTAAAAGATACGACATCTCGAATGTTGAGACTTAGCCAGAAGCTCGCGGAATTCGATTTCGAAGTCGGTCATAAGCCAGGGAAGAGTATTACGCATGCTGACGCATTAAGCAGAATAGCCACTCCAGCGAGAGAAGATACATGTTTAGTCACAACGCGCGGTCAGGCTCGAAAATCAGAGGATATTGATGAGACCGATAAACGAACCGAAAGCAGTCAGGGGACGAATTGGCCGGTAACGGCACCGTTGGAGGACTCAACCGCAACAGATACCCTGTTGAAATTTTTTAATAAAACCAAGAGAAAAAAAATAATTGCGACAACTGCACGTGCGGGCAGAGAAATTCATCATAAGGGAAAGCACTGGCTATTCAGGATCAAAAAGTATCACCGATGGTTCCGGGAGGAACTTGGAAGAAAGAAAAAACCAAGTTTACCGTCATCCGAATCAGTCCTGGGGTGGGAACCAAATGATAATCCGAAAGAAATAGAGGGAGCGGAGAACATACAACACGTCCTAGAGAGTTACCACAGTTCGCCGTTCGGAGGGCACTTCGGCCGACAAAAGAATTCGACGACACTATAAATGGAAACGGATGAGGGAAGCAGTAGAAACCTTCATAAAGAGGTGCCATAAATGCCAAAAAAACAAATCATCCAGAACTACGAAAATGCCTTTAGTAATTACTCGTATCGCTGATAAGCAGTTTGAGAAAATTTATGTGGATATAGTTGGACCCCTATCCATAACCCTGTTAGGGAACAAATATATTCTGAGCATGATGGATGATCTTACTAGGTTTGTGGACTTCGCGGCTATGCCCAATCAGGAAGCGAACACCGTGGCTCGAATACTATACGAGCAGATAATCAGTCGGTACTCATTACCTCAACAAATAGTTACCGACCAAGGTTCCAATTTCACGAGTGACACCTTTAAGGCTTTGTGCCGACTCCTAAAAGTTAAGCATATTCAGACCACTGCCTACCATCCCCAATCCAATGCGGTGGAGCGACAACATTCATGGCTCGGGAGTTACCTGAGAAACTTCGTCGATGACAACCCCAGCGGGTGGGATATGTATCTTCGACCAGCGGCGCACGCATACAATAATACGCAACACTCTGGCACCAAGTTAACGCCAATGGAAACCCTCTTCGGGTTCACAGCCGATGTACCAAATAACCTCCAGAGGAAGGTAGAACCCATTTATAATGCTGAAAAATACCATATGCAACTTCGTTACCAATTACAGACAGCTTTCAAGCTAGCAAAAAAAAACTTAGGAGACGCAAAACTAAAGTCCAAGAAATACTACGACAAAACCACAAATGGCCTACAACTTCAAGTAGGTGACGAGGTACTTATGAAAGACATGGCAAGACCAGGAAAACTCAGCGCAATACACAGGGGACCTTACAAGGTGATACAGGTACGTTCGCCAGAAAATTTGTCCATTCTCGTAAACCGTAGAATTAAAAGGGTACATACGAACCGCCTAAAACTATGGTACGACTAGAACTTACGGAACTGGTTAGAGGCTAGGGGGATGGAGGAATAGATAGGCATCGACATCACCTACATGTTACGGGGAACGATGACAGAACTGTATAGTTATAAATGGTTAGTTAGAATTTAATAATAATAATAATTTATATAGTCGAACACGTTGACATGATAGGACTATTATAGTTATAAATAGTTAGTTATAATAAAGTATATAGGTGTTATATAATCCAACACGTGTTTAACCACCCATTTTGGAACGTCTAGTCGGCCTAGCTCATAAAGATGGTGGCAATCGCTGAGGCACTTAGGGGCCCAACGGGATTATTCAACAATGTACTAATTAAATACCTCTTTTGCTATTTATCATTCACAGATAACGAAAGGGTCGAGAGAGAGGGAGACGTACGTGCCTCTGAAATAAGGAACGTCCGACTCAAGACAACGGGAAGTGAGGACAACGACCACCGTAATCGATCTCTATTAACCACTAATAAGGGAACGGGAAAATCAACTTAAGCTACTAACTTAGAAATATTAATATAAAATGGTATAATGAATTACATGATAAGACTAAACCTACTAACAGCGACAGCAGCAGCCGTGGTAAGACCGGAGGGCGTACATCTTCGAGAATTGAAGCCGACAGGAGCCGCCTTTGAGGAGATAGGGAAAGTCCTGTGGTATAGTAAAAAATGGACGATCCTTTCTCGAGTTGAAATGCCAGATTTTCGGGACGAGTTGGAGTTCGTAACAAACTGCACCACTGCGGTCGACAAACTGTGCCGGAAGTTACACACTCACGACACACGATGTGATAATGTCATTGCCGGATTTAGGTCCAGCGTCGAGTATTTGGAAGGGAAGCGATCAGATCTGGAGCACTACGTTTTTGGCATGAGAGCTACGAGACGCAAGAGATCGTTTTTCGATGGGGTCGGAGCGTTGGGAAAAACCTTATTTGTAGCTATGGACAGCAGCGACGACCAAAAGATCTCCCGAAAACTGGAGAGCTTGGATCAGAGAGAAAATAGCACGATCAGTTTACTGAATGAACAAGTAACCATTATGCAATCAAATTTCAATCTATTTAATGAGTCCAGAGTACAAGCAACACGAGAAAGACAGAGATTACTGGATCTATATACTACCATAGCTCCAATGATTTACGACCAGGCGGAACGACTGACAATTGAACATAGCCGAACAGACCTCATCAAATTCCTGATACTCATCGAGATGGAGCTACGACGGATAACGGCAGAATTAGACACCATTATGGGAATAGCGCTCACATCCCATCTCGGAAAATTACACGCGGCAGTCATACATGCTAAAGAACTAATGGAGGTACTCACCACGGTCTGGGAAAGTGAGGAAATAAACCCGAAAGTTATCGATTACCAAGTATTAACTCAAATAATGAAGATACAAATAGTCGTCAACAACACAAAATTATTAGTACGGATTGACGTTCCACAAACGGAGAAGACGTCGTTTACTATTTCAAAAGTGTATACAATACCGGCATACATTGACGAGCTTACATACCACTTCTATGACCTGGAGGGCGATTTTTTGGTGGCTAACACTGACATAAGTCGATATGCAATCCTACACTACGAGATCTTCCAACGCTGCAATCCACTAACTACTACGACGACGGAAAAATACTATGTATGCGAACGAGAAGTACCAATGCTAACCACTGTCGGAGATAACTGTTTATTAAACTTATACAGAGGGTATAGTTTGGATCTGACGCGATGTCACAAGAAAAGGACCAAGAAATTGAGCTCTTTTGTCAAGATGGAAACTGCGAATCGTTGGTTATATCTTATGAGCACTCCGAATAAGATTGAAATTCACTGCCGGTCCCTACCGGTACGAATCCTCGAGCTAAGCAACCTGGGGATATTAACTATTGACGAAAACTGCAACTTCCGGAGCGGAGACCGGATGGTATATGCCACGAACAACATTTACCGCGACATCAAACTTTGGCAGCCCGAGGAGGGGGCTGGCCTAAGATCACACATCAAGTCAGCCACGGAGAAAACGGAAGGTATCCAGATTTCTAACCTACCAGGAAGGCGAGACGAACCCATCGTCTTGGTTGCTCGAACACTAGATACCACCTGGCAAGCCGAAAGCAAAGCGATTGATAGTTTGGTGGAACGAGCGAGGAACGAAGTCCAGAGGCGACATGCAGCTGATACATGGAGAACACATTCCACTCTAATTTCAACGACCGGCGTGGGACTGATCATGTTCTCTGTACTCATTCTTAGCATCAGATACCACCACAAATACCGAAAACATAAGTCACACGAAAAGAGAAATAACGAAAACGTAGACGCACCGAAACCCCGTGAAGGACCCACTTCGCGCACTCCGAGCCTGCCAGTGGTACTACCAAATGCCAGTGACGCTATCATTCAACTTCACCATCCACCCGCAGCTTTAAAAAACAACACTACTGAGGAGACTGTAGAACCAAATATCCAACCGACGGACTCAGCCAGCAATCAGGAATTACAAGCCGCTACCTTTACGCTACCACCCCGGAAAAGGACCATTCTAACCTTAGCTTAATTACTAATCAAGCTCTAACATATATATATATATGTACACTAGAAATAGAATATCGCAATAACATTAATGTAGAAACAGGGGACAAAATATTAGGATTTAAAGAAAATTATATAAAACTAGACGCGTACCGCGGCTACGCTCGCTTCGCTCACGTTGTTCCATCGCTCCTGTTACTCCCGTTGATCCCGTTGCTCCCGTTGATCCATTGGTCCTGTTTCTCCCGATACTTCTGTTACTATCGTTGCTCCCGTTACTCCGGTTGCTCCCATTTCTCCCGTTACTCCATCCACCATCCTCCATGCACCTTCCTCCATCCACCATCCTCCATCCACTATCCCCTATCCACCATCCCCCATCCCCCATTTCTCCCGTCGCGCCGTTGCTCCCGTTACTCCATCCACTATCCACCATGCTCCATCCCCCATCCACCATCCTCCATCCTCTACCCACCATCCTCCATCCACCATCCTCCATCCTCCATCCACAATCCTCCATCCTCTATCCACCATCCTCTATCCACCGTCCTCCATCCACCATCCTCCATCTTCCATCCGCTATCCACCATTCCCCATCCTCCATCCTCCGTCCACCATTCCCTATCAACCATCCCCCATCCCCCATTTCTCCCGTCGCGCCGTTGCTCCCGTTACTCCATCCTCTATCCACCATACTCCATCCCCCATCCACCATCCTCCATCCCCCATCCACCATTCTCCATCCTCTACTTACCATCCTCCATCCACCATCCTCCATCTTCCATCCTCCATCCTATATCCACCATCCTCCATCCACCATCCCCAATCCCCCCATCCTCCATCCTCCATCCACCGTCCTCCATCCATCATCCTCCATCTTTCATTCGCTATCCACCATCCCCCATCCACCATCCTCCGTCCTCTATCCACTATCCTCCATCCACCATCCACCATCCTCCATCTTCCATCCTCTATCCACCATCCTCCATTATCCCCTATTTAACATCCATCGTCCAACTTTACCATTTAGTAATAGGAATAGGCATAACTAATACACCAAAAACGAACTGCCGCTAAATCATATGAAAAACACTCAAATGTTGAAATAACTCGCTAACCACCAACTGTTAAATAATTTTGTTAACGCAGAAACCATCGAGGGCGTACCCTCAACAAATCACCAAAGTTTCATCGCAATTGGATAAGTGGTTTAGGAGCCTATACAGGACAAACAGACAAACAGACAAACAGACAGACAAACATTCATTTTTATATATAGAGATAAAAAAAAAACATATAAAGAATACTTATAATATTAATACATAAAAAAAGGGGATTAAATATTAAAAATATGAAATAATACATAAACTTATAATAGTAATATATGGCATAAAACATATTAAAATTTAAAGGAAAATTATATAAAATGAACAAAAAAAAAAAACCCTTATGGAGCGAAAAGAAAAAAAAAAAACCTATAAAAAAGAAAATAATGTAAATCTATAAAAGAACGAGAATTAGCCACAACTTAACTTTTGCGTATTAGTACGGCCTTCTGCCACCGGAAAATATTAAATAAAATTCGAACGAAAGACGATATATCCAGAATAATAACTTCCTAGACCGCCGGGCATCGGTTTTTTCAAGGGGGGAGGAATGTTGTGGGTCAGTCTGACCCCGACTTTCCTGTGCAGGCATACCTCGTACCGGAAAGTATATTGAATATCGATATATGGTATGTAGTGACTTCCGATACGAGGTGATGCACTTTATTTAGTACAAGAGTCGAAAACCTGTGCCCGACGGTCAGGAAGGAAAGTTCAACGTCGGCGATCGATCAGCTAAAACCCAACTTGGGTCGATTACCGAGAGTTGATCGATGACCGATGCGGATCAGCAATTTTCGGCACGGTAAACTTTAACCGATTAAGCGATAATTGCTGATCGAGATTCGCAAGTCCAAAAAACAGAGAGTTTTGATCGCGCGTTCAAACCGATCGGTTGTGTTTCGAATTAAAGTAAAGTGTACTATATGTACTCAAACAAAAGTTAAGTAGGAGACTATATATGTACTCAAGCAAAAGTGTTAAGTTAAAAGTTAAAAGTTAAGTAAGTGACAATACATGTAATCGGGGAAATAAAGGAAGTGATAACGGAGTGAGAGTGTTTTAGTTAGACTTCAATAAGACCACGACAACAGCATTGTAATAGAACACGGACAGAGACTACATCATGCAATATACATGTCTTTATTGAGCTAGACGTGAAGACAAGCATTCGCGAAAGATACGGCTAACTATCTAAACTAAATTAGAAAACTTTCCCACTACTCTCAAGATGGATCGTAACTTTCGGTTAGTTTCGTTCATTTACAAGGAATAATCTTATAATAACTAATTTTAGTAAAAAATTAATTGCGATTTTTTTATAGTTTGGCAGGCGTAATTGGTTATACTCCCGGACATTTTATTGCCTACTGTTTGAGGAATAATGGAAAGTGGCAGGAATATAATGATATAATGGATAAAACTTACCCTTCCTCGGCGTCAACGACAGTCATACCTCATGGAGTGATTTATATAGAGGAGTAGACTCCAAAAGCTAAAAATCTTAATAAAATTTAATATAAAAAAATGTAATATAAAAGAATTTTATTTTATTCAGACAAAAAAAAAAATGAACTAAATTAATTGTAATTTATAAGAAAAACATGTAAAACTGGAAGCTAATGCTAACTTGAAACTAATAGATCAAGCATTCATTACTCGTCCATCGAAACCATTTACAACCAATTTTATGCAATTTTTCAAAAGTTTATAAAGGATACATTATTTATAGCTAATTTTCAGCAAATCCATTGTATAGGTGATTTCTTAATATGATGGTTTGGAAGAAACTTTATAAAAGCTAAGTTTCCTTAACAATTTAGGTAGCAAATTCAGAAATTTCAACAATGTCGAAAGCTAAGGCCGCCTGTTTTCATAATACTAGACCTCATTATTTTTAGTTAATTAAGAGTTACATTTCTATAAACAAAACTAATATATTAATATAAAAACTGCAATTCACAAGAGATGGTCAACAAGGTAACAAATATTAGAGTTCAAAATTTTTTAAATTATTTATCTAGTCTTTTGTTACAATACTATTATCCATAATTTTCAGCTAGTTTCAAGCTAAACTTCTATAATTAAGATTAATATTGTAACCATTCAATCGTAGATAAGCAAAATTTTTTTAGAAAGCACAGGATCATATGACAGCTGTATCTGTCTTTTTTTTGTATAGTATACGAACTTTGCCTGCTGGGTACTTGTGACTGTTGACAACTAGCATGGACACATTATTCCGTGCTTCTACCTTCGGTGGCAGTTAGCGTGGACACATTCTTCTCTGCTTCTGCTTTGAGCGACATGGAACTTTGTGATTATTTAACACAGAATGAATAGAATTCTTTCCCAAATAAAATTGATAAATTTAACAAGTTTCCCAAACGATTTCAAATCAAATTATTCATAATTTGATTTTTTTCATATGAGTGTCTGCTATCTATACACTCAAAAAATTTACATTTTTATATTAAATAAATAACGCTTTCCTAAATCTAAAAAACCTTTTCCCAAATATTCCCAAACGATTCCCAAACGAATAGAGTGAAAATTAATTAAAAATGATTTCATCGTCTGCCAAGTATATATCGCCCGTGATACTACTATAATATATAAATACAATGGGTACCCAGCAAACATGACGATAAGAAAGCAATAGCAAAGTTGTGTTAACATGGTAATAATTGCCTATTGGCGTGATATGATTTATCCGAAGGAAAGCGATAGGCACGGCGGACTAAAAAGTTGACGCGCCGGCAAGTTGCCAGAGAGGATCGAGTTCTACTTGCTTTGCTGTCCGGCTTTAGTATCGTCAATACGATAAGAAGTTGGTAGTTTCAAGAAATAAGAATTCTACTTGGTCACAGTGTAGCTATAGTATCGTCAGTACTATAAGTAGGTGATGTTTCTAAGCAATAATAACTCATATTGCCTCAAATAATCTCTAGCATATCGCTTTGTTAGTTCTATATATATATATAATGTATATATATATATTTACTTGAGATGACAGGAAGCGAATGAATTGGAGCCGGACGAATCGCATTCACTCAACAACAACAATTTGACACTAGCGCCACGATTGGATCTCACTCACAATTATATTACTTATATCCTGCTCTTGAAAAGGCAAAACAATAACAGTTTAATACAAGGCCACTATCGCATCTCACTTCCACCTGGCTTCAAAGGGCCCCAATAGAAAAACGGTGGCTTGTCGTCTCCAAGAGTTCTATGGTTCTAAGCAATATAAATTCCTACTGCCGTAACAATTTACTTGTATGTCGGATTTACAGCAACAACCCGTGTTATCACTGCAATAAAATTAATTACCAAAATTTATTGTATCTAATGCAGGTACATTATATATTTATTTCAAGTAGATAGAAAAAAAAAGTATTTTCATTCATTATAAACAAATGCGTTTCACATTTTTCCTTTATTACGATCTATCGCGTCATCATCCGATTTCGGAAATTTTTCATAACATGCATCTGAAATAACGAAAGAAATATATATAATTTCTGATTAATGAATACCAAATAAATTTTTACTTTTCAATATTTTTATTAGCATTAGCACTCTACAAATGACGGAATGCATTCACCTTGTGACCGAACAAAAAAAATTGTCTGCAAAAAAAAAAACATTGCAGTTGATTTTAGTAATACACAGATGAAAATTAAAATTTATATACCTACCATTTGGTGCCACATGTTTATTTTCTTGCAGTTTCTGTTCCAGTTCAAGAAAATCGTTTAGATGTACAGTCGGAAAAGCAGGTAGCATATCGAACTGAGGTGATATTGAATGTTTGAAGGAGCGAATCTCTGATCGCAGCGATATTATGTCCTGACAATCTACTACCATAATTAAGGTAACCCTATAATGTACACAAGCGCGTTTTTGGGCGAAGCAATGCTGAAGTGATTTGGAGCGCTATGATATGAACTGAATCATACCATAGTATCCGTCCAACCAAACCATCAACAACATTACTACCTCAAGTAATCGTCTTAACCATCAGCATGTATTCATCTCTCAGCCCGCTTTGAAACAAATGATGGGAGATTATCTCCGTCATCACCTATTCCAAATTGGACAGGACAAACACACACCGGGAAGACGATTGTCGGCCGGTGACCAAGCCACAGTTGGATGACTTTAGTCCCATGGTTTCCCGATAGGTGGCGTGCATCTAGCTCTAGCACGTACGTAGCTCGTCGGAAGGGGCGCGAGTGGCTACCTTTAACCATGGACAAAACGTATTTATGCACGGTTTGGGCTGAAAGTTCGAATTGAGGAGTTCGAACTCTATCTTCAGCGGGCTGGAAGGTGAAGGAAAAAGGAAGGAAGGAACAACAGACTGTGGAAATGAAAATGGAATAGAAAAGATAGGAAATGAAGGCGGAAAAGCACAGGAATATAGACTTTCGGCGGGAAGGCCGATGCCATACTCAATCATATATCACTGAGATGGTATAATTAACTCAAAAGAGTTGAAGTAATTAAAGCCCCAAGGCTCATCGAATAGGGTCTAAGAGATGCCTGTACTCGATCTTGATAGCACATATGCGTCGTATAGTTCAAAATTCCGAGCGCCATATAATGAGAATCCTAATCCCACAATCTTCTGGGCCTCATTTAATGTGTGGCGTTGGATAACGACGCCGTTGGGTACCATAAAATATGGGTCCTATGCAAATGAAAGGGTGCCTTAAAACGTGCGCCCTGCCCTATCGACACAACGTTGGGTGCCATATAAAGTGCGCCGTCCTCTGCCGCCACCAAAAACACATCGTTGGGCGCCATATAATATATGGTGCCAGATAATGATACCATAAATTAACGCACAAGGATATAAAGACGCACTAGAATCAGGCTCGATAGGCGTCATGTAATTCGGCATGCATTAGGAGCCGTCTAAACGGGCCCAACGCATATAAGGGCGATAAAATATATGAGTTTTTTCCCCTCATACCGACGCTGTCTCCAATAAATTCGCCCCTATCGCTCTCACATTGTACGAAAATTAAAAAAAAAAAACTAAACTAACATTTTTCATGTGACATTATTCCTGACATATTTTCTCTTGTTTAGTCCGCATTAAGAATTCCCGAAATAAATGCGGCTACCTTAGAGAAGGGGCGGTACAGATAAGAAGAATAAACTACTTAATCCCAAAATGTGTAAAAACTGCTCCACAAAAAAAAGGCATGTGTTCGACCATGCTTGTTCCCGTTATAGATTCCGTTGGTCCGTGTGTTTCCTTCTGCTGCCTAATATGGGGGCTGAACCTTAAGCAAAATGGTAGAAAATGCTCCTGGAAGGGTAATTGGGTCCGTTATTTAATGCAACTTCGCGTACTCGTTCCGGTAGAGCATGCTTTAGCTACTATAACTCCAAAAGATAGACTCCAGCCTGTACTCTTCTTCCTGTAGTCGTGCTGAAATATGTTAGCTGGAAAGGAATGTATACCTGTCCTGTAAAAAGGAGGGTATGCCGGCACTATAAAACTCTTCTGGTGGCTAATACTGATCCAGCCGATGTAATCTTCCAATTGCAGCACCTCGTGGTCCTAAATTTTAAAACTTGAAAACGCCAAAAAGTGCAAACAGAACGTATGGACCGAAAGAGCCAGCCTAAGTGGGCTTTTCAATGCCGAAGACCCAAAGATTTATCGAACCCCGTAGGGATTATGTGGAATTTTCTCCGCCTATGTCTTCCAGGAAATACCATAAAAGGACATTCAGACCGGCTAAACGAGAAAAGGCACTACATTTCCTAAACATCGCGTGATAAAATAAAGAAAAACTTGTCAAGAACACGCGGTTGAGCGTCGCATAACGGTATGCGTTAAGCGGTACCTAATATTGGCCCAAAGGCTGTATACCCGCTTGGGGGGAAAATTTACCGGTAACACTAACGGAATTTATCTACCGCGTGGCTTTGCAAAGCACCAATGAAGCAAAAAGGAAAATTAAATTACGCATGTAACGCGGATTTATTGCACTTGACACTTCTTATAGGCATGTACGCTTTCTTTACATTACCTATTGTGGGCTGAAGGCCTCATAGCTGGCACACATGCGCCTCACTGGGGCTCCGGAGCCTACAGCACGCAGGTTACTATTTGCACCATTGCACTATTTGGAGAAATGGTTCGATACGCGAAGAAAGAACGCACGAAAACTAGGACACCAAACGCGAACTGAACACCGAAACACTGCTTTTGAGCAGGTCCGCGAGACGCAATCAAAACACGAAACAAAAAGAAATGAACTTTGAATAAATTAGCCGGTATAGTGTACAGCGGGGCTCCACGGGGCTGCTGATTAAGTGGGCGCGAAGCGACAAGAGAACAAAACTATACTCGCACACAAGGAAACTAACACATATCGTCACAACAATAAAAAAAGGACTCATCCTCACGGGGCTTGCATATCGCTTGGCTAATAGTTTCAGGCCATAATTTAAACCAAAAATTAAAAAAAAAAAAAAGGAAAACTATTCTAAAGCGAAGAAAATAATCTGGAACATAACCTTAAATTTTTTTATTTCCCAAAGCCAAACTAACTTCCTCGATGAATCTCGACGTCTCGGTCATTGCTATCCGCGGGTGTAGGGTACCTGGCGGGCCGATCCGCCAACCGTTGTCTATGCGCCGATTCCACACACTCTGTGCCGGCAAAACTTTCACTTTATCAATTAGTAGAGAAAAAAAAAGACGCGACCTGCGTGGTCAAGTTCTGGCTCCAGACTGACTCCTATGTACTTTTTGCGCACTTGTGACGTGTCAATATTTGGGTAAATCCGGTTCAGTATTCTATACTCTCCTTCCTTTTTCAGGTCGAATTCTGTGCGGAAGGAATGAGGAGCGGCCGAGGACGTGTCGACGGATGAACCACCGATTCCGGCTTTCTGTGTTAGATTAAGCTCGGACTAAAAATTTTAAAGAAAAAGAAATATTTGAATTTTGCTTTTTTATTATGAAGTGTAGTTTCTCGAGGACCGAACGGATGGATCTCCCCCGCTGGTGATGTGCGAACTGGGTTCCTCTATGTTCTTCCCGCGACCCGGGAAAAGGGCTTTCAAGCCGGAAATTAAGACCTGGTGGGGAAGGGAAGATGAGTCTCTTCCGCACGCGTCGTCCAATTTTGCCTACCAACCTCCGACACCGCCGTCCACTACGTCATGCCAGCCACCAGACATTACCTCGCGCACGTCGCCGGTAACCGCGGAACGGACAGTTGAATCCCCACTTACTGAGCTGCCGTAGGTGAATTCCGGCAGCTGGTGGCTGGGAGAAAGCACTTAAAGAACTCCATTACGACCGCACAGAGGACCGACTGGATCTCGGACGCCATATGGAACTCTCCCTTCAACATTTGACAGACGGAAAACAACACGCCAGACCCGGCTTAGCGCTCTAACTAATGTCAGCGGATACGGGGAACGCCGGAAATAAATCAGGCGAAGTTCTGTAGCGCAGCCTACTTAAAGAGGGAAGTCGAGTAGTCCGGGGCTTTTTGCTTGTACCTGTCGAGAGTGTAGGACGGACTTTGTACGAATTAATTTCTGAACCGTTGGAGTGAAAAATTCGAATTTGAACGGGGTAATTTCTGGACCGTTGGAGTTAAAAATTCGAATTTGAACAGATTTATTTCTGGACCGTTGGAGCTGAAGATTGGAATTTTTGTTGAAGTGTGGAGCGGAGGAGGAGTGCGTGGTAGTTAGTAAAGAAAGGAAGCGGCGGTTGGAAATCGATAGTGAGAGGCGACGCGAAGGAATAAAGGACGAGTAACCGACTTCGGCGTACGTGGTGTAACGGCGGAGTTGGAGTGCGCACCGGAATCCGATCGAAAATATAAAATAATTGGAGTACAGGTACTTTTGCCCCCTTTCCTTGCTAGGTTGGCCGTAGACCGAGACTCCATAAGGAAGGGAGACGTGAGAGGTTCACGACCGAGGGGATCTTTTCGTTTGGTATCTTTTTTGTTTTTTTTTGAATTCAATAAATACGTCTGGTGGTTTGTTTGATATATTTTATACGTTGGTGTTTGTTTTTGAAATTTCCCAATTTCTTCCTCGTCCTGTAAATTGGGTGGCGCCCTGGTGTCGTGTAGGTACGCGGTACGGCCATAAAAGTGATCCCCGAACTATCCCATCTTCGACTGAGCAAGGCTGGTGCCCACCCCCTTATTTGAAGGGTAATAATTGGCGCCCAACGTGCTGTTTGGGATTATTTAAGACCGTGCGTACCAAGTGATTTCTGTTTTCTTTGGTTTAGTGAATTCGTGAAAGTGATTTGTTTTAAAATTTGCGGGAGTGTACAGTAATTGCGGGAGTGCGATTTAATTGCGAATATACATATAGATAGAGGACGGTATCATATAGCGGGTTATTTCCGTGTACGTTCGTAGTTCGTGTGTGTCGAGTGAATTATATACCTTTCTTTGTTTTAGTTTTAGTCTATAATAGAGTAAAGAATCTTGGGCTAAAAAGACCTTTCGGTGAAGTGGTTAGAGCGTCAAGGTCTAAAATCGGGGGAGTCAAGGTTCTAGACCTACGGTGGTCATTAGTTTTTTTTTTTTTTGGGTGGAAGTATTTATTGCAGTAATCAAAATTTTTGCGTTAGGTAACGCGGAGTTTTCAAGTGTTATCATAAACACTAGCAGGGGTTATAGTGCAGAGGGGCATCACCATACATACATCGGATTCAGGACTTTTATTCGAGAGGATAGCAGGGGACGGTTGTATTTCTCCGGATAAGTTTTTTTTTGTTGGTACTGAGCGTCGGTTGCGATACATTTTGTTAAGTGATAATTCGTTGTGTTATTGATAGTAGAATAAAAGAAAATTTCTGAATTATTATTATTTTTTTTTCCGTCCTTCCTAGTGTTTGTAGTTGGGTTATATCTAGAGCAGCAATGGAAATAAACCGGCTTTCGTCTGAGGAGCTCAAGTATGAGTTAGCAGTGTTGGGGTTACCGGAGGCGTCCGTAGACGTTATGCGAGCGCAACTTCGGGCAACGCTTAGAAGAACGGCCAGTTTCATTCTGCCGGACTATGTTACGAATATGTTTTCGGCCGCTTGGGCAGCCTCCATTTCGCTTTCAGAATAATGGGCCCCTTTGGACCTAGACAGCATATTTCGCCGACTGCTCAGGAGCCGAGGGGGGATTGAAAAAAAATGTGTCCAAAAGGGGCACCATCCTTGTTGATGCTGTCAAAAGAAGAAAAAAAACCTATAAGGAAAAGAATGAGGAAGAAAACCAAGGGGAACAAAAAAAAAAGGAACATAGCCGCACCACTACCGTCGCGACACATTTACACATCTAGAACCGCGGAAATACCAAAGCCATCCCTGCCTGATGGAGCCCCAGGGCTCCCTTCTTAGGAGATCTACTCCATTATGCCACCAAAATTATATGAGCGAACGAAGAAACAAAAAAAAATAAAAAAATTATGCAACACGCTGTCGTCTTCACTTCTCCACTAGACAGGAACCTGTACAAAACGCTACTTGGAATAAAAATTATAAGTTATACATGCAAAAGAAAAAAAATTCATGTATAGTTCGTCAATTAATATATAATTCAATAACTCAAAGGAAAAAAAATTATGATCAATGTATTTAGTAATTTATATGAATTTTATGAAAGTGATCGTGTTGGTCGATCGATGAACGCTGCATCGCTGGGGCCCTTTACATTTATCTTTACGGCGGTTACATGCATGTTTAACAACGAAAATTTTTACCTGCAGGGTTTTTTTTTCTTGCTTTCCGTTTGATTAGAAAATTGTCTCTGCGATTTTTTTCACCTCTTAACAAGTGATGCACTGAGTTCAGCCGAGATTTTGCTATTAGGTTGAACCACACAAAAGTTTTATAGTTTTAGTTTTTATAATTTAGCACTTCAGCCACTGTGCGAATAGTTATATAGCTTTAGTTTTTAAAATTTTTCACTTGAGTCACTTGCGAATGTAATTCAAATTGTTTCTATCACTCAGAGTGCGCTGGCGCCACTCAAATTTAGTTTTAGGGGTTTCACTTTTTCGGTTTTAATAATTTTTCGGGAAATTATGTCAAAGTGCACTTTTCGATCGTTCTTGAGTTTTTATCCACCCACTTCAGCCGTCACACCCAGAAGCAATATTATATCGAAACGATCACTGTATGACTACACCACAACACATTTTGAGTTTGAGACCATTTGCATGAGAAAGAAATGAACATCTATATAAAAAAAATTTAGCCGGGCTGCATTCGTAACAATCGTGGGGACCACCCAGACCCAGGAGAGACGTCTCATAAAATTAGCCGGGCTTCGTACATAAAACCAACTGAAAGGGATGGTTGTCTAATAATTAGGTCTTAATATCCTTACTGTGGTATATGCCAATAATGTTTCCGGTTCCATCCTCAAGTTGATAGGAAACATTTCCTATCTTTTCTTTTATCTTGGCTTCGGAGCAAACTTAGCTGCAAAGCGATTGACGGCACTACTTTGTACAAAGTTTCTTACATATACTGTTTGCCCTGGTACAAAGGATTTGGGTGTACTACGCAGGTTGTAGGTATGCGCACTCTTTTTGGAAGCTAATTCTAGATTTTGGCATATTTTGTCCTGTAACATTCGGATACGTTCGATATGGGGCGTTATGGATATATCCCCCTCTCCTAAAGAGTTTAAAGCTTGGAGGAGCTCATAATCTGATCCATGGCGTATTGCGTAATAGCCAAACATCAAGAAATGCGGTGAGTAGCCAGTCGAAGTGTGTACCACATTTCGAAGTGCTGACGATGTCTCGCTGAGATGATCATCCCAATTTCGGTGATCAGAACCCACATACGAGCGTATGGCCGATAAGATGGTTTGGTTGACCCTTTCGGAGGCATTAGCCTGTGGTGCATAGAAAGGAGAAAGTGTGTGCTTTACACCAAAATTATCCAAGAACGTTTTAAACGCTCTGGCAGTAAACTGTCCGCCATTGTCTGAGTGGATATATTCGGGAACACCGTAGGTTAGAAATACTTCATTTTCCAGAAACTTAATGACACGATCTGATGTGGCACTCGGCATTGATTTCAACCAAACGAATTTCGTGAATTTGTCCAGCACAACAAAAATGAACTTGTTTCCGCCAATTGACCGAGGATACGGACCCAAGAAATCAATGTACAAACGTTGCATGGGACGAACGACTTCAACTCTTTCACCCATTGGGGACGCATGGTATGGTTCGCGGGCTTGCTTTGTTTACAAACTACACAGGATGCAACATAATTAGCAACGTCCTGTCGTAGCTTCGGCCAATAGTAGTACCTCTGTAAAAGTTCCACCGTCTTTTGTACCCCGCAATGAGATGAAATTGGGTCACCATGCGCCTTCGAAATCAGTTCTTCAGTTGCTGAATGTGGCACCTACAGTTTATGCATTGGGATGTCAGTGTTTGCCACGGTTTTGGGGTTAGTGCAGATAAAAATTTTCCCATCCAAAACACTGAGATTCGAATAGCGGTTCGGGGACTCTGATATTCGAGAGACTAAATCAGTGTACGACGCGTCATCGAAAGCTGTCATTGGTACGGCTTCATCGACATGGAACGGAAAATCTTCCTCCAGCTCTAATTCGCTACAAAACACTCACGAAAGTGCATCCGGAACAACATTTAGCGTGCCTTTCCTATGCTCAATTTGGAATTTGAAACCCTGCAGTTTTAAGCTCCACCGTGCTAAACGCCCAGACAAATCCTGTTGCTGCATGAGCCACTTTAAGCTTGCATGATCCGTAATTATCGTGAACTCAAGTCCTTCGACGTAGGCCCGAAACCTCTTCACGCTCTGGACAGCAGCCAAACACTCTAGCTCTGTCACACTGTAGTTACGTTGTGCAGCGTTGAGTTTTGCAGACATGAAGGCTATCGGATGTTCTTCACCTAAGTCCGTCTTTTGGAACAGGACGCTCTCGATGCCTGTGGCACTTGCATCGCATTGAATGAAGAATGGTCTTGAAAAGTCCGGATTTATCAATACCGGCGCGGTTGTGAGGAGTTCCTTCGTCGCCTTAAAGGCCTGATCTGCAGAGCCATTCCACATGAATGCTTTCTTTCCCTTGAGTAGGTCAGTTAGCGGTGAAGTGACTGAGGAAAAATTTGGTATAAATCTCCTGTACCAGCCGGCCATACCCAAGAATCTGCGCACTTCCCGTGTGCTTTTGGGGATCGGGTACGCCGTAATACCAGATATTTTTTCCGGTCAGTCTTAAGTATGCCGTCACTAACAACATACCCTAAGTATTTTATTTCCTTCATGAGGAATTTGCTTTTCTCCACATTTATTGTGAGATTGGCAGTTCGCAAGAGTTGAGCAACATGATGAAGAAGATCAAAGTGTTCTTCCAATGTGCTGGAGGTGATGAGCAAGTCATCCAAGTAAACGAATACCTTGTCGTGAAGCTGATAGGGAATGACTTTATGCATTAGACGGCACATTGTTTGTGGCGCGTTGCACAACCCAAAAGGCATGACCGTAAATTGGTAGAGCGGTCGCCCAGGTACCGTAAACGCAGTTTTATCGCGCGAAGATGGACTCAATGGTATTTGCCAAAAAGCATCCTTTAAGTCCAGACTCGAGATGAATTTAGTAGCTTGCAAACGCGAGAGAAGACCGTCAATTAACGGAAGGGGGTAAGCGTCCTTACACGTAACCGCATTGATCCGCCGAGCGTCCAAACACAACCTAACTTTTCCATTGGCCTTGCTCTTCAACGTTACTGGAGAACACCAAGAGCTTGAACTCTCCTCGATTACGCCTAGCTCTAGCATCCGGTCCAGTTCATCGTAGAATTGCTTTTGAACGACCGGGGATACGGAGTAATGACGCTGCTTAACCGGTGCTGCGGAACCCACATCAATTTCATGTGAAACTAGAGAAGTTTTCCCTAAACCCATGCGATTGAATGATGGAAACGAATCTGCGACCTCTCTTAGTTTTACTCTGTCTTCTTCACTCAAATTATGTTGTACGGAATTTGCAGGGGGTGGTTGCCACACTATTTCTCCAACTTGCGTTGGGGCCAGTCCAAAAAGATCCCAGAAATCTATACCTCAGTATAGAGGGTTCAGTGATGGAGCAACTAGGAACCGCATCATTCGACTCTTTCCTGCGAATGAAACTAAAACGCGAACATAACCCAACACTTCACACTTTTGACCGCATGCCGTGGATAAGTGTGAATGCAGAGAATGAACCGGTAATGAGAGATCTGTGATGAGTTTAGACCCTTCAGCCCCGAGTACGCTTGAGCTGGCACCACTATCAAGTAACCCTTGAAAACGATGCCCTTTTATGAATATCTCAGCATATGGGCGATTATCGCCATTTATTTGGAAAATTGATGACATATCGGCTTGTTTTAATTGCCGACGAATTTGCCAGTAACGAATGGAACGTGATAAGCGTGAGCGTTTATGATTTGGTGGACTAGTCAGACATACCTGAGATTTAAATTTAGTTGGAATTGAAATCTTTCCTATATTGTGGGTTTGGGTGGCGGGTCCATATTGGTAGCCTGATTCTGATTGGGACTCTTCGTGGATTGGATGCGACTCGTCCCAGTTTGATTCGCACTCCTCTGACCGTTTTTCGACTTTCGTTTACATGTCACGCAGTTTGGTTTTACAACGTTTGGTGTACCGCATCCGAAGCAAAACGTATGTGTGATTTCCTTTGCACAATCGGAAAATACGTGTCCAATATCTTTGCAATTCCAACAGATTGCCATCCCTCTCCCTGAACCGGGATTCTGTTGTACTACACCTTTAAATCTTTGCGCTGTGCTTACGTGGGCGTCAACTTGGATTTCGCTGACATGTTTTCGACCAGAGCAGTTCGAGTCACCATCATACCCAATCCTCTTCCAAGTATCTTCAATAGTGACACACCTTTTCTTCAACTGCATTACAGTTTCAAAATCGATCCCAGCTAAATGTGCCTGTAATCCCGGACGCATATTGCGCCACAGAATTTGTTGCAGCTGCTGATCTGACAAAGGTGAACACAGCTGAAGAGCAAGGTTATCAATTGCATCCGCAAAATCCCGAAATGGTTCCTTAGCTTTCTGAAAGCGACCGTTTAGTAGCCTACGGACATCTAAATCTGTGTTTTGTGTGTCAAAGCGCTCTCGTAATGAATGGCAAAATTCAGGCCATATAATATCAGGTATAGTTTCCCGCAGAGTCCAGTACCACTCAGCAGCTGAACCTCTCAATAAAACAAAAATTTCCGAAACCAATTCCAATTCGGAAATCCCATTTGATCTGCCCAATGTCTCAACCCTGAAAAGAAACCTATTGACATTCACGCTCGTGCTAGATCCATCAAAAGTAACACCCCACTTTGACATCGGAATAGAGCGCTTTTGACCATGTGCTGCAAGGTTCGTATTGCGCGGAACAGGGATAAAATCCTGACGAGTGCTTGAAAAAGGCCAAGCAGGTGCTTGACAATTTAGCGGTGCCTGTTCGCGTTCCTGTACTTGTGCTGGAGAAATGTCATCATGAGCCTTCAGTCCTCTTTCCGGAACATCACACTCGCCGATATTGTTTGGAGTTTCTACTCCAAGAGCCCCTCCTTGGAGTTTAAGAAATGTAGCTCCTGCATTCGGAGAAGAGGTGGTACTAAAATTTATCTCGGAAAGCTTTTGATAAAAAGTTTCCAGGGCTGCCTCATCAGGTTTAGCTAAAAGATCCTCAATCACCGAATTTAGCTCTTTGATTTTTCCTAAATATTCCCGACCCGTAGCTTGAATTAACCCCGAAGAGCATTTCACTAGCCGCGTTAAACGACCAGTATAGTGCTTGAGACGAGAAAGACACTTATCCAAATCATCAGATTTTCCCGCCTTACACTCCCTTAAAATACTGGAAATGTCGTCTAAGCCCTCTTGACAATTTTCGAGTTCTCTCGGTAGATCTCTAAGAATGATTTTCGGAAAATTGGAGCTTGGTCTCAAGACCGGTCTTTCCTTTTCCAACTTCAGCTGCGACTCAAGACTTTCCAACTGGCCCAGACCCGTCCCACTAATGCCACGAATGAGGCATTCCATCTGGAACTCATCGGGTTCCAAATGGTCCACGGTGAAACTCATTGTATTGAATGCAAATATATAGTAATAACCCAAAAAAAATAAAGAAAAATATAAAAAAACAATGTGCGAAATAAAAGTGCACAAAAAAAATATAATAATATACGAAATCCTAAAGCGTATATCCTTGAATTACGTACATGTGAATAGTGAATAACCAAGTGTGTTGTGTAATCATAAAGAAATCAAAGGGGGTCCTGGGATCCACCAGACTTCGGAATGCAACCTACTCTCTCTCTCTCTCTTTGTATAAAAGAAATTCGGGAAAACCCCAAATAAACAATTCGCTCCCAACCGATGAGTACGGTAGATGGTACGACGTGCTATAGCTGACCATACTGAATTATTTTAGAATTACAAAAAAAAATTCGGGAAGCTCATCAATGTGATTTCTGTTTCAACAAACGAAATTATTCGTGAAGCTGCACAACAATTGCTGCAACTGACGGGACCGCCCGGATTAAATTCCGCGAGAAATCAAATCGAGTCTTAGTTCGCGACATTGAATAGTGGTTTTGTACTTACACAGGTATTCGATAGGTCATACGAAACCGACGCAGATGCGGATAACCTGTGCGCACACCCCTAAACAATGTGATTTTAGCAAGGGTTAGAAAAAAACAAGTATATTCGGCTTCAAAGTAGCTTGGCACTTAAGGTGTACTTGTATCCCCTAATTGAAGAAAGGAACGCGCGAGAATAATTGAAAATGCTCAACCATAACTCCAAACAATTACAGTAACTTTTTACAAGGGATAGAAAAAAAAATCTACAGGAAAAAAATAATGAACACGCACATTTATGTACGACGTTACTCATTATGAGTCGTAAAGTTATTCTTAATTGAACTCTAATAGTCCGGGAGGCAGCGACCGAAATTTTGTATCCATTCCTACAAAGCTGATTTTTTGTCATTTTGTTGTTTTTATATGGCAAGTAAACGGAACGGCAGTCTACCACCCCAATGTGGGGGCAAACAATAATAACAATTGTTTAAACCTGTTAATAAATAATATGTAAATGCCTTATTCCTACAAGACTGAAATTTTTTTGGGTGGTCAATGATACCTAAAAATGCAGTATAATGATAGTCTACCGCGTCGGAGAGGGGGCCATCATGCGTCTACCACCCACGCAAGGTGTTAAAAAATTTCCTTTTTTGACTTATTCCTACAAGGCTGAACATTTTTTCTAAAATACTTTAGTTTATAAGACAACTAAAAAAGACAGTCTACCGATCATGTAAGGGTGCAAAGCCTTGATAGACGCAATGGAATGCACGATCTCCCGAGCGCAGCCACTGCGCCGATCTGCTAGAAGTAGCTCTGAATTATTGGATATACCGGGATTAAATTAATATCTACAAGACTGAAACTTTTTTGGGTGGTCAATGATACCTAAAAATGCAATATAATGATAGTCTACCGCGTCGGAGAGGGGGCCATCATGCGTCTACCACCCACGCAAGGTGTTAAAACATTTCCTTTTTTGACTTATTCCTACAAGGCTGAAAATTTTTTCTAAAATACTTTAGTTTATAAGACAACTAAAAAAGACAGTCTACCGATCATGTAAGGGTGCAAAGCCTTGATAGACGCAATGGAATGCACGATCTCCCGAGCGCAGCCGCTGCGCCGATCTGCTATAAGTCGCTCTGAATTATTGGATATACCGGGATTAAATTAATATCTACAAAGCTGCTTTTTTGTCTGTACGTACTTTAAGATAATTATTGTCAACTAAACGTGTTCTACCTTCGATACAATGCGGCTAAAGCTTCGGTAGACATGGCTAAAGTTTTGGCGCAGACTCTGAATTATTGCATACCTATACAGAGTGTTTGGCACTCCGTCCGCCACCTTGTAAGGGGTTATTCCTTGATATATTTGGAGAAAAAAATTGTTCTTCAGGGTGGGTCAATTTTTAATAACAGTGGAGAGTAAGGTACTGTATCATGGAGAACCGAATCGTGATAGATTCATTCAGTTGGAAACCGTCGGACCTTTAACAAATAATAATATCCACCGCACCTTTTTCAATACAAAAGTAACTCCGTGTCGTGTCACCGAATTATCCCTCTGCGTCTTAATTATAGTATATACTATATAGTATATAGTATAAATTAATGTTAGACTTAAGTAATAATAATTAAAAGTGTATAAACTGTAACAGTGCGTTTATTTGGAGAAAAGAGAGGCCTCCAACCCTATAACTTCCCGAAAAAAGGTGACATGCGCATTTAAGTGCGCGGTTGAAGTAACCTTCAACATAAATACCAGGATCGATGCGGCAGCAATAGAAGTAAGGCAGCAGTTGATGAATATGAATACCAAGAGAACACTCGTCAAACGAGCTTTAGCGTGCATTCAAAATGAAGGTGGCCATTTTGAACATTTATTATAATAAAAAATTTTAAATAAAACATAAAAACCATTATTAAATTCTTTCAATTCAAGCGAGTAGTGTAGATCAACATGCACATGCACTGACTTTTGAAATATTTAATTTTTATGCCATATGTATTTTTACCTATTACTTCCAAAATGTTAATCGTAACTCATACATATGTATGCAACTTTTGTAGGTAATAATAATAATAGTAGTGGTAGTAATAATTTTATAATGGGGTTTTCTGAGAAAAACTATATTGATCACTGGGTTGACGTAGCAAAAATTTGTGTTTTCGAGTAAATATCTCAAGATTGGATGCAGTTACAATTTAGACTGTTACATCAAATGAAAGGTAATTCGATTCCCTAAAAAACGAGTTATAACACTTTGCCTTGTGATTATTCGTTTTCAAGATATACCGTTTTGAGTGAGTAAGGGTACCGGTCAAAAACACTTTTCTTAACCACCCTGTATCTCCACTGTTATTGAAAATGGACCCACCCTGAAGAACAATTTTTTTCTCCAAATATATCAAGGAATAACCCCTTACAAGGTGGCGGACGGAGTGCCAAACACTCTGTATAGGTATGCAATAATTCAGAGTCTGCGCCAAAACTTTAGCCATGTCTACCGAAGCTTTAGCCGCATTGTATCGAAGGTAGAACACGTTTAGTTGACAATAATTATCTTAAAGTACGTACAGACAAAAAAGCAGCTTTGTAGATATTAATTTAATCCCGGTATATCCAATAATTCAGAGCTACTTCTAGCAGATCGGCGCAGTGGCTGCGCTCGGGAGATCGTGCATTCCATTGCGTCTATCAAGGCTTTGCACCCTTACATGATCGGTAGACTGTCTTTTTTAGTTGTCTTATAAACTAAAGTATTTTAGAAAAAATTTTCAGCCTTGTAGGAATAAGTCAAAAAAGGAAATGTTTTAACACCTTGCGTGGGTGGTAGACGCATGATGGCCCCCTCTCCGACGCGGTAGACTATCATTATATTGCATTTTTAGGTATCATTGACCACCCAAAAAAGTTTCAGTCTTGTAGATATTAATTTAATCCCGGTATATCCAATAATTCAGAGCTACTTCTAGCAGATCGGCGCAGTGGCTGCGCTCGGGAGATCGTGCATTCCATTGCGTCTATCAAGGCTTTGCACCCTTACATGATCGGTAGACTGTCTTTTTTAGTTGTCTTATAAACTAAAGTATTTTAGAAAAAATGTTCAGCCTTGTAGGAATAAGTCAAAAAAGGAAATTTTTTAACACCTTGCGTGGGTGGTAGACGCATGATGGCCCCCTCTCCGACGCGGTAGACTATCATTATACTGCATTTTTAGGTATCATTGACCACCCAAAAAAATTTCAGTCTTGTAGGAATAAGGCATTTACATATTATTTATTAACAGGTTTAAACAATTGTTATTATTGTTTGCCCCCACATTGGGGCGGTAGACTGCCGTTCCGTTTACTTGCCATATAAAAACAACAAAATGACAAAAAATCAGCTTTGTAGGAATAATTACATCAAAAGTGTCGCTGCCTCCCGGACTATAAAGTGTTGTTGTACCACCTAGCAAACGAGGCACTGCATATTGTATGCAAAATTCCAATCACAACAAAGGCAATCAGCTGTGAGAAGGTTGAAGGTATTGAATTGCATATTTCTAGGATATTGCGATTTGTATTGATTGTTCAGCCATGTACTAAGTTACCTAAGCAGTAGCTTCAAGTCAACTCATGGCAACCATCACGCGGGTGAACCTGGATCGAATCCTCAAATGGACCGATTTTTTTATTTAGGAATTTTCGAAAATATGCAATGACATCGCTGGATAGGCAGGCGCTATAAAAAAACATCCAAAGTAGAAAGCAAATCCGGTTGCAACAACACCAAGAATTTTAATGAAAAAAAATTTAATGAAGTTAAGCGAAGTCATTCGCCTCAGCTAGAACCGAAAATTTCCTAAAGCCTGTATTTGATATTGCTTGATGTGAAACTGGATCCGTATAATTAGAACGGGATTAGGAATATTACAATTAAAAGAAAGAAAGACCATGAAATTGATTTTAATTGTATAGGTAGGAAATTGGAAATTTTTAGGGCAACAGAAATGTATACGTGTACACACACACGAATTTGGGCGCCACTGTTACGAATATGTTTTCGGCCGCTTGGGCAGCCTCCATTTCGTTTCCAGAATAATGGGCCCCTTTGGACCTAGACAGCATATTTCGCCGACTGCTCAGGAGCCGAGGGGGGGTTGAAAAAAAATGTGTCCTAAAGGGGGCACCATCCTTGTTGATGCTGTCAAAAGAAGAAAAAAAACCTATAAGGAAAAGAATGAGGAAGAAAACCAAGGGGAACAAAAAAAAAGGAACATAGCCGCACCACTACCGTCACGACTCATTTACACATCTAGAACCGCGGCCCGAGAGAGAGGAAGAGAGGAGAGATCGGAAATACCAAAGCCATCCCTGCCTGATGGAGCCCCAGGGCTCCCTTCTTAGGAGATCTACTCCATTATGCCACCAAAATTATATGAGCGAACGAAGAAACAAAAAAAAATAAAAAAATTATGCAACACGCTGTCGTCTTCGCTTCTCCACTAGACAGGAACCTGTACAAAACGCTACTTGGAATAAAAATTATAAGTTATACATGCAAAAGAAAAAAAATTCATGTATAGTTCGTCAATTAATATATAATTCAATAACTCAAAGGAAAAAAAATTATGATCAATGTATTTAGTAATTTATATGAATTTTATGAAAGTGATCGTGTTGGTCGATCGATGAACGCTGCATCGCTGGGGCCCTTTACATTTATCTTTACGGCGGTTACATGCATGTTTAACAACGAAAATTTTTACCTGCAGGGTTTTTTTTTCTTGCTTTCCGTTTGATTAGAAAATTGTCTCTGCGATTTTTTTCACCTCTTAACAAGTGATGCACTGAGTTCAGCCGAGATTTTGCTATTAGGTTGAACCACACAAAAGTTTTATAGTTTTAGTTTTTATAATTTAGCACTTCAGCCACTGTGCGAATAGTTATATAGCTTTAGTTTTTAAAATTTTTCACTTGAGTCACTTGCGAATGTAATTCAAATTGTTTCTATCACTCAGAGTGCGCTGGCGCCACTCAAATTTAGTTTTAGGGGTTTCACTTTTTCGGTTTTAATAATTTTTCGGGAAATTATGTCAAAGTGCACTTTTCGATCGTTCTTGAGTTTTTATCCACCCACTTCAGCCGTCACACCCAGAAGCAATATTATATCGAAACGATCACTGTATGACTACACCACAACACATTTTGAGTTTGAGACCATTTGCATGAGAAAGAAATGAACATCTATATAAAAAAAATTTAGCCGGGCTGCATTCGAACCACTACCCGTTTTCCTTTGACGAAGACAAGGCTGCAGTAGAGTCGAAATTAGAGGAGATTGGCAAGTTAGTGGAAACCTTTGTGGGGGATGCAAATTCGGCCGAATATAAAAAAATGGATGCAAAGGGTGCATGGATTCTGAGGAAGCTGAACCACATGGCCGCGGTGGATAAAGAACAGAAGGAATTTGTTTCTGGGTTGCGGAAAAGGGTGCCCACGGCACCGCTGCTATGCTGCTATGGTTGGACGGCAAAGTTAACCCGGAGGAAGACGATACCGATATTGAGTCAAATATCTGGGAGGCTTATAAATTGTCTACGGGGAAACAGGATAGGTTGGGGACAGCTGCGGTGATAGAAGGCGGCAGGTATTGGCAGCCTGGTCCAAGCTATGCATCCTCTCCCAAACCGTTAAGACCAGGAATAGAGGGAGAAGTAGATGCTACTGCAAATTAGCGAATTAGTCCAGTCAAGAATTTAAGGGGCCAAGCAGAAGAGGAATCGAAGGTAACTTCTGAACAGGGGCATATCTTCCCAATTTACAAATGGGGCGTTAAAATTTCGGGAGCCGAGGGAGAATCGCTAAGTTGTTTCCTTGAACGGGTGGAGGAGTTAAGGGAAGCGCGGGGCTGCCCCGTTTCTAAATTATATAGCTCGGCAGTAGATCTCTTCGACGGAAGGGCACTTATTTGGCTACGAGCCAATAAGCCGTATACCAAGAATTGGTCTGAACTCGTGTGTAAATTGAGGGAGGAATTCCTGCCGCCGGGGTACAACGACAGGTTATTAGAGGAGATTCGGCATCGAACGCAGGGCGAGAAGGAAAGCATAGGGATGTTCGTAAGCGATATGCTCAGCCTATTTTCGCGACTGAGCGGGCCCTGTTCGGAGGCAATGCAGCTCGCTTTTATGGTGGAAAACCTGGCTCCATTTTACTCAACTCAGCTCGCGTTGGTATCAGTTAAGACGGTCCAGCAGTTAGTAACGGTGGGGAGGAGGCTAGAAGCTACCAGGTATAATGTTAAGAACTATGTCCTGCCACGATCCAAGAAGCAGGCCAAATTATTGGAACCAGATCTCGCGTATGTGAATATGCAAGTATCAACCAATCCCTTCGAGGTAAGACCCAGCGATCTATCCCTAAACGTGGCGTATACATCTACTCCGTCAAACCCGTCGGTCTCTCAGGGCAGCCCAGATCCGAAATGCGGTGTTACAACTGCAACAGTGAAGGCCACCTTGCAAACACTTGCCAGCAGCCTAGACGCTGCTATGGTTGCGGACGGGAGGGGGTTATACGAAAAAACTGCCCTATCTGTTCGGAAAACGGGCAAGGAACTTCCGGCACGGCAGACCAGTAAGTTCTCGTCGAAATGTAACTGCCGTGTTAGGAGGAGGAGGTGGGGGTAACAATATTGTTGAATCCGTTAACAATATTGTAGAAAAGGTAAGGCTCGATTATGTGTTGGATAAGTGGTCAGGGGATAACCGTCCATATTTGAAGGTGGATATATACGGAGTAAGTTTATTGGGTTTGCTGGATTCGGGCGCGTCTCGTACGATTGTGGGCGATAAAGGCTGGCGGATACTGCAGGATTTGGGATTCTCCGTGAATGAGTCTGTTTTTCCTTCTGTGTCTTTGGCGGATGGGTCTAGTATAGTGGTTATGGGCAAGGTGTCTGTTCCGTTTTGTGTTAAGGGAGTGTTGCGATTGATGGATGTGTTGGTGATTCCGTCTTTACCTCAAACGCTAATTTTGGGGGCGGATTTCTGGTCCTAATTCGGTATTGTACCGGATCTAAGCAGCGACGCCTGGGAATTTTCCCGCCAATCGGAGGTAGCGACGTTCGAATCCAATGCCCCAGCGTCGAAACTGTCGACCTCCCAAACAGAAGCGCTGGAGAAATGGACATCAACGGCCTTTAGTTCACTGCCGTCGGGCCTTGGCCAAACGCATTTGGTACAGCACAAGATCAGAACCGATTCCGACCCGATTAAATAACGGTTATATAGTGTTAATCCGATTGTGCAACGACAGATTAACGCTGAGTTGGATGAAATGTTGAAGGACGACGTCATTGAACCCTCTCATAGCCCTTGGGCTTCACCAATTCTTTTGATACAAAAGAAGGATGGCAAGTTCCGGTTCTGCGTAGACTTTAGAAAGCTTAATAAAGTCACGGCTCGTTTGCCGTTTGTGTCAGCGACTTTGGACAAGCTCCGAAACGCTAGCTTTTTGTCTTCCCTGGATATCAAGTCGGCGTATTGGCAGATACCCATGGAAGAAAAATCAAAGCCGCTCATTGCGTTTACTATTCCTGGTAGAGGGTTGTTCCAGTTTAAAAGGATGCCATTTGGACTTCACAATGCTCCAGCTACTTGGCAACGATTCATAGATCAGGTCTTGGGTGCCGATCTAGAACCACACGTCTTCGTGTATTTGGACGATATTGTGATCGTAACACCAACTTTTGAGAAGCATTTGGAGATTTTGGATGAGGTGCTGAGAAGACTTACCAAAGCAGGCCTTCGGGTCAGGCGGGAAAAATGTCAGCTGTGTCGCACTCAGTTGAAATATCTTGGGTACGTAGTGGATTCCAATGGGCTGCATGTGGACCCGGAAAAGGTCGAGTCTATCGTAAAGATTCCAACCCCCACCAACGTCAAGGAGGTGCGCAGTTTCGTGGGTACGATTTCATGGTACCGCCGATTCGTCTGCAATTTTGCAACGCTTACGAAACCCCTGGTCGTCGGAATGCGAAGAGGCCTTCCAGAAGGCGAAGGAATGCCTAATAACAGCGCCTATTTTATCCTGCCCCAATTTTGATCTACCTTTCGCCGTGCAAACGGATGCGTCCAATTATGGAATTGGAGCGGTGTTTTCTCAGGGACATGAGGATCAGGAAAAGGTTGTGGCTTACTTGAGTCGATCGTTATCAAGAGCAGAGCGGAATTACTCCACTACCGAGTAAGAGTGTCTGGCTGTGGTGTGGGCCGTAGAGAAACTCCGTCCTTACCTAGAGGGTACCCGGTTTACGGTGATCGACGACCACTACTCGCTAGTCTGGCTAGTGAACATTAAAGATCCTTGCGGCAGACTGGCTAGGTGGGCAGTCCATCTACAGCAGTATGATATGGAGGTGGTACATCGAAAGGGAAAGGACCATGTTATACCAGATATGCTGTCCCGTTCCGTACCAGTATTGGCCGGGGTATCTACCTTGCCTTCGGACCCTTCGTGTGATAAAATGATGAACCGAGTGACGGCAAATCCTTTAAGCTTCCCAGACTGGCGCGTCGAGGAGGGCAGGCTGTTTAAACGAGTTAATATTCGCTACCCTGAGGTGGGCGTAAGTGAATCTGAATGGAAGTGGGTTGTACCTAAAGCTGCGCGGAAAGGAGTCCTGCAGGAAAACCATGACAATCCTCTAGCCGGACATATGGGAGTCTATAAGACTTTCGCCCGACTCAGCTCAAAAGTGTACTGGCCGAAGATGAAAGCAGACACGGGAAAGTATGTGCGTGCATGTCAAGTCTGCCAACGCGTGAAACCCGAACAGAAGAAGTTATCTGGCATGATGACGGAACGGAAGGGTACGTCTCGACCTTGGGAAACGATATCGGTGGATCTGATAGGTCCTTTTCCTCGCTCTACGTGGGGATTTACCTATATTTTAACGGTGGTGGATTATTTCAGCAAATTTCCGGTACTTTTCGCGTTACGTTCGTCTACTACGCCAAGTATCTGCAAAGAGCTGGAGGAAAATGTATTTCTGATGTTCGGTTTACCGAAATATTTGATTTGTGATAATGGCCGTTCACGAGCAAAGCTTTCAAGGATCTGATCGGTTCTTATCTGACCACTCTATGCTATACTGCCCATTATCATCCACAGGCGAATCCAGCAGAACGGATGAACCAAATTATCAAAACCACCCTCCGCGCCTACGTCTCAGAAAACCACCGTACTTGGGATACGCATTTGGCCAAGGTAGCGTGTGCTATTCGTACGTCTCAGCACGAAGTCTTGGGTGTCACACCCTATCGGGTTAATTTTGGGCGTGAGATGGTGACCAACGGAGGTAATCACACGCGACCGGATGGAGGTTTCGCAGATATGTCCCCGGATATCGTGGAGGCGTATACGGATAAGTTGCGGATATTAACATCTTTATGCGACAATATTCGTGGGAAAATGGCCGCGGCAGCCGCTAAGTCAAAGGCTAACTATGACGCTCAACATAGAGACGTGTAATTTCTTCCGAATGAGTTAGTGTGGAGAAGAAATTTTGCGTTTTCCAATGCGGCGGACTTTTACACTGCGAAACTGGGGCCGCAGTATGTGGGGCCGTTCCGAGTTACCCGCTGCGGTTCGTCGAATACTTATGTGTTGGCTGACGACAAGGGGTGGAAAAGGGAACGTGGCACGTTAAAGACCTTAAACCGTTTCATAGCGTCTCACACGTCTGCTCCTTGTGAGCGAGCGAGTTTAGAGCGACCGGATATCTCGAATTCAGGGGCGCCGTAATGAAAATTAATTTACTCAATTTCGGCATATGGATCCGTTCTTTTGTTCAAGTGAGGTGTCTTATGTTGCATGTTAGTCTAATACGAATTTCGAAGCGTGATCTCGATATGGGATGTAATTCGCAGCAATGCTGTGTGTGTTGTTTAGGTGATGGGTCATAGCCTTAGGTATTTGAATTAGTCGGTGGTGGTCGTTAAATCTTTCTATATCTATGTGTAATCTACTTATATCTACTAATAGCTACTTATAACTAAAGTGGGCAATCTTCTTATAACTAAAGTGGGCTTAAACTAGGATTTGTGTTGCTGATGGTTGTCCGGTGGAAGCAATGGTGTTCATCGTCTCTCGGGACTCCATATTTCGTGTTCCTGTTAATTTGTATGGTTCTTTTCCCCTCATCTTGACGACTAGTAGATAGAAGAAACGTTCCGGGGGCGTTCAGGATTCGTGGTGGATTCATCCGAGATGCATGAGGCATGTGAACGAAGTGTGCGGAGACCGATAATGTCTGACTGGTGATTGAACTCTGATGCGGTCCTGTAAGCTGTGAAGGAAAGCTTAATGAGAAGACGTTGGTGATAATAGTAGCGATACCGAATTAGGACCTGTGGGTATGGTGAGTGGAAAATTCTTGGGAAAGTTATTTTCCAAGGAGGTGACGGTGGAGTTGTGACGTGTCAATATTTGGGTATATCCGGTTCAGTATTCTATACTCTCCCTCTTTTTTCAGGTCGAATTCTGTGCGGAAGGAATGAGGAGCGGCCGAGGACGTGTCGACGGATGAACCACCGATTCCGGCTTTCTGCGTTAGATTAAGCTATTAAGCTATATGTAACACTGACAATACCCCTACCTTTATCTTTCCCAGTACGGAGAGATTTCAGGGATGGGAGGAGGTGCAGGATGTTGCACTACTAACAGACAATGATAGGGTTAAGGTTGAAAACTGGAGAGTATCCAGTTTAAGATCATTCTCGGATCATAACTGGATCCTATACAATGTGAGTATCACGATCGATACCCCCAAGCCGTTCAGAAACCCGAAGCGAATTGACTGGAAGAAATTCAGGCAAGTCGTGAAGGCAAAACTTTTAAACATACCTAACTTGACCCCTAACACTATAGAAGAGCTGGATGCAAAGGTAAAGACACTGGAAAAGGCTTTCGGTGTTGCCTTTAAGGCATCGTGTCCAGTGAAATATAGTAAGAAAACGCTCCCCCCGTGGTGGAACGAAGACCTATCCAATCTCAGGAAGATTACCAGAGATGTCTTCAACATCTGCTACAATCACAAGTACTGGCAACCTTATAAGGATTGCTTAAAAATATACAAAAAATCTGTTAGAACAGCCAAGAAGCAAGCTTGGGTGGACTACTACCAATCCATTGAGTGCACCCGTGACTCTGCGAGAATCAGCAAGATACTGTCCAAACAGCACACGAACCCGTCGTTTGTGAAGCGTGTAGACGGGAACTGGACAGACTCCACTGCCGAGACACTGGAGCTCTTAATGAGCACTCATTTTCCCGGATCTAGGGATAGCCGCGTGGACACCCCAAGCCTTCAGGGTGACCGGCGAACATCAGACTACGACACTACATTGATTGTCGACGAGAGGAAGACTTGTTGGGCAATCAATAGCTTTTTACCGTACAAATCTCCTGGCCTCGACGGTATAATACCAATTATGCTGCAGAAGCTACAAGACATAGTAGCCCCCTGGCTGGTGACGATTTTTAGAAGTTGCATTTCCCTAAATTATGTGCCCCAGACTTGGAGACAAGTTAAAGTGGTGTTCATACCGAAGGTGGGCAAGCGTAGTCATGAACTCGCGAAAGATTTCAGACCCATTAGTTTGACCTCTTTTGTACTGAAAACACTAGAGCGCATTTTAGACATCCATTTGCGACAGATCCTGGACAGATCTCCGTTCTCAAAATCCCAGCATGCATACCTCAAGGGAAGATCCACAGAGACTGCTCTGCATGAGGTTGTGCGAACAATTGAATACACAATGCATTACAAACAGTATACCCTAGCTGCCTTCCTAGACATTGAAGGTGCGTTTTATAACGTTCATACTGAGGCCATTCAAGAATCTCTCATCGAGTTCGGTGTCGAGGAATGTCTCAGCGACTGGATAGTATCCATGTTGAGTACAAGAATTATCCACTCGAGCTTAGGGAACAGCCATTTGAAAAAATCTGTGTGCAGAGGAACACCCCAGGGTGGTGTTATCTCGCCCCTACTCTGGCTAATGGTCATGAACAAGATCTTAGCAAAACTGGAGAGGGAAGGGGTTAGGGTGGTGGCGTATGCGGATGACGTGGTTATACTGGTATCAGGGATGTTCCCTTCAGTGATTAGTGAAATCATGGAAGGTGCGCTGGGTAAGGTAAACACGTGGGCTGCTAGCTGCGGCCTGGGTGTAAACCCGGACAAAACGGAACTGATGCTCTTCACCACTAAAACCAAAATACCTGACTTTAACCTCCCTCGCCTAAACGGCCATCAACTACCATTATCATCCAGTGCGAAGTATCTTGGAGTTGTGCATGATACGAAGCTCAGCTGGAAGTTAAATATAGAACAACGGGCGGAGAAAGCACGTATCGCCTTTTACGCCTGCAAACGAACCTTCGGCAAAAAGTGGGGACTTAAACCAAGAATGGTTCTGTGGTTATACACAGCCGTAATACGTCCAATTCTTACCTACGGATCGCTTGCCTGGTGGCCAGCATTGAGTAAGAGTTACAACATAAACAAACTCAGTAAGGTTCAGAGAACTGCAGCCGTCGGAACTACAGGTGCAATGAGGTCATGTCCGACGGATGCTTTGAACGTATTGTTGCATTTATTACCTATTGATTTACATATCAGAAGTACTGTGTCGTGTAGCGCTATCAGACTCAAGGAATCTGGGTGCTGGTATGGCAAACCTTACGGTCACAGTAACATTCTAGAAACCTTACCAGCGGAAATAATTAAATCGCCGACCGACTACATTATCCCGAGACTGACCTTCAAGAATGATTTCGCTGTGGGTTTTCCAACCAGGGCGGAATGGAAGAATGGTTCAGTTATAAGTGAATTCGACACAGTTATATACACTGACGGTTCAAAGATGAACTGTGGTGTAGAGGCGGGAGTTTTCTCAGACACACACTATATCGCAAAGTCTTACCACTTACCGGACTACGCCAGCGTCTTCCAGGCGGAGATACTGTGGATCCGGGAGGCCTGTCTGACTCTGCAGCAAGACGCTACGCCAAAGCGAAATGTTGTAATCCTCTCTGACAGCCAAGCCGCAATCAAGGCCTTAGATTCGGCTACCACCACCTCTAAACTCGTCGAACAGTGTCGAGAAGAGCTAGCCAACTTAGGAAGTCAAGCCAAAGTTACTCTGCTATGGGTCCCAGGCCACAGCAAGATAGAGGGTAACGAGCGGGCGGACGAATTAGCTAGGCAAGGTTCTGCTCTTCAGGGCCCTCTCGTAGAATCCGTTCAGGTCCCACCAGGGACTGTTAAGCGCCAAATATCCACCCACTTTCTCACAAACGCGAACTCCAGATGGAGAGGACTGACCAACTGCGTCATATCTAGGAAGATATGGCCATCCTACTCCCGGAGCAGAACAGACGAACTCCTGAGCAGGAGCCGCGTGGATGTCTCCAGAGTCACGTCAGTCAGCACGGGTCACTGGCCGATCGGCGACCACGCGGCCAGACTGGGTATTCAGTTTAACGTCAATTGCCGCAGTTGTGGGGATGCAAATAAGAGGGAAACTGTCATTCACCTTCTTTGCGAGTGTCCCGCCCTAGCTAGATCCAGACTTCGCGCACTAGGCAAACTCTTCTTCAATAACCTCGATGAGATCTCGAAAAACAGGATAGGAGAACTGATTACCTTCTTGAACAGCTCCGGATGGATATGATAATCCATTCAAGCCCTAGGGCTCTGTAAAACTACACATATACTTCATCAGCCCTCAACGACCAGGTTAATCGAATTGTGGTATCAAAACGGCGCTTCCTGTGTTAATTGGGCCCTGTTTTCGGCAGACGGGCCACCACGTAAACCAACCAACCAACCTATCTAGGTTAATCTTAAGCTCGGACTAAAAATTTTAAAGAAAAAGAAATATTTGAATTTTGCTTTTTTATTATGAAGTGTAGTTTCTCGAGGACCGAACGGATGGATCTCCCCCGCTGGTGATGTGCGAACTGGGTTCCTCTATGTTCTTCCCGCGACCCGGGAAAAGGGCTTTAAAGCCGGAAATTAAGACCTGGTGGGGAAGGGGAGTTGAGTCTCTTCCGCACGCGTCGTCCAATTTTGCCTACCAACCTCCGACACCGCCGTCCACTACGTCATGCCAGCCACCAGACATCACCTCGCGCACGTCGCCGGTAACCGCGGAACGGACAGTTGAATCCCCACTTACTGAGCTGCCGTAGGTGAATTCCGGCAGCTGGTGGCTGGGAGAAAGCACTTAAAGAACTCCATTACGACCGCACAGAGGACCGACTGGATCTCGGAATCCATATAGAACTCTCCTGTCAACATTTGACAGACGGAAAACAACACGCCAGACCCGGCTTAGCGCTCTAACTAATGTCAGCGGATACGGGGAACGCCGGAAATAAATCAGGCGAAGTTCTGTAGCACAGCCTACTTAAAGAGGGAAGTCGAGTAGTCCGGGGCTTTTTGCTTGTACCTGTCGAGAGTGTAGGACGGACTTTGTACGACTTAATTTCTGAACCGTTGGAGTGAAAAATTCGAATTTGAACGGGGTAATTTCTGGACCGTTGGAGTTAAAAATTCGAATTTGAACAGATTTATTTCTGGACCGTTGGAGCTGAAGATTGGAATTTTTGTTGAAGTGTGGAGCGGAGGAGGAGTGCGTGGTAGTTAGTAAAGAAAGGAAGCGGCGGTTGGAAATCGAGAGTGATCATCGTTCTACAAATTCTTATCTCCTAATGTTGGACTTATATCTATTGATCATCGTTCTACAAATTCTTATCTCCTAATGTTGGATTTATATCTATTGGTTGGTTGGTTTAAGTGGCAGCCCTGTCACCCAGACAGGGCTCAATTAGCTCAGAGGCCGTTTTGACACCACAAACTCGTGTTAAACTCGGCTGTTAAGGGTTGTTGATACTGGGGAATACAGAAGATGAATGTGAGAAAGGTTGATTGAATTGGATCGCTATAGCCACCCTGTGCTGTTCAGGAAATGTAATAACTCTCCAATCCTCTTCCCCGAAATCTCCATCAGGTCCCCGTAGAAGGGCTTGCCTAGTGCTCGCTCTCGGGCTCTAGCTAGAGCCGGACACTTGCAAAGGAAATGAACAAGCGACTCTCGCTCATTAGTGTCCTGGCAGCTGCGGCAGTGTACATTGAATGGAATGCCCAGTTTGGCCGCATGATCCCCAATCGGCCAGTGACCTGTACTGATCGCCGTGATTCTGGAGACGTCTGCCCGGGTCTTGTATAGAAGTTCGTCTGACTTGGCTCGGTTGTAAGATGGCCACATCATCCTAGATATGGCGCAGATAGTTAGGCTTTTCCATCTGGAATTAGCCACTGTCTGGAAGTGTGAGAGTATGACCCTCTTTACGACTCCTAAAGGAACATGAACTAGTTCCGCAAGAGAGCCGGGAAGAGCGGAACCCTCCCTGGCCAGTTCATCAGCCCGCTCATTTCCCATTATGTCTCTATGCCCCGGGACCCAGAGCACAGTGACTTTGAGCCGTTCCGCCAGACCGGCTAGTTCGTTACGGCATTGCTGAACTAGTTTAGAGGAGGTGGTAGCCGAGTCTAGTGCTTTGATTGCGGCTTGGCTGTCGGTGAAAATGACGATGTTGTGTTTTGGCGATGAGTCGTGTTTTAGTGTAGGACAAGCCTCCCGGATCCCCAGTATCTCTGCCTGGAAGACGCTAGCGTGGTCCGGGAGGCGGTAGGACTTAGCGATATTATGTGTATCTGAGAATATTCCTGCCCCGACCCCGCAGTCCATTTTCGAACCGTCGGTAAATATTATCGTGTCGAAGTCTGCTTCCACCGCACCGTTCTTCCACTCCTCTCTAGTTGGGAAACCAACAGAGAATCGTTTCGTGAAGCTCAGTTTGGGGGTGATGTAGTCAGTCGGTGACGTAACCAATTCCTTTGGTAACTGTCCCAGGATATTACTATGCCCGTATGGCTTCGTAGTCCAGCACCCAGATTCTTTGAGCCTGACGGCATTGTTTGATGCGGTGTTTTTTATATAAAGGTCGATTGGTAGGAGGTAGAGTAGCACGTTTAGAGCATCGGTCGGGCATGACCGCATAGCACCTGTAATGCCTATGGCCGCACTTCGTTGAACTCGACTGAGTTTAGTTATGTTATAGTCCTTACTCAGAGCGGGCCACCAGACTAGTGACCCGTAGTTGAGAATTGGACGTATTACAGCAGTGTACAGCCACAAAACCATCCTTGGTTTGAGTCCCCACTTCTTGCCGAAGGTTCTTTTGCAGGCGTAGAAGGCCACACGGGCTTTCTCCACCCGGTTTTCTATGTTGAGTTTCCAGCTCAGCTTTGAATCAAGGATAACACCAAGATACTTTGCGCTGGAAGAGAGCTGGAGCGGTTGGCCGTTCAGGCGGGGAAGGTTAAAGTCTGGTATCTTGGTTTTCCTGGTGAATAGTACCAACTCAGTTTTATCTGGATTTACACCAAGGCCACAGCCGGTAGCCCAGGTGCTTACCTTACCCAGAGCGCTGTCCATAATCTCACTGATTACGGAAGGAAATAATCCTGAGACCAAAATCACCAGATCATCCGCGTACGCAATCACTTTGATTCCCTCCCTGTCTAGTCTTACTAGGATTTTATCCATGACCAATAGCCAGAGTAGAGGTGAGATAACACCGCCCTGTGGTGTTCCCCTACGCACGTGCTTGGTCAAATTGCTCTTTCCTAGGTTTGAATGGATAATTCTGGTCCGTAGCATGGATATTATCCAATTTCTGAAGCTTTCGGTCACACCCAGTTCGGTAAGAGATTCCTGGATAGCTTCGGTGTGGACGTTGTTGAATGCCCCTTCAATATCTAGAAAGGCTGCTAGAGTGTATTGCTTGTAGTTTATCGTGTGCTCAATCGTGCGCACCACTTCGTGGAGAGCCGTCTCCGTGGATCTCCCTCTGAGGTAAGCATGCTGAGATTTGGATAGCGGTGACCTTTCCAGGGTCTGCCTCACATGTATATCTATAATGCGCTCCAGTGTTTTCAACACGAATGATGTTAGGCTAATGGGTCTGAAATCCTTCGCGAGTTCGTGACCTCTCTTGCCAACCTTCGGAATAAACACTACCCGGACACTTCTCCAGGCATAGGGCACATGATTTAGTAGAATGCAACTTCTGAAAATTTCCACAAGCCATGGAACTACTACATCTTGTAGTTTCTGCAGCATAATTGGAAGTATGCCGTCCATGCCAGGGGATTTGTAAGGAGAGAAACTGTTAATGGACCAGGCAATTCTTTCTTCATTGATAACGGAATTGATGTCTTCCTCCGGTATACACTGTACACTCTGGACGCTTGACATCTCCGTCCCGCTGTTTTGGCACCCAGGAAAGTGAGTGTTCATCAAGAGTTCCAGAGTCTCGGCGGAGGAATCAGTCCAGGTCCCGTCCGACTTTTTCACGAACGACGGGTTCGTGTGTTGCTTGGATAGAATCTTGCTGAGCCTCGCCGAATCCCGGACACTCTCAATGGATTGACAGTGATCAGTCCAAGCCTGTTTTTTGGCCGTTCTAATGGATTTCTTGTAGATCTTGAGGCATTCCTTGTAAGGTTGCCAAGACTTGCGCCTGTAACAGATGTTAAAAACCTCTCTAGTTATTTTCCTTAATCTTGACAGGTCTTCACTCCACCATGGGGGGAGCGTTTTCTTACTATATTTCAAAGGACATGAGGCATTAAACGCGACCTTCATGGCTCGTTCAAATTTCCCCACCTTGTCGTCCAGATCTTCTATAGTTTTGATGATAGGATTGGTTGTTTTGGATAGTTTCGATTTAGCGACCTGACCGAATTTCTCCCAGTCAATTTTTTTAGGGTTTCTAAAAGGCTTTTGAGTCTCCGGCATGAGATTCACGTTGAAGAAGATCAACCTGTGATCGGAGAAGGATTGCAAGTTGGATACTCTCCAATTCTCAACCCTATAAATGTTATTTTCTGTTAGTAAAGTAATATCCAGAACTTCCTCCCAACCTTGAAAATTTTCCGTACTCGGAAAAATGAAGGTTGGGGTGTCACCACTGTTACATATAGAGAGGTTACTGTTTATAATGAAATCAAATAAGGACTCACCTCGTTCGTTGGTCTCCGAGCTGCGCCAAAGCGTATGTCGTGCGTTGGCGTCGCATCCCACTAGAAGATTGCCCCTCTTGGATGAAATACTGGCGGTAAGATGATGCAGTTCCTCGGGTGGCGCTGGTTGGTCGTGAGCCATATAAACCGAGGAGATGTATAGGTCCCCCCCATTTGCAACCTCCAATTTAACAACTGTTAAATCGTCAGAGCTGTAGTTTGGACACATAAAGGCGTTTATCTGTTTATTAACTAAGATGCATGTTCTGGGCTTACCTTGCTTGTGATTGTAGAAAAGGTTGTAGTGAGTGTTTTGGAGCCCCTTTACGGTAAAGTCGTTTACCCATGGCTCCTGTGTTAGGCCGATGTCGATGTCCTCTTCCCCAAGGAGGACCAATAAGTTATCCGAGGCGCACTTCGAGTGCCTCAGGTTAACCTGTACTATCTTCAACATTTTTATTGGCTGTCTCCTTCCCGACTTCATTGCTGTCAGTGGCTGTCTCCTTCCCTGCGATGCTCATTTCCTCTAACAACTCGTTAGCTTTGTCGACAAAGTCTATGTCGTCGTCTGGACCTGAGGAGCGAAAGACTTTCACTTTGGCATGCCTGATGCCGAACCGCAGTTTAAAATCTGCTTCCTCGAGTGCCTTCAGGCACTCCTCGTTAATCAGGAGGAGGTAGGTGAGGCTGTTTCGTTGCGGTTCCTCTGCCTTGATGACAGCCCAGTCATCCATGGGAATCGACGGATTCTGTAGGCGAAGACCGCAAAGGAGTTTCTCGCTGTCCATTTTCATGACTGGAATCCAGATGCGGGCTCTCGGTCTTTTAGGGATCTCCTCAGCTGGGATAAGCTTAAGTCTTATGCCGTCCCAAGCGTCTCTAAACTTAGCGACACATTCACTGAGAAAATCCTTCGAGTAGCTGTCCGCGCATCTGATTACGCGGTATCCTCTCACGAGTTCACCGGAGTCAAAGCCAAGCACAGGTCCTCCGTGCTTTTTCTGGTGGGCCAGTATCGATTCCGACAGCTCTCCTTCCACGTTGCGCCACGCCTCAGCGGTTTACCGGCAGATAGCTCATCTACCAATGCAACCTCAAGGTGGCTTCTTGCAGTTTCGCTGAAGGTTTTCTTCGCTTGAACCCCGCTGGCTGATGCTAGAAGTGTGCTGGGCTTGGGAATCTTGCTTCTCCTTGTAGCATGATCCACCTCATCCTGGGATCTGTTACGCTTCCCAGATTCCCGTTCTTTCGGCGGTTCCTCTCTGAGGCGTTTGTTGTGCTCCTCCACAATCGCCTGGTAGAAGGCTTTGTCAGCCGCATCGCGCTCGTTTACGGTACCCGCTTCCTCATTTTTAGCAATCTTGTTTAAAATGAAAAGAGCCTTCAAGTACCGACACTTCCTCGCGACGCCGACGGACTTCCGTTTTTTGGCCTGCTTCCGAATGCCATGGCTGGCATTCTCCTTCGGATGTTGTAGACCGGATGTTGATGGTTGAGGCTGCACGGGTGTACTCTGACTTGTACTCGCACGCGCTGCGTTGCCTGGTCTGATAGTTGTCTCCTGACTGGAGGCAAGAAGTTCGTCCTCGGACGAAGTACCGATGTCGAGCTGAGCATCAGTTATGGTTTTGGTGTTGTTTTTGTTTTTTTTGTTTTGGTTTTGGTTCATTTTTTTTTGGTCCCACGAGTATGCTCGGAAGGGGTTGGTCCATCTTAACAGAGCCGGCATGTCAAGATAAGGCAAGGGTACTGCGAGGGGGTGCCCAATTTTACCCCGCAGGCCACCGTTAGCGATTGGAAGAGATTTGCGGGCCCCAACCAACTAATCCCTGGGCACGGTACAGCGCTCACACCCCTGGATTTGGCCCTGGACAGGAAGCATAGGAGCGGGAGAGGTATTAGGAGGACAGCACAGGAGAAACACACAGTTGGGTACCTCAATCTTAATGACCACAGCGCACGATTGAATGCATGCGTGTAAGTCTTAGCTGCTAAAGTCGGAAAGACCCAGGTCTTTACGACTAGAAGCATTTCCAGCAGGCGCCCACGTGGAGGACCAAAGACGAGGATTTCTGCCTGCTATCTATTACTCATGGTATTATATTATTGGATGTCGGACTTAGAATTGTCCTACATCTTTTCTTATCTTATCAATGATCAGCCTAATTATGTTTATTTACCCATTTGGTTGGTATTGATGAGTGGTCGTGGTATACGTCAGTGGTTTTTATTGGTGACGTATCTAAGCTACTTTTTTGAGCATAACGTTTTCTGTCTTTTCGTTTTCGGTTTGCAAGAACTTTTTCGCTTCGTAACATTCGCAACATTTTGCAAGTACTTTTTCGCTTCGTAACGCTTCTTAAAAAATATTAGGAAGCCAACATTTTGGTTTGAACACGGGAAGTAATCCAATTTTTTATCCGTTTTGTTTTCGCTATCGCTCGCATTCTTCGCGTTGTGCTGTTCATAACCGCAACTACATACATACATTTGGAAATATCATATTTAGATGTTCAGTTACCGCTACTAAATACAGTGACCTTTATATATTCTCGTCGTTTTTATTTTTCGGTTGCATTTTGGTATCGTGCGTATTTTCGGCCTAGCATAGTTCGGCAAAAAAAATCCGCAAGCAAGAGGAAGTCTGTTTTAGTGAGCTGAAAAATTGATAAGATTGAAAGAATAAAAGAAAAAAAACCTTTTCTACAATATAACGTGTTCCAAAGTTATCGAAAGTTGTACATAATTTCCCCAAATCGCACCGTTTATAGGTTAACCACGTTGCGTTTCGAATTGTCAGCGTGTTTCGTTCCTTTCGTGGCAATTTTAATCAATGGCGGAAAATTCCGAACGCCAAAAAGTTCTCTCGATTGTTGTGACGCCATTTTAGAAAAATCTACCAACTTTTTTTTGTGTGTGCTTTTTGTAAACACGAAAATTCGAACGCATACATTTCGTCCGCGTTTTTAATCGGAACCGTGTCGCGACTTCCTGCTATCGTTACGAGAGGCCTGTTCTGCAAATTGTCGCATAACGAGTGCATCGCATAGGCGGCAATTTTCTCAGTAATTTGTGAATGCAAGATCCTGAGTGCACCTTTTTGCGATATTGGGTGATAATCTGACATCCCAGTCAAAGGGATGAAACTCTCGTTACGCTCCGCCTACAGAGGCCAGCTTACCAAGGCGACGAAAAGTGCTGATGAGTATTTGTCTTCGCAAGAGGCGCAGGTATGCATTTCCAATTTTAAGTCCTTTGATTCAATAGAAGATGAACTTACTACTTTACTCGACCGGCTCAAAACGGTACAAGGAAATCTGAGGAAAGCGAATGTTGAGCTCGAGTCGACCATTAAACGCGAAAAATATGAAAAAGAATCTGACACAATAGCCGAATATGAAGACAAGGCAGTGACTATGATTTCGCGCATAGATCAGAGACTAAAAACATTACTGCATATGGCTCCCGTCATGAATCGATCTCCACTAGAACCAGCGCCCAACGGAGCTACAGTCGTCCAACGAATCTTCCACGGACCCTTTTATAAAAGTCAACGTTGGAAAACCAACTTCAACCAAAATTTTGACTTGTCGAGCTCTACTGGACTCAGAATCGGAATCAAGCTTCATCACGCAACGTCTCGTTCAGCAGCTCAATTTACCTCGCATCGTGACCAACACGTCAATCACTGGAATAGGAGCTATCTCTACTACCTGCAAGTACAAAACTGAATTCCTCATGAAGTCAAGAACGACACCATATACTGATAAACTCGAAGCCTTCATTATACCTAGCATATCTGAGCATTTGCCTTCTCAATTCATCCAAGCAGAACAATTGCAACTACCGAACAATATCCAATTGGCTGATCCTGCCTTCAATGTGCCTCAGAGAGTAGATCTGCTGATTGGTGCTAGTTCGTTCTTCGAGTTACTCTCCGTTGGCCAAATCAAGCTTATTGGTCACCCCTCAGCAGTTCTTCAAAAGACGCAGCTCGGGTGGATAATTTCAGGACGTGTGATACAAAACAGCACTCAATCGTCTTCTTTCGTAACAACACAACCAACACGCGCTGCACATGATAGTCTCGACCACCTAGTTGAAAAATTTTGGGAACTTGAGAGTTTTTCTACTATCAATAGGACCACTTCAGAGGAGGACAATGCGTGTGAAAAATATTTTATGGAAACACATTCTCGGACAGCTGAGGGACGATTTGTGGTTCGCTTTCCTTTTCGTCAATCACCAGCGGAGCTTGGAGATTCCTACGACAGTGCCGCGAAGCGATTTTTTAACGAAAGAAGGCTGCAAAGATCACCTGAACTCAAGCATGCCTATACCCAATTCATCAACGAATATATCAATTTAAACCACATGGAAGAAATCGCCTCGAAGGAAACACTTGTTCTCTCATACTTCTTGCCGCACCATCCAGTTGTAAAGCTCGACAGCAGCACCACCAAACTTCGCGTCATCTTCGATGGATCCTGTAAAACCTCGTCAAGAAAATTATTGAATGATCTGTTAATGCCTGGGCCCTCCATACAAGATGATTTGTTCACGCTAATTTTGCGATTTCGACTCCACGCCTACGCTTTAACAGCAGACATCAGAAAAATGTATCGTCAAATACGAGTCGATCTACCAGACAGCAATTTTCAATGCATCGTGTGGCGTGAACGGCCTACGGACCCAATTCGCACCTTTCGGCTCTCTACAGTAACCTATGGCACATCATCAGCTGCATACTTAGCCATACGAAGCATGAACCAGCTCGCATTAGAAAACTTCTACGTACACAATTTAATGACTGGTGCAGACACACTCTCCGAGCTAAACAAAATTAAAGAAGAAGTCCAAACACTTTTACTACTTGGAGGTTTTCAACTGCGCAAATGGTGCTCTAACAATGAAATCATTTTACAAAAGATTAACGAGGATGACAAAGAAAAATTTGTATTCATCAACAACGATCACGTGATTAAAACCCTTGGGTTGTATTGGAACCCCAGCACGGATATATTTTCATTCGTCACCAACGACATAAACATAGAGAACGGCACAGTTACTAAAAGAGGAATTTTATCTCAGATAGCCAAGCTATTCGACCTCCTGGGTTTCCTCAATCCAGTCATTGTCACCGCCAAGCTCTTTATTCAACGTTTGTGGGTAGGCGGAAAATCCTCATCTTTAGTAGAGATGAGACGAATATATTAATATTCGCTATGATATTACTAATATTTGGATATATTAGATATTAGGAATATGACGATATCAAATATTCGAATATCATGATATTAATTTCCCATCGACCCCTTCTCATACCATGGATTTACCGATCTATTTATTCTTTATTTACTTGGATCGAAATTGCACTAATTTACCAATCTACTCTTCTTTTCCTTATATAATAAATTTCATACATTGTCATTTATATCTTCAAAGCAGACAGTCCTTTCCCTTCCGATAAATGTTGAATTCGTTGTTTACTCATTTACACTTTCCTTATTTAATGTGTAGGTGGTAGGTGCGAAATTGCATAGGTGTACTTTCCCAGACCCTTTCCTTCTTAAAGTGCCTGCCTTCTTTCTCTAGAAGTGAATATAAAATATTAGTGAATATAAAATATTAGTGAATAGAAAATATTAGTGAATATAAAATATTCGTAAGTACAAAATATTCGTGAATATTTGATATCAGCGAATCCATAGGAATATGTGATATCAGTGAATACATACGAATATGGACATCTGATCTAATATATGGTAGGGAATATTCCAATATCATATCATGGGATCGATGGATGGTGATGGCGTGTCTTTTGGGGAGGGTGATGTGTAAGGGGGAGGAGGGGGAGCGTTTTATATGAAAAATGTTGGTTCCTAGATCTCAGGAACCGCTTATGCTAAGAAGATGAAATTTAAAACTTATGTAGAACTATGATCGTGGACCCAATTGCTAAAAAAATTGTAGATATAGGTTGAAGGGTGTGGGAGTGGGGAGAAAAATAATGTATCCGAAACGCTTGAAAGCTGAGATTGAAACATTCTAAAGTCCATATCTCCTGAACGGTTGAAGTCAGAATGTTGAAACTTTGTGGTTATGTTAAGGGATAATGGAAGATTAGATAAGGTCTAAAAAATTTATGAAGGGTGGTGGGGTGTCGAGGTGGGGGGTGAAAAACTTTGGACATCAATATCTTCCGAACCAATTACAGTAGGAAGACAAAATTTGGTTTCTGTATATAGGATTACAAGTGAAGTCTACTGAACGTGAACTTTTTGAGGAGGGTGGTGAAGCACAAAAGTGAGGGGCTATTCCCTTCAAAAAATTAGATTTTTATACTCTAGATGAAATCATATAAAGTATTATAAGCTTAATCCAGCCCAAAAGTTTGTAACGCATAGAAGCCTCGGACGAAAAAAAGTTATATGTTATTTTTTGTTTATTTGTGGCCAAAAACCTCAAATCCGCTTGACGTCCGTCCGTCCGTCCGTTAGCACGATAACTCAAGAACGCCTTCACCTAGGATCTTGAAATTTTGAATCTGGATGTTCGGTTGAATTTGTAAGGCTAAGTTCGTTAACGGGCAAAATCGTCCTACTCCTTCGGGTAGCTGCCATACAAAATGTCATTAAAACACGCGTTCAAGAATATTGGTAGATAACTAGAAGGGTTTAAGCTACGACATTGAAATTTTGTATGTGTTATTTTTCCAATAGTTAGAGCTAAATATATGATAATGAAGAAAATCCTGTTAGTCCTTCGTGTAGCTGCCATACAAATATCCTGTCAAAATGTATTCACTTAATTTACGAAACTCACTATAACTCAAGTAATCTTTTAGCTACGAATTCAGACTTTTGTACAAATTAGTTTTGAGTGAAAAGAAAGTTTGGCTTTACTAGTCAGCGAAATCCTGTAACTCCTTCTGGTAGCTGCCATACAAAATGTCCTTAAAACACGTGTTTAAGAATATTGGCCGATAACTTCAGAAAAGTTTAAGCTACTTCTTTGAAATTTTGTATGTGTTATTTTTTCAATAGTTGGAGCTAAATTTATGATTATGAACAAAATGCTATTAGTCCTTCGTGTAGCTGCCATACAAATATCCTGTCAAAATGTCTTCACTTAATTTACGGAACTTACTATAACTCAAGTAATCTTTTATTGGAAATTTTATACAAATTAGTTTTGAGTAAAAACAAAGTTCGAGTTTACCAATCAGCGAAATCCTTTTACTCCTTCTGGTAGCTGCCATACAAAATGTCCTAAAGACACGTGTTCAACAATATTTTTCGATAACTTTTGAACGCTTCAAGCTACGAATTTGAAATTTTGTACACATTCATTTTTAAATGATTCCAAGGAAAGGATAAATATGTAAGAAATTGAGTGAGTCCTTCCTGCACCTCCCATGTGAAAGTCCTTCAAAAAGGAATTTTTTTTTCGATGACTTACCCAGTTGAAGATATGAAATTAAAGACTGAATATTGTCTTTTAGGTTTGAGTAGCAATCTAATGGCAGTCCTTAATAAAGGACATACAACATGCACACACGTAATTCTACTTTATCACCAACTACAATATAAATCGGAGTTCAGTATTCATCTAGAGTATTATACGATTGGCTTGCAGCCGATCGTGACTGCAGTATGTTTATATCTCAAGAACAGTACCAGATATGGTCTTAGAAATTTTACAGGAGTTTGGCCCAGTAGATTTCTAGCAGGGAAAACAATTTTGAAGGTGTGATTGTAGAGGGCGATGTCGGGAGAAGGTGAAAAGGAAAAAAATATTATTCAATATTTTTCAAGAACCGCAAAGGATAGAAAACTAAAAACTTACGACTATATTGAGCGCATTCTAGAGAAAGAAGGCAGGCACTTTAAGAAGGAAAGGTAAAGTACACCTACACCTACCACCTACACATTAAATAAGGAAAGTGTAAATGAGTAAGGGAAGATTATGGTAGATTTAAACAACGAATTCAACATTTATCGGAAGGGAAAAGACTGTCTGCTTTGAAGATATGAATGACAATGTATGAAATTTATTGTATGAGGAAAAGAAGAGTAGATTGGTAAATTAGTGTAATTTGGATCCTAGTAAGTAAAGGAAAAGTTGATTGCTAAATCTATGCGTTATATAAGGAGGAAAGGGTGGGTGTTGTTATATTTGGAAATAACAATTGGATTAAATATAACTAACATATATTGGACAATGAAAAGGATAGTAGAGTAAATCCGAGTGATTTCGCACCTCGTAAGTTTGAGCATGGGTAAATGGGGTAAGTTCGTAACGTTTAACATCTTTGTTAGTTTTTTTAGTTTTGATTTTCATGTAATTTCGGTTTTGTGTTCATAGGTCTATACCGAGTTAAAATTTTTACAGCCAACTAGTAAGTAACCCCCTTTTGTATCAAATTTTAGCAGGTGCTATAGGGACAGGACACCGAAAGTGGGATAGCGCTGACAGTTCAAAATGGGTATAGAAAATTGCATAGAAAAACCAGTTTGGAATCCTGAAAGTGGGTATACACGTGGCCTGTGGGCTGGCTGCGCGGGCATGGAACCATGTGCATGGTGGCTGGAACCGGTCTTGATTTGCGCTGATTGGTCGGGAGCTGGCTTGACGTAATCGAAGTGAAGAGTTCGAGTACTGTATTCGGAAAGAGAGGAGTATACGTGTGTTTATATCGAAAGTGAGAACACTGCCATGTGTTTACGTTGAAAGTGTCTTAAAAAAATAGCGTGTGCGTCTTCTTGATGCAACTATAATGCGGTTTTCATTTTATTTAATGCGATCTTCTCTGAACTTGTAAGACGACATGAGTGACACGATTTTTTTTTACACTTGCATTTTTCCGGTCTGTGTGGGGTATATCAGGGGCTATTGTCGGGTTTGTTTTTTGCGTGAATTTTCGCCCAGACCGCCGCGACGTCATCGCCCCTGATCTTGTGTGTGAAGCTATCGGCGCACAGCTGGCGTACGGGTATACTTATACGTCGGATGATATGCCTTTGGTGTGATAACGAGATTTTTGATTGTGAGAGATCAGGTTTGCGGTAATCTCGTATTCCGTTTAGGGTCTGGTCTTCTTTGTAGTGAAGGTGTATTATGCACCAGATTTCGTGTGGCAGATAATTATGTCGCGTCGTTTTATGGTTATTGTGTGGTAATGTAGCCGGTCTTTGGACGAGGTACGATGTGCGTATGTTTTGATTTAGGTAATCTCGTATGCCTCCTCTGGTTTTCTTTTTAAATCTCATATATCCAATGCGAGTAATGTGTTTCCGAGTCAAGTTGTTTTCATTTGTTATTCTTTATTCAATTTGATATAGAATTTACACACAGTGAAGAGTTTGATACAATTATTATACAGCATGTAAATGTAGTAATGGATGGGTTTTTTGTTTTTTGGTTTAGCTCAAGGACCTGCTTAAGTAATTTGAAAGGGTTGTGAAATATTATTACATGTATTTTTTAATTGTATGTAAGAAAAGTGATTCTGAAAAATGTATAAATAATCAAAGTAAAATCATTCGCTTCTCTTTTATTCAACACGGTCTGACAGTGAACATGAGCGAGATAATAATTGATATTCAATTTGTGTGTGGAAATAACCGTCAATACTTTATTAAGGAACTTGCTATTTTACCTTTCGGATCAGTCTGTCCATTGCTTTATCACTTCGCCCCTCCGTACCCATATCAGGAGATGATGCCGAGGGCTTGCAGACAAAATCAATTCGATGTGGAGAATATAAACGGTTTAAAGTGGGATGATGGTGACTCCAGTTACAACACTCTTCCGAAGATATTGAGGAATTATACAGACTGTAAAATATATATTAAGGGTGATACGAAAGAAAAGTTTCTCAGGAAATACATACCAACCGCTGAGATAAAACAACTTCAAATACCGAGATTAAGTGATCTAAAAAAATTTCAAACATTCTGTAAAGTACACGGCGAGGCATTAACCGACAGATGTGCTGTACAAAACTGAATCAACATTTACCTACATATGTTAGTAAATGGATTCATTAAATGAAAAGACGATGTTTTTTCTTTTTCCTTATTTTTATTACGAAACCGTTACACTGAAAAAATTATTAGTGTTACAAAAGATAGGAAGCTCATGAAAAAGTCTAGAGTAGTTTACGTGAACGTAAGAGCTGCAGACTGGTATGAAAAAGTCTTCGGCTGATAACTTGAACACATCCTTCTGCTTACATCTGTCTACATATTGGTTGTAGTATTCCTGTACACTTTCCGAAGCATATGTATAGTGAAACATGACGATATTGAAGAATTCCATCATTTCAAACAAACGGAATAGCTCGAGATGTTTCAATTTGATACTGCTTTCTCCTACAGATATTCTGTATTTCTTCAGCAATCCAAGTTGGTTACCTGGTATTTCCTCAGCTTCATTCTTTAACTGGGTGAGGTAATTGAAGACTGAAATCCACCCGGTATATCCCGTTGACACAGGAAACCGTCCAGGATAACTGAATATTATTTTTCCCTTAAACGTGAACGGGTCAAATCCAAGAACAACTTTTCGATTTTGAGCGTCATCGAGATGGTAGGTGTAATTCAGTAGTGCGTTTTCACCGCGAATCACAGACTTTTTTTGCTTCTTATTAGTATTTTCACGGAGATCGTCTGACTTTTTTCTTTTGCTAGACTTATTACACTCTGCTTTTACATTAGCTGACAACATATTGGTTAGAAGGTTTTAAAATGAAAACTGAAACGTGCTTGTTTTAAGCTGATGCTTTTATACTCTCCGCCTCCGATTTACAATACTGGCTTCGAAAAACCCCACCATTCTGTGTAGCGCTCGATGAAAATATATGGTGGTATAAATTAATTACCTTGGCGTCATTATCTGGGAAGTCTTTTGACGAAAAGTGCTTAAGAAATAGCTTTAGATCCTTCCCCTTGCAGCGAGAATATATGTATACACAGCAGTAGTTTCCGCATGTCGAAGAGTATACACTTTGTAATCGTTTTTGTTATTTATAAAAACCTTAGAGTTGGTATGCAAAAATCTTTTAAAATATTCATTGTTGGGGTATCTGCCAAAGGAGTCAAAAAATTCAGCAGGGCCTGTCCTCGGGAAATAAAATGCTACCCAATGAAGGCTTTTTTTGTCTGCGGGGTCGGTATTTGCAATAACACATGCTGGCTTTTTAATTATACTCTAGATGAAATCATATAGAGTATTATAAGTTTAATCCAGCCGAAAAGTTTGTAACGCATAGAACCAAGCCTCGGACGAAAAAAAGTTATATATTATTTTTTGTTTATTTGTGCCCAAAAACCTCAAATCCGCTTGACGTTCGTCCGTCCGTCCGTCCGTCCGTCCGTCCGTCTGTCCGTGAACACGATAACTCAAGAACGCCTTCACCTAGGATCTTGAAATTTTGAATCTGGGTGTTTGGTTGAATTTGTAAGGCTAAGTTCGTTAACGGGCAAAATCGTCCTACTCCTTCGGGTAGCTGCCATACAAAATGTCCTTAAAACACGTGTTCAAGAATATTGACAAATAACTTCGGAACGCCTAAAGCTACCACTTTGAAATTTTGTATGTATTACTTTTTTAAAAGTTGGAGCTAAATGTATGATTATTAAGAAAATCCTGTTAGTCCTAGCCATACAAATATCCTGTCAAAATGTCTTCACTTAATTTACGAAAATCACTATAACTCAAGTAATCTTTTAGCTACCAAATCGAAATTTTGTACAAATTAGTTTTGAGTGAAAACAAAGTTCGGGTTTACTAGTCAGCGAAATCCTTTTACTCCTTCTGGTAGCTGCCATACAAAATATCCTTAAGACAGGTGTTGAAGAATATTGGTTGATAACTTCAGAAGGGTTTAACCTACGACATTGAAATTTTGTACGTATTATTTTTTCAATAGTTGGAGCTAAATATATAATTATGAAGAAAATCCTGTTAGTCCTTCGTGTAGCTGCCATACAAATATCCTGTCAAAATGTATTCACTTAATTTACGAAACTCACTATAACTCAAGTAATCTTTTAGGTACGAATTCGGAATTTTGTACAAATTAGTTTTGAGTAAAAACAAAGCTTGAGTTTACTTGTCAGCGAAATCCCTTTACTCCTTCTGGTAGCTGCCATACAAAATGTCCTTAAAATACGTGTTCAAGAATATTGGCCGATAACTTCAGAAGAGTTTAAGCTACGTCTTTGAAATTTCGTATGTGATATTTTTCCAATAGTTGGAGCTTAATGTATGATTATGAAGAAAATTCTATTAGTCCTTCGTGTAGCTGCCATACAAATATCCTGTCAAAACGTCTTCAGTTAATTTACGGAACTTACTATAACTCAAGTAATCTTTTAGCTATGAATTGGAAACTTTGTACAAATTAGTTTTGAGTAAAAAGAAAGTTCGAGTTTACTAATCAGCGAAATCCTTTTACTCCTTCTGATAGCTGTCATACAAAATGTCCTTAAAACACGTGTTCAACAATATTTTTCGATAACTTTTGAACGCTTCAATCTACGAATTTTAAATTTTGTACACGTTAATTTTTAAATGGTTTCAAGGAAAAGGATAAATATGTAAGAAATCGAGTGAGTCCTTCCTGCACCTCCCATGTGAAAGTCCTTCAAAAAGGACTTTTTTTTTCGATGACTTACCCAGTTCAAGATATGAAATTAAACACTAAATATTGTCTTTTAGTTTTGAGTAGCAATCTAATGGCAGTCCTTAATAAAGGACATACAACATCCATACACGTAATTCTACTTTATCCCCAACTACAATATAAATCGGAGTTCAGTATTCATCTAGAGTATTATACGATTGGCTTGCAGCCGATCGTGACTGCAGTATGTTTATACTCTAGATGAAATCATATAGAGTATTGTTACATGTAAACCTGGCAACCGCGCAACCGTGCAACTCGATCGTGCGGATAAATAAATTATCACTTATTTTTATTTTAACCGAATTGTGTTTTACTTGAAATCCCGGCGAACCCCTAGCTCGCAACAATTGGTGTCAGAAGTGGGATTTCAAGGATTAATTCGGGTTAGAATCGTGAGTGGAAAAAGTGAATTTAAAATTCTCGAACGGACAAAGTGAGAATTTTGTGCGCGAATAAAGTTTTCAAACTGTGAAGTGATGTGAAAATTCTCGAACGGACAGTGAGAATTTTGTGAAACGGAATATTCTCGAGTGCTCTAGTGAGCGGTAACTATAATTAGTGAAGTGGAAAGTTCTCGTACGGACAAAAAGAGAACTTGAGTGAATTTGTATCGCGGAAAATCTTTAACGGACAAATAAAAGATAGTGAAAATGCCGCGTTATTTAAAAGACTTAAAACTAATGGAGCTGAAGGAAGAGCTCGGTAAACGGGAATTATCTACAACAGAGAACAAGTCTGAGCTTATCAGCCGTATGATCGAGATAATTGAGGCTGAGGGAAAAGACGCAAACAGTTTCGAGTTCCCAATCGAAGAAGCTCGTGCAGGAAGTGGTGAGGAGGGTTTTGGTACACCAGATTCTCTGATGCAGTTATTGCAGCAAATGATGAACCAACAAAGACAGCTCTCAGCAGACCTCTCAGCAGATCTCAGCCAGAAAATGGACCAACAAAGTCAGAAAATGGACCAACAAAGCCAGAAATTAGACCAACAAAGTTAACTGTCTGCGGATCTTAACAAGAAGTTAGATCAAACATCAACAGACCTTAACGACCTCAACCAAAAGTTGGAGCAGCAGAACAACAAAATCGAAGATCTAAATCAGACGATGGATACCATGGGTAAAGCAATAGAAGAAAATGTAGAAAAGAAACTTAGAACATTTGAAGAGCAAATAACGGAGAAGACATCAGCGATTGTAGAAGAAGTCGAACGTCTAAAAAGGGACTTTGATAACGTGAAAGCGACTGGGGTCATCAAAACAGAACACGTTACGCACAAAGATCTCAAGGCTCCAATCTTCGATGGACAAACACCGTGGGCTATCTACAAGACCCAATTTGAGGCTGCCGCGAGAAATAATCATTGGAATGATTTGGAACGAGGAACGGCTTTGATATTGGCGCTAAGAGGTCCACCAGCAGAGGTTCTTCAAACAATTCCTCAAGAGCAACAGCAAGATTTTTCGACATTGGTACAGACATTGGATCTTCATTACGGCAGTGACCACATGCGAGAGATATACAAAACACAACTCTACAACCGAACTCAAAAGAATGGTGAAACACTTCAAGAGCTAGCACGCGATATAGAACGACTTACATTATTATCGCTTCCCAATGCGCAAACAGAGCAACGCAACGACACAGCTGTTTTCGCATTTAACAATGCTGTACAGGACAGAGAGCTGCAGCAGGCGTTAAAATTGGCAGGAAAGAAAACTATTGGCGAAGCCTTAGTATATGGGCTTACGTTCGAAGCTGCCAAGCAAAGCTCGCGAAATAACTGCCGAGTTCGAGAAATAACGGAAGAGTGTGTATGTCAGAGGGCCGAATACACCAAGCGGAGCGAAGGATCTGGTGCCCCCCGATGTTGGAATTGCGGACAGGCAGGACACCTAAGACGCGACTGCCGAAAACCAAGAAAAGCTACCAACTATTGTTCCGGCTGCGCTGCTAAACACAAGGGAGAACGAGGCGAACCGTCACGAGAGAACGCTTCGCCTAATAACAGTCCGGGAAACGAGTAAAAGCCAACTTCATGGGGCAGAAGTTGGCTGGTGGAATCGACGCCCCCGGAACCCTCATCGCAGTTTCTCGACTACATCGTGGTGAAAACGACTTATGCATGAGTGGTCGAGTCGAAAAATTAAACTGCATAATAACAATTGACACAGGCGCAACACGATCAGTGCTAAGATCTGACCTCGTAGACCGTACTTGGCTTCACAACACCAAAAAGTACGCACTTCGCACAGCAACAGGAGAAACTACTACATTCCATGGGGAAATATCACGTGACATCCAGCTTGGAGATTTGACATTCTCGCATGTATTCGTGGTAGCTGATATTACCGACGAGTGTATTCTTGGAATGGATTTTCTGAAACCACACGGTATCCAGCTGGACCTAGGACAACGAATAATGAAGTGGCGGAACATCGAAATCCCAATGGAAATAACATCCTCCAACACAACCAAGCTGCGAGTTATATTGTGCGAAGATGCGGATATACCAAAGTCATCAGAGAACATTATTTGGGCAGAGCTCGATGGTGATCCCGGGGACCACCGATTCTACCTCATCGAACCAGAAACAACACCGGCATTACGAAGTCTAATATTGGGAAAAACGCTAGTAAAAAGAAATGAGAGGATGATTGTACCAATAAGAGTGCTCAACGTTTCGGACAGCATTACCAGCGTAAATAAAGGAGATGTAATTGGCAGCTGTGAACCAATTTCGGCGGTGACGAGTATCGACACTGAAGGACAACATGACGTAGCCTCTAAAAAGAATCCAAGAAGGAAGAATAATGTAACATCAGCAGTTCTTCAGTCAAGCAACCTTAGAGGAGCACAACACAAGCAAGCAGTGGAACTAATCGAAAGGTTCAGCGACGTCTTTTCCACCAGTGATGAGGACTATGGCAGAACAAACCTAGTGAAGCATCGTATAGATACCGGAAGTGCTACACCGATACGTCAACCTCCAAGAAGAGTACCAATAGCAAAACAAGAAGAAGTGAATTCAATGGTCGAAACCATGGAGCATTAGGGAATCATCGAAGAATCAAAGAGTCCGTGGATATCGCCAGTAGTGCTGGTTAAGAAAAAGGATGGTAGTACCCGTTTTTGTGTAGACTACAGAAAACTAAATGATGTTACGAAAAAGGATAGCTATCCACTACCCAGAATCGACGATATCATGGACACCCTGACAGATGCTAAATGGTTCCCAACGTTGGACCTGAAAAGTGGCTACTGGCAAGTGGAAATAGACGAAAATGATAGAGAGAAAACAGCATTCTCTGTCGGCAGCGGACTGTGGCAATTCATCGTAATGCCGTTTGGCCTGTGCAATGCTCCAGCTACGTTCGAAAGACTAATGGAATTTGTTTTGCGTGGCCTGAGTTGGAAAACTTGTCTCGTTTACCTGGATGATGTGATCGTTATCGGCAAAACCTTCGAGGAGCATCTGAAAAATCTACAGGAAGTCTTTCAGCGACTGCGAGCGGCAAAATTAAAGCTGAGTCCAAAGAAGTGCACTTTGTTTAGTGCAGAAGTAAAGTACTTGGGTCACATCGTTTCAGCCGATGGTGTAAAGACGGATCCAGAGAAGATACTGGCAGTGAAAAATTGGCCTACTCCGAGTGATAAACACCAGCTGCGTAGCTTCCTAGGATTAGCGACATATTACCGTCGATTCGTAAAAGACTTTGCCAACACGGCAAAATGTCTTCATCAGCTAACAGAAAAGGGAAAGACATTTACTTGGAATCAACAGTGCTAGGAAGCATTCGAGAAAATAAAAGATCAACTTTGCGACTCTCCAGTTCTGGCGTATCCAAAACCAGGTCACGGTTTTATCATATACACTGATGCCAGCAATGTCGGTATCGGCGCAGTACTATCACAGGAGATCGACGGGCAAGAGAGAGTGCTATCATATTACAGCCGAGTACTCTCAAAGTCAGAAAGGAGCTATTGCGTAACTCGCCGAGAGCTATTAGCCATTGTAGAAGCTACAAAACATTTTCACAAATATCTCTATGGCCAAAAGTTCCTTCTTCGAACGGATCACGCATCGCTTAAATGGCTACTTCAGTTCAAGAATCCCGAGGGCCAAGTAGCAAGATGGATAGAAAGGCTTGAATCTTACAATTTTGAAATTGTTCACCGAAGAGGAAGAATTCACGGTAATGCTGACGCGCTCTCACGTCGTCCTTGTCCACCAAGCTGCAAGCATTGTCACCGCGTAGAAGAAAAAGAAGTCGGAGAAACCATTCAGCGACTAACGACCGAACCAAAGGATGGATGGAATCAGCAAGAACTGGAAGATGCCCAACGAAAAGATCCAGATATTTCACCGATCATGGCATGGAAGGACAAAATGGAGCGGCCTGAATGGAAAGACATCTCACAATTCAGCGAAACCTTAAAGAGTTATTGGGCACAATGGAACTCCCTCCACCTAGACGGTGGGATATTAAAACGGAAATGGGAAACCGCTGACGGAACACCGCATCTCATGCAAATCATCGTCCCGCATTCTAAAGTCGAGGAAATTCTGAAGGAGTATCACGAAGGTACTTCCGGTGGACATTTAGGTATAAATAGAACTTTGGCAAAGATACGAGAGAGGTTCTATTGGATCCATCTCCGAGATGACGTCGAAAATTGGTGCCGTAAGTGTACTACCTGTGCATCGAGTAAAGGCCCGCAGCGCAGATCAAAGGGAGAAATGCAACAATACAACGTGGGAGCTCCATTCGAGAGAATTGCTGTGGATATTGCTGGACCATTTCCGGAATCAGAAAATGGTAATCGCTACATTCTTGTGGTCATCGATTATTTCAGCAAGTGGCCCGAAGCTTACGCAATTCCAAATCAAGAAGCAGTTACCGTCGCAGAACAAATTGTTACCAACTGGGTGAGCAGATTTGGAGTTCCACGTGAACTACACTCCGATCAAGGTCGCAACTTTGAATCTCAAACATTCAAACACGTGTGTCAAATGCTGGGAATAAATAAAACGAGGACAACTCCACTACATCCACAGTCTGATGGAATGGTGGAACGTTTCAATAGAACACTGAATTCGAACCTATCCAAACTCGTCAGCGAAAGGCAACAGGACTGGGATCAACACATTCCTCTATTTTTAATGGCCTACAGAACATCGGTACACGCAACAACAGGAGAAACTCCCTCCCGAGTCATCTTCGGAAAGAACATTCGAGTCCCCGCGGAATTAATGTTTGGAGTGCCACCAGACCAACCGACCCATCCAAAAGATTACGTATCGGATCTTCGACATCGACAACACACAATTTACAACCTGGTCAGAGATAAAATTAATTTGGCGACTGATCGGATGAAGACGAGGTATGATCAACGGGCGAATTCATCAGGATTCCAAGAGGGCGATTTAGTTTGGCTATACAATCCCAAACGACACTTCTGTCACTTCGGCAGGTCACCGAAGCTACAGCGCAATTGGGAGGGACCTTACCAAATCATCAACCGGTTAAATGATGTTGTGTACCGTATTCAGTTGCATCAAAAACCTCGTACTAAAATGAAAGTGGTACACCTCGATAGACTAACGAAGTACCATGGCGCCCCTGACGAGGGGATCGACTCTGTTCGGGACGAACAGGAACTAAGGAGGGAGTAATGTTACATGTAAACCTGGCAACCGCGCAACCGTGCAACTCGATCGTTTCACATAATGAAAACAACAACAACCGAATACCTAGTTGCAAAATAGCCCAATCAGAAACCTAGCTGAAGATAAGCCGAAACAACACGATTGTATCTCTCTTCTTATCGAATGCTCTCCAATGTACTAGAACCCTGTACATAAACCACTGAACGAAGGTCAAAATCGAAGGCTCTGAAGCTTTCGAGAAGATTCCACAACTGAACGAACGTTCAAGTACACCGGTGAACATTCAAGACTGCAACCGCCTAGTATATAAGCAGGTGAAGCGATCAGCGAAGACACAGTAATTTCGATTACGTCGACTGCGAGTATACGCGACCGTGTTGAGAGAGAACGAAAGTGAACGAGTTAAGCGATATATGGTATAAGCGGGCGGTACTGCCATACAGTGCGAATTATTGTGCGATTATAATTCTGTGAATTAAAGTGCGGATAAATAAATTATCACTTATTTTTATTTTAACCGAATTGTGTTTTACTTAAAATCCCGGCGAACCCCTAGCTCGCAACAGTATTATAAGTTTAATCCAGCCGAAAAGTTTGTAACGCATAGAACCAAGCCTCGGACGAAAAAAATTTATATATTATTTTTTGTTTATTTGTGCCCAAAAACCTCAAATCCGCTTGACGTCCGTCCGTCCGTCCGTCCGTCCGTCCGTCCGTCCGTCCGTCCGTCCGTCTGTCCGTCCGTCTGTCCGTGAACACGATAACTCAAGAACGCCTTCACCTAGGATCTTGAAATTTTGAATCTGGATGTTTGGTTGAATTTGTAAGGCTAAGTTCGTTAACGGGCAAAATCGTCCTCCTCCTTCGGGTAGCTGCCATACAAAATGCCCTTAAAACACGTGTTCAAGAATATTGACCAATAACTTCGGAACGCCTAAAGCTACGACTTTGAAATTTTGTATGTGTTACTTTTTCAATAGTTGGAGCTAAATGTATGATTATGAAGGAAATCCTGTTAGTCCTTCGTGTAGCTGCCATACAAATATCCTGCCAAAATGTATTCACTTAATTGACGAAACTCACTATAACTCAAGTAATCTTTTAGCTACGAAATCGGAATTTTGTACAAATTAGTTTTGAGTGAAAATGAAGTTCGAGTTTACTAGTCAGCGAAATCCTTTCACTCCTTCTGGTAGCTGCCATACAAAATATCCTTAAAATAAGTGTTCAAGAATATTGGCCGATAACTTCAGAAGGGTTTAAGGTACGTCTTTGAAATTTTGTACGTAGTATTTTTCCAATAGTTGGAGCTAAATGTATGATTATGAAGAAAATCCTGATAGTCCTTCGTGTAGCTGCCATACAAATATCCTGTCAAAACGTTTTCTTTTAATTTACGGAACTTACTATAACTCAAGTAATCTTTTAGCTATGAATTGGAAATTTTGTACAAATTAGTTTTGAGTAAAAACGAAGTTCGAGTTTACTAATTAGCGAAATCCGTTTACTCCTTCTGGTAGCTGCCATACAAAATGTCCTTAAGACACGTGTTCAACAATATTTTTCGATAACTTTTGAACGCTTCAAGCTACGAATTTGAAATTTTGTACACGTTCATTTTTGAATGGTTCCAAGGAAAAGGATAAATATGTAAGAAATCGAGTGAGTCCTTCCTGCACCTCCCATGTGAAAGTCCTTCAAAAAGGACTTTTTTTTTCGATGACTTAACCAGTTCAAGATATGAAATTAAACACTGAATATTGTCTTTTAGGTTTGAGTAGCAATCTAATGGCAGTCCTTAATAAAGGACATACAACATGCACACACGTAATTCTACTTTATCCCCAACTACAATATAAATCGGAGTTCAGTATTCATCTAGAGTATTATACGATTGGCTTGCAGCCGATCGTGACTGCAGTATGTTTTTTTGTTTATTTGTGCCCAAAAACCTCAAATCCACCTGACGTCCGTCCGTCCGTCCGTCCGTCCGTCCGTCCGTCCGTCCGTCCGTCCGTCCGTCCGTCCGTCTGTCCGTTCGTCCGTCCGTCTGTCCGTTAGCACGATAACTCCAGAACGCCTTCACCTAGGATATTGAAATTTTGAATCTGGATGTTTGGTTGAATTTGTAAGGCTAAGTTCGTTAACGGGCAAAATCGTCCTACTCCTTCGGGTAGCTGCCATGCAAAATGTCCTTAAAACACATGTTCAAGAATATTGGTAGATAACTTCAGAAGGGCTTAAGCTACGGCATTGAAATTTTGAATGTGTTATTTTTCCAACAGTTGGAGCTAAATATATGATTATGAAGAAAATCCTGTTAGTCCTTCGTGTAGCTGCCATACAAATATCCCGTCAAAATGTATTCACTTAATTTACGAAACTCACTATAACTCAAGTAATCTTTTAGCTACGAATTCGGAATTTTTTGCAAATTAGTTTCGAGTAAAAACAAAGCTTGAGTTTACTTGTCAGCGAAATCCTTTTACTCCTTCTGGTAGCTGCCATACAAAATGTCCTTAAAATACGTCTTCAAGAATATTGGTTGATAACTTCAGAAGGGTTTAAGCTACGTCTTTGAAATTTTGTACATAGTATTTTTCCAATAGTTGAAGCTTAATGTATGATTATGAAGAAAATCCTATTAGTCCTTCGTGTAGCTGCCATACAAATATCCTGTCAAAACGTCTTCTTTTAATTTATGGAACTTACTATAACTCAAGTAATCTTTTAGCTATAAATTGGAAATTTTGTACAAATTAGTTTTGAGTAAAAACCAAGTTCGAGTTTACTAATCAGCGAAATCCTTTTACTCTTTCTGGTAGCTGCCATACAAAATGTCCTTAAGACACGTGTTCAACAATATTTTTCGATAACTTTTGAACGCTGCAAGCTACGAATTTCAAATTTTGTACAAGTTCATTTTTAAATGGTTCCAAGAAAAAGGACAAATATGTAAGAAATCGAGTGAGTCCTTCCTGCACCTCTCATGTGAGTAGCAATCAAATGGGAGTCCTTAATAAAGGACATACAACATGCACACACATAATTCTACTTTATCCCCAACTACAATATAAATCGGAGTTCAGTATTCATCTAGAGTATTATACGATTGGCTTGCAGCCGATCGTGACTGCAGTATGTTTTTATAAGGTAAACGATCGCATGGGAATACGCCTTTGAAAAATCTCCTTGTGGTTGTGTTTTTCCTTAATGTTTTAACAAGTTCGATCGTGTTCATATCTGCTCTTTCGAAGCTATAGCATCAATGTCAATGATCTTGGTGTGACTGGTGGTGTAACTTTCTAAGAATTCCTTTGTTGTAGCGCTATAAACAAAAACGGTTGCAAATTTTGCTAGCGTCATAATAAGATTTTCATCCAAACGCTTAAGTTCCAAATTCCCAAATGCCCCTGTCTGATCTGTTGTGGTAGCCGATGATGTGGGATATTTATACGTTATTTCCTTCGAGAATAATTTATTTTGTGATGAGAAACCGGCAAACGAAACCTTTTTAAAGAAGGTTAGATTACCTTCATTAAAATATTCGACATTTACAACACAATAGGCCGTCTTTGTTGTTCTTCCTCGTCTGCTGAGTAATATGAAGAGTGCGAGATTAAAAGGCTATATTTATACTCTCAAAAATCAGTATGAACTCCACGAAGTTTGCCTATTTCAAGACTTCCATCATACTCGGCATATACTATACAAGTTACACTTTTTTCCAGCGCTTTCTTAAACCTTCCCTCGATCCTCACTGTTCCTTGATTTAATAAACTGCCACAAGATGACCCGTATGAATTGTCTGCAGTTAAATCGAACGCCATTAAAAAGCATCCATTATCGAAGAATTCCTTTGAGATTTGATTGCCTTTGTCGAAGTAATGAATGCCTGTTCCCTTAAATAGTGAAAGGTATCCCCGTGTACTTATAGGTTTTTCCTGAGAGTAATCAAACTCTAAAGCCTGGTTTGGAACTTGTACTCCATTGACGGATAAATTGAATCGTGTGATGTTATTGTGTTTAAAGTTGAATGGATTCTTCGTCTGTTTACCGCTGTCGTGGTCTTATTAGAGTCTGATCTAAAAACACTGCCACTCTGTTAACACTTACTTTATTATATATTAAATATTTATACAAACTATTAACTAGCTTTATAAACTGTTAACTGACTAACTATTAACATTTCTACACTTACTTTATTTCACTTGATTACTAACTATTCAAATACTTCAATATATTTCAATACAAATACTTTATTTCACTTGATTCCTAACTATTCAAATACTTCACTTTTTATTGAAAAACCAACCGGTCGGTTCGAAACGCGATCGAAAACTCCCCGTTTTTTGGAGTTGGGAAAATCGATCAGCAATTATCGCTTGGACAATTATTGTCCATCAGCCCGATAATTGCTGATCTGCATCGACCATCGATCAATTCTCGGTGGTTGACCCAAGTTGGCCAGAATTGATCGATAGTCGATGTTGCAAAAATCCCGCTGACCGCCGAGCAAAGGTATCCGGCCTTTAGCCCAATTTAAGTTTATCACCTCGTATCGGAAATTGCGACATAGTTCGAATATTGAACCCAATCACCGATACGTGGTGTGTGTAGGGAGAGTCGGGGTCAACCGGACCACGACACCGCTGTAGGCATCATTATCTACCATGCCGAAAATTAACAAGTTCGGTAGCTGTCCGATAATGACATTATCTAAAGATAGTGTTGAACTATTAGCCGGTAATGTATAACTTTTTACTTCGACACGCTTGTACGGGTATATCACGTTGGAGCGCTGGAGAATAGTTTCATGTGCCATTAAAATATTGGGATTAACAGTTACATGATTCATATACATTGTTGCATCTATAATTTTAATTTGCGGTGAGTGCCCGTCTTCTTTTGAGTATAGATAAAATTCGGGTTTTTCCAGAGATAGTGAGAGTCTAAAATCTACCCCATTCAGAAGTAACTTATCCTGATTAAGTAAATCACCATGAATCTTTCCCATAAACTCTACCACATTACTTTTCGAAAGCAATTCAGATCGTTTGAGATATCCTGCATTAAATTCACTAGGACGCCCGCTTTTGCCCCCACCTTCAATCATTTCCATACCATCTTGGTCGAGGTACCATCCTACAGATTCTAAATGGGTTGTTGATGCATCTCTACCGTAATTCAATAAGTTTTCAATGTAAGCTCTGTAATGGTAGTTGTTGTCAGTTTGTGCAATCGGTCTGCCATTTAATTGTATTGTACATTATCGAAAAAGTGAATGCATTAGGTTGTTCACTACGCCGATTGGATCACATGACTCTTCATGTTCACCATCACCTTTAGCATCCTTAACTTTGGCTTTTTCTTTTCCAGTGTAAAATTCTTCTTTCCCACCTTTTGCCTTAATTAGCTGAACTTTTAAGCGAATGTAGATACTGGATAAATCGCGGTACGTGTCCCCATGTCCTAGCGAGACGAATTCCAGAACTGAAGAGTTATCAAGAGAAGCTATTGGTTTGTATGATACTTCTTCTGTTTTTAAAATATTGGCGGTGGTGCTTTAAATAAATCTAATTCAGATTTCATACATTCTCTGTACGGGGCCATTTTCCTCACTTATCGAATATATCCAATACACGCTTACGCTTATTGTTCTTAACTCTTTTATTTTTACTGGTTGCTGGTCTTTTCTTAATAGATTTTCTCTTTGATTTGGTACGTTTTCCACGTTTAGGAGCCGTTTTTAACTGTGCTGTTGAAAACGGATTTGGCCTTTTAATAGCCATGCGCCTTTTCATACCCTCACTGCCCATACTGTCAAAGAGTTTTTTCACGCCTTTTTGCATCAGCTCTTGAGTAGCAGCTTGTCCTTGCTCTTTTAAAATGTTTTTGAGAGGTTTATAGCTTGGTCCTTTATAGTTTTTACTCCTGAGGAAACTAAGGGCCGTAAATAATGCAGTAATCCACTAAAGAACCTGCCAATACCTCTTCCACGCTGATATATAAGTGGGGATCGATAAAGATCCCCTATATCCGACAAACCAGCACCGCTTTGGATTAAATAATACCTTGTGTAATATGAATTCATTTCGATTTGAATGTACACTATGAAAGTCTTTATTCACGTCTGAATATTTATACTTTATTGTCTTTTAAAGTGAAGCATCACAAATGTTGGGGTATAGCCTGGTATGAAGTCAATCAGTTCACCCCGATCATCGGTTATCTTTATGGAGATACTTTCAATGTAAGTCTTTTCCAGAGGGTAGTATTCTACATGCTTAAACCTAAAGATATTATCGCACTCTTTCACAGGTATCATACGTAGATTTCTCACTAATTTGTCGCCTACTAGTTGGGGGCGAATGATATCAGTGTAAATGTGGATTATTCCTAAAGCCTTACATTCCTCGGCAACTACAGCTGTTAGTTCTCGCGGAAATCTGTTCTTTATTTCGAGAACAGATTCTTCTGATACGGCGTTTCTGTCTAAAGTATCCTCCTTCTTCTCTTCTACTGAAACCTTAACAAACGACTTCCCCACCTCCTCGGTAAGAAGTTTTGCATTACGCTCCTTCGCAGGCGTTTGAAAGAATATATCGATAATGAATCCAGATAAGTCTTTCTTTTTCAAATCTATAGGCACTCTTGTCGTTGACAGGATACCCTCGAGTGTTTTTTTATAGGAAACATTCAATATTATACTTTTATAAGTGATTATACGCCTGTTTGGTATCTCAAAGGTAGAGGCCTCTGCGTCCAAATCTTTTAGAGTTTGAATAATTTTTTGCCTAATATGACCTGATTTTCTCCTCCGATCTAGAACAGATTCAGTTTCGTCATCAAACTGTATATTCGCAACAAAAAGCCCGACTAAATCATTAATATTAATTGGTGTTGGCAGCGGGTACTTTATCTTTATTTTAATCTTCAAGCCTTTTATCTCTAAATCTAAAGAGTCAAGCTTCTTCGGGACACTTTCCCCGAGCTTTCCACTTATACTGAGCGCTGGAGGTATGTAATAGTCTACCATGCGCAATAGGGCTTTATAATTGCGCTTTTCTCTAGGAATCTGTCCAATTATACTAGTGAAAAGATAATGATACGAATCATATTCGCGAGCCCCTAAAGTAACAATATCCGCAACTTCACTATCCTGATAAATGTGCAAAGAGAAATCTTCCGCTCTATAAGGTCGTTCATCTTTGCTAGTATCAGGGATATTCCGAATAGTTGAATCAGTTACCAAGCTGTTATACAAACCCTCTTTAAAATCTGCATAGGTATGAGCAGCCCAATAGGGATCAACTGCGGCGTTAAACGAAGATAAGAAAGTAGAAAAGTTCATATCATGTTTATTGTAACATAAATTTAATAACTGCTGGTAACTCCAATTAAGATAAATATAAAAACCATGCACTTTTTTTACAAGAGCTTTAATCTTTAGTACATTTGTAGCAGCTCTCTTCACTTTTTTAGTAGTACCTTTCACCTTTTCATCTTCTTTCACACGTTTTCCATTTTTTATCCCAACTGATTTCGTTTTTTGATTTGCTAATGCAATTTCAGTCATTCCGACACTCCATCCGCCGTCCAACTTACAGGCACTGGGAAGCATATTCGTGAAGGCTGACAGTGTATTTTCATTGTATATGCGCATGGAATTGTTGCTTAGAAGGCATATGTAAAAATCGTTTTCTCTTATGTTTAGAGGCATTTTTAAACTCTTTCCCAGCAAATATTTGGTGCACTTCCGGCCCGTTCCGTTCTTCTTTTTAAACGTCCGGGTACAGGGTACCGATCGTCTGTACTTAACGAAGGAAATTCTAGTCGTGAAGGCTTTAATATAGTTTGTTTGGTAGGGGTTCTCTGCTCTGATTTATCCCCCCCTTCTCCCTGCTCTAGTTCTTCTATAAGCTGTGCCGCTTCATCAACATCCATCTCATTTGGTATAGTATACTGAGTTATACCGTCATCAGCCGTTATAATCCGATATTCTTTTTCCATGTTTTTGACTTCGGGCGTAGTTTTGTGAAACTTTGCAGCCGGTTTCAAAGTTTTTGCTATACCGCTTACAGATAATCGTCTTTTGAACCGAGGCGTTAGTGATCGTCTTGGCGGTATTATCTCTTCGGTACTGGAACTATGATACTTTGGTAAACTCACGTCTCCTGTCTCAAAGACATCCTCGGCCATACTGTAAAATGGGTCGGGATTCTTCATCGGGGAGGTTTGCGTCGACATTTCCTCTTTGAATGCAATCCTTGTCTGTGTCGCATTGTCTCGTAAATTTTTCTGACTTCCTAACTTTACTTGTGGCGTAAGCGCGAGAGATTTTTCTTCACGAGACTGTCTTCCTTTACGCTTAGCATTAAGAACTTTATCAGCGTGTTCCTATAATTATACCATTTGTCGTCGTCAGACAGCTTTTTATTCCTCAAAATGGTGTGTATCGTCTTATCGAATATAGACAGGCCATTTCCACCTTCTATCTGACCCTTTAACTGTTCATACACTTCTGGTGAAAGAAGTAGCATTTTATTAAGAGCGCTCTTTCTATGCATATTTTTTAATCAACGACCCAATAACACCTGAAAGTACACTTCCTATCAAGATTGGTAGAAAACCACCTTGCTGTACTAAGATTTTACGCTGTCTAGGAACAGATCGTCTTGCTTCAACTAACCTTCGCATGCTCTTTTTATACTTACATAGACCGTTCAAAATTTTACGGCCTGGCATGTGATTCCCTTTCAACGTGTTTAATGTAATTTCACAAATAGTCTTGACCACTTCAGGATCTGCCTTTTTCATGATATCCTTTCTTGAACATGGACTTGCATTTTTGAGAACATATAGCATATGTTTGTTGTCCTTCAATCGTTTCATTCGTGACACCATTTTTACTGTTGAAATCAGTCGCTGAACAATAGCACGTTAAAAATCTTTTATTAAAGATATCTGTTCTGAATCGAAATAAATCGTTAGTAGACTGAGTCAGATCTATTAACAAATACCCGTGTGGAGCCTGAGTAATATCTTTATATATTCTCACCAGCTCTGCACTATTTTCAGGGTAAATCTGCTTGGCTAAATGAAGGAACTGGCTTTTATCGCGGGGGTTTTTGAAAACCACTATATATTTACAGTTAAGTGAAATATCTCGACAAAACTTACCCTGATGGAAGACGTTCTGTGTTAAAAGTATTACTGAAAAATTCCTATGGTGTGACCCTTTTGTAAAACGTTCACAAACCTGCTTTGAAAATGCATTTAGCATCATATCGTCTAGTACGATTAATGTAGGTTCATTCGTTTCGTTTATAAATTCTTCGGGTATAAAGCCTAAATATTCAATATTTTTAAATGCTAGTTGTGACGGTATCGCCCGCTGCTCAGCATTACACCAGATAATCTTTTTATACTCTAGATGAAATCATATAGAGTATTATAAGTTTAATCCAGCCCAAAAGTTTGTAACGCATAGAACCAAGCCTCGGACGAAAAAAAGTTATATATTATTTTTTGTTTATTTGTGGCCAAAAACCTCAAATCCGCCTGACGTCCGTCCGTCCGTCCGTCCGTCCGTCCGTCCGTCTGTCCGTTAGCACGATAACTCAAGAACGCCTTCACCTAGGATCTTGAAATTTTGAATCTGGATGTTTGGTTGAATTTGTAAGGCTAAGTTCGTTAACGGGCAAAATCGTCCTACTCCTTCTGGTAGCTGCCATACAAAATGTCCTTAAAACACTTCTTCAAGAATATTGGTCGATAACTTCAGAAGGGTTTAAGCTACGTCATTCAAATTTTGTATGTGTTATTTTTTCAATAGTTGGAGCTAAATATATGATTATGAAAGAAATCCTGTTAGTCCTTCGTGTAGCTGCCATACAAATATCCTGTCAAAATGTATTCACTTAATTTACGAAACTCACTATAACTCAAGTAATCTTTTAGTTACGAATTCAGAATTTTGTACAAGTTAGTTTTGAGTGAAAAGAAAGTTCGAGTTTACTAATCAGCGAAATCCTTTCACTCCTTATGGTAGCTGCCATACAAAATGTCCTTAAAACACGTGTTCAAGAATATTACCAATAACTTCAGAACGGTTTTAGCTACGTCTTTGAAATTTTGTATGTAGTATTTTTCCAATAGTTTGAGTTAAATGTATGATTATGAAGAAAATCCTATTAGTCCTTCGTGTAGCTGCCATACAAATATCCTGTCAAAACGTTATCACTTAATTTACGGAACTCGCTATAACTCAAGTAATCTTTTAGCTACGAATTCGGAATTTTGTACAAATTAGTTTTGAGTAAAAAGGAAGTTCGAGTTAACTAATCAGCGAAATCCTTTTACTCCTTCTGGTAGTTGCCATAAAAAATGTCCTTAAAACACGTGTTCAACAATATTTTCCGATAATTATACTCTAGATGAAATCATATAGAGTATTATAAGTTTAATCCAGCCGAAAAGTTTGTAACGCATAGAACTAAGCCTCGGACGAAAAAAATATATATAGTATTTTTTGTTTATTTGTTGCCAAAAACCTCAAATCCGCTTGACGTCCGTCCGTCCGTGAACACGATAACTCAAGAACGCCTTCACCTAGGATCTTAAAATTTTGAATTTGGATGTTTGGTTGAATTTGTAAGGCTAAGTTGGTTAACGGGCCAAATCGTCCTACTCCTTCGGGTAGCTGCCATACAAAATGTCCTTAAAACACGTGTTCAAGAATATTGGTCGATAACTTCAGAACGGTTCAAGCTACGTCATTGAAATTTTGTATATGTTATTTTTCCAATAGTTGGAGCTAAATATATGATTACGAACAAAATCCTGTTAGTCCTTCGTGTAGCTGCCATTCAAATATCCTGTCAAAATGTATTCACTTAATTTACGAAACTTACTATAACTCAAGTAATCTTTTAGCTACGAATTCGGAATTTTGTACAAATTAGTTTTGAGTGAAAACAAAGTTTGAGTTTACTAATCAGCGAAATCCTTTTACTCCTTCTGGTAGCTGCCATACAACATGTCCTTAAGACACGTGTTCAACAATATTTTTCGATAACTTTTGAACGCTTCAAGCTACGAATTTGAAATTTTGTACACGTTCATTTTTAAATGGTTCCAAGGAAAAGGATGTAAGAAACCGAGTGAGTCCTTCCTGCACCTCCCATGTGAAAGTCCTTCAAAAAGGACATTTTTGTTCGATGACTTACTCAGTTTAAGATATGAAATTAAACACTAAATATTGTCTTTTAGGTTTGAGTAGCAATCTAATGGCAGTCCTTAATAAAGGACATACAACATGCACACACGTGATTCTACTTTATCCCCAACTACAATATAAATCGGAGTTCAGTATTCATCTAGAGTATTATACGATTGGCTTGCAGCCGATCGTGACTGCAGTATGTTTTATCTGAGTGTTAACTAGCGATGTATTTTTCAGAAATGATTCAATAAATGTCGTCTTACCACTTCCTGACGGTCCCGCAACCATCATTGTAAACGGATGATCAAACTGCATCATTTTCTATACTGTTTTCTATATAAAACATGTGCAAACAAGTCCACTATTTATACACATGATGAAATGAGTAAAAATGAACGGCAGCTATAAGTGGACTGGGTTACTAAAAGGGTTAATAAACAAAAACAATAGGACAAAGTATCGCACCATAAAAATGCGTCCTATAGACGTTGGGCCATCGAATGAGGCCCAGCTTCTTGGAGAAGTCTACCGTAAGGTGAAGGTCTCGTCGACCCCCAAGTACAGAAAAGGTGATCATGTACGTGTAAGCAAATACAAGCATGTATTCGAGAAAGGATATACCCCCAACTGGTCCACCGAAATATTTCAGATAAACGAAGTAAAGAATACAGAGCCGCGTACTTACATACTCAAAGACTATCAGGGGAACATAATACAAGGAGGGTTCTACGAACCAGAGTTAATAAGAGTCAAACACCCCGATGTATACCTTGTAGAAGAGATTCTAAAAAGAAGGGGCAATCAAGTTTACGTAAAATGGCTTGGTTTTCCATCAGCTCATAATTCCTGGATTGATATAAAAGACGTGCTATAACGTGCGGATTTTAGTCAACATGCTGAACTTAAGACACGAATACGACCGTCTAAAGACATTCAAAAATTTGGATCTGGATGAGAGGAAAATTCTTAAGCTGGTAAAAAGTGGCTTCTTTTACACCAACTTGCAAGATTACGTCAGGTGCTTCTTCTGCTCTCTAATAATGCGTGCATTCTATACCCCTTCTGATGTGGAAGCTGAACATCTACGCCTGTCTCCTGATTGTGTGTTCGCTAACGGCAAAGACGTTTGCGTGCCGTATAACAAACCGGTCAAAAAATCACGTTGGTCGTCATCATTGCCTATAGTGCTGAAATATCTTCTACTGGCAATTGTGATATTTTTCTTGATCGTTGAATTACTCAATCTGTGCAATGCCTTCGCTAGATTATAAACATGTCCGTTTTTGTGATCAGGTTTCTGTTAAATACATGGTAGCCTGTTGGTATGCATATAGATCTAGTAGAAAGAGCACTTGGCAATCCGATACTTTAGATCGATTAAGATTTCAACGCAGGATTTTACAAATGGAAAAATTACTAAAACCTATTTTACTTAAGAAACAATCTATTCTGTAATCAAAAGTTAAAACTCCTGCATAATAATTGTATCAAACTGTTCACTGAGTGTAAATTCTATATCAAATTGAATAAAGAATAACAAATGAAAACTTGTACTTTAATTCCCATCATTATCACCCAACACCTCACCCATATTATCAGTCATAAGAATAATCACAACAAAAAACGATCGCCTTGAATGAAACAATCTGGAAGCTTGTTTTTAAAATTCCCACGGTAATTCACCCATATAAAAAATCATCACAAAACAGCATCACCTCGAACTTGACTCGGAAACACATTACTCGCATTGGATATATGAGATTTAAAAAGAAAACCAGAGGAGGCATACGAGATTACCTAAATCAAAACATACGCACATCATGCCTCATTTCTATACCGTCGAAAGACCGGCTACATTACCATACAATAATCACAAAACGACGCGAAATAATTGCCGCCACACGAAATCTGGTGCATAAAGGAAGTCAACAATAACCTCCCATATATACACGTATGTATCACATTGAACTTGACTCTAGTTCGATCATAATACACCTTCACTACAAAGAAGACCAGACCCTAAACAGAATACGAGATTACCGCAAACCTGATCTCTCACAATCAAAAATCTCGTTATCACACCAAAGGCATATCATCCGACGTATAAGTATACCCGTACGCCAGCTGTGCGCCGATAGCTTCACACACAAGATCAGGGGCGATGACGTCGCGGCGGTCTGGGCGAAAATTCACGCAAAAAACAAACCCGACAATAGCCCCTGATATACCCCACACAGACCGGAAAAATGCAAGTGTAAAAAAAAATCGTGTCACTCATGTCGTCTTACAAGTTCAGAGAAGATCGCATTAAATAAAATGAAAACCGCATTATAGTTGCATCAAGAAGACGCACACGCTATTTTTTTTCTAATTCGTCTTCGCATATACGTGCCCTTTTTTTAAGACACTTTCAACGTAAACACATGGCAGTTTTCTCACTTTCGATATAAACACACGTATACTCCTCTCTTTCCGAATACAGTAGCCAGTTCCCGACCAATCAGCGCAAACCAAGACCGGTTCCAGCCACCATGCACATGGTTCCATTCCCGAGCAGCCAGCCCACAGGCCACGTGTATACCCACTTTCAGGATTCCAAACTGGTTTTTCTATGCAATTTTCTATACCCACTTCGACCTGTCAGCGCTATCCCACTTTCGGTGTCCTGTCCCTATCGCACCTGCTAAAATTTGATACAAAAGGGGGTTACTTACTACTCAGCCATTAGATATTCTGCAATAAGCTGCTAATAATAGGGTATTTTCTTTAGCTTAACTTCACCAAATATAGTTATAAATCTCTATTCGATGATCATTTCATGAAGATTGTTTTCCAACAAGCACCAGCTCAATATGATACAGTAGATATTAGTAATATTCAAATATTAGTTTAAATATTATAATACCGCGTAATGAATATATTCGTACTAGGTAATATCACCATATATCGGTATGGACCCATCACTAATCTTTAGTCCTCCACGTGGGCGCCTGCTGGTAATGATTAGTCGGGATGGACAACCTGTCCACTTGATTACTCAGCTAAGACTTACATACTGGCTTCAATCGGGTGTTGTGGTCATTAAGATTGAGGTACCCAACTGTGTGTTTTATCCCCCCGTGTCGTCTCTCCAACTCCTTTCTTCCTATACCCAAGTCAAGGTGTAAATCATCGTGCTAATGACTGCATGGCTGAGGGGGAGCTCAGTCGCGAACGATAGACTCCAGATACCGGGCGACCTCTGGTTTTAATTAGCCTTCCCATGGTAATGCGGTGCTCTGCCATGGGTGACGACCCTTTCACGCGCTACTCGCGGGAATCACATGAATTCGGAAAAAAAAAATTAAAAAGATGGATGTAGTAAAGGACGGTAGGAGGGGACCTGGCGCCTCAGCTAGTGACGACGATGATGAGCTTTCTCTCTCGTCCAACTCGCTGGATGGAAGGATCGAGTGTCTGTCGACGGAAGATCAGCTCCTGTCCCCCGGGATAGTTGAGGACGTCGACGTTACCCTCATTGAATGTGATCAGGATGGCTTCCAGCAGACTGACGATATCGATGGGTGTAACTTAGACGGCGATGTGACCCTCATCGGTGACGAACGGGATGGCTTTGAGCAGACCGTCATTGCTGGAGAGGGTCTGCATGCCGTGCAAGAGAGGGAGGTCGAGGAGACAAGAAGGGATGAGGAAAGATGTGGAGATAACTCAACCGTTGGGAGTAACACGGGGATCCAGGGAGGGTTCAAGTGGACAACGGTGGGCAAAGGCAGGGCCAGCACACACCTACAGGCGAAGCGTAGGATGCGCTCGGCCTTGAGGAAGATCTCGAAGTACGAGGCTATGGACCTTAGTCGGCTCAGCGACTGGGAGAAAGAGCAGTACGAGGGAGCCAAAGGCATTGCGGCGGACGAACACTTGAGGAAGTATTTGGACGACTGCAAAACAAGGGCTGTCGCTCTAGCGGCGAGTGCGGAGGCATCAGCTCCGCGTATGCAGGAGGCCGGTCTCTCAGGCATGAAAGCTGAGGGGAGGCTAAGGACGGAAGTTCGACCTTCAGGCGTTACAGCTGAGGTAGGGCAAGGGGCGGTTAAGGCCGGACCCTCGGGAACCAATCCCGGGGTATGGAGTAGGGTAGTCAGGGAGTCCAAAGCTGAACCCACGGAAGCGACGACTGGACCTAGGGTCGAACCATCCAAGGGGAAAGCGAAGGAAAGAAGGGAGGACTTTAGGACGAAGCGGGGCAGGTCGGACGATGCAGTGGCAGCAAGGGAGGCGAAGAAGGCTAAAGCTTCTACGTCAACCCAAGCAAGCGCTGTGGCTGACACACTCCGCATCGCCCTTGTCAACGAGCAGGAGCCCAGTGGCCGACTTCTGATGGACCAGTGGCTTCGGATCGAGGGTCTGATTCTCGATGCGATGCTGACCCAATATCGGTCGGGGGCTTCCGATCTGGAGCTACAGTTTGACGGAGCAGGCTGGGATAATGGCCACAAGGTAATAGCTTGTGGTAACGAGGCATCCAAGGAGCTTATCTCGAGGGTGATAGATAATTGGGGCGAAATCTGGGAAGGGGCCAAACTCAAGGTGGTTTCTCCAACGGAACTTACCAAATACGTCCTGCCGAAGGCCCGGGTTTGGATCCCGAGACCATTCTTGGACGAGGAGAAGGTTCTGGATCTTCTCCGGTTCCAGAACAGGGACCTTAAGACGGAAAATTGGAAGGTGCTGAAGGTGGGACCGAAGCAGGAGTTTGGCCAGCATTACCTTCTATCGCTCAGCAGGGAGTCACTGTCGTACCTGGAGACCTGTAAGGGTATGGTGCGCTTCGGATTGGGTAGGGTAATGGTGAAGCCAGCCCAACAGAACAGGGGAATTGAGGAGGCGATACCTACTGATGTTGGAGGTGATTCAAATCAATCTCCACCACAGTAAGGTGGCAACCGCTTGCTTGGTGGCCTTTATGGCAGAACAGGGAGTCTCGGTGGCGCTAATTCAGGAGCCTTGGCTGAATGACTAGAACGTCATCCAGGGGCTCAGACTCCGGAATTATAAGCTCCACTACAGGAAATGCGAGGGTAAACCAAGGGCATGTATATTAATAAAAAGCGAGCTTAATGCATTTTTGTTAAACAATTACAGTAATGAAGATATAACGGCAATTCAGCTAGAGAGGGAAATGGGTAAGCCGATATGCTTGGCGTCGGCCTACCTACCATACGACGGAAGCGAAGTTCCACCGCAGTTAGTACGGCAGCTAGCAGGGAGCAGTAGATGGGTCCTGGTCATCGGATGTGATGCGAACCGCGCATCATTCACAATGGGGAAGTACCGACACCAACGAAAGGGGTAAGTCTCTTTTTGATTTTATACTGTGATCTAATTTAAGGATATGCAATGTGGGCTCAGATCCTACATTCATAGTGCGGAACAGACAGGAGGTTTTGGATATTACCCTTGCCACCAATTCCAGAACGCTGAAGATTAATAATTGGAAGGTTTCAGGTAAACCGTCATTCTCGGATCACTGTTAGATCCTATTTCAAATTCATTTTGAGCAGGAGAAAAGGCAGTTAATACGGAACCCCAGAGAGGCGGATTGGGATAGGTTCAATAGAATCACAGAGCGGCAATTCTCAACGATCCCGCGGGATCTGGCAAGTAGGGATGCGATTGAAGCAAGTGTGGGGACTTTCAATATCTTTCTGGTAACGGCCTTCGAGAAATCCTGCCCGCTACCTAGGGCTCCAAAGAAAGTTAATCCACCTTGGTGGAATAGCGAACTAAGGGAACTCAGGGAATCTTCGAGGAAGCTTTTTAATAGGGCGAAGCGTGATAGTAAGACGGAAGACTGGGACAATTATAAAGCCAGTGTCAGGGTCTTCAAATACAAGATCAGAAAGTTCAAAAGGGAGTCGTGGAAGAACTTCTGCGCATCAATAGGTGAATGTAGTGAGGCATCCAGGCTCCGGAAAGTACTTTCGCAGGAGCCGTGCTCACCTAGCTACATAAAGAGGAGTGTCGGGTCGTGGGTGGAGACTAGTCAGGAGGCTCTGGAGCTCTGGATGTCCACTCACTTCCCTGGTAGTACACTGGTGGACCCCTATTCTATGGATAATAGGGGCTTTTCTGGAACCAATTTGGTTATACCAAATGGAATGGAAGAGCTCCTGGCTGAAGACACGATCAAATGGGCCATAAGCTCTTTTGCTCCCTTCAAATCACCGGGACCAGACGGCATTAGGCCAATCATGCTGCAGAGAGCCTCCGGGTCAATCCTCGGCTGGTTGAGTACGATTTTCAGGAGCTGCTTACGGGCAGGGTATGTTCCACGGGCCTGGCGAGAGGCACGTGTAGTTTTCATTCCCAAGGCGGGAAGACCCAGTCACACGACAACGAAGGACTTTCGACCTATCAGTCTATCGTCATTCGTTCTTAAGGTGCTGGAGAGGCTTATAGAAACATACATTCTGAGATTATGCGATAACAGGCTGCTGTCTAACGCTCAGCACGCGTACATCAGAGGGAAATCCGTAGACACAGCCCTACATGAAGTAGTGGGGTCTATAGAGTTTAGTTTAGAAAGTAAGGAATTCATGCTGGCGGCATTTCTTGACGTTGAGGGGGCTTTCAACAACGTAACAGTGGAAGCAATTAGGGAGGCTTTAAATGGCATAGGCTTAGAGGAGGGACTGACGGGCTGGTTGACGACCTTGTTGGAAACCAGGATTGTGAGTTCGGAGAGGGGGCAAGGAAAGGTAACAAGGCAAGCCTCGAGGGGTACTCCACAGGGTGGGGTGATATCGCCCCTTTTGTGGCTCCTTGTAGTGAACGAGGTTCTGATGGAAATCGAAAAGAAAGGAATCAAGGTTGTGGCCTACGCGGATGACATAGTCATACTAGTTCAGGGAAAATTTTTGGATACTATCACTGACATCTTAGAGTCGGCACTCCGTACACTGAGCAGGTGGGCCAAAAGATGTGGCTTGAGGGTTAACGCCTCAAAAACTGAGTTGGTTTCATTTACTAGGAAGCACAAGATCCCGGAATTCAGGCTGCCAAGGCTTGAAGGGGTCGAGCTGCAATTCTCGGAAAAAGCGAAATATCTAGGCCTGATCTTGGATAGGAAGCTGAATTGGAAAGAAAATTTTGGAGAGCGTATTAAAAAGTCTAACAACGCGCTTTTTGCGTGTAGACAGGCCGTTGGAAAGAGCTGGGGTTTGAAACCGAATATGGTACATTGGCTGTATACGGCCGTTGCAAGACCCATTCTGACGTACGGGGCACTGGTATGGTGGAAAGCCACAGACAAAAAGTATATCCAAAGGGAACTGAGCGGAGTGCTTGTGTAATGATCGCAGGGGCCCTGCGCACAACGCCAACAGCGGCACTGGAAGTTTGCATGCACCTTTTACCGCTTGATATTTTCATTAAGCAGGTTGCGTCAAACACAGCAGTAAAACTATTGAGCTGTTGCCTCTTTAGGGAGAGATCCATACGATACAGCCCCATTCTTAGGGAATTTCTTGAGGGTCCGGTCAACTTTTGCACGGATTATATGATCCCGGTGAATGATTTTATATCATCGTTCAGTGTTGTATACCCAAGCATAGCGGACTGGGAAAGCAACAGGGTAGTAAATGAGGGAGAACTCTCCGTGTATACAGACGGTTCCAAAATGGAATGTGGCACTGGCGCTGGAGTCTTCTCTGAGCAGTTGAGTGCAAGGGAGTCTTTTAAGCTGCCGGATGCTTGTAGTGTATTCCAAGCGGAGATTCTGGCAGTGCTTCAGGCAGGTAACATCATGTTGATGGAGGGGGTATCTGGTCGGGATATCTCACTTTACATTGACAGCCAGGCGGCTTTGAATGCATTGGAATCGGTGACTATTAAATCCCAGCTAGTAAAGCGCTGTCGAGAAGTGCTTAAGGTATTTTGTAGACAGAATAGAGTACGACTATGCTGGGTACCAGGGCATAGTGACGTACCAGGCAACGAACAGGCCGATGAGCTGGCGAGACTAGGATCGGCGTCGGAAGGGATGGTAGAGGAGGTGGTTAATCCGCCATTAAACGGAATTAAAGCACGTATCAGGGATTGTGCAGCGGACGCAGTGAACTCTAGATGGGAGGCGCTAACGAGCTGCAGGACTTCTAGGGCACTCTGGCCAAGGTTGGACAGGCGAAAGACTAGGGAGATATTGACATGGAGTAGGGGAAGTCTGCGGCTACTTGTCGGAATACTGACAGGGCACTGCTTGCTAGGGAAGCATGCTATGCGTATGGGGATCGCTGACTCTGACGTGTGCAGGTATTGCCTTGACCTATATGCTGAGGAGGACATCACCCACATTTGGTGTGAGTGCCAGGCGGTTGCAAGGAGGCGACTGAGGTGGCTGGGCAGTCTTTTCTTTGAGAATTTGGAGGACCTGAGGTCAATAGGGCATGATAAGCTAGTCAAGTTCGTTAGGGATCTGGGTTGTTTAGGGGATGTTTAGTGACCTACGAGGTTCTGAAGGGATGGCTATGGGCCCATTTGGTGCCTAGTGTGCGCGGTGGCGGAGCGCTTCGCCCCTTCTTAAAACTAAAACTAAACTTGTGGGCCATGAAATTACATTGGGACGAGAGCATGCCAATGCACTTACAAACGGAGTGGATCACCTTCGTAAAAGGTCTGCAGACACTCGAAGCCATTCGTATCCCTCGGCGCATGCTTCATCTTTAAGGAAAGGTACAGCTACATGGCTTTTGCGACGCCAGTCTCAAGGCGTACGGAGCTTGTATATATGTACGAAACTAAATCAACGGCAACCCTCCGTTGACGCAGCTCATATGCGCCAAATCCAAAGTTGCTCCGCTGAGAACTGCAACTCTACCTAGACTCGAGCTGTGTGGTGCACTCTTATTAGCCGAGCTAATGGATAAAATCACACACGGTTTGAACATCAATACAGAATCGATCTATCTCTGGAGCGACTCTACTATAGCACTATCCTGGATTAAGTCGCAGTCCAATCAATGTTTAATCTTCGTCTCCAATCAAATTTCAAAAATCCAAAATCTTTGTGGGTCAGCCACTTGGCAATACGTGCCATCCAAACAAAACCCGGCTGACATCGTGTCACGTGGCTGCTATCCACACGAGTTGCTTCATAACAAGATGTGGTTTAATGGACTAGAATTTCTACTCCACAAATCGTCACATTGGCCTCGAATTGATCAACTACAATCAATCGAAATCCCCGAAAGAAAGAAGAAGAATCATTGTTTTATCTCAACAAAACTTGAAGCGCCGTCAGATATCACACAGAACTGCAAATTTCTAAACACCTTCGAACGCCTCATTAGAGTTTTTTGTTACGTTCTCATAGAGTATTTCATCCAAAGGGAGCTAACAAGGAAATTTCCCCAGAAGAATTCGAAGTAGCTTTAACCTCAATAGTTCGGAACATTCAATCAACATACTTAGTAAACGATTAGTCTAACCTATTGTCGAAAGGCTGCGTGACAGCAAAAAGCCGGATCTTGCGATTAAATCCATTTCTCGATTTCAATAAGTTGATCCGTGTCGGTGGAAGATTAACAAACTCAGAACTTGCTTATGACGCTAAGCATCAAATTATTTTGCCTAATGCTCATCCCTTCGTAAACGCCTTGATTCATCACTATCACCTAAAAAATCTGCATGCAGGATCGTAGACAGTACTCAACCTGATTCGTCAGAAATTTTGGATTATTGATGGAATTCGAACTGTCACTAAAGTCATAAGTAGCTGCATCATATGCTTTCGATCGCGTCCTAAGCTAGCATCACAAATCATGGGTGCCCAGAACCACGATCGCTCTCGACAAGCGCCGCCATTTTCAATATCCGGCGTGGACTTTTGGGGACCGGTCTATCTAACTCAACGAATTCGTGGCCGTGCTCCTATCAAAGGATACATAGTTATATTTGTATGCTTTGCAGTAAAGGCTGTGCATATTGAACTGGTACCCGATCTAACAACTTCAGCATTTTTGTCCGCCTTACGCCGCTTCATCGCTCGAAGGGGAAAATGCAATAAAATCTATTCGGACAATGCCACGAACTTCGTGTGCGCCAGAAACGAGCTAGAAGATGTTCGTCGACATTTTGGTTCATCAGAGCACTGTGACACCGTTCAACAGTACGCCCTCTCCGAAGGCATAACATGGAGCTTTATTCCCCCGCGATCTCCTTACTTTGGAGGATTGTGGTAGGCGGCTGTGAAAAGTGCTAAACGACATCTCCACAAAGTCATCGCCGCCGAATCAAACTCTTCGTTTACCTATGAAGAGATGTATACCTTGCTGTGTCAAATCGAAGCTGTTCTGAATTCAAGGCCGATGTCACCAATGTCTTCAGACCACAACGATATGGAACCTTTAACGCCAGGTCACTTCTTAATCGGACGCCCCTTGAATTCACTTCCAGATATAATGCCAACCACCAACATCAATCGGCTCTCTCATTATCAACGAATTCAAGGCATGCTACAGCGCTTTTGGAAGCGATGGCATAAAGAGTATCTTAACACTATGCAATCCAGAACCAAATGGGCACGAGATGAGCCCAACATCAAAGTCAATGATCTCGTACTCGTCAAGGAAGAAGGTCTGCCACCGTTGAGATGGACTATTGGCAGAGTGCTAGAGCTACACATGGGAAAGGACGACAGAGCCCGCGTCGTGTCCGTTAAACTTAAAAACGGAATTATTAGGAGAGCACTAACAAAAATCGCTGTTCTACCCATGGAAGAATCACACAGCAGTTCACCATCAAATTCAACCTAAATTTGCTTTAAGATTCGTCCTAACTTTGTTGTAAAATTCATCCTAAATTTGCTATGAAATTCGTTCTAAAATTGTTAAACTCATTTCAAAATAATTGTAAGACTTGGAATTTTTCCCTAACTATCAATTTTCAAATGCTTTACAGTACCATAACATTAATTATTATTGTTTACGCGTAACCATTGATAAGGGTTACATGAGTCATGACGATACGGTACGCCAACAAGGGTCATGTGTACATACACAAGCAGATAGATAGAGGTCATGTGCATTTGGCTTTTATCTATATGGTACCGATAAGGGTCAATATGCTATGCGTCATGATTATATTGGGAATAAGAAATAAGAGTATTTGTTTAGTAATTAAGTACAAGCATTATACATAATATTGTTAGTTTAGGAAATAGTATTGAAGATGAAGAAAATAAATTATAAGCGGAGTTGTATTTTAAACCACAAACGGACGTGTTCTTTATTAACGTGTTGTATAGATCTTGGATTCCAGAGCCATACACGAGCATAATTATAATTAGACGAAAAACATTGGATTAGAGATTTACCTAAGCCACCCTGTTTTGAGTTAGTTATAATTTAGCGTGTCTGAGGCGCGCACATTTTTGGTGACCCCGACGTGATCACGTATAAAGAACCATTCAGAGAAGATCAGCTGTATACTAGAAGCATCGTTTCGACTCATCATGTCGAAGCTAGATCAGCTAGCAAAGGAGCAGTCCGTGTTGGCAAAACACGTGAAAGCAGTGTACGAGTCCTACCAAGAGTTGGCAGAGTAACGTAAAACAGCGAAGAAGATCCAAGAGAAGCTGAGTCAATTAAAAGAATCCTGGATTGACTTCGAAACCAGAGATGATAAGATCCGGCAAGACTACGCTAGTAAGCTGGATCATGTGTATTTCACTGAGGATCTGCATAAACAGATGAAGCATCTATGTGAAACATTCCAGAACGAGCTGGAAGAGAAGCTGAAGGTGTTAACTACGAAGGACTCTGAAGAAACAAAGTCAGACGAGTCACAGAGCACTAGAATCATTGTGAAGATTAATTCCGAGTTACAGCGGCTGATTCGAAAGTGCAATATGAAGCAGAGTTCGTTGCAGGTAGCATTCGAGAGGAAAATCCTCGTCTTTAGTCCTCCACGTGGGCGCCTGCTGGTAATGATTAGTCGGGATGGATCTGGTTTCCACTCGATTGGTCAGCTAAGACTTACACACACGCTTTCAATCGAGTGCTGTGGTCATTAAGATTGAGGTACCCAACTGTGTGTTTTAACCTCCCGTGCCGTCCTCCCATTACCTTAGTATTCCCATATCCAAGTCAAGGTGGAAATCATCGTGCCGATGACTGCATGGCTGAGGAAGAGCTCAGTCGCGAACGATAGACTCCAGATACCGGGCGACCTCTGGTTTTAATTAGCCTTCCCATGGTAATGCGGTGCTCTGCCATGGGCGACCATCCCCTTCACGCGCTACTCGTGGGTCCAAGATGAATAGTAACAACAACAAAAACAACACAACAACAACAACACAGACGATAGAGAGTCTCCTGGAAGAGGTACTTGAGAGAAGTCTCGAGGAGCTCGACCTGAGGAGTCCTCAGCACACCATCGATGCTGAGATGGAGGAGAGACTGCTGGAGCCGGCAATCTCCTCGGGAGAGGCCAAAGACGGAAACGGCGGAGCAGCCAGTGCCAAAGAGATGAAGCCGACAGAGTGTGCCATACGGCCTACTGAAGGAGATTCATCTGGGCAGCTGGAGGCTAATGCCGGGAATACCGAGGCTGCTCCCGCGCGTGTGCGTGCCACAGCCAGGCGCCGTTACTCGGAAGCCAAAATGGCCAATAGGCGCTATAACACGAACAAATTTTTGCTGAAGAAGATCCTGGAAAAGGATCCGGCTTCCCTAACGGAGCGAGATCAGAAAACGATGCAGAGGTTAAAGGCGCGTATCACTGAATACGAAGCATCTAACCCCGTTGCGGCTCCGGGTTCTAGCGTGAACCGAATTCAGGCCAACACAAAAGATCGGCCAACGAAAGCCAGTGCTAGTAATAGTACAAGGCGCGTAGTCCGGCACGCCAAATCAGCACCGATAGCAAGTACTAGTGGTAGTACAATGCGCGGAGTCGAGAGGGGCGGTTCGGGGCAACCCGGGTTGTCGCAATCGCAGAACAGAAAGGGGGTCGGAGCAGCGCTGCCAGTTGGCGATGCGCGAGTGCGTGCGGAGAAAACAAGAGAGGAGTTCTCAAGCAAGAGGCTCCGGTCCGAGGAGGATAGTCCTAGAGACCCAAAAAAGCCGAGGAAATTGCCAGGCCAAGAAGGAGAACGGCAGACACTCAGCTCAGTTGTCAGGGAGCACCTTAAGGTGGCCATCATCGACCTAGGCCACAGCGAAGGTAGAGTTTCCGAAGGCAACTGGAAGCTACTCCTAGCGGCTCTACGTAGCGGGTTGCTTAGCCGCTTCAGAAGCAAGCAGGGTCTCCCGGCTCAGCAGTTTAGCGCCACAGGATGGCACAGAGGGTTCAGGACGATCGAATGTCTAGATGAGCCCTCTCTGGAATTCGTGAAGGCGACGATATCGTCATTGGTGAACCCGTGGCCAAATGCACGGTTGGCTGTGGTGCAACGAGAAGACGTACCCGATAGGCCTAAATGCAGAATATGGGTGCCGGCGCCAATTATGGCAAAGGAGGATGTCTTAGACATGCTCCAATACCAAAATCCAAGGATCCCGCCGGGTGACTTGGATATTTTTAAGGCGGAGGAACCAACGGAGGAAGGCCAACCCTTCGTGCTGCGACTAGGGCCAGACGCCGTCTCCATCATCAAGGAGAACGGCGGGCGACTGGTCTTCGGTATAGCGGTGGTGACCGTCAAGTTCTTTGACAAGAACATGGTTCACACCTCGGAAGTGGGATCGGTAAGCGCCAACCCAGGCGCTGGTGACAAACCGGAAGTGGGGTCATCAAGGGCCAATCCAGGCGCTTGCGACCAGCGAGATATAGAAGGCACCAGGGGTGCCCAGGTTGAGTGCGCTCTTTCCGATGTTCCGGATAGTGCAAATAAACCTGCAGCACTCTAAGGCAGCCACTGCCAACCTTTGTGCGTTTCTCAACGAGGAACGCATCGACGTCGCTCTGATCCAGGAGCCGTGGATAAACAGAGGTAAGATTCAAGGCTTGAAGTTGAAAAACTTCGTGTTATACCACGCCCGCGGCCACAATAGGCTAAGAGCGTGTATTCTCGCCAAACGTAATATTAACCTGTTTCTACTTTCCTCCCACAGCTCAGAGGACCTTGCCGTGGCCAGATGCGAGAGAGGGGGGAGCCTACCCCCTTTTCTGGTGGCCTCGGCATACATGGCACACGATCGCTGTGCTCCACCAGACGAGCTGAAGACACTGGCAGAGTATGCTAGTAGGCAAGGAGACAGCCTTTTGGTAGGTGCTGATGCCAACGCTCACCACATCCAGTGGGGCAGCTCGGATATCAACGACAGGGGTGAGTCTCTTTTTGATTTCATAATAAATTCCAACCTAGCAATTTGCAATACGGGTGTGGAGCCAACCTTCGTGACTAAAGCCAGGAGGGAAGTGCTGGACATCACGCTCGTCTCGGATTCCAATGTTATCAGGGTGAATAAATGGAGGGTGTCGAGTCGCGCATCGTTCTCTGATCATTGCTTGATTAGGTTTGATGTAACAGACAAAGCCCCCCCCCAATGCGCCTTTCAGAAATCCGCGCAAGACAGATTGGACCAGATTCGCCAGACAGGTCTCAAAAAACTTGGCAAAACCGCCGACAAGCCCTATAGAATCCGGGCCAGAGCTGGACAAAGAAGTCGACACGCTGACGGCGAAGTTGGTCGACGCTTTTAACCGGTCGTGCCCTATTAGCAAACCCCCAGGGAAGACATATCCTCCGTGGTGGGATGCCGATGTTAGGCTGTACAGAACCATCTCCCGCAAATTGTTCAACTTAGCTAAGGACAGTAATCTGCGGGAGGACTGGACGGCGTACAGAAATAGTCTTAGAGATTTTAAGAAGACAGTCAAACGGGCCAAGCGAGAGTCTTGGGGACGCTTCTGTGAATCAATCGAGGAGACAAACAAAGCTGCTAGGCTGAGAAGGATTATATCCAAAGATCCAGTCGCACCGAGCTACCTCCGGGACTCCGCGGGGGGTTGGACGGAGTCCAGTAGCCAGACTTTGGAGCTGCTAATGAGCGTGCACTTTCCGGGTTGCTCCGAGGTACCACAGGACAGCATAGACAGTCCATTGAACGAGTACGTGGGACAGGAATCCTGCAACTCTATTGTCAGCTCGGGGAAGTTAATATGGGCAATCAGGTCATTCCTGCCTTTTAAATCGCCAGGAGTAGACGGGGTTTTTCCAGCTATGATGCAAAATGCGCTGCCCTGGTTAATTCCCTGGCTACTGGCGATTTTTAGGGGAAGCCTTGCTCTCGGCCACATTCCCTGCAAATGGAGGGAGGCACGAGTCATCTTCATACCCAAAGCGGGAAGACCAAGCCACATTTTAGCGAAGGACTTCAGACCCATAAGTCTGACCTCCTTCTTACTTAAAACCCTCGAAAGGTTGCTGGAGATATACATCCGCGACAAAGCGGGGGTTATTGCCCTGTCGGGCTCACAACATGCCTATACGAAAGGTAGATCGACCGAAACGGCGCTACACCAGGTAGTTCTGGAGATTGAAAAGTCTCTGTCTTTTAAAGAATTCACTCTCGCGGCCTTCCTAGATATCGAGGGTGCCTTTAACAACGTTAAAGTTAGGGCGATCAGCGATGCACTGAGGGATGTGGGGGTGGAAATGGGGCTCCGTAACTGGATAACCGCAATGCTAAGCAGCCGTGTCATTGAATCGACACTGGGCAGTAGCACGGTACACAGGTACACGGCCCGGGGTACGCCACAAGGAGGTGTGATTTCACCACTACTGTGGCTCTTGGTAGTCAACACGATTTTAACTTCGCTAACCCGCCAAGGTGCGAAGGTGATCGCATACGCGGACGACTTGGCAATTCTGATATCGGGTAGGTTTCTGCCCACTATAAGTGACCTGCTCGAAAGGGCACTCACACTAGTGAGCGCGTGGGCGGACAGCTGTGGACTGGGGGTCAATGCCTCAAAGACGGAGCTAGTTCTCTTTACGCGTAGAACCAAAGTCCCAGAGTTCACACTCCCTAAACTGGGGGGTCTCACCCTACAGCTTACAGACAATGCTAGGTACTTAGGTATAATCCTGGACCGGAAACTTACCTGGAGTAAGAACATCGACGAGCGACTAAGGAAGGCTCTAGTGGCCCTTTACGCTTGCAAAAAGATGTTCGGGAAAAAGTGGGGGATTCAGCCAGGGATGGCTCACTGGATGTACACGGCCATAGTCAGGCCTATCCTAACCTACGGAGTTTTCTTGTGGTGGGTAGCGCTGGAGAAATCCACCTACCTCACTAAACTCACCAAGGTTCAACGTCTAGCTTCCACAGGAGCAACGGGCGTACTTGGCACCACACCTACAGCGGCACTAGAGATGATCCTTCATCTTCTTCCGTTGGATATTTATGGGAAGAGTGTAGCAGCAAAAAGTGCCGTTCGCCTAAGACAGTCAGGCAGCTGGGTATCTAGACCCGGGGGGCACAGCAGCATACTCGGCCGGTTTAGTGAATGTAACCCGTTAGAGGATACAGACTACTTGATTCCGCAGCTCGAATTCTCTAGAAGATTCTCAACGAGGATCCCTAGCAGAGAGGGGTGGAATGTGGATCAGCCCCACGAAGGGGCCTGTCATATCTACACGGACGGTTCGAAGACAGACGCGGGTACAGGTGTAGGGGTATTCTCCGCCGACTTGAACCATAGCGAGGCATTCAGAATACCGGACTGCTGTAGCGTATTTCAGGCAGAGATGATGGGAATCGTTCAGGCTTGCAATCTGCTAGAGGCTTGTGCGATGCAGAACAAATCCGTCGTCATCCTAACAGATAGTCAAGCGGCGATCAAGGCGCTTGACTCACACTTGATCAGATCCCGCCTCGTGAGGCTATGCAGGGATAAAATTAGTGCTCTATGCACCCTCTGGAACGTTACAATTTGTTGGGTTCCGGGTCACAGCGGGATTCCGGGTAACGAGGCTGCGGACGAACTCGCAAGGAGAGGTTCGGCGCTGAATCAAGCGCTAGCTCTTCCAGTGATGAGGCCCATAGAGGACATTAAACATGCTATCGACGTGACGGCCATATCAGAGGCTAACACAAGATGGTCAGGCCTCACATCGTGTCTCGTGGCCAGGCAGCTTTGGCCGACCCTAAATGCGAGCAGGACAAAGTTTATCCTACTTGGAGATAGGAATACTCTTCGTATCCTAATTGGTGTACTGACGGGCCATTGCCTGATCGGCCGGCACGCCAGAAGACTGGGTGTTGCGGACGTTACAGATCTGTGCCGCAGCTGTGGTGAACCTGACGCTGAGGAAAGTATTTTCCACTTGCTTTGCGAATGCCCGGGTCTGGCCTGGAGGCGCGAGCGTACTTTAGGTACGCGCTTCGCCATAGACTTGGGCGAATTCGCAAGCATCAAGCTGAACAAGCTGCTGCAGTTTGTCAGGCTGGCGGGGTGGTTTACTTAAAATGTTGTCTTGGGCACACGGGTACCTTTTTCCCGTGCATGTGGGATCACAACGGACCCATTGGCGGTCTATGTGCTTGGTCGCGAAGCGACCACCCACCTTACCTAAACCTAAACCTAAACCATAACATTAATTATTATTGTTTACGCGTAACCATTGATAAGGGTTACATGAGTCATGACGATACGGTACGCCAACAAGGGTCATGTGTACATACACAAGCAGATAGATAGAGGTCATGTGCATTTGGCTTTTATCTATATGGTACCGATAAGGGTCAATATGCTATGCGTCATGATTATATTGGGAATAAGAAATAAGAGTATTTGTTTAGTAATTAAGTACAAGCATTATACATAATATTGTTAGTTTAGGAAATAGTATTGAAGATGAAGAAAATAAATTATAAGCGGAGTTGTATTTTAAACCACAAACGGACGTGTTCTTTATTAACGTGTTGTATAGATCTAGGATTCCAGAGCCATACACGAGCATAATTATAATTAGACGAAAAACATTGGATTAGAGATTTACCTAAGCCACCCTGTTTTGAGTTAGTTATAATTTAGCGTGTCTGAGGCGCGCACATTTTTGGTGACCCCGACGTGATCACGTATAAAGAACCATTCAGAGAAGATCAGCTGTATACTAGAAGCATCGTTTCGACTCATCATGTCGAAGCTAGATCAGCTAGCAAAGGAGCAGTCCGTGTTGGCAAAACACGTGAAAGCAGTGTACGAGTCCTACCAAGAGTTGGCAGAGTAACGTAAAACAGCGAAGAAGATCCAAGAGAAGCTGAGTCAATTAAAAGAATCTGTTACGTGTTATTTTAGCGGCAGCGATCACCCTCACTACACCCTCTTTTCCTTCCCCAGGTCAGAACCAAGTGGTGTGAAGGGACGGAGAGTCACACTCGCCATTAAGGGTCCAGGCTCTACCGAGAGTGCGGCGGCTGAGGAACCACAGAGGTGGAGGAGCACATAAGACATCGTTGAAGATGCACTTACTTATGTTTTTATTTTAATACGTTCTTTTATTTTGTTTTGTTTAAGCATTGCCTGAAATGAAACATCAGAAATGTTATTGATTTTGATAATTTATAAGATACCGTTCCAGAAGAGTTCCAGTTCCTGCTGTTGTATTAGGGAATGGGCTCCTCTACGATCTTCCCGCGTAACGGATCGGGTTTTAAATCATACGCGTAACCTGGTAGGGAAAGGAAGGGTTAGACAGATTCGCGAGCGATCGACAAGTTCAAAACCCATCTTCCGACACTGCCGTTCACGTCGGATAAACGAAAGCCAGAAGCCGGAATATTGGTTCTGCGATCGATTTCTTCTTACGCTAGGAGAGCGGATATTAAGGACCCCTACACGTCCAGTTACCGTAGGCGAATTCCGGTAGCGGATGGGGTGCCTTAAAGACATACCAAGGAGGACCTGCGTGGTAAGCGATCGCTACGACGGAAGCACGCAGAATACTATCGGTTCCGGAGCTACCACGGCAAAGTTTCAGACAAGGCGAAGTTTAATACACTTCCGGGAAAAGCATAAACATCAAACACATAAACTGACAGCTGAAGCCGAACTCAGAAGTCTGTCAGACGGCCAAAAGATGGCGGTCGTTGTTTCGCGTAGTATGGAACGCGCGGAAACAACACACGAAATTGGCAAAGGCATTGCCCCCCGGGGGTATATAAGCAGCGAACACGATTGCGCGGGTCTCTCTTTTGTTCGGTTTTGGAGTTGAAGTAGTGAGTGAAACGGTTGTCGGTTAAAGTCCGTTGGAGATTTAAAAAAAAAGGAAAAAAAGGCAAGTGGAAGGACACTGAGAAGGACGGAGTGATTCTGGAGAGAAGGAGCCTGGCGAGGAAGAATCTGGCTTATGAGGAGGAAAGGCAAAAGCATTTTGGTGACGACTGGAAGGAATAGGTCAGCTAGTGAGGCAAGAACGGTAGAGTCGGGGTGCGCGACGTAATTACCGACACAGGTACTTTTTCCCTCCCTTATTAGGTTCGCGGCCGTTATCGCCGAAACGGAGAACGATAGATCGTAGAGGGTCTCATCGATGGTAATCTATCTGGAGCGGTGTCCGTTCTTTTTTTTTCCTTATCTATATATTATTTATTTGTTACCTTTTGCATTATAAGTGTTCCGAGAAATACCAGCCGTGTTTTATTTCGTGGAACGGAGGGTTTCCTAATCCCCCTCCATCTTAAAGATTAGGTGGCGCCCATTGAGGAGGATATCGTCGAAAGTAGCTCCCGACGTCCCTTACTTCGGCTGAGCGTAGCCGGCGCAAGTGAAGTTGGTGACGGTAGGACCGGAAAAGATTAATTGAGTCTGCAGCCGAGTGGTTAGGGCGAGTGACTTGAACCCGAGAGGTACATGTTCAAGACACGGAGCAAGCAGGCATTAATATATGTTTTATTTTATTTTATATATACCTTTTTTTTGGGTTCTTCTCGGTGCCAACCCCAACTAATTACCCAGGATCGGAAGGGTAATAATTGGCGCCCAACGTGTTTGAGACTACTTTCTTCGTAAGTTTAGTTAAAAAAGTGAAAAGTGAAAAAAAAAAGTGAAGTGAATATTAGATATATCGGTTTGTTTCTGGCGTGAACGGAATTTGGCAAATTTTCGGTTTAAATTGCGGAACTTTTAATATTGCGGATGGCATAACGGTCGTTTGAATTAGCGGACATCCAGGTGATTAAATTCAAAAATTTCTTTTCCGTTGATTTCGAGGCTTGAAAATCGTTGACCTCGTCAATTTATTTTTTTTTATTTTATACCGGATTCTTTTGCACAGTGTCCTAGAATAGAAACAATATTTTGTGTGCTCTGGTAGCCTAGTGGTTAGAGTGATTGAGCAAGTTTTGTTTCAACGGTAAGTGTGAACACGGGTTCAATTCCTTTTGAAATAATTTATTTTTAGTTTATATTTTTTTTTATTCTCGTAGCGATACATTTTAGTATCCTAAACATATATATATTTTATTTAAGAAGACGGATTATCAATTCGATCTTTGTTTTATTGGCTTACACTGCTTCATTATTTTAGCTGCTTGTTTCAAACCAATCAGTACGACGACTTACATCGGCTATCGGAATTAAGGAACTCTAGTGGAAAGGAAACATAGTGTAGCTAGGAAAAAGTTTTTTTTTTTTTTGTCCGGATTTTAAGATTATTCGTCAAATAAACGGAAAATTGGAATTGAATAATTGAATTTTATTTATTTTTTTTTATTACTTCTTTGCTTAATTTGTGTTACGATGGACATAAACAGGCTATCTGCGGAGGAACTTAAGTACGAATTGGCGGTACTAGGTATTGAGGGCAAGACTGTGGATGGGATGCGGAAGCAACTTCGATCGACGTTAAAACGTTGTGCAAGTTTTTCACGCCCCGAATATCCGTTCTCAGTGGAGGAGGACAAAGAGGCTATAGAAGAAAAATTGAAGGAGATTCGCGAACTCTTGTCGTTATTTGTGGGAGATGAAAAGTCGTCAGAATTTAAAAGAATAGACACGAAGGCGTGTTGGGTGTTGAGGAGAATTAGCAATTTTCTGGATCTGGATCCTGATTGTAAGGATTATGTGGCAGAAGTGCGACTTAAGGTTGCCGATATTCATGTGGAATTGGACGACAAGGCCACGAAGGAAGGGGATGATATCGCAGGGATCAGCGATATGTTGGGTAAAAGCATCGGACCAAAACATGCTTCGTCTCCGAAGACAGCGAATCCGGATCCAACAGATTTGTCAGCTAGTTTTCTGCACTTAATGACGGCAGGTAAAGAACGGAAGTTGGGGAGGGAAGTGGCTGCGAAAGAGGGTGAACCAAACCCGGAAGAGAGGATTGAGAAGTCATCGGTTCAAGTATATAAATGGGGGGTTAAATTTTCGGGTAATGCAGGAGAGTCACTTAGCTGTTTTCTGGAGAGAGTGGAAGAGTTGAGGGAGGCGAGAGGATGTTCCCTCGCGAATCTTTACAGCTCCGCCGTCGACCTATTCGAAGGGAAGGCGCTGATTTGGCTGCGGGCGAATAAGCCGTTTATTAAGAATTGGTCGGACTTGGTGTACAACCTGAAGCAGGAATTCCGCCCTCCCGGCTATAATGATAGGTTGCTGGAGGAAATCCGCCGTAGGACCCAAGGCGAAAATGAAAGCATTGGCATGTTTGTCAGCGTCATGTTAAGGCTATTTGGAAGGTTAGATGTGCCCTGCAATGAAGGAATGCAGCTTGCCTTCATTCGAAAGAACTTAGCTCCGTTTTATTCAACCCAATTAGCTTTCCTAGAGATCCTCTCCATCGATCACCTGGTAAATGTAGGAAGAAAATTAGAGACAACTCGCTATAATGTTGAGAGCTACATACCACCGCCATCAAAGAAGCAAATGAACCTGTTGGAACCTGACCTGGCTTATGTTGAGGTCGCTAATGCTCAATTTAGTCAACAGGTTTGTCAACAGTCCGTCCTAACAATTGGAGCATCTAGTGGACAAAATATTCAGGCGGACCGTAGTAACCAGCCGTTTAAATGTTTTAACTGCAACGGTGACGGACATTTGGCAAATCGTTGTCGTCAGCCAAGACGTTGTTATGGTTGCGGTATGGAGAATGTCATCCGTAGGAATTGTTCGACTTGTGCGGGAAAAGACCAGGGAATTCAGGGCGCGGCAGAGCAATGAATTCCCAGGTAATTCCAGCTGCCTCAAACGGAGGAAGAGATGGGGGTACCAATATTGATGAGTGTGGCCTCAGTATTGGTATGAGTAGTTCAGTTGAGAAGCATAGTATTGATGAGTGTGGGCTCAATATGAGTAGAAGTTTCTCCGCTGGAAACAATAGTGTTGATGAGCTTGGGCTCAATGCTGAAAGCAGCTCTACCGACCGAAAGGATAGTGTTGTTGAATGTGGGTCCTCCGACGAGGACAGTATTATTGATGACGTTGGGCTCAAAACTGGAAGTGGTGCGGTAGTCGTGGGTGATTACTTTATTGGCGGCGATCACAATACTAACAAAAATCGGAAGGATGTCGGTATGAATGAGTGTGGTCTTGATACCGGTAATAGTTCGATGATCGAAGCGATGAGTAAAGACGAATCTGCCCTCAATATAGGTGGGAAGTTAGACCGGATCCATGTAGATTATGCCCTCGAGCGCGGCTCGGGCGACAATCGGCCGTACTTACTGGTGACAGTGTATGGAATTAAGATGCTGGGCCTGTTGGACTCAGGTGCATCACGGACGATTGTGGGAAAGGAAGGTTGGCGGATTCTTCGGGGTTTGGGGTTTAATGTGGGGAAGACGTCGGTGGCCTCGGAAGCGTTAGCGGATGGTTCTGGGGTAGTGGTGTTGGGTACGGTAGTGGTTCCTTTTAGCGTAAAAGGAAAGGTGGGTTTGATGGATGTGCTGGTAATTCCCTCATTACCACAAATGCTTATTTTGGGGGCGGATTTCTGGGCGAAATTTGGGATTGTTCCCGATCTTAGCGATAACAGTTGGGAATTTTCAACCCACGCACAAAACTTAGCCGCTCTTGAACCTATGGTCCATCCATCGGACTTAACACCTCAACAAAATCAACTTATACTCCAACTAACAACCAAGTTATTTGGTACGATGCCAGGTGGGTTGGGCTGTACGCACTTAGTAGAACACAAGATTAGGACTAACTCAGAACCTATTAAACAAAGGCACTATAGCATCTCGCCAGCCGTGCAGCGACAGGTCGATATGGAGCTTAAGACTATGTTGGGGGAAGGTGTAATTGAACCCTCCCAGAGTCCGTGGGCGTCGCCTATCGTATTAGTTCGGAAGAAGGATGGGAAGTTTCGTTTCTGCGTCGACTTCCGAAAGGTGAATAAAGTCACAGAACGAGATGCTTACCCCTTACCTTTCGTCTCGGCCACGCTAGACAAGTTACGTAATGCGAAGTTCCTTTCGTCCCTGGACATTAAGTCCGCCTACTGGCAGATTCCGATGGAGGAAAAATCAAAACCAATCACGGCATTTACCGTACCCTGCCGAGGGTTGTTTCAATTTAAGCGGATGCCTTTTGGGCTTCACAATGCTCCTGCGACTTGGCAGCGACTCGTCGACCGTGTTTTGGGTGCGGATTTGGAACCACACGTATTCGTGTATTTAGACGACATCATTATCGTGACCCAAGATTTTGAGAAACACCTGGAGGTTTTGGAGGAGGTGCTCAATAGATTGGCGAAGGCAGATCTTCGAGTGAGCCCTGAGAAATGTAAGTTTGGCCGAACCCAACTGAAATACTTGGGATACGTGGTGGACGCTCATGGACTACATGTAGACCCAGACAAAGTGGAGAGCATTGTCCACATACCGGCTCCAAAGTGCGTGAAAGAGGTGCGTAGCTTTGTGGGGACCATATCCTGGTACCGACGTTTCGTTCCGAATTTCGCGGAGCTGACGAAACCACTGAACGAGCTCTTAAAGAAAAACCGCAAATTCGTTTGGTCGGTAGAATGTGAGGAAGCGTTTCGTGCGGCCAAAGAGTGTTTGATTTCGGCTCCGATTTTATCATGTCCGGATTTCGATCGACCGTTCGTGGTACAAACAGATGCGTCCGATTTCGGAATCGGAGCCGTACTGACGCAGAGCTTTGAGGAAGGAGAGAAGGTGGTCGCGTACCTGAGTCGGTCCTTGACAAAATCGGAGCGTAACTATTCAACCACTGAAAAGGAATGCTTGGCTGTAGTCTGGGCGGTTGAAAAGCTGCGTCCCTATCTCGAAGGAACGAAATTTACGGTGATTACCGATCATCATTCGTTGGTGTGGTTGGCAAACCTGAAGGACCCCTGTGGGCGATTGGCAAGGTGGGCGGTGCGTATGCAACAATACGATATGGAGATCGTTCATCGCAAAGGTAGAGATCATGTCGTTCCCGATATGTTGTCGCGTACGGTTCCACAATTATCCGCTCTAAGTGTCGTAACGACTGACCCCTGGGTGGATAAGATGAAAGGTAATGTAGAGAAAGACCCTCTAACTTTTCCGGATTGGCGTGTTGAAGATGGTAAGTTATTTAAACGTGTAAATCAGCGTTACCCCGACCTTAATGAGGAGGGCGACGAGTGGAAATGGGTGGTACCGAAGGGTGCAAGGAAGGATTTGTTGGTAAAATGTCATGATAACGCCTTAGCGGGTCATATGGGTGTGCATAAGACTTTTGCGCGCTTGGCTGCGAAAGCATATTGGCCCAAAATGAAGGCGGACACTTCTAAATACGTTCGTATGTGCCAGGTATGTCAGAAGGTGAAACCAGAACGTAAAAAGACAGCTGGCTTAATGACCGAGCGAAAAGGTGCCAACCGACCTTGGGAGATGATATCGGTCGACCTAATCGGACCTCTACCCCGCTCGACTAGTGGCTATACCTATATTTTGACGGTGGTAGATTACTTTAGTAAATTTCCGTTGTTGTTTTCCCTGCGGTCGGCTACTACCCCTGGTATTTGTCGAGCCATTGAGCGAGACGTGTTTTTGTTGTTCGGAGTTCCGAAGATTCTTATTTGTGACAATGGATCGCAGTTCATTAGTAAGGATTTTCGGGCTCTTCTTAATTCCTATGGAACAACCGTATGCTATACTGCTCATTATCACCCTCAGGCCAACCCCGCAGAAAGGATGAACCAGATCATCAAGACAACCCTTAGGTCCTATGTGTCGGAGAATCACCGTACGTGGGATACCCATTTAGCGAAGGTTGCGTGTGCTATACGTACGTCAGAGCACGAGGTTCTAGGAGCAACGCCATACCTAATCAATTTCGGAAGAGAGATGGTGGTCGATGGGGGAACTACTACGCTGCCCGCGGAGGGTTTTGAGGAGATATCAGAGTCTTCGGTTGAAGGGTATTTAAATCGTATGAAGTCCTTAAAAACCCTACGTGACGATGTTAAACGGAAAATGAGTATGGCATCCAGTAGATCGAAAGAAACGTACAACGCGCATCGTCGAGAGGTGGAATTTCTACCAAATGAACTAGTATGGCGCCGGAATTTTGCGTTATCTAACGCGGCAAATTTTTATGCCGCCAGTCTAGGGCCCAAATATGTCGGACCTTTTAGAATCAAAAAATGCACGTCATCTCACACGTACGTGTTGATGGACGATAAGGACGTCGAGAAAGGAACCTGGAACGTGAAGGATTTGAAGCCATATCACGCAAAAGAGAATGGATAATGTCAGAAGTTTGAAAAATTTCATATTTTGTATTAATTACTAGGTTTGGGTCTCTGTACGTCTTGAGTTCGTTTAGTGTTGTTCTCTTAAGCTTGATGGCTGTTGTAGTCTTGTTGATGCACTGGATTGTAGACCGGTCATGAGGTATTTTAATGGAAAATTTCTTGAGGAAGAAATTTTCCAGGAGGTGACGGTGGAATTGTTACGTGTTATTTTAGCGGCAGCGATCACCCTCACTACACCCTCTTTTCCTTCCCCAGGTCAGAACCAAGTGGTGTGAAGGGACGGAGAGTCACACTCGCCATTAAGGGTCCAGGCTCTACCGAGAGTGCGGCGGCTGAGGAACCACAGAGGTGGAGGAGCACATAAGACATCGTTGAAGATGCACTTACTTATGTTTTTATTTTAATACGTTCTTTTATTTTGTTTTGTTTAAGCATTGCCTGAAATGAAACATCAGAAATGTTATTGATTTTGATAATTTATAAGATACCGTTCCAGAAGAGTTCCAGTTCCTGCTGTTGTATTAGGGAATGGGCTCCTCTACGATCTTCCCGCGTAACGGATCGGGTTTTAAATCATACGCGTAACCTGGTAGGGAAAGGAAGGGTTAGACAGATTCGCGAGCGATCGACAAGTTCAAAACCCATCTTCCGACACTGCCGTTCACGTCGGATAAACGAAAGCCAGAAGACGGAATATTGGTTCTGCGATCGATTTCTTCTTACGCTAGGAGAGCGGATATTAAGGACCCCTACACGTCCAGTTACCGTAGGCGAATTCCGGTAGCGGATGGGGTGCCTTAAAGACATACCAAGGAGGACCTGCGTGGTAAGCGATCGCTACGACGGAAGCACGCAGAATACTATCGGTTCCGGAGCTACCACGGCAAAGTTTCAGACAAGGCGAAGTTTAATACACTTCCGGGAAAAGCATAAACATCAAACACATAAACTGACAGCTGAAGCCGAACTCAGAAGTCTGTCAGACGGCCAAAAGATGGCGGTCGTTGTTTCGCGTAGTATGGAACGCGCGGAAACAACACACGAAATTGGCAAAGGCATTGCCCCCCGGGGGTATATAAGCAGCGAACACGATTGCGCGGGTCTCTCTTTTGTTCGGTTTTGGAGTTGAAGTAGTGAGTGAAACGGTTGTCGGTTAAAGTCCGTTGGAGATTTAAAAAAAAAGGAAAAAAAGGCAAGTGGAAGGACACTGAGAAGGACGGAGTGATTCTGGAGAGAAGGAGCCTGGCGAGGAAGAATCTGGCTTATGAGGAGGAAAGGCAAAAGCATTTTGGTGACGACTGGAAGGAATAGGTCAGCTAGTGAGGCAAGAACGGTAGAGTCGGGGTGCGCGACGTAATTACCGACACAGGTACTTTTTCCCTCCCTTATTAGGTTCGCGGCCGTTATCGCCGAAACGGAGAACGATAGATCGTAGAGGGTCTCATCGATGGTAATCTATCTGGAGCGGTGTCCGTTCTTTTTTTTTCCTTATCTATATATTATTTATTTGTTACCTTTTGCATTATAAGTGTTCCGAGAAATACCAGCCGTGTTTTATTTCGTGGAACGGAGGGTTTCCTAATCCCCCTCCATCTTAAAGATTAGGTGGCGCCCATTGAGGAGGATATCGTCGAAAGTAGCTCCCGACGTCCCTTACTTCGGCTGAGCGTAGCCGGCGCAAGTGAAGTTGGTGACGGTAGGACCGGAAAAGATTAATTGAGTCTGCAGCCGAGTGGTTAGGGCGAGTGACTTGAACCCGAGAGGTACAGGTTCAAGACACGGAGCAAGCAGGCATTAATATATGTTTTATTTTATTTTATATATATCTTTTTTTTGGGTTCTTCTCGGTGCCAACCCCAACTAATTACCCAGGATCGGAAGGGTAATAATTGGGGTTGGCACCGAGAAGAACGGTAGAGTCGGGGTGCGCGACGTAATTACCGACACAGGTACTTTTTCCCTCCCTTATTAGGTTCGCGGCCGTTATCGCCGAAACGGAGAACGATAGATCGTAGAGGGTCTCATCGATGGTAATCTATCTGGAGCGGTGTCCGTTCTTTTTTTTTCCTTATCTATATATTATTTATTTGTTACCTTTTGCATTATAAGTGTTCCGAGAAATACCAGCCGTGTTTTATTTCGTGGAACGGAGGGTTTCCTAATCCCCCTCCATCTTAAAGATTAGGTGGCGCCCATTGAGGAGGATATCGTCGAAAGTAGCTCCCGACGTCCCTTACTTCGGCTGAGCGTAGCCGGCGTAAGTGAAGTTGGTGACGGTAGGACCGGATAAGATTAATTGAGTCTGCAGCCGAGTGGTTAGGGCGAGTGACTTGAACCCGAGAGGTACAGGTTCAAGACACGGAGCAAGCAGGCATTAATATATGTTTTATTTTATTTTATATATATCTTTTTTTTGGGTTCTTCTCGGTGCCAACCCCAACTAATTACCCAGGATCGGAAGGGTAATAATTGGGGTTGGCACCGAGAAGAACGGTAGAGTCGGGGTGCGCGACGTAATTACCGACACAGGTACTTTTTCCCTCCCTTATTAGGTTCGCGGCCGTTATCGCCGAAACGGAGAACGATAGATCGTAGAGGGTCTCATCGATGGTAATCTATCTGGAGCGGTGTCCGTTCTTTTTTTTTCCTTATCTATATATTATTTATTTGTTACCTTTTGCATTATAAGTGTTCCGAGAAATACCAGCCGTGTTTTATTTCGTGGAACGGAGGGTTTCCTAATCCCCCTCCATCTTAAAGATTAGGTGGCGCCCATTGAGGAGGATATCGTCGAAAGTAGCTCCCGACGTCCCTTACTTCGGCTGAGCGTAGCCGGCGCAAGTGAAGTTGGTGACGGTAGGACCGGAAAAGATTAATTGAGTCTGCAGCCGAGTGGTTAGGGCGAGTGACTTGAACCCGAGAGGTACAGGTTCAAGACACGGAGCAAGCAGGCATTAATATATGTTTTATTTTATTTTATATATATCTTTTTTTTGGGTTCTTCTCGGTGCCAACCCCAACTAATTACCCAGGATCGGAAGGGTAATAATTGGGGTTGGCACCGAGAAGAACGGTAGAGTCGGGGTGCGCGACGTAATTACCGACACAGGTACTTTTTCCCTCCCTTATTAGGTTCGCGGCCGTTATCGCCGAAACGGAGAACGATAGATCGTAGAGGGTCTCATCGATGGTAATCTATCTGGAGCGGTGTCCGTTCTTTTTTTTTCCTTATCTATATATTATTTATTTGTTACCTTTTGCATTATAAGTGTTCCGAGAAATACCAGCCGTGTTTTATTTCGTGGAACGGAGGGTTTCCTAATCCCCCTCCATCTTAAAGATTAGGTGGCGCCCATTGAGGAGGATATCGTCGAAAGTAGCTCCCGACGTCCCTTACTTCGGCTGAGCGTAGCCGGCGCAAGTGAAGTTGGTGACGGTAGGACCGGAAAAGATTAATTGAGTCTGCAGCCGAGTGGTTAGGGCGAGTGACTTGAACCCGAGAGGTACAGGTTCAAGACACGGAGCAAGCAGGCATTAATATATGTTTTATTTTATTTTATATATATCTTTTTTTTGGGTTCTTCTCGGTGCCAACCCCAACTAATTACCCAGGATCGGAAGGGTAATAAATCCTGGATTGACTTCGAAACCAGAGATGATAAGATCCGGCAAGACTACGCTAGTAAGCTGGATCATGTGTATTTCACTGAGGATCTGCATAAACAGATGAAGCATCTATGTGAAACATTCCAGAACGAGCTGGAAGAGAAGCTGAAGGTGTTAACTACGAAGGACTCTGAAGAAACAAAGTCAGACGAGTCACAGAGCACTAGAATCATTGTGAAGATTAATTCCGAGTTACAGCGGCTGATTCGAAAGTGCAATATGAAGCAGAGTTCGTTGCAGGTAGCATTCGAGAGGATCATCTATGAAAACAAATCATTAGAATATTATAAAACGATGATCGAGAGATTACGAGCAGATTGGGCGAGCATCCGTGAAGACAACGATTCAATTCATGCGATGACAGACGATCCATCAGGGTATGAATACCGCATTGAGGACATACATGAGTTGGATGCAAAGGTACACGACTGCATAATAAAGTTAAAAGAAAATTTAAATAAACTTGAGCGTAATGATTTACCAATTAATCAGCAACCGCGAACGACGGTGAAGCTGCCAACAATAACAATCCCAAAAATTGACGGTGATTATTTGAAATGGCCTCAATTCCATGATTTGTTTAGTCAGATGATAGACATACAGGGAATTGAACAGGTTGAAAAGATGTGGTACCTTAAGTCAAATTTAACTGGTGAAGCAGAAAAGTTAATTCAACATTTGACAATATCAAAGGAGAACTATACAATCACCTGGAAGATCCTAAAAGAGAGGTACCAAAATAAACGACTGCTGGTGTCAGGTATCCTGGATAAATTGATAAGCCAATCCAATACATTCACAGACACAGCAAGAGCATTAAAGTCAATGCATGATACAACACGAGAGTGTATTTTATTGTTAGAAAATAGTGGTATCCAAGTAAAAGGAGTATGGGACCCAATATTACTACACATGTTGATCAAAAAGTTGGATGAAGCGACTCATACAATGTACGAGCAGTCGCTGAAGAATCCTAGAGATCTACAATCAATGGAAGAATTCCTACGATTTATTGAAGCCAGGTTCCAGTCATTCGAAGCATTAGGAACCAAAACAAACCGAACAAAGACAAATCCACGAACTCCGAAAGTAACAGCATACATAGCGAATCCTAGTCCGTTTAAATGTGTAGTATGTGATCGAGTTCACATATTATCGAATTGTGATAAGTTTACAACAATGTCAATGCAAGAAAGAGAAACAGTTATTCGAAAGAATCGATTATGTTACAACTGTTTGAGAAAAGGTCACGATTGGAGGGCATGCAAGTCGACAAATTGCAAAACGTGTAATCAAAACCATCATACATTATTACATAAAAACGATAAGGTAGTTGAGAAATGTGAAAAGATACCACAATCATCTACAAATATTGCTACACCAGGAAGGCAGATAGATGAGTACGTGTTCCTAGGAACAGCATTAGCCACGATCTTTGACAAAAACAGAAGGCCAGTGGAATGTAGAATTTTGTTGGACTCTGGATCGCAGATAAATTTGATAACCAAAAGGTTACAGAGGCGGCTCAAGTTAGATACAGAAGCTAATCAGCTGCAAATATGTGGTACAGGGAAATCGCAGCTAGAGGCGAAAGACCGAGTCAATATCGAGATTCGTTCAAGAACTACCAATTACGCAACATCAGTAGAGGCGTATGTTATAAAACAAATAACAGGGATGCAACCACAGAAGTTTGTCGATATTTCGCAGTGGGGGATACCGAAAACAGCTACTTTGGCAGACCCCAACTTTAATAAACCGCAGAAAATAGACATCCTGCTAGGAGCAGAAATGTATGGCGAGTTGATGCGCGAAGGTCAACTTAAAATTCATCAGAAATTACCGGTCCTGCAAAAAACTGTGTTTGGATGGATGATCCTAGGCAAGGTATCGAAAAATCAGTCTGTGGAATGCCTTATTGGAACAACCAATCAACAGCTGGAAGATCAGTTGACCAAATTCTGGGAAATTGAAGAGCTACAAAACGAAAAGATATATGCGGAATTACAATGTGAGGAGTTCTTCAAAAATACGACTTATCGAGACAATGAAGGCCGATTTGTGGTGAATTTACCCATGCTAAGTTCTCCAGAGTTACTAGGAGAGTCAAGGGGAATAGCATGGAGAAGATATTCAAATCTGGAGAAAAAATTATTAAAGAATCCTGAGCTTCAGTTACAATTTAACCAGTTCTTAGCCGAATATTTACGGTTGGGACATATGAAGGAGGTCGAAGAAAATGATTTAGCTGCGAATCATTACTTTTTACCTCACCATGCAGTGGTCAATCCTGACAAAAGCACTACGAAATTAAGGGTAGTGTTCGATGCATCATGCAAAACAACGACAAATCTGTCATTAAATGACCTCATGATGAAAGGAATGAAAGTTCAAGACGATCTGTTTGATATCCTGTTAAGCTTTCGAACATACAAGCACGTATTTATGGCAGACATAAAGCAAATGTATCGACAAATACGCATTGCTCCAGAGGATCAAAGGTTGCAACTAATAATGTGGCGTGAATCACCTAGGGATCGAATGCAATATTATCAGTTGACTACTGTAACATATGGAACGAAGGCAGCTCCATATTTAGCAACAAGATGTCTGAAACAGTTAGCGGAAGATGAGGAGTTAAAATATCCATCAGGAATAAAGGCTATCCAAGATTTTTATGTGGACGACCTTATAACAGGAGCGAATACAATTTGTGAAGCCATGGAAGTAAGAAAACAGGTGACAGCAATGCTTAAAGAGGCACGATTTGAACTTCACAAGTGGGCCGCTAATGACGAGAGATTGTTAAAAGGAATTTCTCCAGAACTAAGGGAGAAAGAGAAGCTATTTGATGAACAAGAAATGAATTACATTAAAACATTGGGAGTATCATGGCAAGCGTCCCAGGACCTTTTCACATTCACTACGAGGTGGCCGGAGGTGCATCAAACGGTTACTAAACGACAAGTAGTTGCAGAAGTAGCCCAATTATTCGATCCTTTGGGATTAGTAAATCCAATAATAGTGTCATCTAAGATATTCATTCAGAGCTATGGAGGCTCAAGCTAGACTGGGATGAAGAATTAAGTGAAGAATTAACTGAAAGTTGGATAAGATTTAGAGAGAAGCTAAGCATGATCCATCGCATTAAAATTCAGAGAAATGTAGTAGATATTAATATATCAGAGAGGATAGAAATACATGCCTTTGCAGATGCAAGCGAAAAGGCGTATGGTGCGGTGATTTATGTTCGTTCAGTGACTATTCATGGTGAAGTTCAAATAAAGCTGTTGTGCTCCAAGTCACGTGCGGCACCTGTAAAATTAATAACACTTCCGAGATTGGAGTTATATGCTGCACAGTTAGCTGCCAAACTCGTTTGCAAGGTAATGTCATCGTTAAAAATAACTGTTCATGAAATTTATTATTGGACTGATTCACAAATAACGTTATCATGGATTAAAGGAGAACCTTCAACATTTAAAACCTACGTTGCACATAGAGTAGCAGCAATTCAAAAATTGTTCACCGTCGAGCAATGGAATTACGTATCAACGCATCAGAATCCTGCCGATTTGTTTTCCAGAGGAACACCTCTAGATCTGCTTATCAATTCAGAATTGTGGTTCTGGCGTCTAGCCTTCTTGAAAAATAGTGAAGATAAATGGCCAGATAGAACAATATCATTTACTCAGAAGGAGGAAGAACAACGTAAGAACACGCTAATAGCGTATATAAGTCCAGAGGAAGAAAGGTCTCATCCAATCTTTAGGATAAACCATCAAAATTCCTTTGCTGTACTACAACGAGTAGTAGCTTATATATTACGTGTTACACGAAGAATGAAAGGCGATTCCAGATTGAATCATTGCGAACAATGGTTAACAACCTCGGAATTGAACGATGCATTACTTATGATAATCAAGGAGATACAGAAAAAATATTTCAAGGATGAAATTCAACAGTTAGAACATAACAAACAGGTCAAAAAGAACAATCGAGTTGGTCGAAATGGCCATTAGGAAGAATTGAGGAGGTTGTCAAGGGTAATGACGGACTAGTAAGAGTTGCAGTAGTACGCACAGCGAATGGGCGGTATGAAAGGGCAATACACAAGTTAGCTCCAATACCTGTAGAAACGGATGAACAACCAAATATTAGTAGTACAGAGCAAGCAGCCGATTCAATCAAAATTAACGAAGATATTAGTTTACAGCAGAGTCAAGAGAACTCCAGACCACGAAAAGCACGGAAACGGACAGATGATAGTACATCCTCCACGCATACAGCAATTAAACAGCCAAGAGGTTCAACAAACATGACTAGTGTTCTTCTGACGTTGTTAATGTGTCCGATGATTGTGTTCGGAATATCAAATCCAATTAAGATAACACCAATCACTAACAATGCCGGCGTGTACTTTGAGTCATTAGGAGCAGGAAAACTTATCACAAACAACTGGAGAATGATTGTATATTACAATATGACTAATTATTTGCATACACAATTAGTCATAGAAAAGGGCATTTTTAAAATGAAAAGATTGGCAGAAACAGTAGTTGGCAATGATTATCTCCAAACGATCATTAAAGGATACGATCATCAATTCCAAGAATTACAGATTGAGGACAGGCTGCTATTAGGCAATTCGTCAGGCCAAACTTGGAAGAAAAGAGGTTTAATCAATGTTGATGTGGAATTGTAGCAAAAGACTAAACCTTGGTTACTAGCAGGTAGAACCTTCTGTGTCGACGGTCAGAATGAAGGCAAAAATTAGAATACAATGTTTCGTATTTTTAAAGCGAATCTTGAACATCCTCCGCCCCTCTGATAGACTCCGGTCTATCAGATAAAGGAAGAATAGCCAGCTTAGTGATTGGCCTTTTGAAGATGCCCTTCTTCGTTTTAACGCTAACGACACGAGTTTTTCCATCGGTTCCTGGATAGCATTCTAGTATCATGCCAAGTGCCCATTTGGCTGGTGGAGCATGATCATCCTTGATGACAACGATGGTTCCTGGTGAAAGGTTGGTACTTGAGTCATACCACTTTTGTCGAGATTGCAGTGATGTGATGTATGATTGATGCCATCGCTTCCAAAAACTTTGCAATAGTTGCTGTAGCAGTTTCCAATTAGAACGAAGATTAACAGTCTCTGGAATATACGGCTCTGGAAGAGAAGTATAAGGTTGTCCAATTAGAAAATGAGCAGGTGTGAGAATGTCAAGTTCACTGTCTGAAACAGCAAATAGTGGCCTTGAGTTGAGCACCGCTTCTATCTGCACAAGGAGCGTGTTCATTTCCTCATACGTTAACATTTGGTTTCCAATGACCCGTTTTAGGTGCAGTTTAATTGCCTTGACATTGGATTCCCATAATCCGCCAAAGTGCGAAGTTGCAGGAGGTATGAAATGCCACGCAATTCCGTCAATTGCAAGGGCATCAGTAATAGTTTCATTGTATTGAGACGATGAGGTGACTTTCTGCATTTCGGATAAAACACGATGTGCTCCTTTGAAGTTCGTTCCATTATCACTGAAGATTTCTGTGCATTTGCCACGTCGAGCAACAAATCGTCGTAATGCAGCAAGAAAAGCTTCAGTTGATAGGTCGGAGACAAGCTCAATGTGAATCGCTTTTGTGACGAAGCAGACAAATAAAGCGATATAACCCTTAATGAATTTAGGATTCCTGCCACGAGATAATCGAAGCGTTAATGGTCCCGCATAGTCACATCCAACGCGCGAAAATGGCTTGGAATATGTCACTCTTTCGCGGGGTAGTTGACCCATGAGTTGTTTTGAGGTTTCCTTGCGTTGGCGAAAGCAAGGAATGCAGTTGAACACAACTCTCCGGATTAAATTGCGACAACCGATGATCTAAAACTCCTGCTTCAAAATGGTGAACAGTTGCTCAATGCCGACATGGAGATACTTCTGGTGAGCATGTTCCACGAATAACTGTGTGATGCGATGATTATTGGGAAGTATTATAGGATGTTTTACTCCATATGGAAGGTTGGAGTGTTCTAAGCGCCCTCCAACGCGAAGAAGTTGATTCGAGTCTATTGTCGGTGTAATTTTCCGTAGACTGCATTTTGATGAGACTTCGTGACCGGAACTAAGCGCACGAATTTCTGAAGCAAAGGACGTTGCTTGTATAAATCTCAGACAAATGTTTTTAGCTTCAGTCAATTCACTAGTATTTAGTGCGTTTTTGGTATGTGAACTCGTTCGGAGATAATATATAAATCATCTACAATAGGCGATAATGCGAATTACCTTTGTCCAGGATGATATTCGTTCCAATAAGGTTGGAAGAAAATGTTCATCCAGAGATAAATCTCCTGAAACAATAGCATGTGTCTCAGGAGTAATTAATGGTTTTTTACCTTGATTTACTGAACAGCTTTCAGTGGTTGAAAGTTCAATATCTTGCTTCAAGTGTGTTGCAAGATCAAGTTTTAAACATGGTGGACCGTGCCACCAAAGTGAATGATCCAATAAGGCTGATGGTAGAAGCCCTCTGGATGTCAATCGGCAGGATTCATTTGCGATGAGATATGCCGCCAACAAGATAGGGGCAGTGTGTCTAGGATCTCTGATGTGCGGTTAGCCATGAATGTCTTCAGCGAGCGTGGTTGAACCGATAGCCACGCCAGAACAATTTTTGAATCAGTCCACGCGAAAAACTCTGAATCGTTTATCTGTAATGAAAGCTTTATGGATTCAAATAAACGACTGAGAAGTACCGCTGCACAAAGTTCAAGTTTTGCGACAGTAACTTGTTTCAAAGGTGCAACCTTTGTCCTTGCTGCCACTAACACGACATGATTTTCTTGCGAACCGATACTACGACAATATATTACCGCGGCGTAAGCCTTTTCCGAGGCGTCACAAAATCCATGATATTCGTAATCATTAGAGTACAGTATTTTACGCGCGATCCTTAAGCTATTTAAACGCGAAAGTTGATTTCGAACTTCAATAAACCGGGTGGAGATATCGCTTGGGACCTCGTCATCCCAGCCAACATTGCGTAGCTATAGTTCTTGAAACAGTAATTTCAACACGATTGTTGTCGGAGCTAAGAATCCCAGCGGATCGAATATTCTCGAAGTATCTGACAGTATTTGACGTTTTGAACATTTTGTATATTTGGGCAATGAAACACTGAACATAAATTGATCGGTTGCATGATTCCAACGAAGTCCCAATACCTTCGTTGAGTTTGTTTCAAAGTCTATAGGTGAACATTCTAATATTTCACTTGGAAGTGTTGTAAGAAGGCTCCAGCAATTCGAACTCCACTTTCGTAGATTAAAGCCTCCTTTAGACAATAAAAGAATTAATTGTCTGCAAAGTTCGACGGTTTCTTCGACGGTATCAGCTCCAGACAGCACATCATCCACGTAGAAATCTTCTTCGATTACTGCAGCAGCTAGAGGTAATTCGTTTTTGTAGTCAATATCAAGTTGCTTCAATGTTCGTATGGCAAGATATGGAGCAGCCAAAGTTCCATACGTTACCGTTCGTAAGCGATAATGTTGCAAGGGTTTAAGAGGATCATCTCTCCACACGATTCTCGGGTAGTCCTGATGATGATCAGCAATCCAAATTTGCCTGTACATCTTTTCGATGTCCGCTGAAAAGACATATTGATGCTTACGAAATCGTAGACAGATTAAAAAAAGATCTCTTTGAATTGATGGACCAACTAATAAGCAGTCGTTTAGTGAAACGCCAGACGTGGTGTTCGATGAACCATCAAAGACGACTCTAGTTTTGGTAGTGGTACTTTCTTGTTTGAAGACTGCATGATGAGGTAAGTAGAAGCACTCTTCAAAAGGCTTCGTGACTTCTGCTGATGGTAGGGCACCATATGACCAAGTTCTAAGTATTCCGATATGAAATGTACATAGTTGTTTTTTAATGGCGGATTATGCTGAAAGCGACGTTCCATTGCCTTCATCCGATTTGTCGCCTTGGAGAGGGATTCACCAAGGGGATTCACATTCTGAACTTTGAAAGGTAGTTCGACGACGTATCTTCCATCAGCTGAACGAGAATGTGTTTTAACAAAGTGGCTTTCTGCTTGAGAATCTTCATCTTTGAGAATTGGAGTGTATGAAGTTTCTTCCAATTCCCAGAAGCGCCTAAAGTTTGAATCAATGTCTTCAAGTGCTAATTGACTTGAGACCGAGTTGGGTGACAGAATATTATTGGTCTGTCCAGAGAGAATCCAACCGAATATTGTTGACAATGCTGAGATGGCTCCATTAAGATTGCAGGTAGCCTCCGGTTGTATAATATTCAGAAACTTATCAGCTCCAATAAGTATGTCAATTTGTCCTGGTACATGAAAGTTCGGATCTGCCCATTGCAGATGCTCCAGCTGATTAAATTCCATCCGATTGATTGGAAAGTTGGGTAAAGATGCACTAATTTGATTAACCACGAATGCCGAGATCTCCACTGAGTTTTCATTATAGATCGACCGCAGTAAGAGAGTAGTTTGTCCTCTAGTAACTCCTGCACTAGCTGAAGACAAACCCTTGATTGGAATTCTTGCATTAGTTCGAGAGAGTTGAAGCCTTTGAATACATGATTCCGTCACAAATGATACTTGTGAGCCGGAATCCAACAGAATACGACAATGTTGATTGTTTCCATGACGATCCTGGACCAAAGCTATGGCCGTAGGCAATAAAGTGTTCGTACAAGAACGAGATGTTGGAGTTGAGTGAAGAGTACTAATTGTTTGTTCGGGTGACAACGAAGTTGTCTCGCTTTCATAGTTCGAAGGAGAATGAACGATTGTGTGATGCGACTTATCGCATATTCGACAACGGTGTTTTGATTTGCAGTTATTAGATGTATGACCGAACCGAAGACAGTTATAGCACAGCTTTTCCTGTCTAACAAACTCGCGTTTATCATCGATCGATAGAAGTTTGAAGTTTTCGCACTGATGTAGCAAATGATTCAGTTTGCACTTTGGACACGAAGGGTTGGTTGCTGAAACATGGAAGTTTCTTGCCTGTACTGCCTTTTGAGAATGAGTTTTTGGTTGATGAAGTGATTCTAACACATCACAACGAGATTGCACGAAATCAAGAAAGTCACTGAGAGAAGGAAATTGTTCCTTTTCTAATTCTGCCCACTTTTGTTGTGTAGTTTTATCAACTTTGGTTAGTAAAACATAAATTAGCCACGGATCTCTGCTTTCCGCTTTAGAATCTAACGCACGTAAGCCTCTCACGACTTCATCAGCCGTATCACTTAGTTTGCGTAAACCGTTAGCCGTACACGAGGTAAGGTTTGGAAGGTTCATAAAACGTTTTATGAACGATTTCGCGATGTGGTCCTTTCTATCGTAATGACTGTCCAATTTTTCCCACGCTTCCTTATAATTTGAGTCGGATATTGTGAGATGCTTAACCAAATTCAATGCATCGCCCGCGAGAAAAGATTTTGAATAAAAAAACTTTTGACTTGAAGTCAAATTTGAATTTTCATGAACCGTGCTCACATATAAATCCCGAAAAGACATCCATTCACTTGGTTCACCAGAAAATTGTTTCAGTTTTATTGCTGGGAGTCTTAAATGATCTGTAGGCAACGAGGGTTGACCGTTATGTAACTGTGGCGAACGAGCACTTTCACCGTTTGAATTTTTTCGATAACTTTCGTTTTCTAATGCCTGAATGAGTGTAGAAATTCGAGATTTACAAGTAAAATATTTGTTTTCGAACTCTATACTATATTGGTCTTCCACAAATTTGCCTGGATCATCTGCAAGAGCCATTAACTCATCCAGAATTTGTCTATAGGATGTCCAACATTCTTCCAGTTTTGCATCTCGAATTGTTAGCTCTTCAATAGAAGTTTGTGAAGGATTCGAAAGGTCATCAAGGAAATTTGAAAGCCTTGTTAGATGCGCTTTGATATTTCCACGCTTTGCTCGCAACACGTCCATTTGGGACGTTAAATGAGCACCGTAGCGCATGCACAAAAAAAATTTATAAATTAATAAATACCGTTTGCGTTTCGTATTGAATAAAAAAACGCGTGTTACTCACAAACAAGAAAATGATACCGGTTCGAAACTATAAAACACTTCAACACTTTCTTATGATTTTGAATAATGCGCACTCGCAATATGTATGATAAGTACTGTATACTTAGCTTGATTATGATATTTAGCTTAATTATGATTGATTACGATTGGGAAAATATCCCGGCTTCGACGGACCAAAAATGATGTGGAATTGTAGTAAAAGACTAAACCTTGGTTACTAGCAGGTAGAACCTTCTGTGTGGACGGTCAGAATACAAAAAAGGACTGATTTATTTTAAAATTCAAAAAATGTAAAGTATACAGCTGGTTACAGTGACGGCAATATTGAAAGACAATATTCAAGTTACTCAAGTTACAATGAAGGCAAAAATTAGAATACAATGTTTCGTATTTTTAAAGCGAATCTTGAACAAATGTAGTCGGCAATATCGCTAATAAATTATTTGGTGTTTTGGATGATGAATACGCTAGCCATATAGAAACAACAATAAGTAATGTCAAGGGGCGACAAAACGAGTTGTTGAACTTAATGAAAAATCAGACGTCTGTGATAGAAGCAACAACCAGTTTACTGAAAGGGGTTCAGGAAGAAAGAATCCAACAGTTGAGAACAATCCAGAATGAAGCAGATGAGCTTTTATCTATGGTCAATAATATGGCAGGCGAGGAAAAGAAGACTAAGATTACGATGGTATTCTTGTTAATAGCCGAATATGTTTCGCTGTTATTGAACGAACTTCAGCGAATCCAATCGACAAGGATTGGATTCAACTTCAACGAAAAAACATTTGGCTATATTCCATGGACAATGAAGCAGTGTATAATGTTGTCTGTCAGGATAAAAAGTTTCAAATTAAACTTGTAAAAAATGGCGTATTATCGTTTTTGGAAAATTGTGTACTAAAAGATGATCAATTAACAATTCAGTCCTACCATACGTTCACAATGGAAACAATACAGAATTCCCAGCCCATTGTAAAGTTTCCAACGGAGCTGAATATTACGCTATCCACCATCAATTTATCGGAACGATTCATCCCAAATCAAGAATCATTTCAAGCATCATATGCAGAGATCAAACAAAAACTTTATCGATTAAAAGATCAAGAAAAGTCAGTACCAAGTGGTTTTTCATATGATCAGCATCAGTTTGTAGTGAGTTACACTGCCTTGGTTCTAATCATCATTTTGTTGACACTTTGGGTGAGCTTTACGATCTACAAGAGGAGACAATCATCACCAACAAACATTCAACAAACGGCCACAAATCTCAGCAAAGAAGACTTTCAACTTGAGGTCATTCCCTCAACGCGGGGGAAGATGTTTACGCGTAACCATTGATAAGGGTTACATGAGTCATGACGATACGGTACGCCAACAAGGGTCATGTGTACATACACAAGCAGATAGATAGAGGTCATGTGCATTTGGCTTTTATCTATATGGTACCGATAAGGGTCAATATGCTATGCGTCATGATTATATTAGGAATAAGAAATAAGAGTATTTGTTTAGTAATTAAGTACAAGCATTATACATAATATTGTTAGTTTAGGAAATAGTATTGAAGATGAAGAAAATAAATTATAAGCGGAGTTGTATTTTAAACCACAAACGGACGTGTTCTTTATTTACGTGTTGTATGGATCTTGGATTCCAGAGCCATACACGAGCATAATTATAATTAGACGAAAAACATTGGATTAGAGATTTACCTAAGCCACCCTGTTTTGAGTTAGTTATAATTTAGCGTGTCTGAGGCCCATCTTCTGTCACAGGAGATTATCGGCGCGCACAATTATTTCGAAAGACTAGCGCCTTTCAAGGGGGGCGGCATGTCTGATACATTAAATTAAAAAAGAACCAATGTCCAAAGTTTTCTGACAAGCAGTGTAAAAACCCTATGTACAGTAACTCAAAGGCTGTAAAAATGCGCTTTGCATTTTTTTGTTCTGTTGGTTTTTGATCTCAGCCACTACGGTCGGATTGTAGAAATTATCGCCTACAATAAAGCTACTTTTTTGAGCATAACGTTTTCTGTCTTTTCGTTTTCGGTTTGCAAGAACTTTTTCGCTTCGTAACATTCGCAACATTTTGCAAGTACTTTTTCGCTTCGTAACGCTTCATAAAAATATTAGGAAGCTCCAGAACAATTAATTGATCTTTCGGCATGATTCATTCATGACCTTTGTAATCGTAAAAACAAACAAGACCACTACAATGCACTTGTTAGGTAAGCTATTAAATTTGTTTATATTTAGTGCTCACAATACTAATTATATACTTGTTGAGTTGTCATTAGACAACTCGACCATTTCCTGCTGGGCGGTTGCGATCAAAATTCAGCTACGATGAATTTTGGTCGCAACCGACAACTGCCACTAACTTAGCAGTGCAACGGTTTTCTTTTGGAAAAAGAACCGCTGATCGGTAGATGCCGGAAGCGCGATAGCGGTCGGCAGGGAGATGGAACACGAGACTAGTGTCGCGGAGAAAACGTTCTAAAAATTGTCGCGGAAGGTGAAACGAAAAAGAACGGTTTGGTGCCCGAAGGTCTGCGCGGTTACGAAAAATTTGGGATGAGCTCGAGTTCTACAGAGTGTGATTCGGTGATTTAATCATCTTTCAAAAGAAAAAGAAAAATTTGGAAAAGAGGAATGGTGGTGATCGTGAGTGGTCGAGTGAATTATCACGTACAGCTGATAGCGGCTTTCGTTCGACGAGTGCGCTTGCCTGTTTTGAGTTTTCTCCGATTTTTAAGGCAGTTTCTTGAAATTTACGTCTTTTGGGTGGTTGTTTTGTCAAGTGTGGCCCCGAAGTCTTCCATCAGCACCAACAAAAATTAAAATTTTGCACTGAATGCCTGAAGTTTAATTGGCCTCGAAATGTAACGCGTCAACCACTCCGCCCTCCAGCAACGAGTTTCCCGACGGTGGTGCAAACTGCAAAGTGTAATAATATTAGAAAAATCCTCCGTGTACAGTTCATCGCGTCGAAAAAGTCGGATAAGTCCACGAAATCACGGTCACGGAATGCGTTAAAATTGCGAGTTACCTCTCGGTTACATGTGAAAAGTGAAAGCGCACGGGCGCCCGAGTGCTCCGCCGTCGTTACTCAGCACGTTATTCCTTCTTTTATACAACGGGAATCCCTAAGAATCACAGATACTTGTGCGAATACGTGTCCGAGTGAAGCTATGTCGCGACAACGATCAATGAATTAATCCCCTTGTTGAACGTTTTACAAGTTTTTTTTCTTTATTACGAAGTGGTGAAAAATTAAGAAATGAAATAAAATAAAATAAGAATGAAGTAAATTAGAATTTAAGAAATAAATTAAAAAAATAAATTTAAAAATCCCCATTGAGTTAAAAAAATAAAACAAATGAATTAAAATTTAAATTAAACTAATAATAAATAATATAGTAATAAAATGACAAACGGACAGGATTGACGGGACGGAAATAAAATAAATAATAATAATTTTCTTTAAAAAAAAAAAAAAATCAAATAGGTGAAAAAGAAACAAATTAATGGGGTGAGTTTATTTTTTTCCTATATTCTTTTATCCTTTTTTTGCTATATTTTTTTGGTGTATTCTTTTATTTTCCAGATTTTTTTTGGTTGTATATTTTTGGGGCTTATATTAATGTTTTTTTTTTATTGTGAAAGATGAGTAGAGGCTAAAGGCCAATTTTGTAAATGAACCCGAGCGTTTGAGCTCCGCCCTGAACCTCAATAAGGGGCCATGATAGATGTTGTTTTTGGACAGTCATGGCTGAGGTAGGGTGGGCAGGCAGGGCGCTATAACACCTAAGCGCTCTGACAAATCGCGAAGTCGCGCACTCCACCGCTTCATGGTCTCTCACGACCTATTGGGAAAATAGTCCCAATTTCAAATCACCCTGGAGTAAGCCGACACGAAATTTTTTGTTGTACAGGCCAAGGGTTTATGGACTGAAATCTGGGCAAGAACCCCCCCACAACTGCCGTAGCTAGTCCCGGCCGCCAGCAAGCGTGTCGCTTCCGCTCGGATTTCAGCCACCAATTCAGACGTAGGAATTGGCCCACTCTTTCCTAAACCTTCCTTTCCTTCGAATATTTTGACTTTTTCAAGTCGAAATATTCACTCCAAGGCCTTCGTTCACAACATACTAAAGAACGCTGAACTGAATTTTTGATCAGTCAATAATATAAACATATTCTTTATAACAGAAACTTGGCTCAAGTATAACGACAAATTCTATAGCTCCCATTATGATATTTATCGTAACGATAGGAAAGAGGATGTAACCGGTGGTGTGGTTGCAATCGGCATCAATATAAATATTAAACACACAATTTTAACACATCCTATTACAATCTTAGAAACTTTAGCTATTAAAATTGAGGATCTTAATTTCACAGTTAGTCGCAGCATATTTTACGGGTTCTAATCTTAACGCGCTCAAATTAAAGCTTTTTCATGATGACATCAAGCTGCCTACTGGACTAATTCAGAGTTATCTAGTTTGTGGAGACTTCAACGCGAGGCACAGGAACTGGAATTGTCTCAGAGCTAATAAGGCTGGCAACATTCTATTCGATGAAATGTGTAAACGAAACCTTTTCATTCATGCTCTTTCTCATTCATACGCACTTTCTTCACCGCATCTTCCACTATTGTTTTCAATTGACAAAGATGTTCCCTTATTAGTTTCTGTTAATACTTCGTATTCTTTTCCTAAAACTAATTGAAGGAAGTTTAATAGGTAGGTATCTTACGCGTCATATGGTGCTCAATAATTTAGACCTAAGCTCGATAACAAACACCGAGCAAATTAACGTTTTCATTCAGAACACTATTAACAATATTTTGGGAGCCATTGATTACAGTACACCCAAAACTATATTATTTATTCCCAACCATCAGCTTCCAGTCGACAGTGAAACTAACGATATTATCAAAAATCGTAATAACCTGCAAGGACAATGGCAAATGACGATAAATCTAGCATTAATCAATTATCGAAAACGATCTAGTTCAGGCTATTCGTTCAGCGAAAAGTTAAGTGGAATACAATGGTTTCTGAACTCGGTAAAAGCTCTAAAAAAGTCCGGGAGCTTAATAAAATATTTAAACGTAGAAGACAACAAATCCCACCTCTCTTAGACTCCGGTCACCAACTTAAAACCACTGATCCTGACAAAGCCGCTTACCATGCTTCAGAAAATTTTGGTAATCCAACCACTAACCTTATAGTAAAACCATGGTCAACACTATCGATTACTTGAACTTCGACTTAACACCAAGTGATTACGTTACCCCGGGAACTATTTTTAGTTCTTAAAAGTTTAAAATCGAATAAAGCGCCTGGCTTCGACATATTACCCAACATTATATTCAAAACCCACCTAAAAGTCTTTAATTCGTGCCTAAGACTAACGGGCCTATTACGAAACTCGACTCGACCAAAAAACTCACATTCTGCGACTATGAAACTCGACGAGTGCCTACTTGTCGAGTTTCACTCGACTTTTAGTCGAAAAAAAGCGTGAGTTAAGAGAACTGCGTATTATGAGAGCCGATCGAGTGAGTATTTACTTATAAGAAATGTCAAACTCACTCGACTGCTGGACATGAAGTGACTTTCCAATTGTCGAGTTTCATAATACCAACTTTAGCTCGAGTCGAGTCCAAATGTGAGTCGAGTTACTCACTCGACTCGAGTTTCGTAATAGGTCCGTAAGACTTTAATTCGTGCCTAAGACTAGGTAATTTTTCCAGTCAATGGAAAAAGATTATAGTGATACCCATTCTTAAACCACGAAAAGACTCTTTCTTCCCAAAAGCTACCGACCGATCAGCTTAGTCCCCGTACTATGCAATAACTTTGAACGTATCATCCTAAATCACATTCAGTAGATACTGAATAATACTAACACCTTACCGAACATTCAATTTGGTTTCAGACCGGGTCTTTCAACGAATCACCAACTTTATCGAGTTACAAGATTTAAAAAAAAATTCTTTCTCGCAAAGAATCTACAGGGTGCTTTTCGATATAAAAATTTTCGATATGAAAGCATTTGATACGGTTTGGCATGATGTTCTATTGTACAAGCTAATTAAATCGTTTCTCACCCAAAGAACTTTCGCTGTGAAAGTAAAATCTTCGATTTCTGCCACTCGCCAAATTCCTGCTGGCGTACCTCAGGGATTCGTTCTCGGCCCACCCTTTATAATATATACAGACTTAACCTTGAACGATAATTGCGAAAGACAATATTCACACAAAAATAACAAAAAATTAAAAAAAAAATACAAAAAAGTCCTATTTTCTCCAAGAAGGACCTGATTAACCACCAAATTTTATTACATTTTCGGAAAGCCCATAAAATTTCACTATACGTTTGATAACACAATTTCTTCATATTTGCAACAACAAGTGAGTTCCCTGGACATGTTGGAAATACTGCTAAACATAGACAGATGCAGTAATGAGCAACCATGTTAACAACACACGTATTGCTCTTATGTGTGGAAATTATGTTACAGGTAAGTAAAAATATGACAACTAATTAGATAGCGTCCATTTAAGTAAATTAAGTAACATCCATTTAAGTTAATTAAGTAATATCTATTTAAATAGGGCGTGGACTTTACCTGCTCCCTTAAGGAACAGGAATGACTTCGTCTAACGTAGATTTTTCTGCGATAAAAGCATCGGGAGGAAGCAGTAGCAAACAGAATGTCATAGACATCATTACGAGCAACGTGGCAAGCAATAGGAGGTCTTTTACAACGGAAGAAATGGAAGACATGCACTGACATGCTAGGCGAGCCGAAAGAGTTTACCGGGAACGGTATCCGGACAGATCTCGGTACCCCCATTATCGGATGTTCATCAGCATTCATCGGAACCTTCGTGAACGAGGTACACTGCAGCCGTGGCGGGAGACACAACATCCAGGACGGCGACACTCGGTACCTGTGGCCACGGAGGAGCGCATACTGCGCATCGCGGCTAGGGACCCCACGGTAAGCACCCGGCGCATTGGCCATCGATTAGGCATCAACCACATGCAAGTGTTCCGAATTCTGCAAGGAGAAGGACTGCATCCCTATCACAATACACCGGTGCAACAACTGTTGAAATTTATTTGTAAACGTAATAAACTAAATAAATGTAATAAACTATACTTCAACTCTTTTATTTCGTCCTCACTATTATTAATCATACTCCTTCGGCGAATGACGGGTGTCAAACCAGATTTACTTGAAGGGAACGTGATTGATAACTGTTAGCCCCGCTCCTTTACAATTCAACCTATGAAGAAATTCTGTTATCAAAGGTATAGTGAAATTTTATGGGCTTTCCGAAAATGTAATAAAATTTGGTGGTTAATCAGGTCCTTCTTGGAGAAAACAGGACTTTTTTGTATTTTTTTTTAACTTTTTATTATTTTTGTGTCATTTAAATGAATTTTTCTCAAAAAGTATAACACTGATTGACACAGTTGATAGCAATTAGAAAGAAGAATTTGTGTCCTTTCCCAAGAGCCCAGAATTATTACGTTACGCTAAGTACAGCAGAAGTTAGAGATCAAACAGTGATCACAGGTGCGATGAAAATCCTTCGTCCTTAAAATCGCACTATCTCCTTAACGGTGCAAAAACGGTAGTATGTGTAGAACGATTTTCTACTCGGGACAAGTTCCTCTATCTCCCATTTTCGTTTGAACCTCAGTACTAGTTACACCCTTCTATACAGAAGTAACTTAGATTCACTAGATAATTTCTTCTTAAGGTGTATTACGAGAGCCAACATGTTGAATATATTATTAGCGCTTTTAAGCTTTGCTTTTACATGGTCGTTGAAGTGGAATAGGTTATTGAAGTTTATTCCTAAATATTTTATACTATTTTTTAGTGGTATAACTTCCTCATTCAGATCCAGTGATAGATTTTTACTTTGTTTAACTGCATTTCTAGGACCCTTGCCACTAGCATTTTTAATGCAAATGAGAGACGATTTATTTGCATTGACAGTTACACCCCAAGTGTGGTAGTAGGGGAAGGTGCTGTACCTTGGAATGGTTGTACCTTGGAACGTTGTTAATTTTGTGTTTAAAAAGAGCATTCTGGTGTGTGAATCAACAACTGCATTTACAACAGCTGATATCAAGATATCCTGTCTTGTTATCACTTTACTTTGTCGGTTATTTTGCGTTTTTGTTGATATTTTTGTTTTGAGGTTAGTGTGAGTAATTTTTATACTCTAGATGAAATCATATAGAGTATTATAAGTTTAATCCAGCCGAAAAGTTTGTAACGCATAGAACCAAGCCTCGGACGAAAAAAAGTTATATATTATTTTTTGTTTATTTGTGCCCAAAAACCTCAAATCCGCCTGACGTCCGTCCGTCTGTCCGTCCGTCCGTCCGTCCGTCCGTCCGTCCGTCCGTCCGTCCGTCCGTCCGTCCGTCTGTCCGTTAGCACGATAACTCAAGAACGCCTTCACCTAGGATCTTGAAATTTTGAATCTGGATGTTTGGTTGAATTTGTAAGGCTAAGTTCGTTAACGGGCAAAATCGTCCCACTCCTTCGGGTAGCTGCCATACAAAATGTCCTTAAAACACGTGTTCAAGAATATTGGTCGATAACTTCAGAAGGGTTTAAGCTACGACATTGAAATTTTGTTTGTGTTATTTTTCCAATAGTTCGAGCAAAATGTATGATTATGAAAAAAATCCTGTTAGTCCTTCGTGTAGCTGCCATACAAATATCCTGTCAAAATGTATTCACTTAATTTACGAAACTCATTATAACTCAAGTAATCTTTTAGCTACGAATTCGGAATTTTGTACAAATTAGTTTTGAGTGAAAACAAAGTTCGAGTTTACTAGTCAGCGAAATCCTTTTACTCCTTCTGGTAGCTGCCATACAAAATATCCTTAAAACAGGTGTTCAAGAATATTGGTCGATAACTTCAGAAGGGTTTAAGCTACGGCATTGAAATTTTGTATGTGTTATTTTTCCAATAGTTGGAGCTAAATATATGATTATGAAGAAAATCCTATTAGTCCTTCGTGTAGCTACCATACAAATATCCTGTCAAAACGTCTTCTTTTAATTTACGGAACTTACTATAACTCAAGTAATCTTTTAGCTATAAATTGGAAATTTTGTACAAATTAGTTTTGAGTAAAAACAAAGTTTGAGTTTACTAATCAGCGAAATCCTTTTACTCCTTCTGGTAGCTGCCATACAAAATGTCCTTAAGACACGTGTTCAACAATATTTTTCGATAACTTTTGAACGCTTCAAGCTACGAATTTCAAATTTTGTACAAGTTCATTTTAAAATGGTTCCAAGGAAAAGGATAAATATGTAAGAAATCAAGTGAGTCCTTCCTGCACCTCCCATGTGAAAGTCCTTCAAAAAGGACATTTTTTTTCGATGACTTACCCAGTCCAAGGTATGAAGTTAAACACTGAATATTGTCTTTTAGTTTTGAGTAGCAATCTAATAGCGGTCCTTAATAAAGGACATACAACATGCACACACGTAATTCTAATCTATCCCCAACTACAATATAAATCGGAGTTCAGTATTCATCTAGAGTATTATACGATTGGCTTGCAGCCGATCGTGACTGCAGTATGTTTTTAACTAAGTTTGTTTAATAATTAAACTATTGTGTTGTAGTGGTATACAATCGTTTTATGCAGGATTTTTATCAATAAGGTTGTAACGACTCGAATTTCCGGGGTAGGCTCATCGGGTAACGGAATCGGTTACAAAACATTTATTTGATATTAGGACTTCACTTTATTCTCTAACTATAATATATGTTCTACTCCAAATTCAAATTTCAAAGGTTCTTGCTCGTTGCGTCATTCAACTCCGCTCCTGGTTTCCTTCTTGTTCGCCTCCGCGCGTCTGCTCTACTCGCCTTGACTCGCAACTGATCGCCGCCTCTGCTCAACATGTCCATTATGCTGTTCTGTTTGTCGCTGCTAGGTTGGCTTCGTTGCTTGGTTTGCTGCTACCTGGCTCAACGTCACGTGGTCCTTCGCTGCTTGGCTCATCACTGGTCGGTCTGCTCTGTTGCTCGGATTGTCACTACCGGACCCAACATCGCGTCGTACTTCGCTGCTTGGCTTTTCTCTGCATGGTATGTCGCTGCGTGGCTTGCTTCGCCGTTTTGGCCTGTCACTGCTTGGCTTTACTCCGCTGCTTCGTTCATCGCCGCTTGGTTCGCTCCGTTGCTGGGCTTGTCGCTACCTCGCTCAACGTCGCGTAGTTCCTTGTGGCTTGACTTACTTGCGTGGCTTGCTCTGCTTGTCGTGGCTTGTTCTGCTCTGCTCGTCGTGGCTCGCTACGTATCGCTGCGTTGGCTTGCGTTAGCTATATTTCTTCGGCGTCGTATTCTTGCGGTAGCTACGTCTCGTTGCGGTGGCCTGCGCTGACTGCGTTGCTATGGCGTCGTCGCCTCTCGGCTTCCTGCAGCTACTGCGTCCTGCTGCGTTAGCTTGCGCTGACTGCGTTGCTTCGACGTTGTCTCCTCTTGGCTTCCTGCTGCTACTGTGTCCTGCTGCGTTGGCTTACGCTGACTGCGTTGCTTCGACGTTGTATTCTCTTGGCTTCCTGCTGCTACTGCTTCCTGCTGCGTTGGCTTGCGCTGGCTGTGTTACTTTGTGCTCGTGGTCTCTTGGCTTCCTGCGCTGACTGCGTTGCTTCGGCGTCGTGGTCTCTTGGCTTCCTGCACTGCTACGCCTGGCTGCGTTGACTTGCGCTGCTTCGTCGTCGTCGTCTTCCTTGCTCAGTTCTTCGTTCGATTCAGACTTGCTTATTGATGGAAGTACAACTCCACAAGAGCAATAGCACCAGTTGAATCGATCGAGCTCAGTTTCTCAATACTGTTTCAAAGAAAGGAAGTACAACTCCACTATCTTCGTCACAGCATGAGTACTGCCGACTGACTCCCCGACCGACTGACCACTGATCGATTCGTTCTCGTATATATTTAGTGACAAAATCCACGATATATGTTATAGAATGAATTTTGTATGGGAGAAATTTTGCCATCTTATAATTCGCGGCCGGTGTATGCCTACCTCGGTATATAGTCTCGCTGGGATTTCGTATACTTGTCGGCGGGTTTTTCTGTCGCATCGCGTCGCCTGGGACGCTTTTGTGATCCCTCTGACCTTTTTTCCAGGTATATTCCCAATTCTTGGTGCAGTGTTTCAGCTTTGTTGTGTTTTATGTCTTTTGTTTATTGTATTTCGGGTTCTATGTTCTCTGTTACGTGTTTTATATTATACGTAATCCTAAGTCTTTAATTCATGTACTTGTTCCTTAGGCGATTGGTGTGGATGGAAACTATCCCAAAGTTTCCGTCCTTACAAGGTGAAACGAGACGATCTTCGTGCTAAGACGGCGGTCGTCCCGTCTTCAGATTAACGGTTCCCCCTGGATCTGGACAGCACATTTTGCCGGCTGCTCAGGAACGTGGGAGTGGGTGATTTTTCATTTCGATCCAGAGGGAGTCACCGTCCTTGTGAGTGCTGTATATATAAGTAAAAAAAACTAAATGAAAGAAAAAATGGGGAAAGAAGAACATAGAAATCTGAAATTGGGAAAGGGAAAGGTCAACATACGACCGAGGATGACCCTACAGAGCTCACGCAACTACCGCTTACTTACTTTTCCTGCACAACATCCCGCTAAACACGGGACTACACTATGTACCTACAGGTATTTCACTTGCGAAATGGAGGTCATCTACCTCTGATGCAATCGATCTTCCAGAACTCCCTCGTTTTCCTTAGCCTACCGTCATCTTCGCTCTTTCATTTATCAATAAAAAAAACAACATCTAATAAACGAGTACTTACGCGCTCAAACTAAAACAACTTGAAAGGTTACAAATATATTCACATATCTGGATCATTGAAATAGCTAAATAGGTGTTTTTTTGTGTAAGTAATAGTGATGGGTCCATACCGATATATGGTGATATCACCTAATACGAATATATTCATTACGCGGTATTATAATATCTAAACTAATATTTGAATATTACTAATATCTACTGTATCATATTGAGCTGGTGCTTGTTGGAAAACAATCTTCATGAAATGGTCATCGAATAGAGATTTATAACTATATTTGGTGAAGTTAAGCTAAAGAAAACATTACGGTATTTAAATTTTAAAAGTCAATATGATCGCGAAAATGCACTATTATTAGCAGCTTTTTGCAAAATATCTAATTGCTGAAAAAATGTTTAACTCGGTATAGACCTATGAACACAAAACCGAAAATACATGAAAATCAAAACTAACAAAGATGTTAAACATTACGAACTTACCCCATTTACCCTTGCCCAAACTTACGAGGTGCGAAATCACTCGGATTTACTCTACTATCCTTTTCATTGTCCAATATATGTAAGTTATATTTAATTCAATTGTTATTTCCAAATATAAAAACACCCACCCTTTCCTCTTTATATAACGCATAGATTTAGCAACCAATTTTTCCTTTACTTACTAGGATCCACATTGCACTAATTTACCAATCTACTCTTCTTTTCCTCACACAATAAATTTCATACATTGTCATTCATATCTTCGAAGCCGACAATCCTTTCCCTTCCGATAAATGTTGAATTCGTTGTATAAATCTACCATACTCTTCCATTACTCATTTACACTTTCCTTATTTAATGTGTAGGTAGTAGGTGCAAAATTGCATAAGTGTACTTTCCCAGACCCTTTCCTTCTTAAAGTGCCTGCCTTCTTTCTCTAGAATACGCTCAATACAGTCATATATTTTTAGTTTTCTATCCTTTGCGGTTCTCGAAAAATATTGAATAATATTTTTTCCTTTTCACCTTCTCCAGAAATCGCCCCCTACAATCACACCTTCAAAATTGTTTTCCCTGCTAGAAGTCTACTGGGCCTAACTCCTGTAAAATTTCTAAGATCATATCTGCTACTGTTCTTGAGATATAAAAATCTAATTTTTTGAAGGGAATAGCCCCTCACTTTTGTGCTTCACCACCCTCCTCAAACAGTTCATGTTCAGTAGACTTTACTTGTAATCCTATATACAGAAACCAAATTTTATCTTCCTGCTGTAATTGGTTCGGAAGATATTGATGTCCAAAGTTTCTTACCCCCCCACCTCGACACCCCACCACCCCCATACATTTTTTAGACCTTATCTAATCTTCCATTATCCCTTAAGATAACCACAAAGTTTCAACCTTCTGACATCAACCGTTCAGGAGATATGGATTTTAGAATGTTTCAATCCCAGCTTTCAAGCATTTCGGACACATTATTTTTCCCCCCACTCCCACACCCTTCAACCTATATCGACAATTTTTTAAGCAATTGGGTCCACGATCATAGTTCTACATAAGTTTTAAATTTCAGCCTCCTAGCATAAGCGGTTCCTGAGATCTAGGAACCAACATTTTTCATCTAAAACGCTCCCCCTCCTCCCCCTTACACATCACCCTCCCCAAAAGACACGCCATCACCATCCATCGGTCCCATGATATGATATTGGAATATTTCCTACCATATATTAGGTCAGATATCCATATTCGTATGTATTCACTGATATCACATATTCCTATGATGGAGGATTGTGATTGTGGATTGTGAGTTCGGAGAGGGGGCAAGGAAAGGTAACAAGGCAAGCCTCGAGGGGTACTCCACAGGGTGGGGTGATATCGCCCCTTTTGTGGCTCCTTGTAGTAAACGAGGTTCTGATGGAAATCGAAAGGAAAGGAATCAAGGTTGTGGCCTACGCGGATGACATAGTCATACTAGTTCAGAGAAAATTTTTGGATACTATCACTGACATCTTGGAGTCGGCACTCCGTACACTGAGCAGGTGGGCCAAAAGATGTGGCTTGGGGGTTAACGCCTCAAAAACTGAGTTGGTTTTATGTACTAGGAAGCACAAGATCCCGGAATTCAGGCTGCCAAGGCTTGAAGGGGTCGAGCTGCAACTCTCGGAAAAAGCAAAATATCTAGGCCTGATCTTGGATAGGAAGCTGAATTGGAAAGAAAATTTTGGAGAGCGTATTAAAAAGGCAAACAACGCGCTTTTTGCGTGTAGACAGGCCGTTGGAAAGAGCTGGGGTTTGAAACCGAATATGGTACATTGGCTGTATACGGCGGTTGCAAGACCCATTCTGACGTACGGGGCACTGGTATGGTGGAAAGCCACAGACAAAAAGTATATCCAAAGGGAACTGAGCGGAGTGCAGCGGAGTGCAGCGGAGTGCAGCGGAGTGCTTGTGTAATGATCACAGGGGCCCTGCGCACAACGCCAACAGCGGCACTGGAAGTCTGCATGCACCTTTTACCGCTTGATATTTTCATTAAGCAGGTTGCGTCAAACACAGCGGTAAAACTATTGAGCTGTTGTCTCTTTAGGGAGAGATCCATAGGACACAGCTCCATTCTTAGGGAATTTCTTGAGGGTCCGGTCAACTTTTGCACGGATTATATGATCCCGGTGAATGATTTTATATCATCGTTCAGGGTTGTATACCCAAGCATAGCGGACTGGGAAAGCAACAGGGTAGTAAATGAGGGAGAACTCTCCGTGTATACGGACGGTTCCAAAATGGAATGCGGCACTGGCGCTGGAGTCTTCTCTGAGCAGTTGAGTGCAAGGGAGTCTTTTAAGCTGCCGGATGCTTGTAGTGTATTCCAAGCGGAGATTCTGGCAGTGCTTCAGGCAGGTAACATCATGTTGATGGAGGGGGTATCTGGTCGGGATATTTCACTTTACATTGACAGCCAGGCGGCTTTGAATGCATTGGAATCGGTGACTATTAAATCCCAGCTAGTAAAGCGCTGTCGAGAAGTGCTTAAGGTACTTTGTAGTCAGAATAGAGTACGACTATGCTGGGTACCAGGGCATAGTGACGTACCAGGCAACGAACAGGCCGATGAGCTGGCAAGACTAGGATCGGCGTCGGAAGGGATGGTAGAGGAGGTGGTTAATCCGCCATTAAACGGAATTAAAGCACGTATCAGGGATTGTGCAGCGGACGCAGTGAACTCTAGATGGGAGGCGCTAACGAGCTGCAGGACTTCTAGGGCACTCTGGCCAAGGTTGGACAGGCGAAAGACTAGGGAGATATTGACATGGAGTAGGGGAAGTCTGCGGCTACTTGTCGGAATACTGACAGGGCACTGCCTGCTAGGGAAGCATGCTATGCGTATGGGGATCGCTGACTCTGACGTGTGCAGGTACTGCCTTGACCTAGATGCTGAGGAGGACATCACCCACATTTTGTGTGAGTGTCAGGCGGCTGCAAGGAGGCGACTGAGGTGGCTGGGCAGTCTTTTTTTTGAGAATTTGGAAGACCTGAGGTCAATAGGGCATGATAAGCTAGTCAAGTTCGTTAGGGATCTGGGTTGTTAAGGGGATGTTTAGTGACCTACGAGGTTCTGAAGGGATCGCTATGGGCCCATTTGGTGCCTAGTGTGCGCGGTGGCGGAGCGCTTCGCCCCTTCTTAAAACTAAACTAGCAGCAAATCTATCGATTGCATCGCTTTGGGCAAAGTTCCTTACGAACACAGTCTGGCCTGGTGCATATTCCTGATCCCTACTCCGTAAATTGTACGTGTGGGCCGACCTTTTATAAGCCTCAGCCAAACGCGCCTTTACATGATTTTGGGCTGCACGTAAACGTTCTATGTGCGGGTTTAATTCAATATCTCCTTCGCAAAGAGTAGCCAAAGCTCGCAAAAGTTTATAATCGGTACCATGGTTGATTCTATGAGAACCAAACATTAAGTAATGTGGCGAAAATCCCGTGGAATCATGTACGACATTCCGTATGGCGGAACATATTTCGTGCAAATGATCGTCCCAATGTTTATGATCCGTTCCCATATAGGCTCGAATTCCTACCAAAATAAAACGATTTACTCGTTCAGACGCGTTAGCCTGGGGAGCATAGTAGGGAGATCGCGTATGATGTATGCCAAAGATTTTCACGAGATTTTCAAACAACTTGGAGATAAACTGTACGCCATTGTCCGAATGGATATATTCTGGCGCCCCAAAGGCTACGAATATTTCGTGCTCCAAAAATTTTACAACATTTTCCGCTGTAGCATTTGGAAAAGGCTTCAGCCACACAAATTTCGAAAACTGATCTAGCACAACGAATATAAAGCGGTTGCCATTCCGAGAACGTGGATAGGGCCCTAGAAAATCTATGTATAGCCTCTGCAATGGTCTGTCTACTTCAATTTGATTGCCCATGAGCGGTCTCATATTGTAATTCGGTGGCTTGCATTGTTTACATGTAACGCAATTGTAGATATGCTGAATAACGTGTTGCCGAAGACCTGGCCAATAATAATATCTTTGGAGCAACTCTACCGTCTTTGCTATGCTGCAATGAGAGGATAAAGGGTTATTATGCCTGCTCTGAATAAGAGAATCCGTATTATATTCCATACTGGAATATCTGAATTCTCTGAAGCCAAAGTGGTTTTCTTTATATATATTTTTCCCTGGCTAACTTTTAAATTGTTGAAACGATCCGGTGTCTCCTGTATCAAATTGATTCGATCTACATATTCTTCATCTTCAAATTCTTTGGAGTTTAAATCTAGGATGGGTAATTCCGGATCCATGATGTCGATTTCGGAGCAAAAAACGCGCGATAACGCATCAGGAACTGTATTTAATGTGCCCTTGCGATGTTCAATACTGAAATTGAAACCTTGTAGTTTAAGACTCCACCTCGCTAACCGCCCAGACAAGTCCTTTTGACTCATAAGCCATTTCAAACTCGCGTGGTCGGTTATAACGGTGAATTCCAGACCTTCAATATATGCCCGAAATCTCTTAACACTCTGTACGACTGCTAAACACTCTAGTTCAGTCACAGTATAGTTGGGTTGCGCAGCGTTTAGTTTGGCTGACATAAATGCTATTGGGTTCTCTGCACCTGCCTCAGATCGTTGAAATAGTACGCTGCCAATGCCGGTGGCGCTCGCATCGCATTGAATATAGAATGGTTTCTCAAAATTAGGGTTGACCAAAACTGGTGCTGAAGTTAATAAATCTTTGAGAAGTACAAATGCTCCCTCAGCATGTTCGTTCCACAGAAATTGCTTATTTCTTTTTAATAAATCAGTTATGGGGGATGCCACTGATGCAGAGTTCGGAATGAACCGCCGATACCAGCCAGCCATGCCTAAGAATCGTCGCACATCTCGTACGGATTTTGGAACTGGGTAAGAAGTTATAGCGGTCAATTTTTCCGGATCTGTCTTAAGTATTCCGTCACCAACTACATATCCAAGATATTTCACCTCTTTGAGCAGAAATTTACTCTTCTCAACATTTATCGTTAGGTTGGCTAGTTTTAGGAGACTAGGAGAAGACTTCACGAAGAAGGTCGAAATGTTCCTCAAGAGTCTTAGAAGTAACCAACAGATCATCCAGGTATACAAATACTCGGTCATGAAGCTGGTGCGAAATTACCTTATGCATCAATCTACACATGGACTGCGGCGCGTTGCATAGACCAAAAGGCATTACCGTAAATTGATACAACGGACGACCGAAAAAGCAGTTTTGTCCCGTGAAGCTATATCAAGTGGAATTTGCCAAAATGCATCCTTCAAGTCTAAACTCGAAATGAACCTTGTGGATTGAAGACGAGATAACAGACCATCAATCAAAGGTAAAGGGTAGGCGTCTTTTACAGTGGCTTGATTTAATCTGCGAGCATCCAGACACAATCGAACCTTACCGGGTTTGCTAACAATCTTTATAGGAGAACTCCACGAGCTGGAACTTTCTTCGATCACACCCAAACTCAACATCCGATCTAATTCTTTATGTAGTTGCTCCTGCACAACCGGTGATACTGGATAGTGTCGTTGCTTAATAGGCCTTGTTGATCCGACATCAATATGATGTGCGAGTAAAGAAGTCTTTTCCAATCCTAAACGATTAAATGATGGAAAGTTTTCTATGATATCATTTAATACCTGCCCTTCCTTTTCAGCCAATTGGTGTTGTAATGATTTAAGAGGTGAAGGCATACCGTCTAACTCATTTATCACAACGGGTGCCAAGCCAAACGTATCCCAAAAATCGATACCCAAATAAATGGCATTCTTAAGCGAAGGTGCTATTAGAAAACGCATCATCTTGCTTTTCCCGGAGAAGGAAACCAAGGTCCTAACATATCCTAGCACGTCGCATTTCTGGCCAGATGCTGTCGATAATTGTGTGTGAAACGAATGTAGTGGAAGCGAAAGTTGCTTAATAAGGGCAAGCGAATTTGCTCCCAATATGCTTGTGCTAGCTCCGCTATCCAATAACCCCTGAAAACTAAATCCCCCGATAAAAATTTGTGCGAATGGACGTTTATCTTCCGAAGTTTGAATAATTTCGGACAGAACCGTGTTTTTCATTTGATGGCGAATTCTCCAATAACGATCTGCGCGAGATAAACGAGGTTTTTGAAATTGCTTTGGTATACTAAATTGATCCGAAGAATCACTATGCTCTAAGGAACACGTTACTGATCGGAGTTCGTCTTCACTGCTGTCAGATTGGTGCTCTGTGAGGGACTGCTGGAAAGAGTGCGATTTGTCCCTGATTGAACCACACTCTGCGCACCGTTTCCCGTAGCACGACTTTGACAATTTCTACAATTTCGCTTTATTACATTCTTTGACCCACAACCAAAACAGAAAACGCCATCGATTGACTTAGGACAGTTCGTGAAACAGTGTCCTATATCTGAACAGTTCCAGCAAATTATCATTTTACCTGCAGGCCGTGTTGAATTGTGATGTGTCGGGTTCGACCGCAAGGCTGCAACTTCGTTGTGAAATTGCTCTAAATCAACTTCAATCTTATTCACTTGACGGCGATTAGAGCAGTTTACGTCGGAGTCATATCCGATCCTGCGCCAAGTAGTTTCCACCGATACGCATTTTCTTTTCAGATGCTGAACGGAGGTAAAATCAATTCCAGCGAGATGAGCTTGCAACCCGGGACGCATGTTCCTAAGCAAAACTTGCTGATGATATTTATCAGTTGACGGTGACCTCAGTTGCAAGGTGAGTTTATCGATCGCGTCAGCAAAATCACTAAAAGCCTCCTTGTGCTTTTGATACCGAGCATCAATCTGTCTACGCACATCCAAGTCGGAAGTTTGCGTCTCAAAACGTTCTCGTAAAGCACCACAAAATCCAGGCCACGTAAGGTCGGGAGTGGTTTCGCGATACGTCCAATACCAGTCATCCGCCGTCCCGCGTAACAATAAAATTATTTCTGCTACGAGGTTTTCTCCCACAATCCCGTTAGCCTTAGCCAAAGTTTCCACCCTGAAGATAAAACGTCCGACATTTATACCAGAACTAGATCCATCAAAATGAACCCCCCATTTAGACACTGGAACAAAACCCTTTCGATTCCCATTCCCTGTCGATGTCACATTATCTGTTGGCTGCGATGGTGGTGGTGGTAGTAACTCATGCCGGGTACTACTTGGACACCATCTTTGTGAATGCCCCGGGAATAATGAGTTCCCCTCAGGATGTGCATTCGAAGAAAAAATGATTGGTTCCATATTACATGGAGCTTCCTGTTCCAGTTGATCCAGAGGACCATTTTGATCATTTTGACTTACCGCTGAAGTGGAGGTAAAATTTATTTCCGCCAATTTTTGATAGAAGGTTTCCATATCGGTACCGTCTGTCTTACGAATTTCGGAAATCATCACTTGCAATTGGGTTAATTTATCTATACAGATTTTTCCCAAGAAAAAGGGGCGGGTGCACATTTCACGAGACGACATAACCGCCCGAAATAATGATGTAAACGGGTGGAACATTTTGCTAACTCCTCCTCATTTGCATTTCTGACCCCCATTAAAAGTGCCGATATTTCCCCAAGGCCTTCGTAGCAGAAATCGAGTTCTTGAGGAAGGTTCTGTAGTACTTGCTCTGGCAAAGTCGAGGAGGGTCGAAGAACAGGCCGATTCTCCTCTAATTTCAGCCTGGCCTCCAGCTTATCGTACTGAGTCGGTGTATCCCCACTAATTTGTCGAATCAGACACTCCATCTCAAACTCATCTGGCTCCAGATGATCAATAATGAAGCTTGACATTTTCTTTAATTACCTGTTTAATTAAACAATAAATGCGAAGAAAAAAAATATAATCTTATATCTATGTCAAAGGGTACATATGGGGTCTTTTCGCATTCGTTTTATGCTCTAAGGGTACATATGAGGACATTTGGCACATATAGGGACGGACCCGGTATTTTTCTATGTCAATCGGTAAATATGGGGTCCGGACCACATAATTTTTCCTATGTCAAAAGGTGTTTATGGGGTCCTTAATTTCTTTCAGTAAATGGCACTTATGAAAACCGGTGTATATATCGAAATTTAATAAATTCTGTAACGTATTGGTAGATATCGGTACCGTTTCTGATTGATTGTCTATTACTGGAAACAAAAGATTGCACCAGAAACACTACAAGGTATGCTTGACAGTTTGCTATGTTATGAGCGTGACGTCAGCAAATACTCAGGCTAGAAGTAGATATTAACATACGCTTTGGAATTGAAAATGTGTTTACGGTTGTTTGATCCGAAAGTGTGTAAAATTAAAAAAATACTACTTAGCAATAAATTTGAAGATAAATATTTATTCTGCGTCAAGTAAAATGTGAACGAAGTAATAATAAAAGAAGGAGAGAGTTCATTTGAATGTTTTTATTTTCTTGTGATTTTCTGTTTTTTTGGAATTGGCATTTTATACATTTAGGTTTCTTATTCTAAAATATAATCATAATCTAAAAAAAGTTGTTTCATTACCATAGGGATATTTATATTTTCAGCTAAAGATAAATGACTTAATAAAATTTTTACCTCTTTTGAGATTTCCATCCTCATTTAGATTTTGAAATATAGTATTTGATTTACTCCAAAAAATCTTGAGAAGGTCACCCTCAGATAACTCATCCACCCAAGAAAACGAATTCCCTTGCTGCTTAGTGTACAATTATTGATATTCGTCATTTTGACATTCTGTTTTTACAATATATCCCGTAAAATTTTCTATAGCGGCTTGATTAAGCTTATTGAAATCTATATATTCGAGTTCAACAGATCTGTAAAAAAAGTGTCTCGTCTGCAACTTCAGATCTGTTATCTGTAACCATAAAGTAAGAATGTACATTATAGCAAAAATACTTGCATGCACATCTTTTTTCTATAATTTGCTTCCGACAAACCTACACAATAGACATTCGCACGCATACTACTGTAGCAAGTTATGGCAATTAGGACCTTGACATTTGTCGTGCCGGTAATTGTTTTCTTAGAGGTGCATGCATAGATCATTCTGCTGTCTATTCGCTCGACGTAAGAGATACGTTGCAGTTGACAAGTCGCAGATCGGTTTTACCTTACAACAGTTGTCGAGAAAATTCTACTTTTTCTCAACTGAAAGCGTACAAACAGCAAAAAACACAAGACATTTTAGGTGAGCAATTTCTACCTGTCAAAAACTATTGCTATAATTTTGCTGTAAAGTCGAAAATTTTGTCGCTTTCTTCCTTATTAAAACCAATTTGCTATCTCTTTTTAGTTTTCTGCTATAGATCTGTAATGTCGGAGTAATGAAAACTATGTCTCAGTAATGAAAACCAGCCTTTAGTGCAGAAACATGACAGATAAAATTTCTAACTTTTTTATTTGCTTCATTCTTTCAATTCTGTCAATGCATATTTATTGCCATTCAATATTCTTACATGTATTCATTGAAACGGAAGGAAGGTTCCGAAATTTGACACCAGAGCACACGGTATGTTCGTTATTATTTTACGAAACTTTGCCTGCTGGGCTGTTACCATTTCTCAAAACTTAAAAACAAAAGACGATCATTTCAATAAATAAACTGTGTTGTAAAGATAATTACCGGGAAAAATACCTTTTGCCTTAGTTCATGTAATTTCATTATATCATGTAAAGGTAAATATGGGTACCGACTTTGCATGTATATATGTAAAACACATCCGACCATCCGGGTCCGACCAATATCTACCCTTACGTAAAATATATGAACAACTTTTAAAATGCCCGGTCACCGTAATTACCTTCACAGGGTGTGTCAATTTTCAATATCCGTGGAGATACAGGGTGGTCAATGTAGTAGGTCAATGTAGTTTTTCTCAGAAAATCCCATTATAAAATTATCAGTTCAATTTAATTTTTTTATTTGCCATATTATTGCCTAAAAAAGTTGCAAACGAATCGCATCCCGATTCTTTCTTAATATGAACGATTTTAGGCAGTGCTCACACATGATCGCTTATAGTCCGCGCTCTCCTACATATTTGGCTTACATCGACTTGTTACCGCCATTATTTCAATTGTTGCCTAGCGAGGAGAAAATTCCGAAAAAACGGCCGTCACGTGTTTTTTTTAACTACTCGCGAGTCACTAGGTTTGTTCCTTTCGCATACACCTAGTGTACACTACATCAAATTTGAACAGCCAAAAAGGACGCGTTAATGTAGAAACATGACAGATTAAATTTTGAACTTTTTTATTTGCTTGATTTTTTCACTTCTGTCATGACAAGGTTGTTGCTAAACAATATTCTTACATGTATTCATTGAAAACAGTATTTCCCTAAATACTACTATAAAAGTCAATTTTATCTGCATGCTGCCATCAATTTTGACAGATGGAAAGAAATTACACTTGCTCTCGAGCGAGTGTAGAAAGTGTACACTTTCTACTCTACACTCGACTAAAAGAACAACGGGCTCTGATGTCACTCGTCAAAAAGAACAGCAAAAGTGTACACTTTCTGCCCCAGTGTAGAAAGTGTGGGCAAAAAGAGCAAACCTATAGTCTCGGCGCGGTTGTGTCAATAGGCTTGTTCTTTTTGCCAACATTCTACGAATAATATTTTAGGAGCTTTAACGTAACATACGTATGTTCTTTGTACGTACACATATACTTACCTGGCGTAGGGGTTACCGTGATCAACAAGGCGGTTCCCCCGGAGTGAGGCTTGGCCATTGCACTAAGGTCGAGTTGACCTCCGCGATTATCCCTAATGCATTAAATCACTTGCAAAAAATTTGCTTGTGAAGTGCATTGCTAGCATAGTGCTTCGTACCCTAGCGGTTCACTAGTGCTTGGTGCCGTATAGTATAGTGCTTTCCACTAGAGACTCATTGAGCCTAGTGTAGCGAATTTATTGCGTAAAGCGAAATTTTTTAAAAAAAAAAAAAAGGTGCCAAATTTTCGTGGTCAAAAATTTTCAAAAACTTAAAAATTTTTTTTTATTTTTATTTTTATTTCATTTTAGAGTTCAGTTAAGTTTTTGAAAAACACGGTTATTTTTGCGATCGGAGCGATATTTTAGAAGTTGTAAGTGATTGAAAATTATTTTGAATTTTTGCTCGCGATTTTTTTTCTGTGAGTGAATTTTTGCTTAATTGGTGAGTACATTTATACTTATATTATGGAGAATGGTTCTAAGGCCCAGCGGGCTAAGAGGACGAGGAAGAAAAAGTCCTGCGACGAAATGGACAGTAGTTCCAACGAGGCGCTGCTCAATCCGCGAAAAATTTTGAGTCGGACTTCAAGCCCTGGACACTTCTCCGACGTTTCCGACAGGACGGCTGACAACGAGGTTGTTGCTTTGGCCGCACCCGCTGTCACCGTCGAGTCCGATACGGAGAGTGACACTACTGCTATGTCGGTGAATATGCCGCCCCCTACAACTGGTTCCCTCAAACTTCGTATCCCGAAGCTGAAGGAGAGTAGAATCGGCATTTCGCAGAATGTCAGACGCTGCTTCCTCCCTTGCCTCGCTGGTAATCGACGAAGGTGGGTCACCCGAGTTCGTCCGTCGTGCCCTAAAACGAGTGAAAGTACACGAGGAGATAGTCGCAACCGGAATTGCAGAAATTGAACGTCTCACTGGCATGCTGAAGCAGGCCAATGCCGAAATCGATTTCCTTAGGCGGAAATGTGACAGGACTCCTGCACAGCCGGCTACCCGTGTTGTCCACCCCGCCGTTTCACCTTCCCGACCCTCGACGTACTCGGCAATCGCGAAAACCGCGGCTGCGGTTACTCCTACGGCCCCATCCTTGCCTGCTAAGGCCAAACCTGCTGACACCTGGTCCGTCGTCGTGAAGAGTAAGAAGGCGAGTTTGACACAGCAGGAGCTTTCCCAAGTGATCCTTAAAGAAGTTGCACTTTCCTTGGGGGTCCGTGTGCACTCGGCTACCAACCTGAAGAATGGTGGCTTCGCCATTCGTTTCCCATCCGAAGCCGAAAGAGAGAAGATAGCGAAATCTACGAAATTCGAGCAGTGCGGACTTGATGTTGTCGTCCCAAACAAACTTGGCCCCAGAATTCTGGCGGTTGATGTTGACTGCTATATCTCGAATGAGAATCTTCTATCGCAGATCTTCATCAACAGGATCAGGCCAAAAATGGCCTTCGTATTGTCCGCCGTCCCATTGTGGAGGGCCCAGACTCGGTTGCCAACGTCATCCTTGAAGGCACCGAGGATATAATCGGTCATATTCTTGCCGCTGACCGCATTTACGTCTTCTCCTGTGGTTACAGGGTCAGACCCAATGACGGCGTCTTCGCGTGCTTCCGATGCCTTGGATTCGACCATGGCATCAGGGAGTGCAGAGCTACTGACGACACATGTAACAGGTGCTCAGGCAGTGGTCACAGGGCCACTGGTTGCACCAAACCGCCGCACTGCCGAAATTGCGAAGTCCGTGGACGCGCCGCGAACCATCGCATTCTGTCATACCTGTTCGATGACCGATCGAACTCCATCGACATCCGGCCGCGTCACATAGCTTTAAGGCATTAAACCAACATAGATATTTAGATAAATAAAACCATTTTTTTTGTTTCTCAATAATTTGCTTATTAATGTAGTAGCCAAAAAATATCAAGTTCTACACCTGCATTATACGCCATCAGCGATTGCATGGTCTTTTGCCCTATTAGCAAAAAATAAAATATTTGAACTGCAGGTGTACAATGTGCACTTATTGCAATTTTGGGGTAATATGTACACTTACCTGTTCATATCACCGGATTAATGAATCGAACAAAAAAATAACAATGTCAGCAATATTAGCGTAAGAATTTTATATATAAGAATTTAGAAACAGTAATAAAGGAGTTAGTCAATTTTAAATCGTGTGTCATAAATCATTGTGAACCTCCCAGTCGCCCAGTTCAAACCTGTCCCCCTCACAATCCACTAGTGAAGTTAAGGTGTAAGAAATAAAAAAACTATATTCTGAAATTGTGCATCGGTATTGTACCGAAGTACATATATCACAGTTGAACGGATTTTGCATTCGTTCAACAGAAAGACGCGGACAAGTAAAAAAACTTGTTCGCTAAATAAACATTTTGGTGACCCCGACGTGATCACACGTCCATCAACATCCTGCAACATCGAAGAAGATCCAGCCGTAGCAGCCTACAACGCCTACAGCGACGGGACCGGCGATCGGACGACTTCGAATTTTCAAAGACCACAATTAGAAGAGACATCTTAACAACGCACAATGGCAGATCGGGAGCAGTGTTTGCAACAGTTAACACTACAACAAGATGCAACCAGTAAGGAGTTGGAAAGATTCATTTCCAACTATAATAAGGATTCGGCCGACCGTAAAACGAGCAGCTATCTGCAAACACGACTGATCAGATTGGAGGATATCTGGGAGCAGTTTTTTGCAGCAAATGAGGAACTGCAAAAATTAATGGCTGAGTTTCCAGACCATCCATACTTCGCCAAGCGATTCTTCGACGCAGTGGAACACGAATATTACAAAATAAAAGCAGCAATTAATCAACGGATGGTTAAGCTGCAGGAACCGTCGACATCCAAAACCATCGAAAAGGAATCAACCATTGACTCGAACAACAAGCTTCCTGCAAGTGAAGAAAAGCTACCGTTAATTAATAGTGTTCCGGTGCCCTCATCTGGTTCAATTTCAATCCTGATCAGACAACAAGAGTCGAAGATACGAGCTGTTGAACACATAATCAGCGGCATCAACGTTAGCGAACAGACACAATCCAGACAATTCTACGAAATGAAGATCAACACCATCAAAAGGTATTGGGAGGACATACGACATTGTCATGACACTATATTGCAATGTGCGGCTGATCCAACCAATTCCGGATACACCGATGCAAGGTATTTTAGCATCGAAGAACGTATACAGAACGTCTTAGTTTCGCTAGCGACTTGTCTCGAAAAACTAGAAGTCAATTCATCACCAATCGCAACACTCCGTCCTCACGTCAAATTACCACATATGACGATTCCGAAGTTCGATGGTGACTATTCGAAATGGAAATCATTCCACGACTTATTTCGGCAGATGATACACGAGCAGCAATTGGGCGATGCTCAGAAAATGTGGTACCTGAAAACCAACCTCTCCGGTGAAGCAGAAGGCTTAATTCGACATCTTCCAATTACGGATGAAAACTACAACACCGCCTGGGAGATCCTGAAGAGTCGCTACAACAATCAGCGGCTTATGGTTACAACATTACTGGACAAATTAATGTCGCAGCCAGCAGCAACAATTGAATCAGCCTCTGCCATAAAAAAATTGCACTGAATGCTTGCAAGGTCTAAAAAATCTTAATATAGACATAGCAACGTGGGATCCTGTGCTACTTCATATTCTAGTAAAGAAGCTAGACAAGACAACGCATAGTCTATATGAGCAGACATTAACGGAACCACGAGAACTACAAATGATGGATGCTTTCCTGACATTTTTAGAACGTCGATTTCAAGCCCTCGAAGCACTGGGTAACGACACTAACAAGATGCAGAATCGAAACAAGCCATCATCAACCAAATCATTCACTCTGACGTCTTACAAGGGGAGTGCATCTGACTCTTGTAAAAATTGCTGCGGAAGTCACAAAATTTTCGCATGTGAAATTTTTAAACGCTTAGCCGTACCAGAGCGAATATCCAAGGCACGACAGTTAAAATTGTGTTTGAATTGTCTACAAGACGGACATATCGTCAGCCAGTGCACATCAAGAACATGTTTAAAATGTGAAAAGAAACACAACACGCTTTTGCATTTGAACAAACCGGATCCATCATCCGCGACTACGCTTGTCAATAGAACAGCCTCCAAGATAGAGAACTCTAAACCAGCAACAGCATCAGCAGATAAACTTATTTCTGACAAAAATAATTCAGTTACCTTATCTACGGAGACTTCATCATCAGAAGGATCTCTCGTGTTATTAAGCACTGTACTCATCAAGGGTGTGAGTCAAAAGGGACAAGCACTGGAATTAAGAGCCATTCTTGACAGCGGATCACAGATCAACATCATAACTGAAGCCGCTTCGAAGAGACTGGAACTTCAGAAAACACAATCAACTATTTGCATTCGAGGACTGGGCGGAACGGCACAACAAGCTCATCACAAAATCAACCTGTTATTGCAATCCAGAATAACAAATTTTTCAACGAACGTAGATGCTGTCGTAGTGCAGCAAATAACTTCACCGCAACCAACACAAGCTCTGAAGACAGCCACATGGACAATACCGAAAAATATTCAACTCGCGGATCCAGCTTTCGATCGACCAGGCCCTATCGACATGCTTATTGGTGCCGAAATTTACTACGACCTACTCTCCGTTGGTCAAATCCGACTAGCGAAGAACCTACCAGTATTACAAAACACGGTCTTTGGATGGGTGGTTGCAGGTAAACTAGAGGCTCCAGCACCAACACGCGTCATGTGCGGAATCTTCAGTACCGAAGATGCCAATCTCAATGAACAGATGGAGCGATTTTGGCGATTAGAGGAGACGGAAGCCGAAGGGTCTACAATGACAACGCAAGAGCTGAAATGTGAAACTGAATTTGCTCAAAATACAAAAAGAACCAGCGAGGGACGATTCGAAGTCAAATTACCATTTCGACAGACTTCAAACAAATTGGGTTCCTCAAAGGACATTGCCTGTCGTCGTTTTCTTCAACTGGATCGAAAATTTACTAAAGATCCTGAGCTTCCCACCCAATATCGGCAGTTCATGAACGAGTACCAGCAGTTGGGACACATGAGTGAAATCAACCCATGGTCTATTCCCGAGCCACATTGTTTCCTGCCACATCATTGTGTTTTTAAACCAGAAAGCACTACTACTAAGGTGCGGGTAGTGTTCGACGCCTCTGCCAAAACTTCGTCAGGTGTCAGTCTTAACGAAATATTATGTACTGGTCCAACCATCCAAGATGAGTTATTCACTATTCTTGTCCGCTTTCGGATACCTAGATTCGTTTTTACGGCCGACATAGAGAAAATGTACCGCCAGATCATGATATCAGAACAAGATAGAAGATATCAGATGATTCTTTGGCGTGACAATCCAAGTGAAAAACTAAAATACTATGAACTGAATACCGTCACGTATGGTACAACTCCCGCTCCTTATTTGGCCACGAAGTGTTTACAACAGTTATCTCGTCAAGCAGCACAGCAATATCCAGCGGGTGCAGCAGCACTAGGACAGGATTTCTACATGGACGATGTAATGTCAGGCGCAAATAGTTTACCAGAAACTGCAGAAAAGATAGACCAACTACAGAAAATATTAAATCCCGCTGGTTTCAAGCTACGTAAATGGTGCACAAACAACAAACGCCTACTACAGAATATTCCAGCTGAGGATCAAGCCCTGCAGCTCGATCTTACAGATGAGATCGAGGGACAGGTCAAAACGTTAGGCTTGATTTGGTTACCCAAAACAGATGAATTTAAAATCAAGAGCCCGGAGAATGAATCCACTAAGGTTACAAAAAGAGCAGCCTTATCCGACATTGCTAAATTATTTGACCCACTAGGACTAATGAGTCCAGTTACAATCACCGCTAAGATGTTCCTGCAGAAGTTATGGCAACTCAAATTAGACTGGGATACTGCACTTCCCATGGCGTTACATTCAGAGTGGTTAAGGTACCGCACAGGCTTACAAGAGCTAAATAAGATCAACATACCTCGTCATATCTTCGGTGGTAAACAACCGCAAAGTACACAAATTCATGTTTTCGCAGACGCTTCTGAGAAGGGATATGGCGCAGTAGTATACTTCAGAGCAATTCATGCAGATGGAATTCGTACAGTACACATCCTATGTGCGAAGTCAAGGGTGAAAACTATAACCTTACCTAGATTGGAACTATGCGCCGCAAAACTAGCAGCGGAACTCGCCCACCGAATCAAACGGGACTTAAAAATATCGGATCAAGCGTGTTTCTACTGGACGGATTCAGAGATCGTATTAAACTGGGTAAACGCGGAAGCATCATCCTTCCACACCTTCATTGCAAACAGAGTAGCTGCCATCCAGCAACTGTCCTCACCAGATGAATGGAGACACGTCGAATCGAAGCTCAATCCGGCAGATCTTGTATCTCGTGGTATTGCACCAGAGAAACTAAAAAATTGTTCACTTTGGCTTTATGGACCAACATTTCTGCATGGATCAGCTGAAAGCTGGCCAGGAAAACACGTAGCGACGGAAATTGAACTGGAGAAAAAACGTTCAAAAACGGTATTGTCAGTGGTACAACATAAGACGTGCTTCATACATGAAATTGATCACAGAAATTCATTCAAACGCCTTCAACGAATCGTTGCTCTAGTGTTACGATTCATTGAAAACATTCGAACAGCAAGCTGCAGCAAACGTTCGAAATCTCATCTAACAGTGGAAGAACTGGAAGATTCATTCAAAACCATAATCAAGGACGCTCAGCTCAATGAATTTAGAGAATCCATTCATCTTTTGAAAACTACCAAGCAGTTAAGCAACAGTGATCCGTTATGCAGCTTAAGTCCATTTCTAGACGAAGCTGGACTGCTACGAGTTGGAGGACGTTTGGAAGCGTCTGACTTAAACTACGATGCCAAGCATCCAATCATCTTACCATATGCGCACTACATAACAAAATTAATCTTCCAAGAACTCCACATTAAGCATCTTCATGCCGGGCCGCAGGCCTTATTAGCCATTGCTCGACAAAGGTTTTGGCCGATCAAGGGCAAAACCATAGCAAGATCAACCACATTGAACTGCGTAAGATGTGCCAGAGCCAAACCAAAATTGATGACACAACTCATGGGAGATCTACCCGCCACTAGGGTACAGCCAGCTAGACCGTTCGTGAATGCCGGTGTCGACTTCGCAGGTCCCTTTTGGACGCACTTTAAAATCAGAGGAAAGCGGCCACAAAAAACGTACTTGGCCGTCTTTTGCTGTTTTGTTACAAAAGCGACACATCTGGAGTTGGTGACTGATCTTACAACCGAAGCTTTCATTGGCGCCCTTATAGTCCGGGAGGCAGCGACACTTTTGATGTAATTATTCCTACAAAGCTGATTTTTTGTCATTTTGTTGTTTTTATATGGCAAGTAAACGGAACGGCAGTCTACCGCCCCAATGTGGGGGCAAACAATAATAACAATTGTTTAAACCTGTTAATAAATAATATGTAAATGCCTTATTCCTACAAGACTGAAATTTTTTTGGGTGGTCAATGATACCTAAAAATGCAGTATAATGATAGTCTACCGCGTCGGAGAGGGGGCCATCATGCGTCTACCACCCACGCAAGGTGTTAAAAAATTTCCTTTTTTGACTTATTCCTACAAGGCTGAAAATTTTTTCTAAAATACTTTAGTTTATAAGACAACTAAAAAAGACAGTCTACCGATCATGTAAGGGTGCAAAGCCTTGATAGACGCAATGGAATGCACGATCTCCCGAGCGCAGCCACTGCGCCGATCTGCTAGAAGTAGCTCTGAATTATTGGATATACCGGGATTAAATTAATATCTACAAGACTGAAACTTTTTTGGGTGGTCAATGATACCTAAAAATGCAATATAATGATAGTCTACCGCGTCGGAGAGGGGGCCATCATGCGTCTACCACCCACGCAAGGTGTTAAAAAATTTCCTTTTTTGACTTATTCCTACAAGGCTGAAAATTTTTTCTAAAATACTTTAGTTTATAAGACAACTAAAAAAGACAGTCTACCGATCATGTAAGGGTGCAAAGCCTTGATAGACGCAATGGAATGCACGATCTCCCGAGCGCAGCCACTGCGCCGATCTGCTAGAAGTAGCTCTGAATTATTGGATATACCGGGATTAAATTAATATCTACAAGACTGAAACTTTTTTGGGTGGTCAATGATACCTAAAAATGCAATATAATGATAGTCTACCGCGTCGGAGAGGGGGCCATCATGCGTCTACCACCCACGCAAGGTGTTAAAACATTTCCTTTTTTGACTTATTCCTACAAGGCTGAAAATTTTTTCTAAAATACTTTAGTTTATAAGACAACTAAAAAAGACAGTCTACCGATCATGTAAGGGTGCAAAGCCTTGATAGACGCAATGGAATGCACGATCTCCCGAGCGCAGCCACTGCGCCGATCTGCTAGAAGTAGCTCTGAATTATTGGATATACCGGGATTAAATTAATATCTACAAGACTGAAACTTTTTTGGGTGGTCAATGATACCTAAAAATGCAATATAATGATAGTCTACCGCGTCGGAGAGGGGGCCATCATGCGTCTACCACCCACGCAAGGTGTTAAAACATTTCCTTTTTTGACTTATTCCTACAAGGCTGAAAATTTTTTCTAAAATACTTTAGTTTATAAGACAACTAAAAAAGACAGTCTACCGATCATGTAAGGGTGCAAAGCCTTGATAGACGCAATGGAATGCACGATCTCCCGAGCGCAGCCACTGCGCCGATCTGCTAGAAGTAGCTCTGAATTATTGGATATACCGGGATTAAATTAATATCTACAAAGCTGCTTTTTTGTCTGTACGTACTTTAAGATAATTATTGTCAACTAAACGTGTTCTACCTTCGATACAATGCGGCTAAAGCTTCGGTAGACATGGCTAAAGTTTTGGCGCAGACTCTGAATTATTGCATACCTATACAGAGTGTTTGGCACTCCGTCCGCCACCTTGTAAGGGGTTATTCCTTGATATATTTGGAGAAAAAAATTGTTCTTCAGGGTGGGTCCATTTTCAATAACAGTGGAGATACAGGGTGGTTAAGAAAAGTGTTTTTGACCGGTACCCTTACTCACTCAAAACGGTATATCTTGAAAACGAATAATCACAAGGCAAAGTGTTATAACTCGTTTTTTAGGGAATCGAATTACCTTTCATTTGATGTAACAGTCTAAATTGTAACTGCATCCAATCTTGAGATATTTACTCGAAAACACAAATTTTTGCTACGTCAACCCAGTGATCAATATAGTTTTTCTCAGAAAACCCCATTATAAAATTATTACTACCACTACTATTATTATTATTACCTACAAAAGTTGCATACATATGTATGAGTTACGATTAACATTTTGGAAGTAATAGGTAAAAATACATATGGCATAAAAATTAAATATTTCAAAAGTCAGTGCATGTGCATGTTGATCTACACTACTCGCTTGAATTGAAAGAATTTAATAATGGTTTTTATGTTTTATTTAAAATTTTTTATTATAATAAATGTTCAAAATGGCCACCTTCATTTTGAATGCACGCTAAAGCTCGTTTGACGAGTGTTCTCTTGGTATTCATATTCATCAACTGCTGCCTTACTTCTATTGCTGCCGCATCGATCCTGGTATTTATGTTGAAGGTTACTTCAACCGCGCACTTAAATGCGCATGTCACCTTTTTTCGGGAAGTTATAGGGTTGGAGGCCTCTCTTTTCTCCAAATAAACGCACTGTTACAGTTTATACACTTTTAATTATTATTACTTAAGTCTAACATTAATTTATACTATATACTATATAGTATATACTATAATTAAGACGCAGAGGGATAATTCGGTGACACGACACGGAGTTACTTTTGTATTGAAAAAGGTGCGGTGGATATTATTATTTGTTAAAGGTCCGACGGTTTCCAACTGAATGAATCTATCACGATTCGGTTCTCCATGATACAGTACCTTACTCTCCACTGTTATTAAAAATTGACCCACCCTGAAGAACAATTTTTTTCTCCAAATATATCAAGGAATAACCCCTTACAAGGTGGCGGACGGAGTGCCAAACACTCTGTATAGGTATGCAATAATTCAGAGTCTGCGCCAAAACTTTAGCCATGTCTACCGAAGCTTTAGCCGCATTGTATCGAAGGTAGAACACGTTTAGTTGACAATAATTATCTTAAAGTACGTACAGACAAAAAAGCAGCTTTGTAGATATTAATTTAATCCCGGTATATCCAATAATTCAGAGCGACTTATAGCAGATCGGCGCAGCGGCTGCGCTCGGGAGATCGTGCATTCCATTGCGTCTATCAAGGCTTTGCACCCTTACATGATCGGTAGACTGTCTTTTTTAGTTGTCTTATAAACTAAAGTATTTTAGAAAAAATTTTCAGCCTTGTAGGAATAAGTCAAAAAAGGAAATGTTTTAACACCTTGCGTGGGTGGTAGACGCATGATGGCCCCCTCTCCGACGCGGTAGACTATCATTATATTGCATTTTTAGGTATCATTGACCACCCAAAAAAGTTTCAGTCTTGTAGATATTAATTTAATCCCGGTATATCCAATAATTCAGAGCTACTTCTAGCAGATCGGCGCAGTGGCTGCGCTCGGGAGATCGTGCATTCCATTGCGTCTATCAAGGCTTTGCACCCTTACATGATCGGTAGACTGTCTTTTTTAGTTGTCTTATAAACTAAAGTATTTTAGAAAAAATGTTCAGCCTTGTAGGAATAAGTCAAAAAAGGAAATTTTTTAACACCTTGCGTGGGTGGTAGACGCATGATGGCCCCCTCTCCGACGCGGTAGACTATCATTATACTGCATTTTTAGGTATCATTGACCACCCAAAAAAATTTCAGTCTTGTAGGGATAAGGCATTTACATATTATTTATTAACAGGTTTAAACAATTGTTATTATTGTTTGCCCCCACATTGGGGTGGTAGACTGCCGTTCCGTTTACTTGCCATATAAAAACAACAAAATGACAAAAAATCAGCTTTGTAGGAATGGATACAAAATTTCGGTCGCTGCCTCCCGGACTATTAAACGATTCATCGGCAGAAGAGGACACTGCAGGAACTTATATTGTGACAATGCTACTAATTTTGTCGGTGCGAAGAATCAACTAACGGAGTTGAAGGAAATTGTATACAAAGAAAAGGCAAAACAACAAATAGTCAATTTCTGTACGCCAAAAGGAATCGATTTTCATTTCATCCCACCAAGATCACCACACTTTGGTGGACTCTGGGAAGCAGCTGTCAAGTCTGCCAAACATTTTTTGGTCAGAAATCTTACGCCCTCTTCGCTGACCTATGAAGAAATGGAAACAGCGGTAATTGAAATTGAAGCGATTTTAAACTCGCGACCACTTACGCCACTTTCGTCGGATGCTAATGATCTTACAGCGCTGACACCAGGACATTTTTTAATTGGTGAACCTCTCACCAATTCAGTAGACGCTCATGCACAAGTACGACAAACCGGTCTTTGCCAAAGATGGAAACTCATCAACGACATCAAACAAAAATTCTGGCAGCGATGGTCAACCGAATATTTAACAGAACTCCAACATCGTTACAAATGGAAGCAGCGCTGTGAAAATATTACACCTGGCATGCTAGTCGTTATCAAGGAGGATAACCTTCCAGTCCTTAAATGGCAAATGGGTAGAGTCCTGAAGGGCATAAAAGGCGCCGACGGTTTAATCAGAGTAGCCGATATTAGAACATCGACAGGAGTACTGAGAAGACCGATACATAAATTGGCACCACTACCAGTAGAGACTGAAGGAGAAGAAATAGACGTCATCACTAGGAATAACTCATTACGAGCCAACAAACACAAAATGACGGAACAAGCCAATTCAAACGGACCCGCCGAAGATGTTCAACCTAGCTCCAGCACGACTATACCAACTTCACGGATCAAAAGTCGACGAATCTCCAATTCACCTATCAGCCTACTATTATGGACGAGTCTGATCCTTCCCGTTTTAACAAGTCAAGTGAAGGTCACACCATTCAAAACATCTCCAGGTTTATACTTTGAAAGCTTAGGAGCAGCAAACCTGGTATTAAACGAATGGAACCTCGTGGTACACTACAATTTGACACCATACTGGGAGGAGAGCCGCTCCATACGAACAGGGGTGAACAAACTCCACAACATATGTCAACACATGCAAGACAATCCATTATGCGCCTCTACAGCAACACAATTTAGCCAAATGTGGAACGACATTGAAAACAACAATGAGGTGTTACGACCCACACTTTATGCAAAAACGCGAAGAGGAAGAAGAGGAGCACTCAACTTAGTTGGTAACATTGCCAATTCACTATTTGGAGTGCTAGATGCTGACTACGCCGCAAAAATGTCTGACATCATCAAGGACATGAAAGGCAATGACGAGTATTTGCTCCAGTTATTGAAAAATCAAACTTCAATCATCGACTCCACTACAAGTATAATGATGAAAATGGAGAAATCTACTAGTCTGAGCTTGGATCATCTAAACACCGCATTAAACGTGACCATGGAACGAATGAACAAAATAACAAAAGATCTATGGAACCAAGAAGCAGCTCAGACGTTTTCAGCAATATCAGTACAGCTACTCTTGACAACAACCAACTATCAAAGAGTACAAGCGATGATATTAGACGTCCTAATCGACACTCATCAGGGAAAAATCAATCCACAACTGCTAGCACCAGAGCAACTGCTTCAGGAATTAATGGCCATCAAGGACGATCTACCTCCACATCTAAGACTACCAGCAAAACCAGGGAATTTGTTGGAACTCTACAATATTATGACCATTGAAGCACGCATCGTCGGTGAAAACTTGATCTTCAGACTGAAGCTTCCGCTTTTCTCCGATGAACATTTCGAGTTACTACATGTTGTTCCGGTGCCAACTGTCATCAATCAAACAGTTGTGATAGTGCAGACTACTACGAACTATTTAATCACCAATCTAAATCGCGATCAGTTCTACCCGATGTCGGATCAGGAGCTTACCACCTGCCACAGAGCCCCAAGCTTGAACTATATTTGCAAGCAGCTGCATCCCCTCTACCGGAAAGGATCTCCGATAAGCGCCTGTGAAATGAGCTTTATCAGTCATACTATGGACAGAACCAAATGCACAGTAGCTAAAATAGAAATGCCACCGAGATGGATCCAGCTGTTGAACCCCAATCACTGGATTTACTTTGTCAAACAAGTGGTTGATTTGAATGTTGTCTGCGGTAACTCCGTATCGCAAATAATGTTAGAAAACTCTGGCATCATAGAGTTACACAGCGACTGTGCTATCAAAGAAGAACTTGTCACAATACAGGCACATAAATTATTTCCAAGTTCGTTCAACACCGCCTTTGTACCAACCAGGAATATCACCGAATTCATCATAGCAAGACGTGACACCGACCTAAGCAACAATATTAGCTCAAAAGAATCCTTCACGAGGAATCTGGAAGAACTAAAACAAGGAATAAGGGAACTACAAGGCCGCGAGGAACTAGACGTCGATATAGATCCAAAGGAAATTCATCATTTCACCCTAGGTTATATTGTTTTGCTTAGTGTCATAATCATTGCGACATACCTTCTATGGCAACATAGAAGAAAACCATGTCACTCCACCACTCCGGCGATTCCTGTTCCACGGCCTCGATCACAAGCGACAACCGTACCAGCCTTCACCTTTACAGTGGAACAAGAATAACTGTTGACCGAACGTTCAACGCGGGGGAAGATGTTCGATGACCGATCGAACTCCATCGACATCCGGCCGCGTCACATAGCTTTAAGGCATTAAACCAACATAGATATTTAGATAAATAAAACCATTTTTTTTGTTTCTCAATAATTTGCTTATTAATGTAGTAGCCAAAAAATATCAAGTTCTACACCTGCATTATACGCCATCAGCGATTGCATGGTCTTTTGCCCTATTAGCAAAAAATAAAATATTTGAACTGCAGGTGTACAATGTGCACTTATTGCAATTTTGGGGTAATATGTACACTTACCTTTTCATATCACCGGATTAATGAATCGAACAAAAAAATAACAATGTCAGCAATATTAGCGTAAGAATTTTATATATAAGAATTTAGAAACAGTAATAAAGGAGTTAGTCAATTTTAAATCGTGTGTCATAAATCATTGTGAACCTCCCAGTCGCCCAGTTCAAACCCCTCACAATCCACTAGTGAAGTTAAGGTGTAAGAAATAAAAAAAACTATATTCTGAAATTGTGCATCGGTATTGTACCGAAGTACATATATCACAGTTGAACGGATTTTGCATTCGTTCAACAGAAAGACGCGGACAAGTAAAAAAACTTGTTCGCTAAATAAACAGTACCTTTGTCCCACTTACGTTGCTAGGATGACTATGTCGAATGCCAGACACTAATCAATGGCTGCCAAATTTCTGCAATTGAACTGTCAAGGTGCAGCTGGGGTCATGCATGACCTCGGTGAATGGATGACTAGTTGTGACGCGATGTTCGCTTTACTTCAGGAACCCTGGATCTCTCATGGGAGAGTCAGCGGACTGCCCTCAAGCATGCGCGTTTTTCCCTCAGGCGGTGCAGTCAAATCTGCTATCGTCGTGAATGATCCGAATGTTGAATGTATGCAAGTTAATCTCCCGAATGACTTAGGTGTTTGCGTATCTGTGAAAGGTGACTTTGGTCTTCTGTATCTTGCGAGTGTCTACTGAGCATTTGGTGACGACCTGGAGCCCTATCTTTCGTTCTTGGACGGGATGATTCCGCTTGTCGGCGGTTTTCCTCTCGTCCTTGGCATGGATGCTAATGCGCTGTCTCCGATGTGGTTCAGCAAGGTTGCTAGCCGTACGTCTAGCTCTCGCGGACTTCATCGTGATGAGGCGCTGAGCGAGTGGTTCCTTGCGAACAGAATGTATGTGCTGAATGAACCAAGCGAGAGTTATACGTTTGATGGGCCCAGGGGCGTTAGTGATATTGATGTCACTTGCGTGATTGAGGCCGCAATGGTGCATGGCTTCTCTTAGTATATCAAGGCTGGATGGTGTGTGAGTGATCACCACCCGATCGAGGTCATCATGACTTATGAAAGGGTGGATGACGTGAATGAAGCGCCTGCTAATAATGCATGGCGCACGAATGGGTGTAACTGGACTCTGTATGATGAGCGTTTCAGAGAGGTTGCTGAGGAGTTACCTCTGAGTGATTTTGTTGTGCTTTCTCTGAATGATCAAATTTTGGTCATCCAGGAATGGATGGAAAGGATAAATGCTGGTATGTTTGAAAGGTTTCGAATCCCGAATCCTACACGTGTTAAATGGTGGACCCGTGAGCTCGGTGTGAAAAGGAAGTATGTACGGCGCCTACGGAAGAAATTCCAAGGGGCTAGAGCGAATGGCGATCCGCAAGCTGCCCAATTCAGGCTCGCATATTTGCTAGGAATGTATGAAGACTTGCTCGCGAAGTGTAAGATGAAAGAATGGAAAAGCTTCGTCGGTACAAATTCCAACGACCCCTGGGGAAGAGCGTACAAGATCTGCAGAGGCACGAAAGGGAGACACGAAATGTCTGGAATTACTGTTGTCAACAACGTAATGACAACATGGAGTGAATCGGTGAATGTTTTGCTTGAGAGTTTCTTTCCGGATGCTAGGACTTTGCCTTCCGTTGACTCCACTCACTCAGTGGAGCGGGTAGAAATACCCGCTCTTCAGCGATGGGAGATCGATGTGGCTGTGGCGAGGACTAGATCCGGGAAGTCGCCTGGATGGGATGGGATGACTGGCGGAATGCTGAAGAGCATTTGGCGGGTCATACCTGAGTATTTACAATGTGTATATGAAAGATGCTTAAGTGAATGTTTGTTTCCTGCGTCTTGGAAAACCGCTCGCGTAGTGGTCCTCCTTAAGCCGCCGAAGAAGCTCAAGAGCGATCCCGCGTCGTATAGGGGTATTTCTCTCCTCCCGGCTATGGGCAAGGTCCTTGAAAGGATTTTGGTCAATAGGTTGGAGGAGAAAGTTGTTGATTCACTGTCGAGCATGCAGTTTGGTTTCCGTGCAGGAAAATGTACCGAGGACGCCTGGCAGCATGTTAAAGAATGTGTGAATAGCAGTGGGTCTGTTTACGTTCTTGGAGTCTTCATAGACTTCAGGGGCGCATTCGACCACCTGGATTGGAAAGCGGTGATTCAGAAGTTGCGTGATTGTGGCTGTCAGGAGGTGGACCATTGGTCTAGCTACTTTGCTGACAGAAGAGCTTTCGTAAGAGGTGCCAGGGATTGTGTCTGGAGGGACGATTGTAGGGGCTGCCCTCAGGGCTCCGTCGCTGGTCCATTTATATGGAACCTGATGATGGATGAGCTCCTGCATCGTCTCCCGATCGAATGCAGTGTGTATGCCTATGCTGACGATTTGTTAGTCCTCATTGAGGGCAACTCTCGTCTAAGCCTTGAGAGTAAAGGTGCAGCCATCATGGAGCTAATCCATGCATGGAGTTTGAAAGTTGGTGTTAATGTATCGATGGACAAGTCGGTGATCATGCTGCTGAAAGGCAGCCTAGCTCGCTCACGACCTCCATCGATAAGTATGATTGGAGTAAGGCTTCGGTATGTGACTCAAGTCAAATACCTCGGTATTACAATAAGTGAAAGAATGAACTTTTATATCCACCTGATACTGCTCAAGGAGAGATTACTTGTTGTTGCGTGTGCTTTGCGCAGAATTTTGCGAGTTGAATGGGGCCTTAGCCGCAAGGCTGTCAGGACCATCTACGGCGGTCTATTCGTTGCACTTGCAACCTATGGATCGTCCGTGTTTGGTGAATGTATGGTGTACGAAAAGGGTAGACGAATGATGAATGCATGTCAGAGAGTTGTCATGTACGTGTGTATTCCTGTGTGTCGGACGGTTTCCACCGACGCCATGCAGGTTCTCATGGGTGTTCCCCCGCTCGACCTGGAGGTGCTCCGTCGGAGTATTGCCTTTAGGGTGCGAAGGGGCATTCCATTGCGGAGTGACTGGTTGACGGATGCTGAATGCGTGGGACTGAGTCGTCGTTCTTTGAACGACCGCTTAGATGAGTGTCTTATGTCTAGGTGGCAAACTAGATGGGATGAAAGTACCAAAGGTCGGGTGACTTTTGAGTATATCAAGGATGTATGTTTTGCCAGAGGAGCCCTGGAGTTGGACTTCTGTCTGCACCTCGGCTTCCTCCTTACCAACCATGGTAGTTTGAATGCGTCTTTGCATCGGTTCGGTCTCTCTGATGTTGGTAGCTGGAGGGCTGGAAGCATGTCTTGTTTGAATGTGAGATATACTCAGACTTGCGTGACTTGAATGCTATGGAAGTTACACTTATGAATGGAGTGTATGATGTAGGTAATTGTGTCAAAAGTAGGGAAACGTTTGAAAGGATTAATGAATTTGCCCGTCTCTCCTTTACGAGATGGAGGGAGCTCTTGACTGCCAGATTCAGGAATGGCTGAAGTTGATTGGTTCTGATGTTTGGATGGTTGTCCTAGCAACCGGCTTCTGTTGTGTCGAATTACATCTACGCAAGGAGGTGGTACTAGATACCGACACTGGCTGAAAGACGATAATGTCAAGTACAGTGCAGCCTTTGGGGAGTGCCTACCCCACGTACCCGATGAGGAGGGTCACCAGTCCCGAGTTGCAAGTAACTCAAACATTTGGTAGTAGTGTTATTAAGCTACGAAAACCTGACCGGAGATTCTATTTCCGGTACCACGGGAGTCGGGGAGCCCATGGAAGGTTGCTTCCACCCCCGACACTGGAGAGGCCCCTAGGGGAGCAACGTGGTGGCTGTGGTTATGCCCAAGCGTTGTGGATCAACCGGGTGCCGGGACCCACAGAACGGCAGAGATTTAGGTAGGTCTCGCATCCATCGGTATGAATATAAGAGCTTGCACCCCTATATAAACCGATACCACCATTATTGGAGGGGCTCTGATTGTAGTCACAAAATCAATCCGTGTCCGAAGAGGACCGTGAAATTAAGCCCTCGTGGCAGGTGTTTACGTTAAACCCCAGACGACATACTGTACGTACACATAGAGCTAATGGAGATGACAAGCCACCGGTTTTGTATAAAGCGTAAAGCGTCCGCCGTAAGCCGTACGCCGTACGTCGACCGCTGTACGCAAAATTGTTTGAAGGCTCGTAGCTCCCAAACCCTTTAAGCTATAAAATTGAAATAGACTGGGTAGGCCCCTTGAAGTGGCCAAGTTTGTAGGGGTGGGGGTGTGAGGGGGGAGGAGGGGGAAGTGTTTTAGACGGAAAATTTTGGTTTCTAGATCTCAGCAACCGCTTATGCTTGGAGGCTGAAATTTGGAATTTACATAGAGCTTCAGTAGTGGACCCATTTGCAAAAAAATTGCCGGTATAGGTGAAGAGGTTTGGGAGTGGGGGGAAAAATAATGCGTCTGAAACGCAAAAAAGGTGAGATCGACACTTTCTAAAATCCATATCTCCTACACGGTCAATACCACAAAATTTAAACTTAATAAATATCTGTAGGTATACTAGAAGAATGGATCAGAAACAAAAATTTGAGTGGGGGCAGTGGCGTACGGGAGTGGGGGGTAAAAAACTTTAGATTACGATATCTCACGAACCAATTGCACTAGACAAATAAAATTTGGTTTGTGTATAAAGGTTGACAAATAAAGTTTGCTGAAAGCAAAATTTTTTAAGGGGGCGGTGGAGCATGAAAGTGGAGGGGATAAGAATTTTTCTAAAAAATCACGTCTCATATCTCAAGAACAGTGTAAGATAAAAGCTTAAAATTTTTACCAGAAGTAGGACTAATAGACCCCTAGCAGAAAACAAAATTTTGGAAGTGTGGGTGTAGTGGGTGAGGGTGGGGGAGGGTGAAAAGGAAAAAGTTCCGATTTTAATATCTCGACAACCTATTATGATATGGAGCTGAAACTTGGTATTTAGATAGAACTATATTAGTAGCATTTTGGAAAAATATAATTTTTTATAGGGGTAGTATGGTACGGGGGTGGGGGGTGTTTTTCCTATCTATAGAACGGCTTATGCTACAAAGTTGAAACTCAGTATGTGTATGTAAATCAACTAGAAAACTAATTTAGATAAAAAAAAATTTTAAGTATCCATTGGCGTTCGGAGGGGGGGCAAAAAAATGATCAGTGAAAATGAAATGCATATATTTTTACGGTTTTCGTCATATCTATTAGGTCTTTCCAAATATTGAGTTCATTTTTATTCTACGGCTTCTTCATGTAAATACCTAGAAAGCGTTTTCAGGATTTTTTAAAATTCGACCCCTAAGGGGGTGCAAAGGGGGTTTTAAACTTTTTCACGAATTCTACTATATCCCCACGTCTTATCAGATATCGAATATCTTTTTACTTTCACGTGCTTGTGTAATAGTCGGCTAAAACCTGTTTTTAAGTTTTTTCCTTTTTCAGCCCCTAAGAGGGTATAAACGGTTTGATCACGTTTTCACGAGTTCCGTCATTTCTTTTAGAAGTAATAAGAAATTGAATTGGTTCCTACTTTCTCGTATTGTCTTCATATTTATTTATTAACTCCTTTCATGATTTTTGGATATTCAACCCCCAAGTGGGTGTAAGGAGGTTGCATATCTGGTGATATATCGAATTCATTTTTACTTCCTAAGGTTTCCTATATAAAAAAACCAAAAAGTGAATTTCAGTATTTTAGATATTCAATCCTAATGGGTGTAAGGGGGTTGTATGCTTTTCAAAGTTTCGACATATTTCTTAGGTTCAATGAGATATTAGATCGCTTTTCATTTCCACAGACTTTTTATATAATCGCCTACAAACCCATTTCTCAATTTTTTTATATTCAACCCCCAAGGGTTTGTACATGGTTTCACAAGTTTTGCCATTCCTTAGTTCTGATGAGATATAAAATTGATTATTACGGCCAACCAATTCACGATTTTTCGAATTTCCAGAACCCAGGAGGTGTGAAGTGTTTGCTTAAGTTTTCACAAATTTTTCAAAATCCGTCTTGTCTCATGAGATATCAAGTTACTTCTTATGAAATCGTCTAAAAACCTGTTTCACAATTTTTTCGAAATTCAAACCGCAAGTGGAAGTAATGGGTTTGTATACGTTTTAACAATTCGTCATATCTCTTAACTTTTCAATGTTTAATCGGCTAAAAATCTCTATTTTAAATATTTTTATATTAAGAACAAAAATAATTTTCCAAGAAATCTAATAATCTCGAAGCAACTCATGATACACTCCGACTTTGACCGCTCCCGAACTTTGACCCGAAAAATAATAAAGTTTCGCCCAGACCATTGGCAGATTTTTTATGTTTCAGATCGATCGATCTGAATAGCGAATAACGACGGCTGCTTGGACGGCATCAACGCAATTTGAATCGACACCCGGCGATCCCAGACTGCTCGAAACGCCGCCACCACCGTCCTGTCCAACGATACCTGCAGCCGTGGCTGCCATCAGCGACATTCGATTCGCGTGCAAATCGTCGACGACACCGTACTGCGACGCTTGCAACGAACCGCCATTATTACCGCCCCGTAAAATATCACTCAGTTTGCTGCTACAATTGTTGTTGTTATTGTTGTTGATGAGAAGATTACCGCCCGGATCGGATCCGGTCGAAGATAGCCGTCCATTACCGGACGAGCTTTCCGAGTGGGCAGATGGCGAAGCGCACATTGAATTGGCGCCAATTGCTAGCAGGCCGGAACTCGATGCCGAAACAGCAACGGCTGTGGCTAGAAGAGTGTCCCGCTCGCGACGCTCGGCCGCCGCTCGTGATAGCACGTACTGCGCGGCAAATTGATGCTTCGAATTCATTCGCATGTGTTCCATGTGCGTTAGAAGTCCTGTGGGAGGTGGAACCGGGGGGAAGTCAAAGTTTATCATTGTTTGTAGGGTTCTCTGCCACCTTGGGTCGTTTCGGACGTTCCTTACGGACGAACTCCCTTGCACAAAGGGGTAAATGGGGTCTTGACCCGGCAACCCAGTGATAAGTTGTTTTAATCATTTAATTAAAACATTTAGTTTATTCAGCTGTTTGTATTCAATTGTTTAAAAATGATTTATTTATTCTGACAATTATCACTGTTATTATTTAATCAATTTTTATACATTAAAGAATACCATATGACTGATTTATTTAAATTTAATTATTTTACAATCATATATGCTCAAGTTTGAATTATAAACTTTTAATTGATTATAATTAAAGATATTTTATTCGATTTTAAATGATCTTATTGATTCAGCGGTTTTTATTAAACTGACTTTTTCTTTTTCCATATTTTATTTTATTTCTTCAAAAAGAATTCCGAGTACTTGATCTCTATACTATAATGATGAGATCAAGTACACTGAATATAATTTAATAATTATGCTACAGTGAATTTCTATATTTTTAAATGTGCAAAGTATTTGAAAACGGAACCACCACATACCCTTTCCGTAGAGACAACGTTCAATATTTGACTGAGCGATTTCTAGTAACAAGCGTGGTCCTGTATTTCCTTTTTTTTAATTGAAATCGATGTTTCAGATCGTCGCTATTCGCATCGAGTATTACGGTTTCCTTTCCAGTCGATATGATACCTTTTGTTCCAAAATCTGATTGTTGATGAGTTTGTAGAGGAGCAGTCGGCAGTAGCAATGTTTTCTTCGCGGTTCTGCATTTTGTGCTTGTTTGACTTTCGTGAGAAGCTCTTTAGCTGATTGAACACAGCGTTGTGAAGAATCATGTCGAAGCCGTCACGTCTCCGGTTGAGAATTCGGGCCGAAAGGACACAACGCGGCAAGCGTTACGCACTGTCAGTCTTGGGACAAATTAAACTGAAAAATTTACTTCGGAAAAGAAGAAGGATGCTGTTAAAACGTTCAACAATTTGTTTAGTACTTGACTTTAATAATTTCAATAAAAAAATATGAAATGTATTATAAAAGTAATAAATGATTTCATGGAGTATGATTATCAGTTTGATCCTTTATGAAACATTATTTGCGGAAATTTAGGCGGTTCACCATGAAGCCCATTGGATTCCCAAACTTGAATATAATCGTCTATAGTAAGTACGACCAAATGTTGATATGTCGAAAATGTGGTTTCGATTGTTTTTGCCAGATTCGTGATTGGTGCAATGGTACACTGTTAATTTTCCGGATTTATGACCGAACCATAACACGTTCGAGTTAAAATAGGATCCACATGCACTTATTTCGTCCACGGGATCATTGTATACGAGTGGTTTCGAGCTATTGATCGAATCGTTTAGTGAATGTATCCGCACTATTGAGTCGTCATGATTCCACGATACTAGATTATAGTCGGACTCAGTTCCAAGCATTATACACATTTTTATCGATAATCCGCATATCATAATTTTGCTTCCAAACGAAATCAAATTCGAAAATGGAGAATCAACATTTTTGTAGACATATTTTCGGATCTTCGAGCTGCGGCGATCCCGTGTAGACATTCTAGCGTAAACCTTTAACGGACGTTATCACAGACGGCTGATGAGAACTGTAATTTAGTTCATTTGAACAATCGTGCGCAGTCTTGAAAAGTTACTTGGGCATTTGCCCATAAGTTTTGATCATAGTTTGAAATGCTTGCTTCTCAATCGGGTCGGCAATATCGGCAATATCGGCAAAATCGAATTCCGAATAAGCCTATGAATGTACGGATTTAATATTTTTCGGATAAAATAAAATAAATCAAACTCACAGCTGGATGAAAAACATTGATTGCATTAACTGCTGCAGTTCCAGTTTGCTTATATCCAAAAATTAAATCTATCCAATGATGTAAATTCTTACGGACCATCTCGGATTCTAGTGCTTGCCGATGAATAAGAACGAAGAGTCGCGCATTGTTTTTTTTTTTTTTTTTTTAATGGCTGAATTAATCCCATGTCTAGGGCACACTTTCTCAGTCCGAAGAGCTGGAGGCAGTACAGTTTCACAGCTCATCGAACTGGAAAAATTTCACCATATCAACATACTCATGCTGTATGCTGACATTGGGCTCAACTTGATGTGGCATAAGTGCTCCTCAGTCAGTACAGTGAACTGGTATTAGAGGTAACACAAAATGACACACCCACCTAAATTAAAGAATTCAAAAAATTAATATAATAAGAAAGGTGAGAAAAAAAAAAAAAAAAAGAATAATAATAATAATAATTATAATAACAAAGATAAAAAAGAAAAAAAAAAGAATTAACGGAATAATCCAAGGATAAAAATAAAAAAAAGAGGAATTTGGAAAAACATAATGAAAAGAAAAAAAAAAATAAAGAACAAAAAACAAAAATCTAACATGTAACACTAGAGATTAACGGGGTTAAAGAAAAAGAAAAAAAAAGGAAACAACAACAGTATTAGTTAGCCAAGAATCACGCACCATGACAAAACAAACCTTCACCATTCTTTCTTTCTATTTTTTTTTATGCTCTATTTTTTCACGGCATATTGTTGATATGTAGCTTCACTAGTTTTTTCAGATGCCCGATATTTTTTGCAAGCTGAATATTGCTAGGCAACGCATTAAATTCTAAGATAGCTTCAAAAAGTGGATCATTCCTTTTTCTAGATGTTCTCGGACAATATTGCTGTCTAATTGAATTTGCACTTCGTGTATTGAAGTTGTGTACATCTTGGCTATATGTAATTTTGATCGAGGTTTTAATAAGACCGTTTTTTACACTGTAGATTATCTTTATTCTCTCTAACCTTACAAGTTGATGGATGCTCAGTTTCTTATAGGTAATGTAAAGTTCCTCCGATGGCGTAAGCTTGGGTAGATTATAAACTGCTTTAATGGCCTTGTTCATTATCCTATAAATTTTATCCAGGTTATTTTTTGAAGTTTGACTCCAAATTATTAGACCGTAAGTTATGTTAGATAAGATAAATGAGTTGTAGAGGGTCTCCTTTATGTGGGTATGTAGGTAATTACTCCTTCTTATAACTCCTATGATCGGAGCAATTTTTTTCCTTATGCTGTTGATGTGCGGTGTCCAGCTTAATTTATCATCGATAGTTAGTCCTAAATATTTAGTGAGATTGACTCGTGTTAGAGGAATTCCATCGATTTGCGGCTTGAGGTCAATGTTAAGCTTATTGTTCGAACACCAAGCTGGCAAGCTCACGTGATTAACTATTTCACCGCACTGTCGCGCACCAAAATTAAAGAATATTTCTGGTAAGCAGAAAAATTTCGGAATCAATTCTTTTACATCTGTAGGCGAGTCCTTGCTCGCTAAACTCCACGTCGTATGCAACGAATGGAATGTTCTGTCGGGTATATCAAAATTGTTACCTACAAACATATAGAATTCACTTTAAAACCAGATGGAAAACAATTGGACATTTAATTTAATTTGAACTGCAGTGATATGGTTTCATATGCCATGTACCTAAACTGGACATCGAAGAGTTGATATATTTGAAAAGAAGTAAAATTGAGTGTAGTATGATCAAACATGTAAAAAAGATGTGCATCTTACCGCATAGTTAGTAATTTAATGCTGTTCATTTTCGTCGTGTTGAACAGCAATCGTCTTCTCCAACTTCCGATAACTACATTTCTGCGTCAAATCCAAACAGTTCGTTTTGTAATCGGATAAAATCCACGGAAATACTGGATATTGCATTAGATCATTATAAGTTCGACCTGAGATCTGATTCAATGCCATTAAGTAATGTTCTTGGGACTAATTAAACTGAAAAATTTACTTGATCACTTTCACGTTGGATGACATTTTTGAAATGTCAACTGAGAAATGTCATAAATTTGACGGTAACCATAAGTTTAGTACTACTTCGGTATGGAAGTGTGTGTGCGCGAAATTAAGGTTTTCTTTTATAAATTTCAATATATTATCAATTTCTTTAATGGAAATTTTCAATTTTATACCGAAAAGTAAATTATTTAGAATTATTATAAGGAAAGTCCCCGATAAAATTAAAAAAATTTAAAATTACTGGTTTTCGACCTGAGCATGCATCGGCCAAACCTAAGGTAGGGTGAGTAGTGTGAGTGCGTATACAGGAACCTTAATCATGCCTTGGAATATCCTGAAACTTTTTAGAAAAAATATACGTAATAAAATTCGTAAGGAGTGTCTAATGATTAAACTTCACTGAAAATAAAAACTCAAACACGAAATACGTCGCTATCAAAATGTCATTTGACTTGACGCATGTGTGTGGCTACGCAGGTGATATCCCTTTCTTACATTTTGTGATAGATGGATGTAGAAAATGTATTGAACTTTCCTTACATTTACGAGTATACGGAGTCTTTTGTAGCTGAGTATATGCCATCTCTATCGTACACATGGACTTATATGTCCGTTGAAAATGTGTATTAGTAAATTAGTATAGTAAATTTCACGACTATTCGATAGTGATGGTTCGCTGGTGGGGAACCTTACTCACATTTCCAAGGAGACGGTTTTCGTTCGCTGTCCCTTTCTTACACATGGAACTCAATGGCTGTAGAAAATGTGTAGAATTTCGATTAGTTTTCTACAGGTACTATCTACCTGTTGGGTAGTATACGAAACTTTGCCTGCTGGGCTGTTACCATTTCTCAAAAGTTAAAAACAAAAGATGATCATTTCAATAAATAAACTGCGTTGTAGAGATAATTACCGAGACCGATACCTTTTGCCTTAGTGCATGTAATTACATTATATCATGTAAAGGTAGATACGGGTACCGACTTTGCATCTATATATGTAAAACACATCCAAAGTCGGACCCAATATCTACCATTACGTAAAACATATGAACAACTTTTAAAATGCCCGGTCACCGTAATTACCTTCACAGGGTGTGTCAATTTACAATATCAGTGGAGATACAGGGTGGTCATGAAAAGGATTTCGGACCTGTACCCTCACTCACTTTAAACGTTATATCTTGAAAACTAATAATCAGAATTCGAAGTGTTATAACTTGTATTTAGGGAATCGAATTACCTTTCTTTTGATGTAACAGTTCAAATTATAACTGCACCCGATATTGAGATATTTTCTTCAAAATTAAAATTTTGGCTACTTCAACCCTAAAAATTAAGTGATCAATGTAGTTTTTCTGAGAAAATCCCATTATAAAAATGTCAGTTTAATTTTTTTTTTATTTGTAATATTATTCGCATTTATTCGGAAGTAATTTTTGGTTAATTGCAGAGCGTAAAGAACTATTGTTGTTTTCAGAAAGTCGTCAGCACCTATTACTATAACTAGAACGGTCTATATTTAGTATGTCATTTAAAATATGTTGGCTGAGGTAGTGGTAGTTTTATAAGGATTTCTTAACTAGGTACACTTATCACCTACCTACCTAGAAATAGTGTTTCTAGGTAGGTAGGTGATAATGACTACTCTTTTGATAGTTTTCTGTGTATCCCTGAAAAGGTAATTTTGGTTTAGATTAGTTAGGCTGTTAAAAAATCGGAACAAGCGAAATATCTAGGCCTGATCTTGGATAGGAAGCAAAATTGGAAAGACAATGTTGGAGAGCGTATTCAAAAGGCCAATAACGCGCTTTTTGCGTGTAGATATGCCGTTGGAAAGAGTTAGGGTCTGAAACCATGATTACACCAATTTTGAACAGCCAAAAAGAACGCGTTAGTGTAGAAATATGACGATAAAATTTTGAGCTTTTTTATTTGCTTGATTTTTTCACTTCTGTCAAGGCAAATTTGTTGATATACTATATTCTTACATGTATTCATTGAAAACAGTATTTCCCTGAATACTAAAAGTCAATTTTATCTGCATGCAGACATCAATTTTGACAGATGGAAAGAAATTACATCTGCTATGACGTCACTCGTCAAAAAGAACAGCAAAAGTGTATACTTTCTGTAAATGTAATGTAAAGGTAGATATCGGCACCGCTGCTGAAGCGGTGAAAAAAAAGGCAATTATTTCAATGACAGTGAAGGTGAAATAAAACTATGCTTAATTCGCGTGTTGTAAGGATGATTACCGGGACCGGTGCCCGCAAACACCCTAACATATCAAAATGTGGTACCGATATCTAGCATTACATAGAAGAAATTAAGTAATTTCATTTCTGAAATAAATAATTTAAGCGGTCTCCGTTTCTACTACTAGATATAATATCTTGGTCTTCGTATTAACTGTCGGACATACGAAAGCTAAAATCCTTTATATTTTCTTACGTGGTGTATACAAAGTGTTTTAATTAAGTTTATACAGGGTGTAATTAGCACTGAGGTTCAAACGAAAATGGGAGATAGAGGAACTTGTCCTGAGTAGAAAATCGTTCTACACATACTCCCGTTTTTGCACCGTTAAGGAGATAGCGCGATTTTAAGGACGAAGGATTTTCATCGTACCTGTGATCACTGTTTGATCTCTAACTTCTGCTGTACTTAGCGTAACGTAATAATTCTGGGCTCGTTGGAAAGGACACAAATTCTTCTTTCTACTGTGTCAATCCGTGTTATACTTTTTGAGAAAAATTTATTTAAATGACACAAAAATAATAAAAAAAAATAAAAAAATACAAAAAAGTCCTGTTTTCTCCAAGAAGGACCTAATTAACCACCAAATTTTATTACATTTTCGGAAAGCCCATAAAATTTCACTTTACGTTTGATAACAGAATTTCTTCATAGGTTGAATTGTAAAGGAGCGGCGCTAACAGTTATCAAGCACGTTCCCTTCAAGTAAATCTGGTCTGACACCCGTCATTCGCCGAAGGAGTATGATTAATAATAGTGAGGACGAAATAAAAGAGTTGAAGTATAGTTTATTACGTTTATTTAGTTTACTACGTTTACAAATAATTTTCAACATGTCCGCCGTTGTGGACCAAGCAGAAGTGGTATCGCCGACGAATGGCATTGGTGGGGTTCACATGCAGTAGTTGGGCTCGTAACTGATCGCATGCTTCGGTGATACGGGAAATGAGCTGTTCTCGTGTATGAATTTCCTCTGCGTAGACGATGCTTTTCAAATACCCCCAGACATAAAAGTCCATGGGAGTTAAGTCGGGAGATCATGGAGGCCATGCAATGGGACCGCCATGACCAATCCATCGATCTCGAAAATTCGCGTCGAGCCACCGACGGACATTAGCACCATAATGCGCTGGCGCTCCATCGTGCTGGTACCAAAACCTGACCAGTACACGGAGTGGTATATCCTCTATGAGGTCTGATAAAGTTTCCTCCAAAAATTCGGCATAATTGGTGGAATTGAGAATTGGGGGAAGAAATACCGAACCGATGAAAGTTCTGCCGATGATGCCAGCCCAAACATTCACACTGAAGCGATGTTGATGGGACGTATTTCGGCTGGTATGGGGATTTTCACGTGCCCACACATGCATATTGTGGAAATTTTGTATGCCATCGCGGGTGAATTGCGATTCGTCGGTCCAGAGAATTCTTCCGAAAAACGCTGGATTTTCGTCTGCTCGCAGTAACATGGTACGACAAAAGTCTCGCCGATGTTCACGATCACCGGGCAACAATTGTTGCACCGGTGTATTGTGATAGGGATACAGTCCTTCTCCTTGCAGAATTCGGAACACTTGCATGTGGTTGATGCCTAATCGATGGCCAATGCGCCGGGTGCTTACCGTGGGGTCCCTAGCCGCGATGCGCAGTATGCGCTCCTCCGTGGCCACAGGTACCGAGTGTCGCCGTCCTGGATGTTGTGTCTCCCGCCACGGCTGCAGTGCACCTCGTTCACGAAGGTTCCGATGAATGCTGATGAACATCCGATAATGGGGGTACCGAGATCTGTCCGGATACCGTTCCCGGTAAACTCTTTCGGCTCGCCTGGCATTCCCGTCGCACAACCCATACACGAAGTGCATGTCTGCCATTTCTTCCGTTGTAAAAGACCTCCTATTGCTTGCCACGTTGCTCGTAATGATGTCTATGACATTCTGTTTGCTGCTGCTTCCTCCCGATGCTTTATCGCAGAAAAATCTACGTAGGACGAAGTCATTCCTGTTCCTTAAGGGAGCAGGTAAACTCCACGCCCTACTTAAATGGATATTACTTAATTGACTTAAATAGATGTTAGTTAATTTACTTAAATGGACGCTATCTAATTAGTTGTCATATTTTTACTTACCTGTAACATAATTTCCACACATAAGAGCAATACGTGTATTGTTAACATGGTTGCACATTACTGCATCTGTTTTGCGGTAAATTCTATGTTTAGCAGTATTTCCAACATGTGCAGGGAACTCACTTGTTGTTGCAAATATGAAGAAATTGTGTTATCAAACGTACAGTGAAATTTTATGGGCTTTTCGAAAATGTAATAAAATTTGGTGGTTAATTAGGTCCTTCTTGGAGAAAACAGGACTTTTTTGTATTTTTTTTAATTTTTTATTATTTTTGTGTCATTTAAATGAATTTTTCTCAAAAAGTAAAACACTGATTGACACAGTTGATAGCAATTAGAAAGAAGAATTTATGTCCTTTCCAACGAGCCCAGAATTATTACGTTACGCTAAGTACAGCAGAAGTTAGAGATCAAACAGTAATCACAGGTACGATGAAAATCCTTCATCCTTAAAATCACGCTATCTCCTTAACGGTGCAAAAACGGGAGTATGTGTAGAACGATTTTCTACTCAGGACAAGTTCCTCTATCTTCCATTTTCGTTTGAACCTCAGTACTAGTTACACCCTGTATACATCAATTTCCAAATGTAGATCGATGTATACTATCTGTGCCATATGTACACTCGGACCCCATATTCACCCTTTGACATATAAATATAAATGCAATATTTACCTTCAAAAATAAAATATATAAATGTATATATGTATGTATAAAACTATTCATGGAAAAGCATATATTAATGCAGAACAAAAATAAACCTAATATTGTTACTAAATTATGTAACCTTAAATAAACAAAATTCGGGGAGTCCTGAAGTCTCGATGCACCTCAGGCAGGCATAAACTGCTCTCATTTCCTTGCGTACACCTTTATTATTAATAATCAGAAAGTGTATATTTTAACGGTTCCAATTGTTGTTGAGCGAGCTCTGCATAATCAGGGAATTAGGGAAAAAAATATGGAAATTGAAATTCTTAAATTATGTTTCTTTGTACAATAATACGAGAGCCGCTTCAGGGTGATCCCTTTTAACAAACAAAATTATTCAGAAGGCCATGAACAAAAATCATTGCCGACGGAATTAATCCGGATAAAATTTCGCGAGAGACCAAACCGAGTTCTTATACGCGAAGCTAAATCATGATGTCACAAACAACGACATTCGGGAGATGATATTATTTTGTACATCGACGCCGCTTGGCGGATAGTCGTCGCGAACACGTCCGATCAGCTTTCTAATGTGAGGCTTTTCTTCATTCCAACTAGTTAGATCCCAAAAGCGAATCTGCATTTAAGATGCACTAGCAAACCTCAAAAAAAATGAACGCGCGACATAAATTAAAACTCAATTCACCTATACTTGCTAATTACAGGATGAACAATGAAAAAAAACTTAGTACCGCAGTTTTCCCTCATTTACAAACGAGTTAAGTGTTAGGTTTGACTAAAAAAAAACCCAAGAACCAAAACTGTTCAGTCGATGCCTTATCACAATCGATGAAATAATTTTATTAATTGGTGCTTTTGCTGTAACGTGAATACATATTTACTATCTTTAAGCCGTTTAACCAACTAATATGCCTCAATTTAATATTCGCCGTACTATATGCAATCATAATGCATTAGGAAATATGTTGCACTTGCTACCGACTAGAGATGGGAAATTCGGATCTTTTCAATGAGCCGGTTCACAGGATCTCGTTCTTTTCATTGAACCGGCTCTTTGAGCCGGTTCAAAAGATCCAGGTGGATCTTTTGCACTGCCGTACAAGGGGACTGCATATGAATATTGAAAAACCGAAAACTAATTTAAAAAAAAAAAATTGTGAATAAATTATGAGCTTTAATGAAAATACTCAAAGTTGATTATTTTAAGGCAGTGCTGGGTATTGCGGGAAATAATAGGAAACTAGTTTTAAAAAATTTTGGCTCTAGTCCTGGATTTGACGGCATAACAATTGAATGTCTAAAAATATTAAAAGATTTTATCTCAAAGCCTCTTACATACTTAATTATTTTTAACCTGTCGAAGAGTGTATTCCCTAAAATTTAGTAAATAAGTTACAAATATTGACTTATTTCCTCAATATACGAGAATATCGTTGGAAAAATAATTGAAAAGGTTGCAAAGTAGAAATTAATGAGTTTCTTTAAAAGACATAGAATATTAAACTAAAGTGAAAATATTTCTATGGCAAGAGCGAAGCGCACGTCAGCCTAACATGAACGCGAAAATAGAGTTTTAATCCCTTTAGCCCTGCAAATTTTGAGATAGCGATATCTTTTAATTTCGAATCGAGCGGGGAGTAAAACAAATTGAAATTGACTTAAAAGTGAAAATACCATTAATGAAAAATGTAAATTTTCATTTTGGAGTTTTGGTGTCCAGTAATACTTTTTCCTAAATATATCTTCCATCTCCTCTTTTCAATTTATAATCTTTAATCTTTAATATTCCATCTTCAATCTTCAATTTTCAATCTTCAATCTTCAATCTTCAATTTTCAATCTTCAATTTTCAATATTCAATCTTCAATCTTCAATCTGCAATTTTTAATCATCAAACTTCAATCTTCAATTTTCAATCTTCAATCTTCAATCTTCAATCTTCAATCTTCAATCTTCAAACTTCAATCATGAAACTTCAATCATCAAACTTCAATCATCAAACTTCTATCATCAAACTTCAATCATCAAACTTCAATCATCAAACTTCAATCATCAATCATCAATCATCAATCATCAATCATCAATCATCAATCATCAATCATCAATCATCAATCATCAATCATCAATCATCAATCATCAATCATCAATCATCAATCATCAATCATCAATCATCAATCATCAATCATCAATCATCAATCATCAATCATCAATCATCAATCATCAATCATCAATCATCAATCATCAATCATCAATCATCAATCATCAATCATCAATCATCAATCATCAATCATCAATCATCAATCATCAATCATCAATCATCAATCATCAATCATCAATCATCAATCATCAATCATCAATCATCAATCATCAATCATCAATCATCAATCATCAATCATCAATCATCAATCATCAATCATCAATCATCAATCATCAATCATCAATCATCAATCATCAATCATCAATCATCAATCATCAATCATCAATCATCAATCATCAATCATCAATCATCAATCATCAATCATCAATCATCAATCATCAATCATCAATCATCAATCATCAATCATCAATCATCAATCATCAATCATCAATCATCAATCATCAATCATCAATCATCAATCATCAATCATCAATCATCAATCATCAATCATCAATCATCAATCATCAATCATCAATCATCAATCATCAATCATCAATCATCAATCATCAATCATCAATCATCAATCATCAATCATCAATCATCAATCATCAATCATCAATCATCAATCATCAATCATCAATCATCAATCATCAATCATCAATCATCAATCATCAATCATCAATCATCAATCATCAATCATCAATCATCAATCATCAATCATCAATCATCAATCATCAATCATCAATCATCAATCATCAATCATCAATCATCAATCATCAATCATCAATCATCAATCATCAATCATCAATCATCAATCATCAATCATCAATCATCAATCATCAATCATCAATCATCAATCATCAACCATCAATCATCAATCATCAATCATCAATCATCAATCATCAATCATCAATCATCAATCATCAATCATCAATCATCAATCATCAATCATCAATCATCAATCATCAATCATCAATCATCAATCACCAATCATCAATCATCAATCATCAATCATCAATCATCAATCATCAATCATCAATCATCAATCATCAATCCTCCATCCTCCATCCTCCATCCTCTATCCTCCATCCTCCATCCTCAATCCTCAATCCTCAATCCTCAATCCTCAATCCTCAATCCTCCATCCTCCATCCTCCATCCTCCGTCCTCCGTCCTCCATCCTCCACCCTCCATCCACCATCATTCATCCTCCATCATCCATCATCCATCCTCCATCCTCCATCCTCCATCCTCCATCCTCCATCCTCCATCCTCCATCCTCCATCCTCCATCCTCCATCCTCCATCCTCCATCCTCCATCCTCCATCCTCCATCCTCCATCCTCCATCCTCCATCCTCCATCCTCCATCCTCCATCCTCCATCCTCCATCCTCCATCCTCCATCCTCCATCCTCCATCCTCCATCCTCCATCCTCCATCCTCCATCCTCCATCCTCCATCCTCCATCCTCCATCCTCCATCCTCCATCCTCCATCCTCCATCCTCCATCCTCCATCCTCCATCCTCCATCCTCCATCCTCCATCCTCCATCCTCCATCCTCCATCCTCCATCCTCCATCCTCCATCCTCCATCCTCCATCCTCCATCCTCCATCCTCCATCCTCCATCCTCCATCCTCCATCCTCCATCCTCCATCCTCCATCCTCCATCCTCCATCCTCCATCCTCCATCCTCCATCCTCCATCCTCCATCCTCCATCCTCCATCCTCCATCCTCCATCCTCCATCCTCCATCCTCCATCCTCCATCCTCCATCCTCCATCCTCCATCCTCCATCCTCCATCCTCCATCCTCCATCCTCCATCCTCCATCATCCGCGAACCTTAAAGATACAGGAGCCGTGATGATCCGCGAACCGCAAAGATCCGTCAAGATCTGTTGAGCCGTCGAGATCCGCGAACCGCAAAGATCCGTCAAGATCTGTTGAGCCGTCGAGATCCGCGAACCGTAAAGATCTGTTGAGCCGTCGAGATCCGCGAACCGCAAAGATCCGTAAAGATCTGTTGAGCCGTCGAGATCCACGAACCGCAAAGATCCGTAAAGATCTGTTGAGCCGTCGAGATCCGCGAACCGCAAAGATCCGTAAAGATCTGTTGAGCCGTCGAGATCCGCGAACCGCAAAGATCCGTAAAGATCTGCTGAGCCGTGCAGATCTGTTGAACCGTCGAGATCTGTTGAACCGTTGAACCGTAAAGATCCGTTGAACCGGCTCAGATTCGTTGAACCGGCTCAGTTGGATCTTCTGCTTGAGTCGGTTCATTGAGCCGGCTCAGATCTGAGTTACCCATCTCTTCTACCGACTAAATGTAGTTAAGCCGAAATTAAAATTGTGCTGTTGAAGACAGTAATCTACGCTTATACGCTGTAAACGTCCTGATAACTTTCTGTTCCTCTAACCTCCCCATACTGGACGTAAAAGGCTTAGAACTTGGACAATTAAACCGCGTAATGTGCATTTTTCTGATGGAAAAAAAATTATAAAAGAAACATTTGAAATTGAAAAATAAATAATCCATCAACTTGGTGTCATGGTGGAGAGATCCGATTATAGCCATGCACAATTGTCATTGTTCAACGCTGTTAACAACATTTTCACTGGCTACTAGCAGCCTCTGTTTATCAGGCTGTTATTAACAGCGGATGAGCATACGCAGGCGAGCGCCGCATCAAAAAAACATGGAAATCATCCAAAATTATAACCGCTAATCAAGTTTAATGAACTAACAAACGAATACAATTTCTATCAATGCATCAATGTGGGTGTACATTAACTAAGCGCATACTCCAATCGGAACTATAAGCTGGTCAGAAATAAATTGTTTTATTCGACCTACTGAATTATGCGCTCCTGTTAACCTAGAAATGAAATTTCTCGAGAAAACATAATTATTTTCTTGTACCATCTTGAGTGAGGTACTACTGAATTGAATTTTAAGACAAGCAATGGTTCATTTAAACACAATGTCTTCGGAATATTGGTTGGCGCGGCATCTCTACAGGACCATTCTCACTTGTATTAAATTTGCTAACCGAACATTCCAAGTCGTCAACATCAAAACACTAACTACAGCTTGCAAAATTGGGAATACCCCTTTTACCGAAATTTAAAATTAATAAAAATACTTAAAGAAACCGAAAAGCCAGCCGTTATTACATTTGGGCGCCACTGAAACGAGACGATCTTCGTGCTAAGACGGCGGTCGTCCCGTCTTCAGATTAACGGTTCCCCCTGGATCTGGACAGCACATTTTGCCGGCTGCTCAGGAACGTGGGAGTGGGTGATTTTTCATTTCGATCCAGAGGGAGTCCCCGTCTTTGTGAGTGCTGTATATACAGGGTGTAACTAGTACTGAGGTTCAAACGAAAATGGGAGATAGAGGAACTTGTCCTGAGTAGAAAATCGTTCTACACATACTCCCGTTTTTGCACCGTTAAGGAGATAGCGCGATTTTAAGGACGAAGGATTTTCATCGTACCTGTGATCACTGTTTGATCTCTAACATCTGCTTATGGACTTATTTGTATTTTTTTTTAATTTTTTATTATTATTGTGTCATTTAAATGAATTTTTCTCAAAAAGTATAACACTGATTCACACAGTTGGTAGCAATTAGAAAGAAGAATTTGTGTCCTTTCCAACGAGCCCAGAATTATTACGTTACGCTAAGTACAGCAGAAGTTAGAGATCAAACAGTGATCAAAGGTACGATGAAAATCCTTCATCCTTAAAATCGCGCTATCTCCTTAACGGTGCAAAAACGGGAGTAAGTGTAGAAGGATTTTCTACTCAGGACAAGTTCCTCTATCTCCCATTTTCGTTTGAACCTCAGTACTAGTTACACCCTGTATAAGTAAAAAAAGCTAAATGAAAGAAAAGATGGGGAAATAAGAACATAGAAATCTGAAATTGGGAAAGGGAAAGGTCAACATACGACCGAGGATGACCCTACAGAGCTCACGCAACTACCGCTTACTTACTTTTCCCGCACAACATCCCGCTAAACACGGGACTACACCATGTACCTACAGGTATTTCACTTGCGAAATGGAGGTCATCTACCTCTGATGCAATCGATCTTCCAGAACTCCCTCGTTTTCCTTAGCCTACCGTCATCTTCGCTCTTTTATTTATCAATAAAAAAAACAACATCTAATAAACGAGTACTTACGCGCTCAAACTAAAACAACTTGAAAGGTTACAAATATATTCACATATCTGGATCATTGAAATAGCTAAATAGGTGTAAGTGTAGTGTGTAAGTAATGTATTATAATCCAACAAAAAAATAGTATATATAAAAAAAACGATAATCTTGTGTATTTCTGCTTAAGACTGTGGTACCTGATGAGTTGGGGCCCTTGCTGCTTCTGCTTCGACGTTTTATTTTTTTCTTCTTTTATCCAACTCCACTTTATTGTATTTATTATCGATTTATTTAATTATTTGGGGTAATGTTAATTTTTTCTTTCTTTTGTCCACTTCCACTTTATTGTATTTATTGTCGATTTATTAAACTATTAGTTATTTATTTATTTAATAAAAACCTCTCGAGACGTCCGACTTCTTTCGCTTTCAAAACTTTTCTCTTCTCCTCCAAAAGAAAACTCCAAAAAAAAACAAACCCCCAAAAACATTTTTTTACTGCTTCTTTCTTTTTTCCAGTCATTCCCATTCACCTCCAACATTTTTGGCGCGCAATTCTCGTTATTATTCCTTTTCGGTTTTTGTTTTCCTAATTTCCTCACAGAGGGCACTCATTTTTAATACCAGCGGTTTATATTTTTAATTTATCTTACACTTACAAGAAACTAATAAAAAACTTTCGGGGCGTGTTGGTTTGAGGGATGAGAAAAAAAACATAACTATGAAAATATAAATTTAATTATGACTATAGAAAATTACAAAAAACAGAAGTTATAATAAAATAAAATAATAATAATAAAAAAAAATGTGTACATACATATAGACTCATATATACCAAAGTAATAGAAGAAAAAATTAGAAAGAGAAAAATTAAATTTGAAATTCGTCACAATAGGTTTGTTCTTTTTGCCAGGTGAAGTTCACATTTTAGTGTAACTTACACTGAAAATGGGATACAACTTACACTGAAAGTGTAGGGTTTAGATCGCGCAAAAAGAACGGGTTAGTGTAGAAAAATGACAGCTAAAATTCCGAACTTTTTTATTTATTTTATTCTTTCACTTCTATCAATGCAAATTTATTGCCATTCAATATTCTTGCATTTATTCATTCAAAACAGTATTTTCATAAATGCACAAAGTCAATTTTATCTGCATAGAGCCATCAATTCTGACAGATGGCAAAGAAGAAGATCTTACACCAGCTCCCGATCCAGTGTAAGATAGTGTACACTGAGTACACTACACTAGCAAAAAGAACAGCAACCTCTGACGTCACACCGACAAAAAGAACAGCATTAGGGCAGAAAGTGTACACTGAGTACACTACACCGACAAAAAGAACAGACCTAATGATTACATTTGAAATTCGTCACAAAGGTGTGTATTATCTCTTTTCTATAACATCTGATTGTAAGATAATTAGGAGGTTTAAAAAAATATCTTTTATTCAATTAATGGACCATGTTGTACCTTGGAACGTCACACGTGTTGTAGCTTGGAATGGCATAAAATAGCAATCCTGATACAAAACTAACGTGTTTTGACTAACAAAAGTGTTTTTTTTGCAGAAAATGCCTCGCATTAAGAATGGGATTTGTAAGGCTCCCAATGATGCTAAAAATATGTTTTAATTTTCCATTCCATAAATTCAATGTTAAATAAATTACTTATGTACTACATAGTTATCTATTTTAACATATTTTATATTATTTTACCATTTTATGATGAATTTTTTTAATTATGTTTAATAAATATCTCTTTTAGCATTTTCCAAGTTAGTATTTTCTTTATTTTTACCTAATTTGCAAGCGTTCCAAGGTACAACTAGTGCTGTTGAAATTTCAATTTTTTTTCTTTCAAATTTGGAATGATATTGTTCGCTGAAAAAAAAATGTATTATAAGTAAGTGGGTCATTGTTATCCCCTCAAATTTTCATCGCGTTACATGTAGTACATTTTGCATAAAAAAATAAAAAGTGATTTTCGTTCCAAGGTACAGCACCCTCCCCTACTCATTAATTATTTCTAAGTGCTCCTTTACGTTGATTAAACCCTTACGTGGGTCTCGTGCTTTTGAATATACTACAGTATCATCTGCATATAAAAGTGCCTGCGAGAGGCTAGTAGTATGTGGAAAATCGTGGAGAAAAAAGTTGTAGAGTTTGGGACCTGTTACAGAACCTTGCACTACTCCCGATTTAACATCTAAAAAGTCTGAACTTTCGTCACCTATCGTAACAAATAACTTTCTGTTTGTAAAGAAGCTATAGAATAGCCTTAATAGTGGAGCCGGGATATTTTGGGATATCAGTTTATATAGTAGGCCTTTTACCCATACTAGATCGAAGGCTTTTTTAACATCTAAGGAGCAAATTACTGTTGCCTTTTTATCGTTCAGGTTTTTAGTTATATCGGAATGTAATTTCAATAATGCATATTCTGTGGAATGGAATCTCCTAAATTCAAATTGTTCATTCGGAATAATATCATTCGTGTTGCAATATAAGTCAAATTGTTCGGCTAATGCTCTTTCTAAAAGTTTCCCCACATTAGAGACCATTGAAATAGGCCGAAAATTTCCGATATCGTTTGAAGTTTTATTTTTTGCGATCGGAATTAGTTTGGCTACTTTCCATATACTTGGAAAATATCCATTATTAATACAGTTGTTAAAAATTATTAATAGGTACTCCAAACAATTATTAGGTAGTTTTTTTAGGATATAATTCGATATTCCATCTGGTCCGGAGGACTTTTTGTGTTAATTTGACTCAGAACTTCGAAAATTTGCTCGATTTTTAGGAATGACGAGTTATCATACACCTCTTTTGAAGAACAGTTTGAATTGAAAGATATCAGTGGTGAAAATTTGTTGTTCTCCAGGTTACATGACTCGAACTCGAGTACCCTTCGATTTACGATTTCTATATTATCCCGATTATGATTCGGTTCTTTTGCTGAATAGAGATTTGAGTAGAAGTCTTTAAATGCTTCCAGTTTTTCTTGTGTAGTACTGTAGATTTGTCCGCCTACAGAGACTTTATCTATATTGTTAAATGAGGTTTTCCCTATAATTCTATTAATTTCTTTGTATATCTTAGGCCCGGGTGTGAGCTGTTTCAGCTTATTTTGAAATTCGGTATTAAAGTGTATATTGATTTGTTTGTCTACTATCTGTGAAAGTATCCTAGTTTGACTATACAGGGTAACATATTCATTATTTGGTCGATAATAGTTTCGTTTCAAGATACGCTTTAGGTTCCTCCTCCAAATCATTCTAATATCGAACAATGTTTTTATGTTCTCAGGGAGTCTTTCATAAAAATGGTTACATGTAATAAGTTTAGAATGATTTGATATTTCCTCAGTTATGATTTTATTAAAGCTATCAACCTTTGAATCTATTTCCTCATTTGATAAATTCCTGAAGCAGGGAAGAGAGATATTATCAATTTTTTCTTCTACGTCACATTGGAAGTTATTCCAGTTAGTTTCTCGGAATGATACAAATGCTTTTTGGTTTACAATTTCAGGGAAAAAATCGTCGAGACTGATTTTCAAGATCACTGCATAGTGATCCGAAAATGAGGATGTCGTATCACAGCTGTAATTCGGAATGATTTTATTAACCATATTGTTGGAAAGAACAAAGAAGTCGATACAGCTTAAACTTTGGGGAAAGGTTGGTCTATTCGGGTGTACAATAGTTAGATTGCTGCTCGCTAAATTTCGACTAAACCAATTTTTCAATGCTCTTCCATTGTAGTTTATTTGATGATTTCCCCACGATGGGTCTTTGGCATTCCAATCTCCTCCAACAATTACTCCCTGATAATAATTGTTGTCAAATAAAAGATTAATATGTGAAAGAAAATTATTCAAGTCCGTGTCTTTAGTATTTACTCCATGAAAATATATGGAAACTATTAGAATTTTCTTCATTTTGTTTGTATTACCATTTAACTGCACAGAGACTGCAGTGTATGTAATGTTGGGAATATTTAGGTCTACTGGAATTATTTTGTAAGTGTCTTTCCATAGTAGGGCAGTTCCTTGTAAATTATCATTTCGACTTACGCTATAATGTGATACGTTTAGTCTGTTTTGACTTTTCAAGTGAGTTTCACATAGCAGAAGGAGATCTGGTCGATTTCTTCTTACAAAGTCATTTAGAGAGACTTTTCGTGCCTTTGCGTATAATGAGCCCACGCTTGCGGTTATGATTTTAATTTGACTTTCGCCCATTGCAGAGATCAAGAAAGAATTGAAGGTATAGAGCCTGTTTCTCTTCCAATGATCTTAAATCATTAAAATGTGGTAAAAAGCTGTTAATTTTATGTATCAATAATGGAAGACCAATTCCAAAAAGATTATTTGATTCATCCAGAAAGTTATGAATTGGACTTTGCTTTTGAGTTGAGCGGTTCCACGCTGAAATTTCTGGAAATTCAGTGTTGTTTTTAATAAGGTTTTTATTTTGGACTGCAGTATTTATAAAGGCTCTGTTTTCTTCCCGACGGACTCTTGCATCTAGAATCCTCTTTTGCCGCACTTTCAGTAACTCTGTGTACTTGGGGCATCCTCTATAGTTCGCAGGATGCCCAGTTTGCTTACAATTAACGCAATGCGGTGCTTCTTCAGATTGAATTTGCCTTAAGCATTCCCCGGGTAGATGATCATTTGGACACTTGACACACCTATATTTTATCCCGGAATTTATTGCTACGTGACCAAACCTTTGACACCTTCTACACTGAATTATACCATCAGTTCTAAGCTTTTCCCAGTAAATCCTCATATTTAATATACTTTTTACTCGCATAATATGGACAATATTGGTGCCCGGTGGCACCTGTATCAGAAATATATCTAGTGGCTTCTTCATTTGTCGTGACCTGGGTGTTGAGAAATTTTTAACAACAATGCCCTCAATGTGAGGAGCCACGGATTTTAATTCATTTAATACTTCCTGCACTGTGTAGGCATAATCAATACCTTTTAAAAGAATGTTCAAACTTTTACTTTCCTTTGGAGTAAAAGTAAAAGTTTCAACATCGTTTAACAATTTGACTTTATCAAATATTTCTCGGTGAATCTGTGGATCTTTACATACAATTTAAACCCTCCATTTCTCATTTTAATAAATTCATGTCCAAGATTTGGATAATTTTTTTTCAAAATTGAGTCGAAATTTTTTACGTCAATATCATTCAACATTATAGGAGGACAAAAATTACCTGCTAACTTTCCAGTATCTTGTCTAAAATTAGAATGAGTATTGATAGTATTACTTTTTCCATTGTTATCATTCGCTTTGTCTTTATTTAGGATATGGAAGTAATTTGCATTTGATATTCTGTCTTTCTGGCGTTCATTAGCAGTACTGGCTCCAGCAATGGGATTATTGTCTCTTATGCGCCATTTGATGGTGTGCCATTCCTCTTGGCTGTTCTGTACAGATGCTTCATCTCTAAGAGATGAAAATCCTATTAGCAGTGATTGCATCAGTCTCCATTTTTTTAGTAATAACTTTAATTCACTGTCTTTATTAAGTTCACAAGTATAGTTTTTTGTTTTATTATTAACACTATCACTGAGGTCCCCGGCATGGGAACCCCAAATATTATCGAAATGTCTTTTTATTTTTCACAAACTATTACCGGAGGCATATAAAATATGATCGGTACTCAAATGGATAATAACTGAGTACGTTTTTAAATAAATTAGCTTTGATTGCACTTGATGCTTACGTCTACTCTCGATCACAGTTCAAGCTGAACTCGTAGTATTAGCAGCTGACATCACCAAGATATATCGGCAGATCCTACTAGATGAAGATCATCGTGATTTTCAAAGGATAGTATGGCGTTTCGACACAAAGGATGACTTGCAAGAATATCGTTTAAACACTGTAACATACGGTACCTGTGCAGCATCATTCCTGGCTATACACTGTTTGGTACAACTCGGTAAAGAAAATGCAGAAAGGTTTCCTAGGGCTTCTCAAGCGATTCTGACTCACTTTTACGTTGACGACCTTCTCACTGGTGCTGAGAATGTGGAAGCTACACAACAATTGAAATCTGAAATCGAAGAAATACTAAGCAGTGGTTGTTTCCAACTACGAAAGTGGATTTCGAATGATTCCCAGGTTCTTGATAGTCAACAAGTTTCAGGTTCGCAACCAGTTCAATATGTCATTGATGGAAATGTAGCTCATAAAACCTTAGGTATTTCATGAAAATTACAGACTGATTGCTTATGTTTTCCAACAAGTGTAGTCTGTTTGAAGCAGACTACAATAACAAAACACAAGATATTATCAAGCACATCACAGCTGTTTGATCCGCTTGGGCTATTGTGTCCGATAATAATGAAAGCAAAAATAATCATACAACGACTGCGGCAATTGGGATTGCAATGGAATGATCCTGTGCCAGAAAACATTTGCAGTTCATGTCAGCGTTACAATAATGAATTCGAAGTCGTTAAAACGATTCATATACTTAGGCAATCCTGCAGACATCATATCCAGAGGTTCAGATCCAGGAGTTTTGGAACAGGCCGAGGTCTGGTGGAACGGACCTATGGGGTTACTAATGGATTTCTCGTTTTGGCCACAGCGAGCTGCGTCTCAATTCTTTGAAACTGATGAGGAGATGAAACCAGTTGTGTCACTTGTTTCTAATACCACTACCTATAATATTTTTGCAAGATACTCGTCATTCATAAAAATGGTAATGGTGACAGCATAATGTTTTAGATTCATTAAAAATTCTTCTACATCACAAGAAGAGAGAATCTTTGGTAATTTGACTTTCGCAGAAGTGGATAGAGCTACTTCTGCATTAGTCAATATTGTTCAAATTAACAACTTTCAACCGGAATTAGAAGCTTTAAAAAGGTCACAGGAAGTGTCCAGGACGAGCTAGTTAAAATCCTTGAATCCCTTCCTTGACGAAAAATCTGCCAACAGTCTGGGCGCAACTTCATTTGCATCTCATCATTTAACACGTTTCGGACTTCTATCCATAAAATAATAAAGTTGCGCCCAAACTGTGGGCAGATTTTTATACTCTAGATGAAATCATATAGAGTATTATAAGTTTAATCCAGCCCAAAAGTTTGTAACGCATAGAACCAAGCCTCGGACGAAAAAAATTTATACATTATTTTTTGTTTATTTGTGGCCAAAAACCTCAAATCCGCTTGACGTCCGTCCGTCCATCCGTCATACAAATATCCTGTCAAAATGTATTAACTTAATTTACGGAACTCAATATAACTCAAGGAATTCTTTAGCTATGAATTCGGAATTTTGTACAAATTAGTTTTGAGTGAAAACGAAGTTCGAGTTTACTAGTCAGCGAAATCCTTTTACTCCTTCTTGTACCTTCCATACAAAAAATCCTTAAGACATGTGTTCAACAATATTTTTCGATAACTTTTGAACGCTTCAAGCTACGAATTTGAAATTTTGTACACGTTCATTTTTAAATGGTTCCAATGAAAAGGACAAATATGTAAGAAATCGAGTGAGTTCTTCCTGCACCTCCCATGTGAAAGTCCTTCAAAAAGGACATTTTTTTTGATGACTTACCCAGTTGAAGATATTAAATTAAACACTGAATATTGCCTTTTAGGTTTGAGTAGCAATCTAATGGCAGACCTTAATAAAGGACATACAACATGCACACACGTAATTTTACTTAATCCCCAACTACAATATAAATCGGAGTTCAGTATTCATCTAGAGTATTATACGATTGGCTTGCAGCCGATCGTGACTGCAGTATGTTTTTTATTTACTTACGTATTTTTTTATCAATAGAATAATTCATAGTAGTAGAAGCGAATTCGATCACATTAAACCTAAGAGATTTTCGGAATCAGTGAAATCTTGAACAATACCCCCAGGGGGTTTAATAGGGAAAAATACTTAAATCGTGTTTTTCCCCGACTACGTTTAAAGCTTATAGAAGTCAAAGTGAATTCCAAATCTCAATATACTTTAGGAATATATCAGAATTCGTGAATATGTACACAATCACTTTACACCCCCTTAGGGGTTCGATATCGAAAAATTTTGAAGATCGTTACTTATATAAATAGCCCGCAGAAGTAAAATTGCTTTGATAGCTCGACATGTCTAAAAGTTTTAACGAAATTCGTGAAAATGTGGGTTCGCGGACATTTTTTTTACTAAACCTCTGAACGCCAATAAATATCTGAACTTTTTTTTTGCTTAAGTTACTCTAATAGTACATCTACATATACGTACCAGGTTTCAACTTTCTAGCATAAGCCGTTTCTGAGATATAAAAAACTACCCCTCACCCCCGTACCTTGCTACCCGTATAAACAATTTTTTTTCTAGGATGTCTCTATAGTGGCTCTATATAATCCTAAATTTTTAGCTTTCTATTCATTACGGTTTTCGAGAAATAGAAATTAGAATTTTTTCCTTTCTATCCCTTTTCACCATCACCCCCTTCACCATCACCTATAAATTTTTCCCTATAGAGGTCTACTGATCCCAACTCCTGTAAAATTTTCAAGATCATATCTGATACGGTTTCTGAGATATAAAAATGACATTTTTTGATAAATTGCTATCCCCTCACTTTCGTGCCCCACCTCCCCCCGCAAAAATTTACTTTCAGTAGACTCCACTTGTGATCCCATATACAGAAACTAAACTTTATTTTCCTGGTGTAATTGGTTCGGAAGATATTGCAATCCAAAGTTTTTCACTCCCCAACCCCACACCCCAACACCCCCCTTAAAAATGTTACCCCTTGTCTAATCTTCAAGTATCCCTAAGAGCAACCACAAAGTTTCAATCTTCTGACATCAATCGTTCAGGAGATATGGATTTTAGAATGTTTCAATCCCGGCTTTCAAGCGTTTTGGACTCATTGTTTTCACTCTCACTTCTACACCCATCCACTATCATAGTACTACATAAGTTCCAAGTTTCAGCCTCCTAGCATGAGTGCTTCCTGAGATCTGGAAACGAAAATTTTTCGTCTAAAACGCTCCCCCTCATCCCCCCTTACACCCCACCCCCTCAAAAGATACCAGTCGTAGGAGTTTACCCAATCTACCCACCATAAAAATTTCAACTTAATACCTCAACGGGTTTGGGAGCTACGCGCCTCCAAACGATTTTGCGTACGTCGTACGGCGTACGGCGGACAGACGGACATTGTTTTTTTTTTGCTTTTTTGGTGTTTACTGGTCCTAAAACGTGTAAATACAAAATTTCAGGGTAAGAAATTTTTTTGAAATTTCAGCTCGATCACAATACTTTATTATTAAAAAATAATAAAGTAAAATGGCGTAATCCGTGTCGGCGGTAGACTTCGGAACTCGCCCTATGATTTTGATCAGAAACACCCTATAGTTTTACCAACGCAACACGAATTTACTAAACTATTGATAGCACAAGACATAGGAAGCACTTGCATGCCGGGTCGCAAGCAATATTGGCAGCAATTCGTCAAACCTATTGGCCACTTAAGGGCAGACAAGCAGTTCGAGGCGTTTTACGTAAATGCATTGTATGCGCAGCGTGCAGCATTTTACCAATCAAAATTCGATTGAATGGCACTTTATACCGCCACGATCTCCCCATATGGGAGGGCTTTGGGAAGCTGTTACATCAAATGAAAGGTAATTCGATTCCCTAAAAAACGAGTTATAACATTTTGCCTTGCGATTATTGGTTTTCAAGATATAACGTTTTGAGTGAGGGTACCGGTCAAAAACACTTTTCTTAACTACCCTGTATCTCACTGATATTGAAAATTAACCCACCCTGTAGAACAATTTTTTTCTCGAAATATATGGAGGAATAACCCCTTACAAGGTGGCGGACGGAGTGCCAAACACCCTGTATAGCATAAGCTATAGAATGGATAGGAAAAGCACCCCCACCCCGTACCTTGCCACCTATATAAAAAATTAAAAACCAAGTTTTAGCTATCCATCATTATGTGTCATTATGTGTTCATGAGATATAAATATCTGAACTTTTTCTTAATCACCTTCCCCACCATATATAAATATATTGTTATGTGCTATTTTGTGTCCTAACAGGAGATGCTATAGATCCGTTTCCTTTTCCAGGTTCAAGTCATGAGGCAGAAGGAGGGCATCAAGAACCGAGGAGGCGATGACTACGGAGCAGCCGAAGTAGCACACGGCGCGACCGGGACGGTTTTATTGTTCCAGAAAACTTCTTAGATATATCATAAGATCCTTGAATAGAAATTTTAGTAGATTATAAACAATGTCATAACTTATGTAATACCTGACGCCGAAGGGTCCCAGTTCCAATAAGTTGTGGGAAGGAGACCCTGTACCTCCACGAGTCTACTAGGGCTGTCGGGCCAGTTGGGCGGAGCCTGGGGGGGAGGAGGAATTATGTTGAGGCGACGCGTTCGTTTGGGCGATTTGGTGCCCCATCTCTCCAACTCCGCTGTCTATTCCTTACGACGTGGGCCAAAAGACGTGTAGCAGCAATCTAAAGACAGCAGCATCCCCGCGGAAGGAGCAACCGTTCGTCCCTACCGATCAGGCTCCGTAGGTGGGGTGGGACAAGAAGCGCGTTTTCTTCTTATTAAATTACGGAGCGCACTGAAACAGGCGAACTTGGAAAACATATAAAACCTTTCGGTACCGACTTAAACAACCGTCAACATCAGCTTCTGTGAATTGTCATCGTCCGAGGACTGACAGTTCAGCTTTCCATGCTGGAAATAGGAACTGATGGCAACGAAACACGAAGCCTGCCGAGTCTGGACTGGCTGGGGATATAAAAAGACCGAACGTCGTCTCGGGAGGGGAGTGCTTTTTCGGAAGTTGAAAAGCTACGACGTGGAACGAAGAGCCGCGATTGAAAGTGTAACAAAAGCAAAGTTGAAGGCGGTTGAAGTGTGGGAAAAGTTGACGACGGTGGAACGAAGAACGCGATAGAAGAAAGAAGTTGAAAAGAAACGGGGAAAGATTGAATCGTTGAGCGGAAGAGCAAATCAGCTACCGGAAGAAGGAGCGTCTGAGGACTACGACAGGACACTGCGGAATAGGGAATACGTCGGAGTCGAGCGCGCGGATTTATATAAGTTAAGTACCCCTCTGGGTTCCTCCTCTCTCTTAGGTGGCCTTTTATTTTGTCCTCCGATTATCTCCCCGTCATAGGGTGTCTTGCGGTGGCGCCCCTTCGGCTCAAGGTCACTCTTACTAATTTGTTTGTAAGTAATTAATCAAACTGGTTTGATCCCGGCGCAATCCAGTGTCGTCGCCGCACTTTATATATATTTTGAACTTATAACGAACATTGTTGTTTTCTGTTGTGTGAGGTTTCTCAATCGTCCTCGTATCAAACGATTGGGTGGCGCCCTAAAGAAGGTTTTGTTGAGAAGTTGTCCCCGTTACCCGCCCGTCTTCGAGTGAGCTAAGCCTGGGCGAACGGCCCCATTTTGGTGGGGGTAATAATATGTAATATAAATATCTGAACTTTTTCTTAATCACCTTCCCCACCATCACCCCCCAACACCCACACGCCCAAAACATTTGGTTTCTGCTATGGGTCTATTAGATCTACTTCTCGTAAAAAATCTAAGCATCTATCTTAAACTGTTCTTGAGATATGAGACGTTATTTATTAGAAAAATTCTTACACCCCCCCCCCCCCCACCCCTTTCATGATGCACAATTTTATTTTCAATAAACTTCACTTTTTTACTTGTATAGAGGGTGTTTGGCTCTCCGTGTGCCACCTTGTAAGGGGTTATTCCTTGATATATTTGGAGAAAAAAATTGTTCTACAGGGTGGGTCAATTTTCAATATTAGTGGAGATACAGGGTGGTTAAGAAAAGTGTTTTTGACCGGTACCCTCACTCACTTAAAACGTTAAATCTTGAAAACGAATAATCACAAGGCAAAGTGTTATAACTCGTTTTTTAGGCAATCGAATTACCTTTCATTTGATGTAACAGTCTAAATTGTAACTGCACCCAATCTTGAGATATTTACTCGAAAACACAGATTTTTGCTACGTCAACCCTAAAAATTCAGTGATAGATAAAGTTTTTCTCAGAAAACTCCATTATAAAAATGTCATTTTAATTTTATTTTTTTATGAGCCGTATTATTACCTACAAAAGCTGCATACATATGTATGAGTTACGATTAACATTTTGGAAGTAACAGGTAAAAATACATATCGCATAAAATTTAAATATTTAAAAGTCAGTGCCATAAAGTGGACCTCGTCCAAGAATCTGTTTAATTTGTCGGTAGTACTGAAGTATTTTTATTGCACATTTATTACTATTTAAAGTATGAAGGAAAACAATGAAATGTAAGTGAGTTTCAACATAATTGATGCGTTTACCTGTACGTGGTAGGTACTACTGGAGGCGGTACTATGACTTTTTTAATAGGGTGTCTTACAAAATAAAAAGCCTACAAAAGCAAAACTACCTTCATATTTTTCTCAGTTTTAGTTACGTTGCTAAGAGAAGAAGGTGTCAGTAGAATTTAAAAAATTATTTCAAAATGCTTGAGTACTCCAATGAAGAATATGCTGACATGATATTAATTTATGGAGAGTGTGACCGAAATGCACGAGCCGCGCGAAGGCTTTACCACCAGAGACATCCTCATCGACGGACACCTAGCTGGAGAGTATTTCAAGACGTTTACAGGAGAATTAGGGAAACTGGCAGCGTTAGAACAAGGAGAGTAAATGCAAATCCTGCGTCTATAATCGTTGTTCAGATTGATGAAAGAATACTGCAAGCAGTGCAAAATGATCCATCGATCAGTATCCGACGCTTGGCATTGTAGTTTAACATATCTACTTGGAAGGTTTGGAGTATTTTAAAAGTAGAACGCTTCCATGCCTACCATCACACACCAGTACAGGAGCTACTACCCATTGATTTCCCCAAACGGATGGAGTTTTGCAATTGGCTTCTTGAACGACAATTAGATGACGACAATTTTTTGAACAATATTCTTTGGACGGATGAGTCCCAATTTACCAAAGACGGTATCACAAACTTCCACAACCGTGGGCTGAGAGCAATCCACACACAAGAAAAGCGGCATCATTTCAGCACAGATTCAGCGTCAATTTATGGGCAGGTGTGATTGGTGATGATTTACTTGGACCGATTAGGCTTCCGCGTACTCTAAATAGCTCCAATTACTTACAGTTTTTATCAAATGATCTACAGGACTTGTTGGATGATATTCCACTGGTTCGATTGGCTACCATGTTTTACCAACACGATGGTGCTCCTGCTCATTACGGCCGAATTTAATTTTTCTGGCGCAGTTGGTTCGTGAGATATCGTAATCTAAAGTTTTTCAATCCCACACTGATGAACTGGGGCACATTGCTTTAGTCCACCCTTCTCAACCTAACCTAACCAAACTGTTTTCGGACAGACGGATAGATAGACATCATATTGAAGAAAATAAACAAAAATTAACAAAGAATTACATAAAACTTTCAAACTTTCGGGCTAGATTGCACACAGTTAATTATAATCTACGAATGAAAAACAATTATAGGTTTGGTGTCTTTCTTAAAACTTTAGTTTCTCTAGGTTCATACAATATATTAGTGTGCAATAATAAGACATTAAATACATTTAAAACTCTAATCGTATATTTCGGCGTGTGTATTGTCAACTTTCGAGGTATTAGTAAGTAGAAAATTTTGCTTCGCTACATCTACATTTATTGCTATTATCGCCTATCGCCTACAATAAAATTACAAAATTTGACAGGCATTTGAGTGTAGCCGGTGTTTTCCGTTTTGATTATGTCCAAAACCTGAGCAGCATTGATCCTCTCTTCCATGCGTAAAACTTTGACTATTTGAAATTTTACCGTCTTGTTGGAAAATACTGTGGCTGTTATTATGTGACCTGTAGAAAAGAAATTTATTCCTTGTTATGAACGACATATTGTAGATCCATATTACTCACTTGGTATGGTTACATATGACACCATCTGATATCGATTCTGGAAGTGGGGGCAACCTAAAAGGACACAATTCAGTGATGTCATTCTCTGTAGCCTCCTCAACCATTTTATCCAACTTTTCAATTGCTTTAGATTGTTTTACAGCCAGCATAGCTTTTCTATTTGCTTTGGTCATAGTTGCTAACAGATTATTGTCGAAACTTATACATTTTACATCATGCCTGGAAAAATATGGATATTATAAGAAATTATTGGCAACGTTTCTATATTTTAAGAAATTAAGAGAAAAATGATAAAAGTGAGAAACAGTTTCAAAATTCGAAATTCCGATTCCAAATTTTTTAATTTCAAATTGAAAATTAAATAGTTTCTATAACACGTAGTGGGTAGTGTGAATTATGTTTTCTCTTTAAGGCTGGCCGCACACTGAGAGAGCAAACCTGTTTCAGTCAAAAACATTTTTGACTAAACGAGTTTTATGTTTCTCCTTAAATATATTTAAATTAAATTTATAAATTTAATTTTCAGACGCACACTGATTAGTCGCGTGGCTTGACGCGGAAATATCAATTAGTCTTTTGATAAAATATCACTTCGACTTTTTATTGATCCTTCGAGCAGCTCCTTTTATTGAAAACTATCACATTTTAAAGGTTGCTCAACTGCTTTCATCAGCAGTTACATTTCGAAATATAACGCATGCGTGATTCGTGAAGCGTGCGTGAATTCCGCCGTTTTGTTATTTATGCCTGAATATTTAAATATCTAGTTCCGGACATAATCACAGGTGTACTGAATGCAAACCTTTTTATTTTTTTGTTTAAGACGATTTACCTTAAACTGAACGAAATCAATCCCGTAACTCACCCACTTATTTTTTGGGCAGTTACTTTTAACGGGGATTTTGAACAATAAAATTTTAAATAAAAACATACTGCAGTCACGATCGGCTGCAAGCCAACCGTATAATACTCTAGATGAGTACTGAACTCCGATTTATATTGTAGTTGGGATAAAGTAGAATTACGTGTGTGCATGTTGTATGTCCTTTATTAAGGACTGCCATTAGATTGCTACTCAAAACTAATAGACAATATTCAGTGTTTAATTTCGTATCTTGAACTGGGTAATCGAAAAAAATGTCCTTTTTGAAGGACTTTCACATGAGAGGTGCAGTAAGGACTCACTCGATTTCTTACATATTTAGCCTTTTGCTTGGAACCATTCAAAAATTAATGTGTACAAAATTTCAAATTCGTAGCTTGAAGCGTTCAAAAGTTATCGAAAAATATTGTTGAACACTTGTCTTAAGGACATTTTGTATGGCAGCTACCAGAAGGAGTGAAAGGATTTCGCTGATTTGTAAACTCAAACTTCGTTTTTACTCAAAACTAATTTGTACAAAATTTCCAATTCATAGCTAAAAGATTACTTGAGTTATAGTAAGTTCCGTAAATTAAAAGAAAACGTTTTGACAGGATATTTGTATGGCAGCTACACGAAGGACTAATAGGATTTTCTTCATATTCATACGTTTAGACAAATAACACATACAAAATTTCAAAGACGTAGCTTAAACCCTACTGAAGTTATCGGCCAATATTCATAAACACGTGTTTTAAGGACATTTTGTATGGCAGCCACCAGAAGGAGTAATAGGATTTCGCTGACTAGTAAAGCCAAACTTTCTTTTCACTCAAAACTAATTTGTACAAAATTCCGAATTCGTAGCAAAAAGATTACTTGAGTTATAGTGAGTTTCGAAAATTAAGTGAAGACGTTTCGACAGGATATTTGTATGGCAGCTACACGAAGGACTAATAGGATTTTCTTCATAATCACACATTTAACTCCAACTATTGGAAAAATAACAAATACAAAATTTAAAAGTCGTAGCTTAAACCCTTCTGAAGTTATCGACCAATATTCTTGAACACGTGTTTTAAGGACATTTTGTATGGCAGCTACCCGAAGGAGTAGGACGATTTTACCCGTTAACGAACTTAGCCTTACAAACTCAACCAAACATCCAAATTCAAAATTTCAAGATCCTAGGTGAAGGCGTTCTTGAGTTATCGTGTTCACGGACAGACGGACGGACGGACGGACGGACGGACGGACGGACGGACGGACGGACGGACGGACGGACGTCAGGCGGATTTGAGGTTTTTGGCCACAAATAAACAAAAAATAATATATAACTTTTTTTCGTCCGAGGCTTGGTTCTATGCGTTACAAACTTTTGGGCTGGATTAAACTTATAATACTCTATATGATTTCATCTAGAGTATAACAAGCCAATCGTATAATACTCTAGATGAATAATGAACTCCGATTTATATTGTAGTTCGGGATAAAGTAGAATTACGTGTGTGCATGTTGTATGTCCTTTATTAAGTACTGCCATTAGATTGCTACTCAAACCTAAAAGACAATATTCAGTGTTTAATTTCATATCTTGAACTGGGTAAGTCATCGAAAAAAAAAGTCCTTTTTGAAGGACTTTCACATCGGAGGTGCAGGAAGGACTCACTCGATTTCTTACATGTTTATCCTTTTCCTTGGAACCATTTAAAAATGAACGTGTACAAAATTTCAAATTCGTAACTTGAAGCGTTCAAAAGTTATCGAAAAATATTGTTGAACACGTGTCTTAAGGACATTTTGTATGGCAGCTACGAGAAGGAGTAAACGGATTTCGCTGATTAGTAAACTCGAACTTCGTTTTTACTCAAAACTAATTTGTACAAAATTTCCAATTCATAGCTAAAAGATTATTTGAGTTATATTAAGTTCCGTAAATTAAGTGAAGACGTTTTGACAGGATATTTGTATGGCAGCTACACGATGGACTAATAGAATTTTCTTCATAATCATATATTTAGCTCCAACTATTGGAAAAATAACACATACGAAATTTCAAAGACGTAGCTTAAACCCTTCTGAAGTTATCGGCCAATATTCTTAAACACGTGTTTTAAGGACATTTTGTATGGCAGCTACTAGAAGGAGTAAAAGGATTTCGCTGACTAGTAAAGTCGAACTTTCCTTTCACTCAAAACTAATTTGTACAAAATTCCGAATTCGTAGCTAAAAGATTACTTGAGTTATAGTGAGTTTCGTAAATTAAGTGAATACATTTTGACAGGATATTTGTATGGCAGCTACACGAAGGACTAACAGGATTTTCTTCATATTCATATATTTAGCTTCAACTATTGGAAAAATAACACATACAAAATTTCAATGTCGTAGCTTAAACCCTTCTAAAGTTATCGACCAATATTCATGCACACGTGTTTTAAGGATATTTTGTATGGGAGCTACCCGAAGGAGTAGGACGATTTTGCCCGTTAACGAACTTAGCCTTACAAATTCAACCAAACATCCAGATTCAAAATTTCAAGATCCTAGGTGAAGGCGTTCTTGAGTTATCGTGTTCACGGACAGACGGACGGACGGACGGACAGAAGGACGGACGGACGGAGGGACGGACGGACGGACGGACGGACGGACGGACGGACGGACGTCAGGCGGATTTGAGATTTTTGGCCACAAATAAACAAAAAACTAGATGAATACTGAACTCCGATTTATATTGTAGTTGGGGATAAAGTAGAATTACGTGTGTGCATGTTGTATGTCCTTTATTAAGGACTGAAATTAGATTGCTACTCAAAACTGAAAGACAATATTCAGTGTTTAATTTCATATCTTGAACTGGGTAAGTCATCGAAAAAAAATGTCCCTTTTGAAGGACTTTCACATGGGAGGTGCAGGAAGGACTCATTCGATTTCTTAAATATTTGTCCTTTTCCTTGGAACCATTCAAAAATTAATGTGTACAAAATTTCAAATTTGTAGCTTGAAGCGTTCAAAAGTTATCGAAAAATATTGTTGAACACGTGTCTTGAGGATTTTTTGTATGGAAGGTACCAGAAGGAGTAAAAGGATTTTGCTGACTAGTAAACTCGAACTTCGTTTTTACTCAAAACTAATTTGTACAAAATTCCGAATTCGTAGCTAAAAGATTACTTGAGCTATAGTAAGTTCTGTAAATTAAGTGAATACATTTTGACAGGATATTTGTACAGCAGCTACACGAAGGACTAATAGGATTTTCTTCATAATCATATATTTAGCTCCAACTATTGGAAAAATAACACATACAAAATTTCAAAGACGTAGCTTAAACCCTTCTGAAGTTATCGGCCAATATTCTTGAACACGTGTTCTAAGGACATTTTGTATGGCAGCTACTAGAAGGAGTAAAAGGATTTCGCTGACTAGTAAAGTCGAACTTTCCTTTCACTCAAAACTAATTTGTACAAAATTCCGAATTCGTAGCTAAAAGATTACTTGAGTTATAGTGAGTTTCGTAAATTAAGTGAATACATTTTGACAGGATATTTGTATGGCAGCTACACGAAGGACTAACAGGATTTTCTTCTTAATCATATATTTAGCTCCAACTAGTGGAAAAATAACACATATAAAATTTCAAAGTAGTAGCTTAAACTCTTCTGAAGTTATCGACCAATATTCTTGAACACGTGTTTTAAGGACATTTTGTATGGCAGCTACTCGAAGGAGTAGGACGATGTTGCCCGTTAACGAACTTAGCCTTACAAATTCAACCAAACATCCAGATTCAAAATTTCAAGATCCTAGGTGAAGGCGTTCTTGAGTTATCGTGTTCACGGACAGACGGACGGACGGACGGACGGACGGACGTGAGGTTTTTGGCCACAAATAAACAAAAAATAATATATAACTTTTTTTCGTCCGAGGCTTGGTTCTATGCGTTACAAACTTTTGGGCTGGATTAAACTTATAATAATACTCTATATGATTTCATCTATAGTATAAACATACTGTAGTCGCGATAGGATGCAAGCCAATCGTATGATACTCTAGATGAAATAGTGACCTCCGATCTATGTTGTTTGTAGACAACGCCACCCAACAGTCGAAAAAGATCTACAGATCAGAAGGAAAAATGAGGATTCGCTGAACCAGGGTCAACTTCACTTCCGTCAAGTTGTGAACGCCATTTTTCGCAGTTGCAAATAAATCTGAATTAAACAAGTGTTAAAATAAATTAATTTGAACTAAAAGATATAAGAAAGTAGAGAAATAATAAAGAAATAAATAAAAATAAAGAGGAACGGAAAATAAATTTGTAGCCGTCGTTACTTAACCTGAAAACGGACTTCTAATTTAACATTCCTCGGACGCTTCTCTACATCCTACAAATTTATTTTATTAAGTCATTGGCAAAATGGCCAACGCATTCAACCGATTGAAGAAAATCTACAGATCACCACCTGTAGTTTCTGTACGCGACACTATTGGGTTGAATTGCAGACTTTGCCCAAAAATTGATAATGATCAAATGGTACAGTGCGACACTTGTGATTTGTGGTATTACTTTACCTGTGTAGGCATCGACGAAACTATAGAGGAAGTAGAATTTGTGCACTCGAAATGTATGTATATCGGCACAGGCGCTTCCAGAAAAATTAGAAATACCGACATCCAAAATCGATCCGAAGACACATGTTCCTGATAACAAGTCCATAACCTCATCTCGGGCATCGTCACAACGTCGTAAAAAACTTGAACTACAAAAACTGCAGGAAGAACGGCTTTTAGCTGAAAAGCGTGATAGAGAATACTTAAAGAAAAAGTATGAACTGCTGGAAGCTCTGTCAGATAATGATGATGGAGACCTCAATGAAGAATAGCATCAAATCCCGGATACAGTTCGTCAGTGGGTCGCAAATGTTAAACCTGTCAAGGCACCGCTACCCCATATAACATCGATTGAATCGATACCATAGGTACCGTGCACCAACGACAATCCTAATGTCACATGTAATGTGACACATAACATTTTCGCAAAATCATCGACAAACAGTGGTATCAAGTTCGTACATCAATACGAACCCAGTGCCTACAGCTGTTTTGTCATCAAGTGGCGGTAAAATCGTAAATACCTATTACCGTTCATCAGCAAGTGTCAGACTTCAACCTTACTAGCAACCAGTAATGTCTAAGGAATTAACTTTCTTCAGTGGAAACCCACAGGAATGGCCTATTTTCATCAGCTGTTATGAGAGGACCACACGCATTTGTGGTTATTCGGACGAAGAGAACCTCATTCGTCTGCAAAAAAGCTTGAAGGGTAAAGCGTTGGAATCGGTGAGAAGTCTTTTACTACAGTGGATGCCGCTTATTGTAATCACTTTTGGACCGGCCATAAACAATAACATTAACCGGATGATAACAATAGACGAAGAGGAAAAATTTTCTCATTTATTTTCCTACGCTTGAATATAGATTGCTTGAAGCATCTAACATTATTTTTTTTATTCATCAAGAGTTATTTACAATATATATTAATATAATTTTTTTTATTCATTAAGAGTTATTTACAACTCTAGCTTCAATGTTTCACAAACTTACAGAGAATATGAAATACTGTTTCCTCTTCCTCCTCATCCAGGCAGCTTCTACAGAAAGTCGTTTGAAAAGAATCACCGTCTTTTAGCATGCCGGATTATAAAACAGTGTCTGGTCAGGACACTTACTGTGATTCTCTCCCTTTTTAGCAAATTCAGCCTTGTACAGCGTTATAGATCCAGCTTCGGTCATATCTGTCAGCTCAGCGCGCCACTTCTATTAAACTGTCTCGAAAACTTACTCGAAGTAGAGCTCATTCTGTTGAACGAGATCAGCATCAATAGTTTTCAGAAGCTACGAAAAGGCTGAAATTTCTCATAGTAATCTATGATATGTATCGCCTTGTGTTTACATAAATGAAAACCAAGAGCAATTATCTTTAATTTTAATATTGTTTTTATTTTGCCTTTTTGATCACATTCACATGAAGAAAAAAGAGGAGCGATTAAGAATACAGTCACAAAACTTGTAATGTTGTATAGAAATCTGGCCCGAATGATAACATAAAACGAATTTTTATTCCAATAAGCGATGAATTTCGTTTGTGGAAAATGGAACTAACTTATTTTGATAACAAAATGCGACTTATAACATTATCCGCGATTACTATATGCGGCATCTACTGTATTACCAAACTCATTACAAAATACTTTACAAACGTTATAAATTCTCTTTGGGAGGCCAGAGGCCATAATTTTTTCCCACCTGGAAACAGTAAAAAACAAACATGCACCGAAAGCTGATCGACTGGAGACAGTAATAGATTTCGCTCTATCAGTTCAGAATCTATGTTCGACCATGGAAGCTTCAGGTTTAACGAGTCATCTGTGTAGTCCTTCACTACTTTACGAGCTTGTGAGCAAATTGCCTGCGACTATTAAATTAAATTGGGCTATCCATAAACAAAGCATTGCCAATGTTACTCTTGCGACCTTTAGCAATTGGCTTTTTAAATAGCTCAAGCCGCCAGCGACTTCACCTTACCATTCGTGAACCAATATCGCGAAACTAAGTCCGATAAACGATCTACTGGGGATAAGGGTTATTTACATGCTCATGCGGAAGGCTCCTCTACTCAAAACACATCTCAAGTGCCAAGTACTACCGATGGAGGTCAACCCAAAATGTGTGTAATATGTAACAAAGAAAGTCATAAGGTGGAAAACTGCTCCAAATTTAAGTCAAGGCAAATAGTCTTTGTCAGAAGTACCTGGGACAACATAACCAATTCAATTGTAACAGACATAAAGTTTGTAACAACAATAACTGTTCTCTTAAACATCATCCACTACTACATAATGACAAAAACGATGTGAAGGTGTCGCAGGCTGACACAACTCCAGAAATCCGCCAGAGCTGCAATACACATATGCACCGGTAATTCAATCGGTACTCTTTAGGGTAGTACTTGTGACCCTGCATGGCTTCCAAACATCGGTGAAAACGTTTGCATTTCTGGATGAAGGCTCGTCTCTCACTTTAATAGAAGAAGATTTAGCCGACGAATTAGAGCTTTCTGGTGTACCAGAAAGCCTGTGTCTGAAGTGGGCAGCTGACATGGTACGTCTAGAACAAAATTCGAGACGGGTAGCACTGAAAATATCCGGTACATATGAGGGAGCCGCGAAATATGCGATATCCAACGTACGGACTGTTAAGAATCTCAACACACCTGTGCAGTCAACACCCCGGCTCAACCTTTACGAAAGATATCATCATTGAACAGGAGTTCCCGTTGAAGCATACACCAATGCCAAACTTAGAATTTTAATCGGAATCGATAACTGGAGATTGGGTTTACCACTCGAAGTTCGTGAGGGAAAATGGAAAGAGCCTGTAGCAACGAAAACACGCTTAGGGTGGTCTCTGCTTGGATTTAATAGTACAACTCATACACTTCGCCCAGAATATGCGCAGCATCATTATAACTTTCACATCTGAAGTTGCCAGCCAAAAGACGAACTACACGATTTAGTGAAAACCTTCTTTTCAATTGAAAATCTTGGAGTGAAATCGCCAAACATGGCGCTTGGATCGAAAGAAGACATTCGTGCCCGGTCAATTATGGAAAATTCAACTATCCGCAAGGGCGATAGATTCGAAACCGGCCTCTTGTGGAAATACGATAGTATAAACCTTCCAAAAAGTTATCACATGGCATACAGCCGTTTAAAATGCCTCGAAAAACAGATGTCTAACAATCCCGATTTGGGCAGGCAAATCCACGAAATAATATGCGATCACATTAAAAAAAATTATATTCGCAAACTAACCGAAGTGGAAATGACGATGCAACACCCTAACGTATGGTATCTACCATTATTCGCCGTAAGCAATCCAAACAAGCCAGCGAAACTTAAAGTCATATGGGATGCTGCTGCTATGGTGGATGGAGTATCCCTTAACTCCGTGCTGCTTAAGTGTCCAGATCAACTGACATCACTACCGCACGTTCTGTATAAATTTCGAGATATCAAAGAGATTTTTCATCAAGTTCTCATTCGTGAAACAGATCAACACGCACAGCGCTACTTATGGCGCGAACATAACCAAATGAAAGCTGATGTCTACGTAGTAGACCTTCGGAGCATCCTGTTTACCAAGTCTAGCGCAATTCATAAAAAACTCTGATGCCCAACAATTCGCCGATAAATATCCATTAGCTCGAATAATAACTGACAATCATTACGTGGATGACATGTTGTGCAGTGTAGAAAAAGTTGATGAAGCGATCAATTTGGCAAATGAAGTAAAATTCATCCATAGCAAGGCAGGATTTGAAATACGAAATTTTATTTCCAATTCACCGGAAGTCTTAGATGCCTTAAGGGAAGTTTCTTCCACCAAACCAAAGAACCTAAACCTGGAATCCAGTCCCAATGCCGAGAAGGTATTAGGGATGTGGTGGTGTCTGGCATCAGACACTTTAACCTACTCGCTGAAATACAAGAAAAAGTAAACATAGATGTTCTCATTGGGACACGGCGACCTGCGAAACGAGAGGTTTTTAGGACACTCATGTCTATATACGATCCATTAGGACTATTGGCGTCATTCTTAGTCTATGTTAAAATGTTACTACAAGCGATTTGGCGAACGGTACTTCAGTGGGACGATCAGCTGATGAGCTTTTCGATAATTGGCTGGTTGGTTGGTTTAAGTGGCAGCTCTATCCTCTAGATGGAACTCAATTAGCTCAATGGCCATTTTGAAACCACAAACTCGTATTAAACCCGGATGTTAGCGGTTGTTGTAACTGGGGAATTTAAAGGATGAGTGCGAGGAAAATTGATATGTTATATCTATCCTGTACTGTCCAGGAAGAGTAATAACTCTCCAATTTTTTTAACCGGAATCTCCCTCAGATCCCCGTAAAAGAGCATAAGTGGCTGAGGTGGATCCAGATTCTTCCGCAAATAGAACAACTACACATTCCAAGAAGATATTCCTGCGTGCCATCAATACTGCATAAAACAACTCAACTGCACGTATTTGTCGACGCCAGTGAAGCAGCATGTGTAGCAGTTGCGTACTTTAGAATAGAAAGCGAGGACCGAATAGAGTGCGCACTCATTGCAGCAAAAACCAAGGTCTCACCCCAGAAACCAATGACTATACTGCGCCTGGAATTACCGGCAGCATTGCTGGGTGCACGATTAACTAATAGTATATGCGAAGGACACACTATAAGGATAGTTGAGAGGTTTATATGGTCAGACTCAAAAACTGTACTAAATAGTAGACAATTCGTCGCCTTTCGCTTTCGCTAAATGTAGCAGACGAGGCCACCAAATGGCCCAAAGTGGTGAAATTTCATGCATCAAATGTATGGTTTAGAGGACCAACCTTTCTTATAGCACATGTGAATACGAATGGCCAAAATCCGATAATCTATATACAAATGATAAGGGCTCAGAATTAAGTCCGCACTATTTTCATGACGCACAATTTAGTGAGAGCTTCATAGATGTGAAGAGGTTTTCAAAATGGTCACGTTTAGTTAGGGCCATCGCATATGTATTTCGGTTCGTTAATAACCTAAAAAGCAAGATTGCCCAAAAATCGCTAATAACTGGACCTCTACTGCCGGAAGAGTGCTCGTTAGCTGAAAACCGGATATATCAGAAAGCTCAAGTTGAATATTATGCCAATGAAATTCACATACTTAAATACAATAATGATAATCTGGAAGGTAGAAGCTACCGATACTAAAAGCTAGCCGTATTTTCAATAGATCTCCATATTTGTTGTTGTTGTTTGGTGTGGAGGAAGACACGCAGTAATGCAGCGCATCTTGAGCATTCAGGCCAATATGGCCCATTATACTCGAATCCCCCAGTCTCTACATGAACTTTTTCGTCCTCCTCACGAATTTCAAGAGCTCAGGTAGGGAGCGAGAACGGAGTTCCTCCATCCTCATAACGTCAACGCCGTATACGTGCATTCTCGCAAAAGAGTAAGCTGGACACTGAAGAAGGAAATGTTCTGTTGTGTCGTCGCTCTCGTCGCAAGCAGTGCACATGGGGTCGTCAATTATTCTCAATCTGACCAGGTGTAGGCCACACGAGTTATGCCCTATGAGGACACCAACCATACTACCACATTCCTTTCTGCTCAATTTGAGAAGAAAAGCAGCGGTTCGTCCACTTGGTCCCTCAACAAGGTTTCTAGTCTGCCGCATTCCCGGAAGAAGCCGCCATCTCTCAATGTGCGATTTACTCACCCACTCAGAAATGGCAGCCCTAACAGAGGCAACCGGCACACCGAAACCTGGTTCTGGTCCGACCATGGCTGACTCCGATCAAGCCTTTGCTAATACATCAGCCATTTCATTGCCAGTTATACCCTGGTGGTCTGGAACCCATATGAGCTTTAAGTCATTGAATCTGCCAACAGAATTCAACCGTTCTTTACACTCACGTACCATCTTCGAAAAGATGATTGGATTATCTAGGGATTGTAGAGCGGCCTGACTGTCGCTGCAAATGCAGATCATCCTGCCTCTCCATCTTCCCTCTATAATCCATTCTACTGCCTTGAGGATCGCATAAACTTCAGCTTGAAATACCGAAGAATGTTTTCCTAGGGCGAAAGAGTACCTGAGATCTTCAGTCTGCAGGTACATTCCAGCTCCCGACCCGTCTTCAGTCATTGAGCCGTCTGTGTAGAATATATCAGTGAATCCGCTTAGCAGTACGGACTGGTTTTCCCACTTCTCCCTACTCGGGATCTCCACCTGATATTTCCTTTTAAGCATACAGGTCGAAGTCATAGCATCCGAAGGCATATCGAAGATGGGGTTCCCAGACAATCTTCGAGCCATTTCTCCATGACCCGTGCAATGCTCTTTTCTCCACAGGCCTAATCTCATTAGTCTGTGTGTAGCTCTCATTGCTTCTGCCTGAACAACAATGTCAAGCGGTGGCAGATTGAGCAGTGCATCGAGTGCCGCACCCGGTGTGGTACGCAAGGCACCTGTTACACCGATGCAGACTGTCCTCTGTAGTTTAGCGAGACTAGCTCTAATGTATGCACATTTGGACTTAGTCCACCAAACCACTGATGCATAGATTAGGATGGGTCTTATAATGGCCGTATATAGCCAATATACCATTGAAGGCCTAAGACCCCATGTTCTTCCAAAAGCTCGCCGGCACTGCCAGAATGTTACTAGCGCACGGTTTGCCTTTGTATCTCCATGTTCCCTCCAGAGAAGCTTGCTATCCAGGATAACTCCAAGATACTTTACTTTCTCCGAGAGCTGAATAGTTTGACCCTTCAGCATTGGTAACACTATACCTTCAGTTTTTCTTTTCCTAGTAAACAAAACTCGAGCGGGTTTGCTAGGACTCACAGAAAGTCCGTGTCTTTCGCACCAGCTATCGATAACCCATAGGACTCTCTGCATTTTGTCGCATACATCCCTGAGCGATAGCCCGACAGCTAGTGCAACCACGTCAGCAGCGTAAGCTTGTACGTGAATATGCAGATCCTGCAGTTCGAGAAGCAGAGAGTCGATGAGCATACTCCACAACAATGGCGAAAGGACCCCGCCTTGAGCACAGCCACTACTGACCCCCGTTGTAGCATATTGCCCATCCCCCGTCTCCGCGAATAGCATTCTCTGTGTGAGCATAGAGTGAATCCACTTAACTAAAATGTGTTAACACCCATGTCTTTTGGCAGCATCACACAGTGATTCAAAGGGCGCACTATCTAAAGCACCCTCAATGTCCACAAAAAGGCCCAGCGCGTACTTTTTCCGGTCCAGCGCCCTTTCTATTCTGGATACTACCAGAGAGTGGAGCGCTGAATCACAAGACTTTCCGCTCTGATACGCATGTTGTTCCGAACAAAGAGGATGCGCTTTGAAAGCCACTTCCCTAATGTGCTTCTCTACCAGTCGTTCCAGACTTTTCAGAACAAACGATGTTATGCTGATTGGCCTGAAACTTTTGGGCAGAGTATAGTCGTCTCTCCCTGGCTTCGGGATAAACGCTACTCTAACCGGTTGCTATGAAGATAGGACGTATCCATGCGCCAAGCATGCAGAAAATATCTTTCTGAGGATCGGCACTAGAATGTCTGCTCCCTCTTTTAGCATTATCGGATAGACGCCGTCTACTCCTGGTAACTTGTAGCTGTCAAATGATGAAATTGCAAATTTCACCGTCTCAGCTGTCACTACAGCAGACGCCGTATACCAACTACGCCTGGGCGCTCTGTCTTTGGACGGACAGAGTATCTGAACCACGCATTGATCGCTTTCGATCACCTGATTTCCTGGGAAATGGGTCTCAAAGAGGGTTCTTAGTGACTCCATTCTCGAAGTGGTATACGTACCATCAGGTTTTAGCAGGGAGTCAAGCCTAACCGTATTGTCTTTCTGAAAGACTTTATGCAACCTAGCCGTTTCCCTGGTTCCTTCCAAACTCTCGCAGTAGTTCCTAAAAGAGGCAAGTTTTGATGTTTTAACCAGCTTCATATATTCCCTCTGCGCTGTTCGGTAGTGATCCCAGTCGGTCTCTGAACCGATTCAGAAGCCTTCTGGTGGTTTTTCTGAGCTTCTGCAGGTCCCCAGTCCACCAGGGGACTGTGATTCCGCATCGACTCTTGCTGACAGGACACGATTCCGCAAAACACTGACTTAAGGTTAGACTTAGACAAGAAGTCACTTCCTCAATCATATCTGGCGTCCTCATCTTACGTGGTGTTTGAGACCTCTCCTGTAAGAGAGATCTGAACAAAGTCCAGTCTGCATTCCTGGGATTTCGTATAGCCGGTATGACAGGTTTGTCAGCTGCCAGTCGAAATTCCAGATATCTGTGATCCGACAGAGTTTCCTCTTCCAGGACGCGCCAATCTATTATGGATTCCGCAATCCTAGTAGACGACAACGTCATATCTATCACTTCCGTCCGCCTCGTCGTAACAAACGTTGGCTTGTTGCCTCTGTTGTTTACTACAAGGCACGACGACATAATGAACTCCAATAACCGCTCACCCCTTGGATTGCATTTGCTGCTGCCCCAAACAGTGTGTTGAGCATTAGCATCGCATCCAATGACAAGCTGTAAGTTATTGGTGTCCGCGAATCTAACGAGCCCGGTCAGCTCCCTGGATGGGGGAGGTAATAACGAGTCATACGGAAGGTAAGCCGACACCACTATTATGTCTTGTCTCCTACCCTCCAATACGTTAGACATTTTGACTGCTACGACATCTTGACAGGTGAACTGCCTCAACATCGTCGCTTCTATCATATTTGATATGAATAGAGAAGCACGCGGTCGTTCAGATCCTTCATCATAAAAGATCCGGCCTCCCTGAATCGAATCCAGTCCACAGACTCGCCTATTGCGAATCCATGGTTCCTGAATCATCGATACATATGGATACTTAGTAAAGCAGTAGCAGCCTTAGCATGTTGCAAATTGATCTGGGTAAATATGATGCCGCAGTTAGCCATTCAAAATAAAAACCCCTATCATTGATTTCAGATTAACCGCGCCATAAGCACAGGTACTTTCTTCAATCATTGGTCGAATTGGATTAACCGAGAACACACTACCAGTACTTTCCTCATTAGACTTCGGATTCAGATTAACCGTCCCCAAGTTGGTTGCGGTACATTCTTCCTCCAAAGGCCGAATTGGATTAACCGTTCGTGCATTATCGGCACTGTCCTCATCGGCAAACAGTAAATCCTCAATGAAGTTACTGAGATCCAGTGGTATGCTCCCACTGCAACCTGGATCACTGTACATGATGGCGGGGCCTCCAAAATCCGAGCCCCGGCCGCATCAGCGGGTGGATTCCCAGACTGTGCCTGGTTACCACTTGGAAAGTCTAAATCTATAGGCTTATCCATCATGTTTTCGTCTTTCTCTTAGTTGACACAAGTGTCTTAAGCCCCCTCACCACAACAAGGTAGAAAGAGTACGACGATCTCCATATTTGGATGAATCTGGAACGCTTAGAGTGAGGGCGCGAATTGATGCTGCAGCGGGACTTAACTATGATGTTAAACGCCCAATATTGCTTCCGAATAAACACTACATAACGCATATACTTGTGGACTACTATCACAGGAAGTATCATCATTGTAATCAAGAGACAACAGTCAATAAAATACGCCAGAAATTCGACATTGGAAAATTAAGAGTACTCATTAAAAACGTCAGCCGATCGTGTCAAAAATGTTAAAATAAACGAGCGAAGCCAGTAGCACCAGAAATGTCAGATCAACCAAATGCCCGATTGGCCGTACATACGCTCCCTTTTACTTTTGTGGGGGTGGACTACTATGGACCCATGTACCATATGTCACCGTATGCAGACGTACCGAGAAAAGATGGGGTGTATTATTTACATGCCTAACAGTACGCGCAATTCATTTAGAAATCGCTCACACGTTATCGACTGACTCTTGCATTATAGCAATAAGAAACTTCATCGCTCGTAGAGGAATGCCAGTAGAACTTTACAGCGACAATGGAACTAATTTCCGAGGTGCTGATCAAGAACTACGAAAGCAGATACGAATAGACACCACCAAGATTCAAGAAGGCATATCTCTGATCTCTCCTATAAAATGGAAGTTTAACCCACCAGCGGCGTCGCATATGGAAGGGTGCTGGGAACGCATGGTGCCGTCAGTGAAAGAAACAATGAAACAAATAAAACCCTTACGAAATTTGTGCGGCGAATCGTTACGATCTTTACTAATGGAGGTTGAGAATATCGTTAATTATCTCACTTACATACCGATTGATTCAACTTACCATGAAGCACTTACTCCCAATCACTTTTTGTTTGGAAGTTCAAATAGTAAGAAACCTCCGAGAAAATTCAACGACCATCCGCTCATATTACGCAAAAATTGGATGATTGTTCAACAATTGGCTAACGAATTGTGGAATAGATGGATTCGTGAATATCTACCTGATTTGACGAGAAGAACAAAGTGGTTTGGTCAGGTAAAACCAATCAAGAAGGGCGATGTTTTCATTATTGTTATCGAAAGTCAAACTCGAAATAGCTGGAAAAGAGGAATCGTCGTCGAAACCACCGAAGGAAGAAGCGGGCAGGTACGCCAGGCTGTCGTTCAAAAACCAAATGGACTCCTTTCTAGACCTGCAGTTAAACCAGCTATGCACATTGGCGTAACTAGGATTTTTGTCTGGGGGGGCCAGGCCAAAAGTTCAATTGCGGCGTGTATAGTGCCAATAAAAACGCTGTAAAGTACATACAGTGTTAATGAAAATCGTTTATCAATGGTATTGGTCCGCTTATTTATATTAATAAAGTGCGCATATAATAACAGTCTACTAGGTCATCACAATCAGGCGTAGTCATAAGAGAGCGTAAACAGGCTCTTCATTTAATATATACATTATGCATATTTGTGAATAGTGGGTGGCTTTTCAACAGAATTGTATCTAATATACAAACAAATATAATAGAATATAATAATAATAATATATTGCATAAAATTAAGAATTAAGCACATTTATATAAATTATTTTAATTGAATTGATTGAATATACGTACATGAAAAATTTCTTTAAATTTAAGCCTTTTGAAAGCTGAAGCTCTGTTAGGCGATATTAACTTTAAGGTCGAAATTAATGAAGGCAATAAACAAATATATTTTTTTTCATTCAGCGCTATACCTTAAATTTAAAATTTTCTCAGCATAATTATCGTTAAATTCCAAATTGGGCTGCCTACAAAAAATCTGCCAACAGTCTGGGCGCAACTTTATTATTTTATGGATAGAAGTCCGAAACGTGTTTAATGATGAGATGCGGTGTAGGTTACTATGCGACTGACAACCTAAAAAATAACGTTCCAAATAGCTTCCTGGTTATTTCTTAGGTTGTCAGTCGTATAGTAACCTACACCGCATCTCATCATTAAACACGTTTCGGACTTCTACCCATAAAATAATAAAGTTGCGCCCAGACTGTGGGCAGATTTTTTTTATTTACTTACGTATTTTTTTATCAATAGAATAATTCATAGTAGTAAAAGCGAATTCGATCACATTAAACCTAAGAGATTTTCGGAATCAGCGAAAACTTGAACAATACCCCCAGGGGGTTTAATTGAGAAAAATACTTAAATCGGTTTTTCCCCGACTACGTTTAAAGCTTATAGAAGTAAAAGTGAATTCCAAATCTCAATATACCTTAGAAATATATCAGAATTCGTGAATATGTACACAACCACTTTACAACCCCTTAGGGGTTGGATATCGAAAAATTTTGAAGATCGTTACTAGGCGCTTATATAAATAGCCCGCAGAAGTAAAATTGCTTTGATAGCTCGACATGTCTAAAAGTTTTAACAAAGTTTGTGAAAATATGGATTCACGGAAATTTTTTTTACTCAACCTCTAAATGCCAATAAAAATCTGAACTTTTTTTTGCTTTAATTACTCTAATAGTACATCTACATATACGTACTAAGTTTCAACTTTCTAGCATAAGCCGTTTCTGAAATATAAAAAACCACCACTCTCCCCGGACCTTGACATCCCTATCAAAAATTTTATTTTTCTAGGATCTCTTCATAGTGGCTCTATATAATACTAAATTGTTAGCTTTCTATTCATTATGGTTTTCGAGAAATAAAAATCATAATGTTTTCCTTTCCACCCCCTTTTACCATAACCCGCAAAACCTACACCACCAACATTTTTTTCCCTACTAGAACTTTACCGACCCCAACTCCTGTAAAATTTTGATACTATATCTGATACGGTTTCCGAGATATAAAAATTACATTTTTTGAAAAATTGCTATCCCCCCACTTTCGTGTTCCACCTCCCCCCTCAAAAAATTTAGTTTTGGTAGACTCCTCCTGTGATCCCATATACAGAAACTAAATTTTATCTTCCTGGTGTAATTGGTTCGGAAGATATTGTAATCCAAAGTTTTTCACCCCCCACCCCCCCACCCCAACACCCCTCTTAAAAAATTTAGCCCTTGTCTAATCTTGAAGTATCTCTAAGAACAACAACAAAGTTTCAATCTTCTGTCATCAATTGTTCAGGAGATATCGATTTTAGAATGTTTCAATCGCGTCTTTCTTCCCAACCCCTTAACCAATATCGACCATTTTTTTGCAATTGAGTCCATTATCATAGTACTACATAAGTTGCAAGTTTCAGCCTCCTAGCATAAGTGGTTCCTGAGATCTAGAAACCAAAATTTTTCGTCTAAGACGCTCCCCTCTCCTCTCCCCTTGTACCCCAACCGCTCGAAAATATATAAGTCGTAGGGGTTCACCCAATCTACCCACCATAAAAGTTTCAATTTAATATCTCAAAGAGTTTGTGAGCTACGCAACTTCAAACGGTTTTGCGTACGGCGTACGGCGTACGGCGTATGGCGTCTACGGCGGACAGACAGACATTTTTTTTTTTTTCCTTTTTTGGGGTCTACTAGTCCTAAAACGTGAAAATACAAAATTTCAGGGTAGCAAATTTTTTTGAAATTTCAGGTCGATAACAATACTTTATTATTTAAAAATAATAAAGTAAAATGTATGCTTCCTTTGAAGATTATGAAAAGGATGTGATAGAATCCATGGCTTCTAAAAGGAAAAAAAACGAATGGATCAGCGGCGGCATCAACTACGTCTGCAGTCCGAAAAAGAAACGTAATTCTACCTTTCTGCATAGGATCACCTCAGAAGAGAGAAAGAAGACGCGTACGTATCTGAAATATATCGTAATTGGTTATAATTTCTAGCTAGTTATACTCTAGATGAAATCATATAGAGTATTATAAGTTTAATCCAGCCGAAAAGTTTGTAACGCATAGAACCAAGCCTCGGACGAAAAAAAGTTATATATTATTTTTTGTTTATTTGTGCCCAAAAACCTCAAATCCGCCTGACGTCCGTCCGTCTGTCCGTCCGTCCGTCCGTCCGTCCGTCCGTCCGTCCGTCCGTCCGTCCGTCTGTCCGTTAGCACGATAACTCAAGAACGACTTCACCTAGGATCTTGAAATTTTGAATCTGGATGTTTGGTTGAATTTGTAAGGCTAAGTTCGTTAACGGGCAAAATCGTCCTACTCCTTTGGGTAGCTGCCATACAAAATGTCCTTAAAACACGTGTTCAAGAATATTGGTCGATAACTTCAGAAGGGTTTAAGCTACGACATTGAAATTTTGTTTGTGTTATTTTTCCAATAGGTCAAACTAAATGTATGATTATGAAGAAAATCCTGTTAGTCCTTCGTGTAGCTGCCATACAAATATCCTGTCAAAATGTATTCACTGAATTTACGAAACTCACTATAACTTAAGTAATCTTTTAGCTACGAATTCGGAATTTTTTACAAATTAGTTTTGAGTGAAGACAAAGTTTGAGTTTACTAGTCAGCGAAATTCTGTTACTCCTTCTGGTAGCTGCCGTACAAAATATCCTTAAAATAGGTGTTCAAGAATATTGGTCGATAACTTCAGAAGGGTGTAAGCTACAGCATTGAAATTTTGCATGTGTTATTTTTCCAATAGTTGCAGCTAAATATATGGTTATGAAGAAAATCCTATTAGTCCTTCGTGTAACTGCCAAACAAATATCCTGTCAAAATGTATTCACTTAATTTACGAAACTCACTATAACTCAATTAATCTTTTTGCTACGAATTCGGAATTTTTTACAAATTAGTTTTGAGTAAAAACAAAGCTTGAGTTTACTTGTCAGCGAAATGCTTTTACTCCTTCTGGTAGCTGCCATACAAAATGTCCTTAAAATACGTGTTGAAGAATATTGGCCGATAACTTCAGAAGGGTTTAAGCTACGTCTTTGAAATTTTGTACGTAGTATTTATCCAATAGTTGAAGCTAAATGTATGATTATGAAGAAAATCCTATTAGTCCTTTGTGTAGCTGCCATACAAATATCCTGTCAAAACGTTTTCTTTTAATTTATAGAACTTACTATAACTCAAGTAATCTTTTAGCTATAAATTGGAAATTTTTTACAAATTAGTTTTGAGTAAAAGCAAAGTTCGAGTTTACTTATCAGCGAAATCCTTTTACTCCTTCTGGTAGCTGCCATACAAAATGTCCTTAAGACACGTGTTCAACAATATTTTTCGATACCTTTTGAACGCTTCAAGCTACGAATTTGAAATTTTGTACACATTAATTTTTGAATGGTTCCAAGGAAAAGGATAAATATGTAAGAAATCGAGTGAGTCCTTCCTGCACCTCCCATGTGAAAGTCCTTCAAAAAGGACATTTTTTTTCGATGACTTACCCAGTTCAAGATATGAAACTAAACACTGAAAATTGTCTTTTAGTTTTGAGTAGCAATCTAATGGCAGTCCTTAATAAAGGACATACAACATGCACACACGTAATTCTACTCTATCCCCAACTTCAATATAAATCGGAGTTCAGTCTTCATCTAGAGTATTATACGATTGGCTTGCAGCCGATCGTGACTGCAGTATGTTTTATAATTCGTTTCTTTTACCAATTAAACAATTCGCTGTACTTGGGTTTAGGTGAAAATTTCTCTTGAAGGTTCCGCTAAGCAGGCAGCTGACAAATATTACATGTCATTTAATAGCAGGTTTGCCAACCGCTTAAAAAACGCGTTTTATATAAGCTTTAATTTACGCTTTTCATTAGCAAAACTATTCAGAACCAGCTGTGATGTTATTTTCGTTTTAATAATTTCGTTTTCTATGTTCAGAAGGGCTAAATTCGAAAATCTATACTGAATCATAGTTCCTCTTAACCATGTTTTTATGCGTCGCATTGCTGAAAAGCTCCTTTCACAACCGGCCGAACTCACAGGAATAGTCATAGCTGCTTGTACCAACTTGTGTAAATTGGGGCAAAATGCTTTATTTACATCTTTCTTCAGATTTCCTAAATTAATTTCAGTGTTTTTGTTTTTTAACATGTTTTTCATAACTGTTATTTCTGCCTGCAAGGTGGATACATTTATATTCAAAACATTTTTATAATTCTCTAGAAAAGTTTCTCCATCTTTTAGATCCAGCTTTATAAACGAGTCAATTGACTGTGCCAAAGGTAAATTTTCAAATCTATTTTTTAAGTTTGTGATAATATTATCCACCAATATTCAGCTGGTCTTGTATCTGATGGCAAGTCCAAAAAACATCCTTTACCTAGAGTTGACTCTACTATAAAGTTATCTCTTCTCTCCGGTTGTATTCTCCGCTTAGAAATTCGAGTCGGTTCTAGAAGAATTTCGTATTTTTCTGCGAATATCTCGATTTCATGCCAAAGACCATCGAATTGGTTCCTGCTCTCCTCAAAGCTAGTTATAGTGCTCATGATTATATCATTCGCCCGACCAAGTGTTGCATCTTTACTTTGAAAGTACTTACTCAATATATTCATAATACATAGCACCGATTGAAAAACAAATAAACAAACAATAAAATCAGGTTTAATTATGCACGTCAGTAGTCCAAGTGCCTTCACTGAATTTCTGTCCTTAGCCTCGCTGATCTCTTCTTCCAGAACTGTTTTAATTGAATCAAAATTTGATAATATATCTTTGCAGTTTCCATATCGACAGCTCTATCTTGTATTACTTAAGCTTCACATTGCACGCCCGGATTTAATACCAAGATTGTGATGAACTTTCATAAGACTGCTATGATTACCAGGTTGTAGGAAATGTATGTATAAAGCTTCCACAGTATTGAAAAAAGGGGTTGCTGATGAAACTTCTGCACATGAATCGACAACAACTAAGTTGAGCCTGTGCGCTAAACAGTGGATATAAATTGCTTGAGGGTGATGTTGTTTGATTATTGCTTGAAGACCGCGATGTTTTCCTGATATTACACTGGCCTCATCATAGGATTGCGCGATAGTTGGAATATTCGTCAAACTGCACTTTTCTAAAAAGCTTAACATCAGTTTCGCCAATCCTGCATCATCTCTGGAAGTGGAGCAATTTATGAAACCAATGAATCTTTTTTCAACATCTAAGTACTTGACATACCTAATGGTAACCGACAATTGCTCTTCTTTATAACACCTGGCTTCGTCTACCATTAAGGAAAAAAATTCACATAGTTTCACATCATTTACTATTTCCTGTAGAGTTAGCTGGGCGATAATGTCGATAATTTCATTTTGAATTTTCGGGCTACAATAACTTCTATGTCGCTCCAAATGTTTTTAAAATTCTTCATCTTATTTGGCAAAAAGCTCACTAATTTCCAGAAAATTACATTTGTTTTTAGAAGTTTGGTTCTCGCGGTGTCCCCTCAGAGGTAAACCCTGACGTACCAAAAATCTGCCAACAGTCTGGGCGCAACTTTATTATTTTATGGGTAGAAGTCCGAAACGTGTTTAATGATGAGATACGGTGTTGGGTACTATGCGACTGACAACCTAAAAAATAACCGGGAGGCTATTTGGATCGTTATTTTTAAGGTTTTCAGTCGCATAGTACCCAACACCGTATCTCATCATTAAACACGTTTCGGACTTCTACCCATAAAATAATAAAGTTGCGCCCAGACTGTTGGCAGATTTTTTCTATTTGTAGCTCATATTTTTGTATCAATTGTAGTGGATATTAATGCTTACGTTGTTTTTTCTATTGTTTCGTAATAAAAGTTTTCTTAACTGTATCTTTTTGTTTTAATGGTATTTTTGTTAACTAAATGAAAGTACACCTAATTGACAAAATAAATGAGAAATAACAACAAAGAAACTTATTAACATTAATATAAAAATCGGCCAACAGTCTGGGCGCAACTTTATTATTTTATGGATAGAAGTCCGAAACGTGTTTAATGATGAGATGCGGTGTAGGTTACTATGCGACTGACAACCTAAAAAATAACGTTCCAAATAGCCTCCTGGTTATTTTTTAGGTTGTCAGTCGCATAGTAACCTACACCGCATCTCATCATTAAACACGTTTCGGACTTCTACCCATAAAATAATAAAGTTGCGCCCAGACTGTTGGCCGTTTTTTTTATTTATTTACGTATGTTTTTATCAATAGAATAATTGAAAGTAGTAAAAGCGAATTCGATCACATTAAACCTAAGAGATTTTCGGAATTAGTGAAATCTTGAACAATACCCCCAGGGGGTTTAATACGCAAAAATTCTTAAATCGGGTTTTTCCCTTATAGAAGTAAACGTGAACTCCAAATCTCAATATACCTTAGGAATATATCAGAATTCGTGAATATGTACACAACCACTTTACACCCCCTTAGGGGTTGGATATCGAACAATTTTGGAGATCGTTAGTAGGCGCTTATATAAATAGCCCGCAGAAGTAAAATTGCTTTGATAGCTCGACATGTCTAAAAGTTTTAACGAAATTTGTGAAAATGTGGATTCACGGACATTTTTTTTACTCAACCTCTGAACGCCAATAAAAATCTGAACTTTTTTTTTGCTTTAATTACTTTAATAGTAAATCTACATATACGTACTAAGTTTCAACTTTCTAGCATAAGCCGTTTCTGAGATATAAAAAACCACTCCTCTCCCCCGTACCTTGATACCCCTATGAAAAATTTTTTTTTTCTAGGATGTCTGCATAGTGGCTCTATATAATCCTAAATTTTTAGCTTTCTCTTCATTATGGTTTTCGAGAAATAAAAATCAGAATGTTTTCCTTTCTACCCCCTTTCACCATCACCCCCAACACCCACAACACCAAATTTTTTTTTCCTACTAGAAGTTTACCGTCCCCAACTCCTGTAAAATTTTCAAGATCATATCTGATACGGTTTCTGAGATATAAAAATTACATTTTTTGAGAAATTGCTATCCCCCCACTTTCGTGCTCCACCTTCCCCCTCAAAAAATTTAGTTTTGGTAGACTCCTCTTGTGATCCCATATACAGAAACTAAATTTTATCTTCCTGGTGTAATTGGTTCGGAAGATATTGTAATCCGAAGTTTTTCACCCCCCACCCCCACACCCCACCACCTCTCTTAAAAATTTTAGCCCTTGTCTAATCTTGAAGTATCCCTAAAGACAACAACAAAGTTTCAATCTTCTGACATCAATGGTTCAGGAGATATCGATTTTAGAATGTTTGAATCCTGGCTTTCATGCGTTAAAGACTCATTGTTTTCCCCCCCACTTCCACACCCCTTAACCAATATCGACCATTTTTTTGCAATTGAGTCCATTATCATAGTACTACATAAGTTCCAAGTTTCAGCTTCCTAGCATAAGTGGTTCCTGAGATCTAGAAACCAAAATTTTTCGTCTAAAACGCTCCCCTCTCCTCTCCCCTTGTAACCCCACCCCTCAAAAATATACCAGTGGTAGGGGTTCACCCAATCTACCCACCATAAAAATTTCAATTTAATATTTCAACGGGTTTGGGAGCTACGCGCCTTCAAACGATTTTGCGTACGGCGTACGGCGGACGGCGGACGGCGTACGGCGGACGGCGGACAGCGTACGGCGTACAGACGGACATTTTTTTTTTTTTTTTGCTTTTTTGGGGTTTACTAGTCCTAAAACGTGTAAATACAAAATTTCAGGGTAGCAAACTTTTTTGAAATTTCAGGTCGATCACAATACTTTATTATTAAAAAATAATAAAGTAAAACCAAATAATGTTTATAAGTTTATTCAAATAGTCTCTATTCTGTACTATTTCCTCTGTATGCTGCACAGCAATTTTTTCATAAACACTTCCGGAAACAACAGATTGCTTGTAAGATACAAACATTTCAGAACATTCAGCGTGACGAGTTGAATTCTCATGTTTTTCTAGCGCGAATTTCATTTTTTTCCAATTATTAAATCCACTACAAATGAATCTTTCATTTTGATCACGACTGTGTCGACTGTGAGGAAATTTTGAGCACCAAATTTAACGTTGAAAGCACTAAATTGGCATCACTGATCGGAAGATCGGATTAGAGAGAGCGATGCTAAGAAACGGCGTATTTTATTTATTTGAAAGGTGGCGCATGCGCATTTTCGCATTTTCGCGTTTTGTTTTTTGTCGCTGTATTTCTCTTGCCTAATACAGATCTACAGTAGCGGTAAACATTAATTGTACAAAATTCTACAGTAAAATCTGCAGTTTAATTGCTTGTCGCAGGATTTTCAAATAATTACATTATTATTCTGGGGGGGGGGGCACGAACGATCTTGGAGGGCCCGGCCCCCCCTGGCCCCTACCTAGTTACGCCAATGGCTATGCACGACGTGAGGGAAGACGAGGAGTTGGTAAACCGATCGGACCGACCGATATACCAGGAGGGAGAATGTAGACAACGACACCCAACACTCGAAAAAAAATTTACAGATCAGAAAAAAAATGAGGATTAGCTGAACCAGGATGTTTAAGATTAAACATTATATTTCTCAAGTTAATAACTTTTTCTGCATCGGCAAGATCAGGCCGTAGGTATGGTTAAATTCTATTACATAGCTTACGGGACCTTCAGTCCCTGTTTCAGTTTTGCACCTTTAAGTTTTTTGAGTCACTATCATTCGGCCAGTCGAAGTGTAACATTGTTACTTTAAATTAAAATAATCGTCACAACAGCAAGTGTTTATACTCTAGATGAAATTATATTGAGTATTATAAGTTTAATCCAGCCCAAAAGTTTGTAACGCATAGAACCAAGCCTCGGACGAAAAAAAGTTATATATTATTTTTTGTTTATTTGTGGCCAAAAACCTCAAATCAGCTTGACGTCCGTCCGTCCGTGAACACGATAACGCAAGAACGCCTTCACCTAGGATCTTGAAATTTTGAATCTGGATGTTTGGTTGAATTTGTAAGGCTAAGTTCGTTAACGGGCAAAATCGTCTTACTCCTTCGGGTAGCTGCCATACAAAATGTCCTTAAAACACGTGTTCAAGAATATTGGTAGATAACTTCAGAAGGGTTTAAGCTACGACTTTGAAATCTTGTATGTGTTATTTTTCCAATAGTTGGAGCTAAATATATGATTATGAAGAAAATCCTATTAGTCCTTCGTATAGCTGCTATACAAATATCCTGTCAAAATATATTCACTTAATTTACGAAACTCACTATAACTCAAGTAATCTTTTAGATACGAGTTCGAAATTTTGTACAAATTAGTTTTGAGTAAAAAGGAAGTTTGAGTTTAATAGTCAGTGAAATCCTTTTACTCCTTCTGGTAGCTCCCATACAAAATGTCCTTAAAACACGTGTTCAAGAATATTTTTCGAAAACTTCAGATGGGTTTAAGCTACGTCTTTGAAATTTTGTATGTGTTATTTTTGCAATAGTTAGAGCTAAATGTATGATTATGAAAAAAATCCTATTAGTCCTTCGTGTAGCTGCCATACAAATATCCTGTCAAAATGTATTCACTTAATTTACGGAACTCAATATAACTCAAGGAATTCTTTAGCTATAAATTCGGAATTTTGTACAAATTAGTTTTGAGTGAAAACGAAGTTCGAGTTTACTAGTCAGCGAAATCCTTTTACTCCTTCTTGTACCTTCCATACAAAAAATCCTTCAGACATGTGTTCAACAATATTTTTCGATAACTTTGAACGCTTCAAGCTACGAATTTGAAATTTTGTTCACATTCATTTTTAAATGGTTCCAAGGAAAAGGACAAATATGTAAGAAATCGAGTGAGTCCTTCCTGCACCTCCCATGTGAAAGTCCTTCAAAAAGGAATTTTTTTTTCGATGACTTACCCAGTTGAAGATATGAAATTAAAGACTGAATATTGTCTTTTAGGTTTGAGTAGCAATCTAATTTCAGTCCTTAATAAAGGACATACAACATGCACACACGTAATTCTACTTTATCCCCAACTACAATATAAATCGGAGTTCAGTATTCATCTAGAGTATTATACGATTGGCTTGCAGCCGATCGTGACTGCAGTATGTTTTTTCATTTGATTATACCACAAGATCCGGTGTTTTTTCTCGGGCTTCCTACGTATCAATTTGGATTCATTTAACATACGGCGAGCATAAGAAAATGCCCATTTGAAATTATTTCCGGACAACGTCAATTGGTTGGTTTAGCTCGCGCGTTGCTACGCAGAACGAAGTTTTTGGGTCTTGGATGAAGCTACGGCCGCCGTCGATTTAGAAGCCGATGATTTAATTCGGGAAGCAGAATATTGTGCATAAGACACAACATTTGGTCCGCCGGTGCATAAGGCAACCTGCAAAGTTGTAGTCGCTGGGATTACGGCATCGCTATACTATATTGTTCCTGCTCACCATAAGGACTGCATAAGGAGCAGAGTTCACGAGTGCATAAGGCATTTACAAAATACAGGGTCAACTTAATTTCGGTCAAGTTTTGAACGCCATTTTTTGCAGTTGCAAATAAATCTGAATTAAGCAAGTGTTAAAATAAATTAATTTGAACTAAAAGATATAAGAAAGTAAAGGTGAACGGAAAATAAATTTGTAGCCGTCGTTATTTAACCTGAAAACGGACTTCTAATTTAACATTCCTCGAACGCTTCTCTACATTGTTTGTTAGTTGCGGATAAAGTAGAATTAGGTGTGTGCATGTAGTATGTCATTTATTAACGACTCCCATTTGGTTGCTACTTGAAACTAAAAGACAATATCGTCAGTGCTTAATTTTATATCTTGAACCGGGTGAGCTACCGAAATTTGTTTTTCCTTTTTGAAGGACTTTCACATGGAGATGCAGGAAGGACTTACCCGATTTCTTATTTATTTATCCTTTTCCATGGAATAATTTAAAAATTAATGTGTACAAAATTTCAAATTCGTAACTTGAATCGTTCAAAAGTTATCGGAAAATATTGTTGAACACGTGTCTTGAGGATTTTTTGTATGGAAGGTACCAGAAGGAGTAAAAGGATTTCGCTGACTAGTAAACTCGAATTTCTTTTTCATTCAAAACTAATTTGTACAAAATTCTGGTATTAGTTTTAAAATTATAACAGACTGTCTTTTGTTTTAACAATGAACAAAAAAGAGATTAATCCTCGAATTAGTAGATGGGCACTGTTTTTGCAAAATTACTCTTTCGAAACCGTTCACAGACAGGGCCAAAGAATGTGTCATGTGGATGCGCTCAGTCGGAGCATTGGTGTTATTGAATTTCAAAATAATTCGTTTGAATTGGTGTTAGCAATTTCACAAGCTAAAGATCCTGTGATAGCTAAAATCAAAAGTCAGCTCCAGGAGAAGGAGAGCAAGTTCTTTGAGCTTAGAGACGGGTTAGCTTATCGTAAACACGGAGAAAATGTTTTATTTTATGTGCCTAATCAACTAGTCTCTAACGTTATCCGATCATGCCATGACAGCGTAGGTCATGTTGGAGTTGATAAGACGTGTAACTTATTGAAGCAAACCTATTGGTTCCCAAAAATGAAAAACCGAGTTTCAGCTTATATACAAAACTGTTTAAGATGTATTGTTTATTCACCTGGTGATAGTCGAAAAAAAACTATATTACATGGTATTTCAAAGGGTAATAGACCTTTTGATACAGTTCATGTAGACCATCTTGGACCGATAGAACTTTCGAAACGGAAGAACAGATTCCTTTTAGTTGTCGTAGATGCTTTCACTAAATACATAAAGCTTTACGAAACCAAAACAACAAATACTAAAGAGGTTTGTTGAGATCGCCTAAAATTTCACGTCGCCACTTAAATTGTCACAAGATCCATTGCAGACAATTTCCGTTCTCATAACTTGCGAATAGAACTAGACATAACGTCAGCAAGTTCAGATTTCGCAATTTATGAATTCCCATGGGAAACTTGCCTACATGGGATCTATGTAGCCCGTGCTCCGTCAGCACTTTTTTTGTCTTCACATTTTTTGATATTAAGCTGTATATAACTTAGAAAATATAGATAATAAAGTTAGTTAGTCTCCAGATGTGTCTTTGAAATCAATGCAAATTATTGTCGCTTACAAGTGAGTAACCATAGTGAATTGTTAGGCTGGAGATGTCTCTTTGAAATCAGTGTAAATTATTGTCGCTTACAAGTGAGTAACAGTGGTGAATTGTTAGGCAATAAATTGAGTGTGTTAAGTGCTCTTTAAAGGATACGGAAAGGCCCGTATCCCACAATAAGAATTGTGTACGTTTTTGTTGTAAACATTTGGGGACCCCGACGTGATCCTTGATCACAGTGAGTGTACAAATTAACCACTCGAGCCAGAATGGAAAATTTGCAACAACTCGTCCAAGTTCAGACAGATCAACAGAGGGATCTAGGACAACAGTTGGAACGAATCATCACCAACTACAGAAAGGATTCTGCCAGCCGAAAGTCTGCAAGCTATCTCAACTCCAGATTGACCCAATTGGACGAGCTCTGGACTAAGTTCGATGCAACAAACAGCGAACTTCAACCTCACGCCGTCATAAAACGAAATGCGCATTGTGCGAAGGCGATAATGCAGCTGGCAGCTCTCGCTGTCCGGCACATCAAAAAGCGGTCAAGAAGCTTGGACGATGAAAATTGTACAACTCAACCTCAACCACTGTATTGCAGCACAGGACCTCCTGCAGCAGACGATTTTCGAGCAACGGTTCGACCTCGCAATCCTGTGCGAGCAACACCACAACGTGGACGGATGCGAGTGGACGACGGATGCATCCAGCAAAGCAGCGATATGGACACTTGGTGGTAGGGTCTACCAAAGTAGAGCTTCAGTAACCTACACTGGCTTCACTTGGGTGAAATATGACGGCATTTACTTCTTCTCATGCTACGCTCCACCTAGTATGGACATAATTCAATATGAGCGGATGCTAACAGAGCTGGTGACGGAGGCCAGATCAAAGTTCCCGGCATTTATTGGTGGTGACTTTAACGCATGGTCGACGACATGGGGCAGCAGGAATACGAATCGCAGGGGCTGGCTTCTCATGGAATATCTTGCGACACTAGACTTCGAGCTTTTAAATAATGGACAGCACACATTTGAGGCTGGGACCAGGCGGTCGGTGGTGGATCTAACGTTCGCCCACAACTCGATCGCCCGAAACGCTACATGGAGCGTCGGAGATTTTTACTCGCATAGTGATCATCGCGCTATTGTCATCGAGCTGCAGCAAAATAGACGTCAGAGGCGAATAGCTGTTGCACAAGTCAAGGGATGGAAACAACGTGCCTTCGACGCAGAAGTTTTTGAGTTGGTGTGGGACGAGGCGCAAACAATGGACGACGAAGCCACTAATATGGCGACAAATATCAAGCAGCGATTGAGCGTGGCATGCGACGCAGCAATGCCAAGAAGGTCGGGTGCACCAACAAGAACCCCAGTCTACTGGTGGAATGAGAACATTGCCGAATGCAGAAGGCGATGCAACCATGCGCGCAGGAAAGCGCAACGTGCGCAAAATCGTACCACGTGGCAATCATTGCATTCTAGCTACAAAGTATGCCGACTACAGCTTAAGAAAGCGATTCAAGACGCCAAGGACTCCGCATTCCGAGACCTGCGCGATAACTCGGATATCGACTCCTGGGGCAAGGCGTACAAGGTAGTGATGAAAAGAGTAAGAGGACCCAGAGCACCGTAACCCTCGGATCCTGCGCTTATGGACAGCGTAGTGGCGGCACTCTTTCCACCACAGAGTGAACGGACGCAAATATATCATCTACCCGCAGATATGGGTAATATTATTCCCGTGACAGCTGAGGAGGTTCTACTGACACTACGAAAAGTGACCGACAACAAAGCACCTGGTTTGGACGGCATCCCTAACGTAGCGATGAAAACGGCCATCCGGAAGGATCCCGAGACGTTCGCTAGGATGTACACAGCATGTCTCAATGAAGGAGTGTTCCCCGCTTTTTGGAAGCTGCAAAGACTGGTGCTGCTATTGAAGCCCGGGAAGCAACCTGAACAACCATCGGCATACCGGCCACTATGTATGCTGGACTCATTGGGGAAAGTATTGGAGAGCATTATGAGTAACCGACTGCAGGAGTCACTCGAGAGACCTGGAGGTCTATCTGAGCAACAATTTGGATTTCGCCGAGGGAGATCCACCATCGACGCCATCCATGCTGTTATGAGAATTGCGCGTGATGCGACATCCGGTGAAAGATGGAAAAACGGCGACAAAAAGTACTGCGCAGTGGTAACACTTGACGTCAAGAATGCCTTCAACTCAGCGAGCTGGTTGCGAATAATGCAAGCAGTAAATAGTTTCAACGTACCGGGATACCTACAGCGAATCATAGCTAACTATTTCGAAGGAAGAGTTCTTCTGTATGACACCGAGGACGGCGTCAAGCGCTACGACGTTTCACGAGGAGTCTTACAGGGCTCAGTGCTTGGCCCCACATTATGGAACATCATGCATAATGACGTTTTTTGCATCGAGCTTCCAACGGACACCACATTGGTTGGCTACGCGGATGATATCGCACTAGTGGTAGTAGCGAAACATATCCACACCTTGGAAGTTCTGTGCAGTGAGGCGATCAATAGAATTATGAACTGGTTAAGTAGTGCGGACCTAGAGTTGGCTTCGCATAAAACGGAGGCGGTTATTTTGAGCTCTCGAAAAGTGCGCGAAGTTTTTACATTCAGAGCCGGAGTGCACGAGATCATCTCGCAGCCAAATCTGCGATATCTTGGGGTGTTAATTGACACCCGGATGTCCTTCAAGGACCATCTTCTGGTGATCAGCGAAAAGGCTTCAAAGGTGAATGGTGCACTCTCACGCATCATGTCAAACATTGGAGGACCACGCTCCAGCAGGCGAAAACTATTAGCAATGGTCACGAGTTCCGTAATGCTATACGCTGCACCGATCTGGGCAGATGCAACGAAGAAGAAATCGTATATAGCCGGAATCCGATCAATCTATCGTCTTAGCGCACTAAGGATTGCTAGTGCCTTTCGAACAGTGTCCGATGAAGCAATCGGAGTAATATCGGCAATGTTACCAATTGACATAATAGCGTGTGAACTTCAGCGACTTTACGTAGCAGCAGATGAAGCATCGAAAGTGGACGAGCGACGGCGCAGTATCCAGGAATGGCAAGGACGCTGGGAAAGCGCGAAGAAAGGGAGATGGACATTCACATTGATCCCAAACATAGACAGCTGGATAAGCCGCAAACACGGAGAAGTGGACTTTTATGTGACCCAGCTGCTCAGCGGACACGGTTGTTTTAAGCAGTATCTTCACCGCTTTAAGCATGAGGAAGACCTGTTCTGTCCCAACTGCCCCCACGAGATTGAGGACGCGCGGCATATCTTACTGCACTGTCCGCGCTTCGACGTCGACCGAGCCGAGGTTGCGGAGGCCTTCGGAGAAGCTCCGACCGTAGGAAACCTCGTTAGACACATTTGTGACACAGCCCTCAAGTGGCAAGTTTTCCAGACTGCAGCAGCACGGATTATGTCGACACTTCGCCGCTTTGAGCGAATAAGAAACATCCAACGCGACGCACCACAGGAGACGACTGACTAGACTAGACAGACAATAACTGACGATTTTAGCAATATTGCTATGACGGCCTCCCGACGCAATACCTAACGGTGGTTCCGGGAGGATCCATCCGTACGACTGAGGAGATGTTTAGCGGGTTAAAGTCCCGCACTGACTTAGGCTTTCGATGCTTTTACTCCTCGTTAAAAAAAAAAAAAAAACCTCACGCCGTCAGCTTTTCTGAACATCCATACTTCACCCAAGGCTATTATGCAACAGTGAAGGACGGATACCTGACGTTGGATCTAGTCGTCATCTTACAGCTGATGGGTGCTCAAGCCGGACCTTCATCACAGGCAGATGATTTAGCCGAAATTCAAGTAAAGGAAGGCGACGAGATGTTAATTCATCCAAAACCAGATGATCAACTCACAGCAGATGTCATCACGAAGATTAAGGGACTCATCCGACGCCAACGATCATCAGCTCAGGCCGTCACTCATTTAATCGATGGTATAGACAGTGTACAAGAAGGCTAACCAAGGCAGTTCTACGAAGTGAAGTTGTCAACGCTGAAGCAATATTGGGAAGATATTCGTCAAATCAACCAGTCGATATGTGAGTGCGCCGACAGTGTCACAGCATTTGGATATAATCCAGTCGATTATCTCCGTGTCGAAGATGCCATCCAGGAAACAATCATCTTCTTATCGCAGTGTCTGGAAAAATGCAGTCAACCATCAAGCTCGGCATCTTCAACGCGTGCCACGTTATCGGTAAGGTAACACTACCAAAATTTGATGGGGATTACATGAAATGGCAAAAATTTCATGATCTCTTTCAACAAGTGGTACACGAACAGCCATTGGGAAACACACAGAAAATGTGGTATCTCAAGAATAACCTGTCTGGCGAAGCTGAACGGCTTATTCGACACCTGCAGCTATCGGATACCAACTATACGACAGCATGGAGCATCTTAAAGGGCCGATACAACAATCAACGCCTATTGGTCTCAACGCTGATAGACAAATTGATGTCACAAGCCACCATATCAGTCGAATCAGCTACCGAAATCAAGAAGCTGCACGACACATCAAAGGAATGTCTACTAGGATTGGCCAATCTCAACGTCAGCACAAAGACTTGGGATCCGATTCTGCTTCACATGCTCGTGAAGAAAATAGACAGAACAACGCACGGGCTCTTTGAGCAGTCCCTCAAAGAACCACGTGACTGCCAAAGCATCAACGGGTTTCTGCAATTTCTGGAACTGCGCTTTCAGTCCTTGGAGGCCCTAGGCAACGAGAGACGTCAGCCGAGTCAAACTAAACCGCATCAGATCAGAAACACATCCCTAATTACGTCAACTACTAATGCTGAGTGTAAGAACTGCGCGGGAAAACACAAGATATTCACCTGTGACAGTTTTTTAAAACTAAAACCCTCCGAACGGTTTAAGCAAGTGAAGACGTTGAAGCTGTGCATTAACTGTCTGAAAGATGATCATTCAGTCAGTCACTGCAAATCACGGAGCTGCTCTAAGTGTCAGGGTAGACACAACACCTTGTTACACTTAGACACCGCCAAGCCAGCCAGAATACAGCCTACAGAAAACAAGAATCAATCATCCACCACAGTATGCGATACTTCTTTAGCAGCGCAAGGATTGCAGAACTCTCACGATAGCTACGTTTTATTAGGAACCGCAAAGATCCTAATCAACACCCAACAGGGTAGCACCGAGGCGTGTAGAGCGATCTTGGATTCAGGCTCTCAGTTGAACTTCATCAGTGAACGCATGTGCAGGAAGTTGAAGATTACGGGAAAAAATGACAACATCAACATTTCGGGCATAGGATCCACTAAAACGCAAGCAACAAGGAAGGTGAGCATCAACATATCCTCGAATAACTCCGGATACTCTGCCAGTTTAGAAGCCTACATCATTCCGGACATATCAACAATCCAGCCGCAGATGCACTTGGAAATATCATCTTGGCCAATTCCGAAAAACTTAACGTTGGCTGACCCGAGCTTCAACAAACCCAGACGAGTGGACCTGCTAATAGGTGCCGAGTTCTATTGTGAATTGATGTCAATCGGACAAATCAAACTGGATCACAACCTGCCCACCATCCAAAATACTGTATTTGGGTGGATGGTTGTAGGACGAACGACAACGAAACCTAAGACCAACGCTTTCTGTGGCATAAGCAACTTCGATTTGGATCGACAATTAGAAGCATTTTGGACTCTCGAAGAAGTATCAGCAACGACCACACCGAAGAGAGAACTTCCCATCGAACTTCAACGCAGCAACAGTGGTACATTCGAAGTGAAACTTCCTTTATGCCAGAATCCATCAGTACTCGGAAACTCAGAAGATTTAGCTGTTAGACGTTTTCTTGCCTTGGAAAGAAAACTCAGCAAACAGCCACAATTAAAACAACAATATGCAGCATTCATCGATGAGTACATCCAGCTGAATCATATGGAGGAGATAACTCGGGAGGCAGTTCCCAAAGTAAATTACTTTCTCCCACACCACTGTGTATTAAAACCTACAAGTACTACTACGAAACTCCGGGTGGTATTCGACGCGTCAGCGAAGACATCCACCAACCTCTCGATGAAAGGTCCAACAATTCAAGACAACCTTTTCTCGATTTTGTTGCGATTTCGTACACATAAGTTCGTGTTCTCAGCTGACATCGAGAAGATGTATCGGCAAATAAGCATCAGTCACGAGGATAGAAACTTGCAACTCATAATCTGGAGGAGTGATCCCAACCTACCACTAAGATACTATCGCCTCCGTACCGTCACATATGGAACTACTGCTGCTCCTTACCTGGCAACCAAATGTCTCGCCGAGTTAGCAGAGTCGGCCACAACATCGCATCCGCATGCAGCCCATGCTATGAGCGACTTCTACGTAGACGACATTATGACCGGAAGCAATAGCCTCAAAGAGGCATTTAAAATCCAAAGGGAGCTAAAGGAACTATTGTAGTCAGCGGGATTTAACTTACGTAAGTGGCGCTCAAATCATGAACAACTTTTATCTCACGTTCCGAAGGAAGACAGAGAAGCTCAAGTCGACATAGAAGCAAACACAGAAGGGACCGTTAAGGCTCTTGGACTAACATGGCATCCTCGATCCGACCAGTTCGCCATAACGACATCATGGACTGACCAGAAAGCCATAACCAAGCGTACAGTATCAGCCGATATAGCTCGCATATTCGACCCTCTAGGATTTGTGAGCCCAGTCGTCGTATCTGTCAAGATATTTCTGCAACGATTGTGGTCTCTTAAATTGGATTGGAACGCAGCTATACCATTGGAGTTGCACACACGATGGTCAAGATTTCGCGAAGAACTCAATCAACTCAATACCATTCGCATTGCCAGATTTTTGGAAACTAAAGACGCCGCAATAAGTTTGCACGCATTCTCTGACTCTAGCGAGCAAGCATATGGAGCCGTAATCTACGTACGCAGCACAAGCAGCAGCGAAGAGATAAAGGTGACGCTTCTCTGCTCCAAATCAAGAGTAGCACCAGTTCGCATAACTACACTACCAAGGCTAGAATTATGTGCCGCCAACTTGATGGCACATCTCGTTGCACGGGTCAAAAAGGATTTAAAAATTAACATAAAGGAGACACATTACTGGACAGACTCACAAATAGTGTTAGCCTGGATTCAGTCTACATCTTCATCATACCACACGTTTGTATCGAACAGAATTTCGTCAATCCAGGAATTGACAAATACATCTGAATGGCGATACATCAACACCAAGCTAAATCCAGCCGACTTGGTATCAAGAGGAATCCGTCCAGGGAGCTTATGACTGCTACGACATGGTTCAAGGGGCCCGCGTTTCTACAAAAATCAGAGACCGAATGGCCATGTGAGACGATCGCACAACAATCCAACCTTCCAGAAGAAAGAGCACCTCGGACAGTTTTGCTAAGTTCCGATACCAATGACTATTTCATACATCATATAGATCACGGAAATTCATTCACCCGGCTAAAAAGGATTGTAGCCTACGTCCTAAGAGCTGTTGAAAAATTCAGACGAAAGGACACAGCAAACAGATCCTCAGTCCTGACAGTACCAGAGCTAGAGGATGCATTAGTAGTATGACAAGCGCTTTTGTATCCCTGCTGAGTACGTGCGGCTGAGAGAAGCTATCCCACCACAGGCGTAAAGTGTGGGGGTTCTGGAGGCTAAAAGTATGAGGGTAAATCGTGTGCTTTTTGTACGGGGAACCGGTTTTGGCGATTTGCGGATCGCTGTGGCGATATGTGTGTGCTAGTGTGTGTGCGGGATGGCATGGGCATGATGGCATGGAGTAGGTTTTCAGGGATGCTGATTGGTCGGGGGCTTGTTTTGCGCGGGATGACGTGATCGGAGTGAGGAGTTTGGGTATATTTTTTGGATAGAGAGGAGTATATGGTGGCTGTAGTGGCGGATGTGGAAAGACACTTTCAGCAAAAACAGCTGTGGAAAGACACTTTCGATTGAGAAAACAGCTGACGTTCGTTGTCGGGTTGATTTTCTGTATCTGCCTAAGACATGCGCAAGTTTTGTTTTCGTATTCTTTTTTGGGCTCGGAGCAGATTTCGCGTCGTTTTGTGTGAAAAGTTTGCGAGAAAACAGCTGACGTTCGTTGTCGGGTTGATTTTTTGTATCTGCCTGAGAATGCGTAAGTTTTGTTTTCGTATTCTTTTTTGGGTTCGGAGGTGCATTAAGTTCAATGTTATGCACCAGATTTCGCGTCGTTTTGTGGTTATTGTATGGTAATGTAGCCGGTCGTTGGGCGATGTGTGTATGTTTTGATTATCTCGTATTCTTCTTCTCATATATCCGACGCGCGTAATGTCAAGTTCGAGGTAATTTTTTATATGGTTGAATTGCCGTGGGAATTTCAAGAACAAGCGATCGTTTTGTTGTTGTGATTATTCTAATGACTGATAGGTGTTGGGTGATAATGATAGGAATTAAAGTACAAGTTTTGATTTGTTATTCTTTATTCTTTATTCAATTTGGTATAGAATTTACACACAGTTTTAACTTTATTTTGATTACAGAATAGCTTGTTTCTTAAGTAAAATAGGTTTTAGTAATTCTTCCATTTGTAAAATCCTGCGTTGAAATCTTAATCGATCTAAAGCATCGGATTGCCAAGTGCCCTTTCTACTAGATCTATATGCATACCTCCAGGCAACCATGTATTTAACAGAAACCTGATCACAAAAACGGACAAGTTTATAATCTAGCGAAGGCATTGTATAGATTGAGTAATTCGACGATCAAGAAAAATATCACAATTGCTAGTAGAAGATATTTCAGCACTATAGGGAATGATGACGACCAACGTGATTTTTTAACCGGTTTGTTATACGGTCCGCAAACGTCTTTGCCGTTAGCGAACACACAATCAGGAGACAGGCGTAGATGTTCAGCTTCCACATCAGAAGGGGTAGAGAATGCACTCATTATTAGAGAGCAGAAGAAGCACCTGACGTAATCCTGCAAGTTGGTGTAAAAGAAGCCGCTTTTTACCAGCTTAAGAACTTTCCTCTCATCCAGATCCAAATTTTTGAATGTCTTTAGACGGTCGTATTCGTATCTTAAGTTCAGCATGTTGACTAAAATCCGCACGTTATAGCACGTCTTTTATATCAATCCAGGAATTATGAGCTGATGGAAAACCAAGCCATTTTACGTAAACTTGATCGCCCCTTCTTTTTAGAATCTCTTCTACAAGGTATACATCGGGGTGTTTGACTCTTATTAACTCTGGTTCGTAGAACCCTCCTTGTATTACGTTCCCCTGATAGTCTTTGAGTATGTAAGTACGCGGCTCTGTATTCTTTACTTCGTTTATCTGAAATATTTCGGTGGACCAGTTGGGGGTATATCCTTTCTCGAATACATGCTTGTATTTGCTTACACGTACATGATCACCTTTCCTTACTTGGGGGTTGACGAGACCTTCACCTTACGGTAGACTTCTCCAAGAAGCTGAGCCTCATTCGATGGCCCAACGTCTATAGGACGCATTTTTATGGTGCGATGCTTTGTCCTATTGTATTTGTTTATTATCTCTTTTAGTAACCCACTTATAGTTGCCGTTCATACTAAATTCTTTCCACATCATGTTTTTGAGTGTTCGATTGAACCGTTCTACAATTGAGGCTTTCAATTGGCTAAAAGTAGAGTAGTGGTTGATTTCAAATTTTTTCATCAAATTACGAAATGCCTTATTAAAAAACTCTTTTCCATCATCTGTTTGCAAATTTTTTGGGAAACGTCGTTCATTAAAAATTGACTGTATTGCCTTGATAATCTCCCCAGCACTCTTATTTTTAAGGGGCAAGGCCCACGCATATTTGGAGAATGTGTCTATTACTGTTAGAAGGAAATTAAAGCCCTTATTCTTAGTTGAATAAGAGCTCATATCCACTAAATCCGCCTGCCATAAGTCATCTATTCCACGAATCGTGACACGACGACGCATAAAATTTCCACGAGCTGTCTTATGCAGTTCGTTAATAACCTGTCTTCTACTCATTTCATCATGTGTATAAATAGTGGACTTGTTTGCACATGTTTTATATAGAAAACAGTATAGAAAATGATGCAGTTTGATCATCCGTTTACGATGATGGTTGCGGGACCGTCAGGAAGTGGTAAGACGACATTTATTGAATCATTCCTGAAAAATACATCGCTAGTTAACACTCAGATAAGAAAGATTATCTGGTGTAATGCTGAGCAGCGAGCGATACCGTCACAACTAGCATTTAAAAATATTGAATATTTAGGCTCCATACCCGAGGAATTTATAAACGAAACCAATGAGCCTACATTAATCGTACTAGATGATATGATGCTAAATGCATTTTCAAAGCAGGTTTGTGATCTTTTTACAAAAGGATCACATCATAGGAATTTTTCAGTAATACTTGTAACACAGAACGTCTTCCATCAGGGTAAGTTTTGTCGAGATATTTCGCTTAACTGTAAATATATGGTGCTTTTCAAAAACCCTCATTTAGCCAAGCAGATTTACCCTGAAAATAGTGCAGAGCTAGTGAGAATATATAAAGATATTACTCAGGCTCCACACGGGTATTTGTTAATAGATCTGACTCAGTCTACTAACGATTTATTTCGATTCAGAACAGATATCTTTAATAAAAGATTTTTAACGTGCTATTGTTCAGCGACTGATTTCAACAGTAAAAATGGTGTCACGAATGAAACGATTGAAGGACAACAAACATGCTATATGTTCTCAAAAATGCAAGTCCATGTTTAAGAAAGGCTATCATGAAAAAGGCAGATCCTGAAGTGGTCAAGACTATTTGTGAAATTACATTAAACACGTTGAAAGGGAATCATATGCCAGACCGTAAAATATTTAACAGTCTATGTAAGTATAAAAAGAGCATGCGAAGGTTAGTTGAAGCAAGACGATCTGTACCTAGACAGCGTAAAATCTTAGTACAGCAAGGTGGTTTTCTACCAATCCTGATAGGAAGTGTACTTTCAGGTGTTATTGGATCGTTGATTGAAAAATATGCATGGAAAGAGCGCTCTTAATAAAATGCTACTTCTTTCACCAGAAGTGTATGAACAGTTAAAGGGTCAGATAGAAGGTGGAAATGGCCTGTCTATATTCGATAAGACGATACACACCATTTTGAGGAATAAAAAGCTGTCTGACGACGACAAATGGTATAATTATAGGAACACGCTGATAAAGTTTCTTAATGCTAAGCGTAAAGGAAGACAGTCTCGTGAAGAAAAATCTCTCGCGTTTACGCCACAAGTAAAGTTAGGAAGTCAGAAAAATTTACGAGACAATGCGACACAGACAAGGATTGCATTCAAAGAGGAAATGTCGACGCAAACCTCACCGATGAAGAATCCCGACCCATTTTACAGTATGGCCGAAGATGTTTTTGAGACAGGCGACATGAGTTTACCAAAGTATCATAGTTCCCGTACCGAAGAGATAACACCGCCAAGACGGTCACTAACACCTCGGTTCAAAAGACGATTATCTGTAAGCGGTATAGCAAAAACTTTGAAACCGGCTGCAAAGTTTCGCAAAACTACGCCCGAAGTCAAAAACATGGAAAAAGAATATCGGATTATAACGGCTGATGACGGTATAACTCAGTATACTATACCAAATGAGATGGATGTTGATGAAGCGGCACAGCTTATAGAAGAACTAGAGCAGGGAGAAGGGGTGGATAAATCAGAACAGAGAACCCCTACCAAACAGACTATATTAAAGCCTTCACGACTAGAATATCCTTGAGTAAGTACAGACGATCGGTACCCTATACCTGGACGTTTAAAAAGAAGAACGGAACGGGCCGGAAGTGCACCAAATATTTTCTGGGAAAGAGTTTAAAAATGCCTGTAAACATAAGAGAAAATGATTTTTACATATGCCTTCTAAGCAACAATTCCATGCGCAAATACAATGAAAATACACTGTCAGCCTTCACGAATATGCTTCCTAGTGCCTGTAAGTTGGACGGCGGATGGAGTGTCGGAATGACTGAAAGGTACTACTAAAAAGGTGAAGAGAGCTGCAACAGATGTACTAAAGATTAAAGCTTTTGTAAAAAAAGCACATGATATTTCCATTTATCTTAAATGGAGTTACCAAGAGTTATTAAATTTGTGTTACAATAAACATGATATGAACTTTTCTACTTTCTTATCTTCGTTCAACTATGCAATCAAGCCATATTGGTATGCTCATGCTCATCCGGATTTTAAAGAGATTTTATATGCCTCCTTAGAATCTGATGCAATTCGTAAAGATATCCCTGACACCAGTAAAGATGAACGACTTACAAGACCAGAAGATCTCTATTTACACATTTATCAGAATAGCGAAGTTGCGGATATTGTAACTTTAGGACCTTTCGAATATAAGTCTTTACATCATCTTTTCAATAGTATTTATAATTGGGCAGATTCCTAGAGAAAAACGTAATTATAAAGCCCTAAAAAGCATGATAGACTATTACAGTGCTTAGCATAAGTGAAAAGCTCGGAGAAAGTGTCCCGAAGAAGCTTGACTCTTTAGATTTAGCGATAAAAGACTTGGCTATTAAAATAAAGATAAAGTATCCGCTACCAACGCCCATTAATATTAATGATCTAGTGGGACTTTTTGTCTCGAATATACAGTTTGATGATGAAGCTGAATCTATTGAAGCTCGGAGGAAAAAATCATTTGAGCTTAGGAAGGTAATTCTTCAAACTCTAAATGATTTGGACGCAGAGGCCTCTACCTTTGAAATACCGAACAGACGCACAAAGACAGATAAGAGTATAATATTGGATGTTCCCTATAAAAAAACACCCGAGGGTATCCTGTTAATGACAGGTGTGCCTATAGATTTGAAAAAGAAAGACTTATCCGGATTCATTACCGATATATTCTTTCAATTACCGCCGGAGAAGCGCGATGCTAGTCTCCTTACTAAGGAGATGGGCAAGTCGTTTGATAAGATTTCAGTAGAAGAGCAGAAGAAGGATACTTTAGACAGAATCGCCGTATTAGAAGAATCTGTTCTCGAAATAAAGAACAGATTTCCGCGAGAACTAACAGCTGTACACAGTAAAAAAAAATCCATTGACTTTTACTACTTTTGGATAGTAGGCAAATATGCCTCACTTTTATAAGTAAAATTACATTAGAAAGTAGTAATAGTCAATTCTTTAGTCAGTAAATTTTAATTTGCAACAAAAAAAATTAAATTTGCAATCAGCAAATTTCAACTTCGAAAGCAGCAAATTCACTATATATTCTCTAAAAAAGAGTATAATTAACACTCTATATTCTCCAAAAAAAAAGTGTATATATAAATTAGCACTTCTAATATTATTTCTTACTAACTTACTTACTGAATAAAACACTTGGATGTAGGTAGGAATCGAACCCGGACCCGCGATCAGTTCTGGTTTTGTTGCGTAGGTTCGGCGCGCGTAGCCACTGCGCCACCGAAGGCATTGCATTTTCATCTCCGTAGACAACCGAATCGATCGAAGCGACCAACTTTGTGGTTTACTTGAAAAAGAACGTAATTTTGCGAGAATTTTCAAGTAAATTGTACGGTTCAGTTGAAAAGTACACGCATAATTTACTAATACCAGTAATTTCAAGTAAAAGTGCTTGAAATGAGTACTTTTACTTGTAATTTCGCGTAAAAGTGCTTGAAATGAGTACTTTTACTTGAAAAAATGAAATATACTGGAAATTTTAAGTAAAAATTGGATTGAAAAGTCAATTTTTTTAAAACAGTGTAGTTGCAGAAGAATGCAGAGCTTTAGGGATAATCCACATTTACACTGATATCATTCGCCCCCAAATAGTAGGCGACAAATTAGTGAGAAATCTACGTATGATACCCTTGGAAGAGTGCGATAATATCTTTAGGCTTAGCATGTAGAATACTACCCTCTGGAAAAGACTTACATTGAAAGTATCTCTATAAATATAACCGATGATCAGGGTGAATTAATTCACTTCATACCGGGCTATACCCCAACATTTGTGATGCTTCACTTTAAAAGACAATAAAGTATAAATATTCAGACGTGAATAAAGACTTTCATAGTGTACATTCAAATCGAAATGAATTCATATTACACAAGGTATTATTTAATCCAAAGCGGTGCTGGTTTGCCGGATATAGGTGATATTTATCGATCCCCACTTATATACCAGCGTGGAAGAGATATCGGTAGCTTCTTCTGCGGATTACTACGTTATTTACGACCTTTAGTTTCGTCAGGCGTAAAAACTATAAAGGAGCAAGCTATAAAGACTGGAAAAACAATATTATCAGAAGTGGGGAGTAAGCCTCTCAAGAACATTTTAAAAGAGCAAGGACAAGCCGCTACTCAAGATCTGATGCAAAAAGGCGTGAAAAAACTCTTTGACAGTATGGGTGGAGAGGGTATGAAAAGGCGTATGGCTATAAAAAGGGCTAATCCGTTTTCGGCAGCACAGTTAAAAACGACTCCTAAACGTGGAAAACGTACAAAGAGAAAATCTATCAAGAAAAGACCAGCAACCAGTAAAAATAAAAGAGTTAAGAACAATAAGCGTAAGCGTGTATTGGATATATTCGATAAGTAAGGAGAATGGCCCCGTGCAGAGAATGTATGAAATCTGAATTAGATTTATTTAAAGCACCACCGATACAAGCTAATATTTTGAAAACAGAAGAGGTATCATACAAATCAATAGCTTCTCTTGATAACTCTTCAGTTCTGGAATTCGTCTCGCTAGGACATGGGGACACGTACCGTGATTTATCCAGTATCTACCTTCGCCTAAAAGTTCAGCTAATTAAGGCAAAAGGTGGAAAAGAAGAATTCTACACTGGAAAAGAAAAAACCAAAGTTAAGGATGCTAAAGGTGATGAACATGAAGAGTCAAGTGATCCAATCGGCGTGGTGAACAACCTAATGCATTCACTTTTTCGATAATGTACTATACAATTAAATGGTAGACCGATTGCACAAACTGACAACAACTACCATTACAGAGCTTGCATTGAAAACTTACTGAATTACGGTAGAGATGCATCAACAACACATTTAGAATCTGTAGGATGGTACCTCGACCAAGATGGTATGGAAATGATTGAAGAAGGAAGCAAAAGCGGGCGTCCTAGTGCATTTAATGCAGGATATCTCAAACGATCTGGATTGCTTTCGAAAAGTAATGTGGTAGAGTTTATGGGAAAGATTCATGGTGATTTACTTAATCAGGATAAGTTACTTCTGAATGGGGTAGATTTTAGACTCTCACTATCTCTGGAAAAACCCGAATTTTATCTATACTCAAAAGAAGACGGGCACTCACCGCAAATTAAAATTATAGATGCAACAATGTATATGAATCATGTAACTGTTAACCCCAATATTTTAATGGCACATGAAACTATTCTTCAGCGCACCAACGTGATATACCCGTACAAGCGTGTCGAAGTAAAAAGTTATACATTACCGGCTAACAGTTCAACACTATCTTTAGATAATGTCATAATCGGACAGCTACCGAACTTGTTAATTTTCGGCATGGTAGATAATGATGCCTACAGCGGTAAACAGACGAAGAATCCATTCAACTTTAAACACAATAACATCACATGATTCAATTTATCCGTCAATGGAGTACAAGTTCCAAACCAGGCTTTAGAGTTTGATTACTCTCAGGAAAAACCTATAAGTACACGGGGATATCTTTCACTATTTAAGGGAACAGGCATTCATTACTTCGACAAAGGCAATCAAATCTCAAAGGAATTCTTCGATAATGGATGTTTATACTCTAGATGAAATCATATAGAGTATTATAAGTTTAATCCAGCCCAAAAGTTTGTAACGCATAGAACTAAGCCTCGGACGAAAAAAAGTTATATATTATTTTTTGTTTATTTGTGCCCAAAAACCTCAAATCCGCCTGACGTCCGTCCGTCCGTCCGTCCGTCCGTCCGTCCGTCCGTCCGTCCGTCCGTCCGTCCGTCCGTCCGTCCGTCCGTCCGTCCGTCCGTCCGTCCGTCCGTCTGTCCGTTAGCACGATAACTCAAGAACGCCTTCACCTAGGATCTTGAAATTTTGAATCTGGATGTTTGGTTGAATTTGTAAGGCTAAGTTCGTTAACGGGCAAAATCGTCCTACTCCTTCGGGTAGCTGCCATACAAAATGTCCTTAAAACACGTGCTCATGAATATTGGTCGATAACTTCAGAAGGGTTTCAGCTACGACTTTGAAATTTTGTATGTGTTATTTTTCCAATAGTTGGAGCTAAATATATGAATATGAAGAAAATCCTGTTAGTCCTTCGTGTAGCTGCCATACAAATATCCTGTCAAAATGTATTCACTTAATTTACGAAACTCACTACAACTCAAGTAATCTTTTAGCTACGAATTCAAAATTTTGTACAAATTAGTTTTGAGTGAAATGGAAGTTTGAGTTTACTAGTGAGCGAAATCCTTTTACTCCTTCTGGTAGCTCCCATACAAAATATCCTTGAAACACGTGTTCATGAATATTGGTCGATAACTTCAGAAGGATTCAAGCTACGACATTGAAATTTTGTATGTGTTATTTTTCCAATAGTTGGAGTTAAATATATGATTATGAAGAAAATCCTGTTAGTCCTTCGTGTAGCTGCCATACAAATATCCTGTCAAAATGTATTCACTTAATTTACGAAACTCACTATAACTCAAGTAATCTTTTAGCTACGAATTCGAAATTTTTTACAAGTTAGTTTTGAGTAAAAAGAAAGTTCGACTTAACTAGTCAGCGAAATCCTTTTACTCGTTCAGGTAGCTGCCATACAAAATGTCCTTAAAACACGTGTTTAAGAATATTGGCCGATAACTTCAGAAGGGTTTAAGCTACGACTTTGAAATTTTGTATGTGTTATTTTTACAATAGTTGGAGCTAAATGTATGATTATGAAGAAAATCCTATTAGTCCTTCGTGAAGCTGCCATACAAATATCCTGTCAAAACGTCTTCAATTAATTTACGGAACTTTCAATAACTCAAGTAATCTTTTAGCTATGAATTGGAAATTTTGTAGAAATTAGTTTTGAGTAAAAACGAAGTTTGAGTTTACTAATCAGCGAAATCCTTTTTCTCCTTCTGGTAGCTGCCATACAAAATGTCCATAAGACACGTGTTCAACAATATTTTCCGATAACTTTTGAACGCTTCAAGCTACGAATTTGAAATTTTGTACTCGTTCATTTTTAAATGGTTCTAAGGAAAAGGATAAATATGTAAGAAATCGAGTGAGTCCTTCCTGCACCTCCCATGTGAAAGTCCTTCAAAAAGGACATTTTTGTTCGATGACTTACCCAGTTTAAGATATGAAATTAAACACTGATTATTGTCTTTTAGTTTTGAGTAGCAATCTAATGGCAGTCCTTAATAAAGGACATACAACATGCACACACGTAATTCTACTTTATCCCCAACTACAATATAAATCGGAGTTCAGTATTCATCTAGAGTATTATATGATTGGCTTGCAGCCGATCGTGACTGCAGTATGTTTTTTTCGATGGCTTACCCAGTTCAAGATATGAAATTAAACACTGAATATTGTTTATACTCTAGATGAAATCATATAGAGTATTATAAGTTTAATCCAGCCCAAAAGTTTGTAACGCATAGAACCAAGCCTCGGACGAAAAAAAGTTATATATTTTTTAATGGCGTTCGATTTAACTGCAGACAATTCATACGGGTCATCTTGTGGCAGTTTATTAAATCAAGGAACAGTGAGGATCGAGGGAAGGTTTAAGAAAGCGCTGGAAAAAAGTGTAACTTGTATAGTATACGCCGAGTATGATGGAAGTCTTGAAATAGACAAACTTCGTAGAGCTCATACTGATTTCTGAAAAGTATAAATATGGCCTTTTAATCTCACACTCTTCATATTACTCAGCAGACGAGGAAGAACAACAAAGATGGCCTATTGTGTTGTAAATGTCGAATATTTTAATGAAGGTAATCTAACCTTCTTTAAAAAGGTTTCGTTTGCCGGTATCTCATCACAAAATAAATTATTCTCGAAGGAAATAACGTATAAATATCCCACATCATCGGCAACCACAACAGATCAGACAGGGGCATTTGGGAATTTGGAACTTAAGCGTTTGGATGAAAATCTTATTATGACACTAGCAAAATTTGCCACCGTTTTTGTTTATAGCGCTACAACAAAGGAATTCTTAGAAAGTTACACCACCAGTCACACCAAGATCATTGACATTGATGCTATCGCCTCGAAAGAGCAGATATGAACACGATCGAACTTGTTAAAACATTAAGGAAAAACATACTGCAGTCACGATCGGCTGCAAGCCAATCGTATAATACTCTAGATGAATACTGAACTCCGATTTATATTGTAGTTGGGGATAAAGTAGAATTACGTGTGTGCATGTTGTATGTCCTTTATTAAGGACTGCCATTAGATTGCTACTCAAACCTAAAAGACAATATTCAGTGTTTAGTTTCATATCTTGAACTGGGTAAGTCATCGAAAAAAATGTCCTTTTTGAAGGACTTTCACATGGGAGGTGCAGGAAGGACTCACTCGATTTCTTACATGTTTATCCTTTTCCTGGGAACCATTTAAAAATGAACTTGTACAAAATTTGAAATTCGTAGCTTGAAGCGTTCAAAAGTTATCGAAAAATATTGCTGAACACGTGTCTTAAGGACATTTTGTATGGCAGCTACCAGAAGGAGTAAAAGGATTTCGCTGATTAGTAAACTCGAACTTTGTTTTTACTCAAAACTAATTTGTACAAAATTTCCAATTTATAGCTAAAAGATTACTTGAGTTATAGTAAGTTGCATAAATTAAAAGAAGACGTTTTGACAGGATATTTGTATGGCAGCTACACGAAGGACTAATAGGATTTTCTTCATAATCATACATTAAGCTTCAACTATTGGAAAAATACTATGTACAAAATTTCAAAGACGTAGCTTAAACCCTTCCGAAGTTATCAACCAATATTCTTGAAGACGTATTTTAAGGACATTTTGTATGGCAGCTACCAGAAAGAGTACAAGTATTTCGCTGACAAGTAAACTCAAGCTTCGTTTTTACTCGAAACTAATTTGCAAAAAATTCCGAATTCGTAGCTAAAAGATTACTTGAGTTATAGTGAGTTTCGTAAATTAAGTGAATACATTTTGACAGGATATTTGTATGGCAGCTACACGAAGGACTAATAGGATTTTCTTCATAATCATATATTTAGCTCCAACTGTTGGAAAAATAACACATTCAAAATTTCAATGCCGTAGCTTAAGCCCTTCTGAAGTTATCGACCAATATTCTTGAACACGTGTTTTAAGGACATTTTGTATGGCAGCTACCCGAAGGAGTAAAAGGATTTCGCCGACTAGTAAAGTCGAACTTTCTTTTCACTCAAAACTAATTTGTACAAAATTCCGAATTCGTAGCTAAAAGATTACTTGAGTTATAGTGAGTTTCGTAAATTAAGTGAATATATTTTGACAGGATATTTGTATGGCAGCTACACCAAGGACTAACAGGCTTTTCTTCATAATCATATATTTAACTCCAACTATTGGAAAAATAAAACATACAAAATTTCAATGTCGTAGCTTAAACCCTTCTGAAGTTATCGACCAATATTCTTGAACACGTGTTTTAAGGACATTTTGTATGGCAGCTACCCGAAGGAGTAGGACGATTTTGCCCGTTAACGAACTTAGCCTTACAAATTCAACCAAACATCCAGATTCAAAATTTCAAGATCCTAGGTGAAGGCGTTCTTGAGTTATCGTGCTAACGGACAGACGGACGGACGGACGGACGGACGGACGGACGGACGGACGGACGGACGGACGGACGGACGGACGGACGGACGGACGGACGGACGGACGGACGTCAGGCGGATTTGAGGTTTTTGGGCACAAATAAACAAAAAATAATATATAACTTTTTTTCGTCCGAGGCTTGGTTCTATGCGTTACAAACTTTTCGGCTGGATTAAACTTATAATACTCTATATGATTTCATCTAGAGTATAAACACAACCACAAGGAGATTTTTCAAAGGCGTATTCCCGTGCGATCGTTTACCTTATAAAATTAAGAAGCCAGCATGTGTTATTGCAAATACCGACCCCGCAGACAAAAAAGGCATTCATTGGGTAGCATTTTATTTCCCGAGGACAGGCCCTGCTGAATTTTTTGACTCCTTTGGCAGATACCCCAACAATGAATATTTTAAAAGATTTTTGCATACCAACTCTAAGGTTTTTATAAATAACAAAAACGATTACAAAGTGTATACTCTTCGACATGCGGAAACTACTGCTGTGTATACATATATTCTCGCTGCAAGGGGAAGGATCTAAAGCTATTTCTTAAGCACTTTTCGTCAAAAGACTTCCCAGATAATGACGCCAAGGTAATTAATTTATACCACCATATATTTTCATCGAGCGCTACACAGAATGGTGGGGTTTTTCGAAGCCAGTATTGTAAATCGGAGGCGGAGAGTATAAAAGCATCAGCTTAAAACAAGCACGTTTCAGTTTTCATTTTAAAACCTTCTAACCAATATGTTGTCAGCTAATGTAAAAGCAGAGTGTAATAAGTCTAGCAAAAGAAAAAAGTCAGACGATCTCCCTGAAAATACTAATAAGAAGCAAAAAAAGTCTATGATTCGTGGTGAAAACGCATTACTGAACTACACCTACCATCTGGATGACGCTCAAAATCGAAAAGTTGTTCTTGGATTTGACCCGTAAATGTTTGAGGTGAAAAAAATTTTCAGTTATCCTGGACGGTCTCTTGTGTCAACAGGATATACCGGGTGGATTTCAGTCTTCAATTACCTCACCCAGTTAAGGAATGAAGTTGAGGAAATACCAGGTAACCAACTTGGATTGCTGAAGAAATACAGAATACCTGTAGGAGAAAGCAGTATCAAATTGAAACATCTCGAGCTATTCCGTTTGTTTGAAATGATGGAATTCTTCAATATCGTCACGTTTCACTATAACAGTGCTTCGGAAAGTGTACAAGAATACTACAACCAATATGTAGACAGATGTAAGCAGAAGGATGTGTTCAAGTTATCAGCCGAAGACTTTTTCATACCAGTCCGCAGCTCTTACGTTCACGTAAACTACTCTAGACTTTTTCATGAGCTGTAACACTAATATTATTTTCAGTGTAACGGTTTCGTAATAAAAATAAGAAAAAAGAAAAAACATCGTCTTTTTATTTAATGAATCCATTTATTAACATATGTAGGTAAATGTTGATACAGTTTTGTACAGCACATCTGTCGGTTAATGCCTCGCCGTGTACTTTACAGAATGCTTGAAATTTGTTTAGATCACTTAATCTCGGTATTTGAAGTTGTTTTATCTCAGCGGCTGGTATGTATTTCCTCAGAAACTTTTCTTTCGTATCTCCCTTAATATATATTTTACAGTCTGTATAATTCCTCAATATCTCCGGAAGAGTGTTGTAACTGGAGTCCCCATCATCCCACTTTAAACCGTTTATATTCTCCACATCGAATTGATTTTGTCTGCAAGCCCTCGGCATCATCTCCTGATATGGGTACGGAGGGGCGAAGTGATAAAGCAATGGGCAGACTGATCCGAAAGGTAAGATAGCAAGTTCCTTAATAAAGTATTGGCGGTTATTTCCACACACAAATTGAATATCAATTATTATCTCGCTCATGTTCACTGTCAGACCGTCTTGAATAAAAGAGAAGCGAATGATTTTACTTTGATTATTTATACATTTTTCAGAACTGCTTTTCTTACATACAAATATAAATTTACACACAAATAAAAAATACATGTAATAATATTTCACAATCCTTTCATATTACTTAAGCAGGTCATTGAGCTAAACCAAAAAACAAAAAACACATCCATTACTACATTTACATGCTGGTTGACAACTATATCTGGTCACAAATCACAAAAGCAAAAGTGACCCCACATCCATAGTCCGGTAGTATATGCACAAAAAAGCAAAAAACCCATCGATTGTGTACGAATATGATTTGTACTTTAATTCCCATCATTATCACCCAACACCTCACCTATATTATCAGTCATGAGAGTAATCACAACAACAAAACGATCGCCTCGAATGAAACTTGTTCTTAAAAATTCCCACGGTATTTCACCCGCATAAAAAATCGACTCGGAAGCACATTACGCGCGTCGGATATATGAGAAGAAGAATACGAGATAATCAAAACATACACACATCGCCCAACGACCGGCTACATTACCATACAATAACCACAAAACGACGCGAAATCTGGTGTATAACATTGAACTTAATGCACCTCCGAACCCAAAAAAGAATACGAAAACAAAACTTACGCATGTCTCAGGCAGATACAAAAAATCAACCCGACAACGAACGTCAGCTGTTTTCTCACAAACTTTTCACACAAAACGACGCGAAATCTGCTCCGAGCCCAAAAAAGAATACGAAAACAAAACTTGCGCATGTCTCAGGCAGATACAGAAAATCAACCCGACAACGAACGTCAGCTGTTTTCTCAATCGAAAGTGTCTTTCCACAGCTGTTTTTGCTGAAAGTGTCTTTCCACATCCGCCACTACAGCCACCATATACTCCTCTCTATCCAAAAAATATACCCAAACTCCTCACTCCGATCACGTCATCCCGCGCAAAACAAGCCCCCGACCAATCAGCATCCCTGAAAACCTACTCCATGCCATCATGCCCATGCCATCCCGCACACACACTAGCACACACATATCGCCACAGCGATCCGCAAATCGCCAAAACCGGTTCCCCGTACAAAAAGCACACGATTTACCCTCATACTTTTAGCCTCCAGAACCCCCACACTTTACGTCTGTGGTTGTATAGCTTCTCTCAGCCGCACGTACTCGGCAGGGATACAAAAGCGCTTGTCTTACTACTTGCATTGACCACAATCGTAAAACAGATGCAAAGTGAAGAATTTCGGACAGAAATAAAACAATTAAAGAACAAAAGGCATGTCGACCGTAAAAGCAGGCTAATTAATCTCGCACCATTTTTAGATCAACAGTCCATAATTAGAGTTGGTGGGAGGTGCACAAGACACATTTACATGCAGGTCCACTTGCTTTACAAGCGATCACAAGACAGCAATTTTGGATACTTCGCGGAAAACAACTAGCTACAACTGTTGTTCATGACTGTGTCCGGTGTACGCGATTCAATCCTCACACATTTAATCAGATGATGAGCAAATTACCAGCAAGTCGAGTACTACCAGCAAGACCATTCGTCAACGTGGGCATTGACTTTTGCGGACCAGTCTACCTACACGCACTACAAGGTTCGAGGAAAAAGGCCCACCAAGTCGTATATCTGCGTATTCTGCTGTTTCGCAACAAAGGCGTGCCATTCGGAGGTAGTATCCGACTTGTCGACCGTAGGATTCATCGCTGCTCTAAAACGATTCATCGCTAGACGAGGATGTTGCCAGAACATATATTGCGACAACGCAACAAACTTTGTAGGTGCTCGTAACCAGCTAACGGAGCCTCAACAAACAATATATGACAAGGAAGCACAAGAGACGATCACCAATGCCAGCAGCATGAAAGGAATAAATTTCCACTTCATTCCTCCTCGGAGTCCACACTTTGGAGGAATTTGGGAGGCAGCTGTCAAGTTGGCAAAATATCTACTTAAACGAACAGTAGCTGCAGCATCATTGACGTATGAAGAACTCTGCACCGTCACAGCTGAGGCGGAAGCCGTGCTCAATTCACGTCCAATCTCTCCTATGTCAAATTATCCCAACGACTTGACAGCTTTGACACCCGGACACTTCCTGATAGGAGAGCCGCTAACATCTACAAGCAACAGTAAAACCCCGTCCAATGATCCAAACTTATTCGACAGATGGAAGCTTGTGCAGTACATCCGCAATGAGTTCTGGCGGCGCTGGTCCCTCGAATACCTCTGTGAGCTTCAGCAAAGGTCTAAATGGCAGGTCGGAACCAACAACATTCAGCCGGGCATGCTGGTACTCATTAAAGACGACACAACACCTCCATTGAAGTGGCAAATGGGGCGTATCGAAAGGGCTATCGCAGGAGATGACGACCGAGTCAGGGTGGCCGATGTTAAAACTCAAGCAGGAATTTTCCGAAGAGCCGTCCATAAACTTTGTCCTTTATTAAGGGAAGACGAAGAGCAGAACAGACCAATGGAGGCCACGACACTTGCAGCGATCCAGGAGAAATCTAAGCAATCAACGAAGCGTCGAATCAACAAGGTACAATTTCTGCCCATCAATACCAACTGGCACACAAAACATTCAACAGAAGTAGAAGAAGTAGCTCGTCGCAAGCGCCCGCGGCATTCAAACCTACTAACCGTTGCCTTGATCACCTGTCTCATACTCCCAGTACTGAGCAACTCACCACCACCAATTAGGGTAGAACCGTTTACACATCAGTCAGGGCTCTACTTTGAAACCATAGGAGAAGCGAACATAATCAACAGTGAATGGAATATCATAACGACCTAGCGCATTATTGGCAGGAGTTGATCGGGATTCGGAAGACTATTGTGGATATGAAGCAACACTGTGATTCTGTAATAGTACAAGGTGCTGTATGTCAACAAATTCTGAGCCAGTTTCAGCAGCAACTCTCCCAAATTGAAGAATTAAATGAATTACTTCATGAAAGAGGAGGGGGAACAAAGCAGTTAATCAGGGACAAGCGATCTCCTCTAAATGTTATTGGCTCAATAGCAAATAAACTTTTCGGCGTACTAGACGCAGATTATGCCAACTACCTGGAGGAAGAAATTAAGAAGACAACAGCAAATGAGCATTACCTACATCAGCTCATTAAAAATCAGACATCTATAATAGAAACCACGGTGAACATCTTTAAACGAGGCACTGAAAATATTGAGGTACAGTTCTCGGCTATTGATGGTCACCTAAAGCAGTTAGCAGATGATATCGCCAGCATCAACCAACAGCAAGTACTGTCCATGTTATGCATCCGAACCATGATGGCTTTACATAATTGCGAGCAAGCACAAAATGCACTATTAAGTGTGCTTACTGACCTGCATCATGGAAACATCAACCCACTCCTGCTGACACCTCGGCAACTACAAGCACAATTAGCACTTATTAAAAAGGTGCTTCCACCAACATTGAGTGTTCCAACAAGCCAAACAGATGAAGGTGCCTCACTATACAAACTTATGACCATTAACACTAGAGTAACCAGGTCATATGTTATTTTTCAAATAAAAATTCCCATCACTCGATCCGATCACTTCCAAATTTTACACCTAACCGCTGTTCCCATCCAACATGAAAATCGAACCGTCATTATCGTACCATCCACAGAATATCTGTTGACTGACTTACAGAGAACTCAGCATTATCCGTTAACACAGTACGAGTTGGACAACTGCAAGCAGATAGAAGATAACAGATTTATATGTAACCAGCTCCATCCACTATTCAATAGGAAGTCCCACATCAACCAGTGTGAAATGGCTATTCTTAATCACGAGCAATCACTATTAGGGCAATGTTCATGTGCCGTCACTAAAGTCACCCCCTTCTGGATACAACTCCATCAAGTCAACACTTGGATATACGCACTAGATCGACAGCGTACGTTTGATGTGATCTGCGGAACCGACATCATCGCTTACACACTGAATGGAAGTGGAATACTGCATCTTAAAGCTGGCTGTGAGATGCAACATCAAACAATGAATCAAAGGCTTGTCAATGTACAAAACGCAGGGAATCGTCTCATTCATACCAACAGTAAACTTCAGCTCAACATCATTAAAGTGAAGCCAGCCAGGATTACCATCAGACACGGAGGTCTTCCTGAGATCAACCAAGGCGGACTGGGATGCTGTTCTCCAACAAATCTCTACAAGTCAACAACAGGATCTACCTTCAGACCATCTAAACAATCATCATATCCACCACTACGCTATAGGATACTCCCTTGCCAGCATCACGCTACTTGCGATCACATGGTGGACAATCCAAAGGATACGAGCAAGGGGTTGTCTGAAACAAAGGGCAACTACTAAACCAAGCCCCACACCAAGAAGAACAACACCGGAAAGACCATTCACTTTTGAACTAGGAAGGTTAAAGGAGGGGGAGGATGTTGAGATCGCCTAAAATTTCACGTCGCCACTTAAATTGTCACAAGATCCATTTCAGACAATTTCCGCTCTCATAAATTGCGAATAGAACTAGACATAACGTCAGCAAGTTCAGATTTCGCAATTTATGAATTCCCATGGGAAACTTGCCTACATGGGATCTATGTAGCCCGTGCTCCGTCAGCACTTTTTTTGTCTTCACATTTTTTTGATATTAAGCTGTATATAACTTAGAAAAGATAGATAATAAAGTTAGTTAGTCTCCAGATGTGTCTTTGAAATCAATGCAAATTATTGTCGCTTACAAGTGAGTAACAGTGGTGAATTGTTAGGCAATAATTTGAGTGTGTTAAGTGCTCTTTAAGGGATACGGAAAGGCCCGTATCCCACAATAAGAATTGTGTACGTTTTTGTTTTAAACAAGGTTGTAAAGGCTTTAAGTTCATATTTTGCATATTATAGTAGGCCAAATAGAATAGTTTCAGATAGAGGAAGCTGTTTTACATCTGCAGAATTCCAAGAATTTCTGCAAAGTCAAAATGTTTCGCATGTTAAGATCGCAAGTAGTTGTCCGCGATCTAATAGCCAGGTGGAGGGGTTTAATAAATTCCTTGTCCCGATACTAAGTAAATTAGCCAATGAAAGGAATTTAGAATGGGACTGTGTCTTAAATGTAGTCGAATATTCAATAAATAACACTGTGAATAGATCAACCAAACAAAGTCCTAGTGTTCTTTTATTTGGTCTTTCGCAGCGAAATAAAAATTTTGATTATTTACGGGATTATATTGACAATAACAATGATTTGAGGTTAAGTATTGAGCAATTGAGAGAGTGTGCAGCACGAAATATTAAATGTGTTCAATTACAAAATGAAAAATACTACAATAAAAATATTAAAAGCTGCGTTAGATATAATGAGGGGGATTATGCTATGATTCGGAATGTATCCAAAAGTAAACTGGCCCCAAAATTTAAAGGTCCGTACGTGGTAAAGAAGTGCTTGTCGAACGATCGTTATTGTATCGCAGATATAGAAGGATTTCAAATTACCCGTATACCATTTGACGGTATATTTGACCCGGAAAATCTAAGGCAATGGATCAGTGCTGATGATATTTCAGCAGATGTAATAGAAGATAACGAGGAGGATATTGTGATCATATGGAATTGTGAATGTTGTTTTTGCTTGGAATTAAAATGAATTAAAATTTTGCAATTTATATATTTCAAAATGTTTAAGATATTATAACCGTCTACTGAATTAGTTAATAATATTTACATTTAATCATAATAACTTTTTGAATTAAAAATATCATTGCTTTTTGTTTGAAATTTAGTTGTCACATATTTAGATTTAAATACGTCGAGTCGTCGTATCGTCAGTATGGCCGAGTTATAGACTTAATTTTAGACCAAAAGCCGCTGTACTTAAATTTTAAAAGAAAGAATGTAAATTTTGATAAAAAGAGTTAACCTAGAAAAAAGAAGAAGAAGAAGTTATTTTTGGTCGTCGTTTTGAAGAGGTTGTGTTTTTTTTCATAAAAGTAAAGAATATTGTTGAAAGCCGAAAAAGAGTTTTTTTATTGATTTCCGGAGTAAAAGACACTACATTTCATTTCATTTCGGTTCGTTTCGCGAATTACAAGTGAATTAACTCTTGCCTGGTCAAGTTACGTGCACTGTAAAAGTGATTTTTATTTTTCGCCAAACGCTACGTTTGGACAATTCCAATTTAACGCACGCTTCTGTGTCATTTCTATTGAAAATGACAGAAGAAGGGGTTGAAGTTGCGTTCATTTAACTCCCAACTTTTTAGGAAAAGGCACCCTCTGCTTGGTTTTTGGCAGAGGCTCAATTCGCCGCCAAAAAGATCAGGAAAGACGAGAGTAGATATGCATACGTTCTAGCTACACTTCCTGTCAAGGCAATCAATTCGGTGATCGATATACTAAATACTCCTCCCGAGTCCAATAAATATGAAAATTTAAAGTCTACGTTGATTAAGCGCCATAGCGCGTCAGAGGAAAGAAGGCTAGAACAATTGCTAAACTTGGAGGACTTTGGCGATCGTAAACCTTCGGAGGTATTTCGACATATGTCAAACCTTGCAGGAAATATTTCCGCCATAGGTGACACTCTGATTCAAACTCTCTGGGAAAGAAAACTGCCCGCAACAGTTTCCATTCCTTTAGCAGTGGCGAAAGACCAGAGATTCGAACAGAGACTCGAATTAGCAGATAAAATGTGGGAAGTGACCCAAAAACCGAGTATTAGTGCGATTGTGTCTACGCGTGACAACGAAATAGAATCTCTCAGAAAAGAGATTAGTGAGCTCCGGAGCACCATCCTTGATTTCACTCGCAATCGAAAACCTAACCGCAATCGCAGTCGTACTCGGGGAAGTAGGTAGGTTTAATAAGGATTGGCAACAAAAACGTGCGCAGTCGGGTGACAAATATTGTTGGTATCACGAACGTTTTGCCGACAAGGCAACGAAATGCGTGAGTCCGTATAGTTACTCACCCAAAAAGTCTAACAAAACAAGAAACTAGGAAACCCGACTGTCGCCGCTACAGACAGTCGGATAAAACCAACACCACGTTTATTCGCGCTTTGCTCTATAAACAAGTGCAAATTTTTAATCGACACTGGTGCGGAAGTGTCAGTAATCCCAAAATCTCTCTACCCAAAAGAAAAGTTCGCCAAGAATGAAACCAATCTCACAGCGGCAAATGGCACTTCCATAAATACTTTTGGTGTAAAACTTTTGAAACTTGGCATTGGTTTGCGTCGGCCTTTCAATTTTCCTTTTGTTGTAGCCGAAATTCAAAGACCGATTATTGGCATAGACCTGTTAAATAAATTCGGCATTGTCATAGACATGCGCCAAAGAAAATTGGTCGACTCAACGACGAACCTATCTGTTGCCGGAATCGTGTGCAAGGATCTTTCAGATCCTCCGAAGCAGCACATTGATAATAGCACATATGGAAACCTTATTAGAGAATTCCTTTCCCTCACTACAGCTCCGGATTACTCCTTACCTGCAAATCACAAGATAGTCCACCATATCGTGACTACTGGACATCTTCCGTTTTCCAAACCCAGGCGTTTAAAGCTCGAAAAACTAACTACAGCTCGAACAGAATTCGACCATATGTTGCAGTTGGGAATCTGCCGTCCTTCTTCTTCACCCGTCTCTTCAGCTTTACATTTGGTGCCCAAAAGAGACCCCAACGATTGGCGCCCTTGTGGCGACTATCGTCGTTTAAACGCGATAACCACACCCGATCGTTATCCGATTCCACACATCCATAATTTTTCGCTTCAGCTTCATGGATGTACAGTTTTTTCAAAAGTGGATTTGGTTCGAGCATACCATCATATTCCGGTAGCAGAAGAGGACGTGTGTAAGACGACAATCACGACATCGTTTGGACTTTTTGAGTTCACACGGATGCCTTTCGGTTTGCGCAACGCAGCACAAACCTTTCAGCGCTTTATGAACGAAGTAACGCGAGAACTCCCTTTCGTTTTCGTCTATATTGACGACATACTAGTAGCAAGCAAATCTCACGCAGAACATGCAGATCATTTTCGAAAGCTGTTTGTACAACTAACTTCGTATGACCTCAAAATCAACAGGGCAAAGTGTATTTTCGGCGTTGAAGAAATTGATTTTTTGAGCCATAACATCAATAAAGACGGAATTCTACCGTCACAAATCCGCATTGAAGCTATTAAAAACTTTGCAAGTCCGAACTCTCTTCGGCTTACTCAGCGTTTTGTGGGAATGGTAAATTATTACCACAGGTTCATCCCTAAGCTGGCAGAGTTCTTAGCACCAGTTCACACTCTTGTCGCGCAGTATTCGAATAAAAAACATAAAAACAAAACATTTGAGTGGCCACAAGAGTGTTCAGACGCAATTACAAAAATTAAAAAAGATATAGCTGCTGCAACGCTTCTGGTTCACCCTTTGAACGATGCCAAACTACTACTCACTGTGGACGCATTAAAGATTGCAGTGGGCGCCGTGCTAGAACAGTTAAGTGAAGCCAAACATTGGGAACCTTTAGGGTTTTTCTCTAAAAAGTTGAGTACTGCCGAATGCAAATATTCTGCTTTCGATCGCGAACTTTTAGCAATATACCTTGCAATCAAACACTTCGCACATTTCTTAGAAGGTCGTTGCTTCACTGTATACACAGATCACAAGCCCCTAACAACAGCACTAACGACGAAAGCGGCACTTAGATTTTATCGCTCAACATGCGAGCGATATACGTCACATCAAAGGCCGTGACAATGTAGTGGCCCACTCATTATCTCGCGTAGAAAATGTCTCAGTATGCTCTGCAGCTGTCGAGAAATTAACTATAGAGAACCTGATTAAACTTCAGAAGAGCGACCAGGAATTGGAGAAAATGCATTCGGCACCCAGGTCAAAAGACTCAAAATTCAAACTCGAAAAGCGAGTTTTTCCTACTATAAACGATCCGGTATGGTGCGAAGTTACGAAAGCACAATTTCGCCCCTACGTACCCACAAACCTCCGTACAATGGTTTTTAAGTCGCTACATAGTATGACACACCCCGGAATACGCGGTTCAAGAAAATTAATCAGCGATAGGTATTTTTGGCCAAGTATGAACGCCGATATTAAGCGTTGGACCGAAAGTTGCATTAGTTGCCAACGCGCCAATATAACACGGCATACTAGGGCACCACTTGGCGATTTTGCACTACCAAACAGAAGATTCGATCATCTGCATATGGATCTGGTCGGTCCTCTGAAGCCTTCAAATGGTTTTAGCTACCTTTTGATGATCGTGGATCGTTTCACCCGTTGGTCAGAGGTATATCCGCTTCGAGACATCACAGCTAGCACTGTCGCAACAACCTTCTTTCGAGAATATATCTCTCGTTTCGGTGTACCTTCCAAAATTACTACCGATCAAGGCTCACAGTTCGAGTCCAAGTTGTTTTTCGAACTGAATAAATGCCTTTGATCTCACAGAATTCGCACGACGGCTTATCATTCCCAAGCAAACGGAATGGTCGAGCGTTTTCACCGCAAGTTGAACACAGCGTTAAAATGTCGCGAAAACCAGACGCATCGGGCAGAAGACCTCCCCGTCATCCTCCTAGGACTTCGAGCAGCCTTCAAATCAGATTTCAACTGCTCCCCTGCGGAATGAGTTTACGGTCAGGCTTTAAGACTTCCAGCCGAGTACTTTATTGACAACACTGACGGCGATTTCGAGCCAACAACTTTTGTCGCCTAACTGCGTGCCAAAATGAACCAACTCAAACCCAAAAACATACTGCAGTCACGATCGGCTGCAAGCCAATCGTATAATACTCTAGATGAAGACTGAACTCCGATTTATATTGAAGTTGGGGATAGAGTAGAATTACGTGTGTGCATGTTGTATGTCCTTTATTAAGGACTGCCATTAGATTGCTACTCAAAACTAAAAGACAATTTTCAGTGTTTAGTTTCATATCTTGAACTGGGTAAGTCATCGAAAAAAATGTCCTTTTTGAAGGACTTTCACATGGGAGGTGCAGGAAGGACTCACTTGATTTTTTACATATTTATCCTTTTCCTTGGAACCATTTAAAAATGAACTTGTACAAAATTTTAAATTCGTAGCTTGAAGCGTTCTAAAGTTATCGAAAAATATTGTTGAACACGTGTCTTAAGGACATTTTGTATGGCAGCTACCAGAAGGAGTAAAAGGATTTCGCTGATAAGTAAACTCGAACTTCGCTTTTACTCAAAACTAATTTGTAAAAAATTTCCAATTTATAGCTAAAAGATTACTTGAGTTATAGTAAGTTCTATAAATTAAAAGAAGACGTTTTGACAGGATATTTGTATGGCAGCTACACGAAGGACTAATAGGATTTTCTTCATAATCACACATTTAGCTTCAACTATTGGATAAATACTACGTACAAAATTTCAAAGACGTAGCTTAAACCCTTCTGAAGTTATCGGCCAATATTCTTCAACACGTATTTTAAGGACATTTTGTATGGCAGCTACCAGAAGGAGTAAAAGCATTTCGCTGACAAGTAAACTCAAGCTTTGTTTTTACTCAAAACTAATTTGTAAAAAATTCCGAATTCATAGCTAAAAGATTAATTGAGTTATAGTGAGTTTCGTAAATTAAGTGAATACATTTTGACAGGATATTTGTATGGCAGTTACACGAAGGACTAATAGGATTTTCTTCATAATCATATATTTAGCTGCAACTATTGAAAAAATAACACATACAAAATTTCAATGCTGTAGCTTACACCCTTCTGAAGTTATCGACCAATATTCTTGAACACCTATTTTAAGGATATTTTGTACGGCAGCTACCAGAAGGAGTAACAGAATTTCGCTGACTAGTAAACTCAAACTTTGTTTTCACTCAAAACTAATTTGTAAAAAATTCCGAATTCGTAGCTAAAAGATTACTTAAGTTATAGTGAGTTTCGTAAATTCAGTGAATACATTTTGACAGGATATTTGTATGGCAGCTACACGAAGGACTAACAGGATTTTCTTCATAATCATACATTTAGTTTGAACTATTGGAAAAATAACACAAACAAAATTTCAATGTCGTAGCTTAAACCCTTCTGAAGTTATCGACCAATATTCTTGAACACGTGTTTTAAGGACATTTTGTATGGCAGCTACCCAAAGGAGTAGGACGATTTTGCCCGTTAACGAACTTAGCCTTACAAATTCAACCAAACATCCAGATTCAAAATTTCAAGATCCTAGGTGAAGGCGTTCTTGAGTTATCGTGCTAACGGACAGACGGACGGACGGACGGACGGACGGACGGACGGACGTTAGGCGGATTTGAGGTTTTTGGGCACAAATAAACAAAAAATAATATATAACTTTTTTTCGTCCGAGGCTTGGTTCTATGCGTTACAAACTTTTCGGCTGGATTAAACTTATAATACTCTATATGATTTCATCTAGAGTATAAACACTAGAAAAATAATATCCCAGTTTACGTTCCAAAAGAATTGGAAAACTGCGATCAAGTATTTGTTCGAGTCGAAGGTATTAAACCGGGTTTACAACCGCCATATGAAGGTCCTTACGCGGTCATTAGGAAATTTAGAAAACATTATGTGGTAAAGATAAATGAAAAACATTCATCAATCAGCATAGATCGCTTAAAACCGGCTTTCATTTTAGAACCGAATTCCGATGGTACACAAAGAAAGTAAATTTCAAGTAGAATCAAGTAAATTTTAAATAGAATCAAGTAAATTTCAAGAAAAATCAACCTTTGTTATTATTATTATTTTTTTTTTATTTTTACGCCTTCGTCTGGAAGGGGGGTGATGTGGGTCATTTAGACGGACTCTACTGTGTCCACCTAAATGGCTCACAAATAATCCGTGTACCAAAATTGTCGAGATGCACTTAGCATCACAAATTGACCGTTAGGTCATCTTTTGTATGGAGTTAAAATTTGTCCAAATGCACTTGGCTTCACAAATTGACCGTTAGGTCACCTTTTGTATTTTGCATTAGAATTTGTAGCAATGCACTTAGCATCGTAAATATTTTGTAGAAGGGATTTACCAATTGTTATTTTTAAGTGTATAAATAGTGTAAGTTTTAGGAAATAAAACACATTAGTAAATTGGATCCGGACCGAGAGGTCGTTTTTCGCTAGTAGAAACCAGTAAGATTTCAGTTCAGGTCAGCACTGAGATCTAATATAAAAGGAGTACGAGCAATTTAAAACACCTTTTCAGTTCTTATCAGAACTACATACTTAAACTAAAGGAGTAAAAGAAGAGCTCTTATCAGAGCTATGGCAAACGCTCGCCCCCGGACGCAGGCGAGTCGTTTCTTCCCGACGCCTAAGTCGACGCTAGCCCCCGGACGCAGGCGGCCGACACCGCAGCTTTTCGGTAATTCGCCCCCGGACGCAGGCGTTTTAGTGCCAATTACGGACGCGACGCCAGTCATAACGCACGCCCCCGGACACAGGCGATTGTGAATCACAACGACAGCGAGCGTCGTAAACTGGACCCGCTCGCCTCTAGCACCGCCGGCTCATATTTATCTCAGCCACCGGCGACGCGGGCCCCACTTCGTAAATTGGTGTGGCCCACCAGCTCAACAGGTGCGCTACAGTACCATATTTCGTTTCAGACCCCAACTCTTTCCAACGGCCTGTTTACACGGCCTGTTTAAGCGCGTTATTAGCCTTTTTTATACGTTCTCCAACATTCATTTTTCAGTTCAGCTCCCTATCCAAGAGCAGACCTGGATATTTCGCTTTTTCCGATAATTGCAGTTCGAACCCATCAAGCCTTGGTAGCCTGAACTCCGGAATCCTGTGAACGTTCCTAGCTCTGTTTTTGAAGCGTTTACTCCTAAACCCCATCTTTTGGCCCATTTCCCGAGTGTACAAAGTGCCGACTCCAAAATATCTGTAAGAGTGTCCAAAAATTTTCCCTGAACTGATATGACAATATCATCCGCGTAGACCACCACCTTGATACCTTTCCTTTCGATTTCCATTAGTACCCCATTTACTACAAGGAGCCACAGAAGGGGAGATATCACGCCCCCCTGCGGAGTACCCCGCGAGGCTTGCCGTGTTACCTTACCTTGCTCGCTCTCCGAGCTCACGATCCTGGTCTTCAACAAGGTCGTCAGTCAGTCAGCTCCTCCTCTTAGCCTATGTCATTTAAAGTCTCCTTAATTGTCTCCACTGTCACATTGTTGAAGGCCCCTTCAATATCCAGGAATGCCACTAGCGTAAATTCCCTACTTCCCAAACTAAACTCTATTGACCCAACTACTTCATGTAGGGCTGTGTCTACGGATTTCCCTCTGATATAGGCATGCTGTGCGTTAGATAGCATCCTGTTCCCAAATAAGCCGAATGTACGTTTCAATAAGCCTCTCCAGTACCTTAAGAACGAAGGATGACAGACTGATAGGCCGAAAATCCTTCGTCGTCGTATGACTACACGTGCCTCCTACCAGGCCCATGGAACGTACGCTGCCCGCAAGCAGCTCCTAAAAATCGTGCTCAACCAGCTGAGGATTGCTCCGGATGATCTCTGCAGCATAATTGACATAATCCCGTCTGGTCCCGGGGATTTGAAGGGGGCAAAAGTGCTTATAGCCCATTTGATCGTTCCTTCACACAGGAGATTTTCCATGCCCTCCGGTACAACCAAGTTGTTCCCAGAGTTGACCCTCCGATTCACGGAGTAGGGTTCAACCAGTGTACTACCGGGGAAGTGAGTGGTCATCAAGACCTCGAGAGTCTCCTGACTAGTCTCCAGCCACGTCCCGTCATTCCGGCTAATGTAGCTAGGTGGACTCGACCCCTGTGAAGTATTTTCCGGAGCCTAGACACTGAAACGCAGAAATTCTTCCACGACTCCCGTTTAAACTTCCTAATCTTGTATTTAAAGACCCTGAGACTAGCCTTATACCTGTCCCAGTCTTCCGTTTTCCCATCGCGCTTCGCATTATTAAAGAGCTTCCTCGAAGATTCCCTGAGTTCTCTTAGTTCTCCATTCCACCAAGACGGGTTGGTTTTCTTTGGAGCCCTGGGTAGTAGACAGGGCTTCTCAAAAGCAGTTACCAGAATTGAATTTAAAGTCCCCATACTCGCCTCAATCGCATTCCCATTATCCAGCTCACGCGGGATCGATGAAAGTTGCCGTTCTGTGATTCTATTGAACCTATCCCAATCCGCCCTCCTAGGGTTCCGTAACAACTGCCTTTTCTCTCGTTCGAAGTGAATCTCAAATGGGATCCAGCAGTGATCTGAGAGAGACGGTTTATCTGCAACCTTCCATTTATCAACCCTAAACGTTTTAGACTTTGTGGCAAGGGTAATGTCTAACACCTCCTGCCTGTTTCGTACTATGAATGTGGGGTCGGAACCCACATTGCGTATCCTTAGACTAGTCCCCAATATAAAGTCAAAAAGAGACTTACCCCTTTCGTTGGTGTCGGTGTTTCCCCACTGTGCATGATGCGCATTCGCATCATATCCGATGACTAGGTCCCATTTGCTGCTTCCTGCGAGCTGTCATACTAACTTTGCTGGAACTTCGTGGCCGTCGTAAGGTAGGTGTTATGGTTGCGTGTCGGGTTCGGGAAAAGATTACTTGCTAGGTATGAATAAAAATGTACTTGCTTCGTTCGTGGTCTATATTCAAGTGTTCTTATTCTATAAAATAATTCAGTTATTTAAAATTGTGATTGTGATTGTGGCGTTGCCAACACCTCCCTTTTTTAAGAAGGATAAAGAACTGTTCCTTTCAACGGTCTTCCATAACGGCTAGTGGGAAGCGAAGTAGTTATCTCCGCAGCTGGTGATTCATAGACGTCGCTGGAGTCTGATGTGTCGTCTATAGGTGAGCTTGCTCCCTGTTCTTGTTCTTCATGTTCGATTGAGTTTGGTGCTGGAACTACGTCAGGCTGCATAATGTCGAATTCATCTAGAAGCATGTTCAAATCCAAATTCAGTTGCTGTTGAACAATATCTTCTGATTCTCTTTTATGTAGTTGATTGGTATGTGACCTTATTAGCCTTTTCCCATTTGGGCAGTCAAATAATAGTGTATAGTTGACTCGTCCTTCACGACTGGAAATCTCTCCTGGTGTCCAATAGAATTTATTTTGTTTGTAAACTCTTGCCATTACAAGATCTCCCAGTTCAAAAGATCGATGTTTTGCGCCGTATTTCTTGTTAAATTGTAAATTTTGCTTTTCATTTTTTGTTCTTGTTACATCTTTGGATGGCTTTAACAAGTCTAACGTTGTTGTAATTTTCTTCCCTATAAACTGTTCCGCAGGTGAAGTTCCTTTTGGAGTATTTTTGTTAGGAGTGCAGCGGTACGTTTGTAGAAATGTTTCTAAGTTTTCCGGAATGGATCCTTCCTGTTTTAATTTACTCAAAGCCCTCTTTAGAGTATCCACAAAACGTTCAGCTTGCCCGTTCGATTGTGGATGATATGGTGATGAACGCAAATGCTGAATTCCTCGAGATTCTAAAAACGATGTAAATTGTGCGCTGACAAATTGAGTGCTGTTGTCTGTAACAATAGTTTTACAGTCTCCGAATGTAATATTTGTCGTAATAGTTTAATAACAGTTGCTGATGTCACATTGTCCGAATGAAAAATTTCTGGCCACTTGGAGTATGCATCAACTATTACTAAAAAAAATGTTCCTTGGAAAGGTCCTGCGATGTCTACATGTATCCGTTCCATAGGTTCGGAACAGATAGACCAAGATTCTAGGTTTGTTTTGATTGGTGATTTTGCTGAGTGCGCGCAACTTCCACATTGTTTAGCATAATGTTCGATGCCAGAGTCAATTTTGGCCAATATACATAACTCCTTCCCAATGCTTTCGTACGCTGAATACCAGGATGTTCTCTATGGAGTTGACGTAAAACACGCTGTCGATATACTTTCGGAATGATAATTTTTTCGCCAAAGAGTAGGACGTTTTCAAACATAGATAAGTGTTCTCTTCGATGATAGTAAGGTGCAAGATCATCATTTGAAACCATTGTTGACACTGTTGATGATGATGATGACAATGATTCCGGCCATCCATCTTTTACGAATTTCATGACGGATTGTAGTACAGAATCGTGTTGTGTTGCTTTTTAAATCATTCGAAATGTTAGTGGTAGTGTTTTTATACAATTTTCCAATTGATGATGAATTGTATTTCCAATTGTGTGCATGCTATAACATATTCTTCGTCCGCTTTGCTGTAGTCTCCCATAAGTCGTGAGAGAACATCGACGAATCCAAAATTTTCAGTTGATATGTACTGTATTTTAAAGTCGTAGAGCATAAGCGTAAGTGCCCATCTCTGAAGACGGTTGGCTGTATGAACAGGTATACCTTTTTTTGAGCCAAAAATTGATAGTAAAGGTTTGTGATCGATGTACAGTTTAAATTTTCGCCCGTAAATCATTTTGTGAAACTTCTTTACGGCAAATGTTAAGACTAAACCTTCTTTCTCTATTTGGCTATATTTTCGTTCAGCTTCAGTAAGTGTTCTGGCTGCGTGAACAATTACTTTCTCTGAACGGTTTGGAAATGTATGTGCTATGTATGCTCCAATTTCATCATTTGATGCATCTGCAACTTTTATTGGTAATGACGGATCGCAATGTGTTAGCAGTAAGTCCGACGATAAAATTTTCTTGAAGTTCACAAATGAATTTTGACATTCTTGTGACCAACACCAGCTACTGTTCTCTTGCAAAAGTTTGTCAAGAGGTGCTCGCAGTTTCCTCATCTGTTTGACAAACCGACCATAATATGAGATCGCGCTTAAGAATGATCTGACTTGTGATATATTCTGAGGAGCTGGCATGAATTTTATTTTATTAATTTTTGCCGGATCGGGACGAATTCCATTTTTGTCCAATATGTCCATGATATTTAATTTCGGATGAAAGAAATTTGCATTTTTCCAATTTTATGTGGAAACCATAATCAAGTAAGCGCTGAAGAACTTGATACAGTCTATCGATATGATCCCTTTGATTTGCACCACAAACTATGATGTCATCCAGATATGCAGCAACGCCAGGAATTCTCATGAGCATTGTATCCATAAGTTGCTGAAAAGCTGACCTTACTCCAGGTGCTAATCGGTTGAAAGAAAAGAGGCCCTTGTTCGTGTTGATGGTGATCATCTTTCGAGAGTTTTCGTCAACTGGAACTTAAAGATAGGCATCTGATAAATCGATATTCGTGAAAAAGGAACTGCCTGATAATGAAGCAAAAATATCCTCGGGTACTGGAAGAGGATAATGATGTGGTTCCAAACAGCTGTAGAGTAATCGCCGCAAATGCGTACGTTTCCGTTTAGCTTTTTAACAACTACTATCGGAGCTGCCCAATCAGAAAAATCCACTGGTGTGATGATCCCTAGGTTTTGCAGACGTTGGAGCTCTTTTTCGACATCTAATAGCGTAGCGTATGGTACTGGACGCTTAGGCTTAAAAATTGGCTGAGTAGCTGATTTCAGCACAAGTTTCGCTGTAATATTTTTGCATTCTATAATGCCCTCTTCGAAAAGCGATGAAAATGTCAGTTTGAGTTTTGTAATTTCATCTGCTACTGTTGAATGAATTTGGGAACAAACAGCTGACAGTGGTTTATCCCATAACTTAAATGTATCGCAGAGATCTATACCCAAAACATTTAATCCAGATACGTTTGTCACATAAGTAGTGCAGTGCTTAGTATCATTTTTAAGCGTTGTATCACAGGAAAATTTCGCAATCAGCTCGATGCCATGCTTTGATGCACTCTTAGCAAGATTTTCGTCAGTCTCTAATATTGTACCAGGATTGCCAAGTTTCTTCCAAACTGTGTCCGAAATGATTGTTATATCGGGAGCTGTATCAACTTGGAGCTTAATAGGTGCGTCTTTGATATGCGATGCTCCAGGCACATTGTTGAGCTGAATGGTGACGAATTTTCTACTATTTTTGAATGATAGCTGATTTACATTCACGAAAATCGCTTTAGATTTGTGTTGCGGTATTGATTTTGATTGCATTTGTGATGAAGTTGAGTGGTTCGATTGTTTCGTTTGTATTTCAGCTGACTTTGGTTTGCTATGTTTGAAACAACCGCATTAACCTTCCTTATTCTCGACGGTTTTACATGTACTACACCGCATATTGACAATCGCGCGCGAAATGCATTCCTCCACATCCCCAGCATGGAGTACGCGGAGCTGAATTATCAGTACGCGGAGCTGATTTATCAGTACGCGGAGCTGACTTATCGGACTTTTGCACTGGTTTAAATTGTTTATTGGGAACTGTTTTTACCGAATTAACATTATGAGTGGCACAATTAATGAGAGCAGAGTCTTTTTTCAAACTTACAATGTTTTGTGTTTGTGACACTAATTTGTCTAACGTGATAGGATATTGAACGGTTTCTGTCTCTAATTTATTTAACAAACGCGTTTTTAAGTCCGAATCATCTGATAATTTCAGCCCAGTTATAAATATGAGGCACTTGAAATGATCTATTGAAAGATCGTTGAATTTAAAATCCTCGCAAATTTTATTAACCGATGACGCGTATGACACGTAATCCTCCGTCTCGTTCTTCTTCATTTCTTCTGTAACGAATACTGAATAGCGATTCCCGTGCACCAAAAATTTTTTTTAACGTTGTAACTGTTTCGTCAAATTTTATTTCTTTCGGTGTTTTGGGCAAAATATAATTGCAATAACGTTCATGTGCAATTGGACTGAGCTTTCGCATTAGAAGCCGAGTTCGACCGCTATCGTCCAATTGTGCGCAATCTTCCATGAAAAGGTCTTCATATCGCGAATACCATAAATTGAAATTATTTGCGTTGTCATGATGATATTCCGTTATGCTAGTTGCAATATTATCCGCGGTAAATTTTTCTGTGCGTACCGATTGATTTAAAAATTTCTGCAGCATCTCTTGTTGCACCGCTAGCGTTTTCTGTTGCTGCTCCAACAATTGCATAATTTTTTCGTCTGCCATGCTAACTTATATTTTCAATTTAGAATATAATGAAAAAAAAACGCTTACCAGATGAATTAAACTCAATGCTCACTGTAACTGTTTATACTCTAGATGAAATCATATAGAGTATTATAAGTTTAATCCAGCCCAAAAGTTTGTAACGCATAGAACCAAGCCTCGGACGAAAAAAAGTTATATATTATTTTTTGTTTATTTGTGGCCAAAAACCTCAAATCCGCCTGACGTCCGTCCGTCCGTCCGTCCGTCCGTCCGTCCGTCCGTCCGTCCGTCCGTCCGTCCGTCCGTCCGTCCGTCTGTCCGTGAACACGATAACTCAAGAACGCCTTCACCTAGGATCTTGAAATTTTGAATCTGGATGTTTGGTTGAATTTGTAAGGCTAAGTTCGTTAAAGGGCAAAATCGTCCTACTCCTTCTGGTAGCTGCCATACAAAATGTCCTTAAAACACATGTTCAAGAATATTGGTCGATAACTTCTGAAGGGTTTAAGCTACGACATTGAAATTTTGTACGTGTTATTTTTCCAATAGTTGAAGCTAAATATATGATTATGAGGAAAATCCTGTTAGTCCTTCATGTAGCTGCCATACAAATATCCTGTCAAAATGTATTCACTTAATTTACGAAACTCACTATAACTCAAGTAATCTTTTAGCTACGAATTTGGAATTTTGTACAAGTTAGTTTTGAGTGAAACGGAAGTTCGAGTTTACTAATGAGCGAAATCCTTTTTCTCCTTCTGGTAGCTGCCATACAAAATGTCCTTAAAACACGTGTTCAAGAATATTGACCGATAACTTCAGAAGGGTTTAAGCTACGTCTTTGAAATTTTGTATGTTTTATTTTTCCAATAGTTGGAGCTAAATATATGATTATAAAGAAAATCCTGTTAGTCCTTCGTGTAGCTGCCATACAAATATCCTGTCAAAATGTATTCACTTAATTTACGAAACTAACTATAACTTAAGTAATCTGTTAGCTACGAATACGGAATTTTGTATAAGTTAGTTTTGAGTGAAAAGGAAGTTTGAGTTAACTAATCAGTGAAATTCTTTTACTCCTTGTGGTAGCTGCCATACAAAATGTCCTTAAAATACGTGTTGTAGAATATTGCCGATAACTTCAGAAGGGTTTAAGCTACGTCTTTGAAATTTTCTATGTGTTATTTTTCCAATAGTTGAAGCTAAATGTATGATTATCAAGAAAATCCTATTAGTCCTTCGTGTAGCTGCCATACAAATATCCTGTCAAAATGTATTCACTTAATTTACGAAACTCACTATAACTTAAGTAATCTGTTAGCTACGAATACGGAATTTTGTACAAGTTGGTTTTGAGTGAAAAGGAAGTTTGAGTTAACTAATCAGTGAAATTCTTTTACTCCTTGTGGTAGCTGCCATACAAAATGTCCTTAAAATACGTGTTGTAGAATATTGCCGATAACTTCAGCAGGGTTTAAGCTACGTCTTTGAAATTTTATATGTGTTATTTTTCCAATAGTTGGAGCTAAATGTATGATTATCAAGAAAATCCTATTAGTCCTTCGTGTAGCTGCCATACAAATATCCTGTCAAAAAGTCTTCACTTAATTTACGGAACTCACTATAACTCAAGTAATCTTTTAGCTATGAACTCGGAATTTTGTACAAATTAGTTTTCAGTGAAAACAAAGTTCGGGTTTACAAGTCAGCAAAATCCTTTTACTCCTTCTGGTAGCTGCCATACAAAATATCATTAAGACACGTGTTCAACAATATTTTTCGATAACTTTTGAACGCTTCAAGCTACGAATTTGAAATTTTGTACACATTAATTTTTGAATGGTTCCAAGGAAAAGGATAAATATGTAAGATTTCGAGTGAGTCCTTCCTGCACCTCCCATGTGAAAGTCCTTCAAAAAGGAAATTTTTTTTCGATGACTTACCCAGTTCAAGGTATGAAGTTAAACACTGAATATTGTCTTTTAGTTTTGAGTAGCAATCTAATGGCAGTCCTTATCCCCAACTACAATATAAATCGGAGTTCAGTATTCATCTAGAGTATTATACGATTGGCTTGCAGCCGATCGTGACTGCAGTATGTTTTTAATTATGTGTGCACTTATTCTCACTGTCCACTGTTCAGTATATCAATTTTGTTAATTTATTGTATTTAATTGTCACAGTTCTCAAAACTATTAACTATTTATAATCACTGCAGGTAGGTAATTATGTGTCGGGTTCGGGAAAAGGTTACTTGCTAGGTATGAATAAAAATGTACTTGCTTCGTTCGTGGCCTATATTCAAGTGTTCTTATTCTATAAAATAATTCAGTTATTTAAAATTGTGATTGTGATTGTAGCGTTGCCAACAGTAGGTAAGCCGAAGCCAGACAGATCGGCTTACCCCTTTCCCCCTCTAATTGAATTGCCGTTAAATCTTCATTACTGTAATTATTTAATAAAAATGCATTAAGCTCGCTTTTTATTAATATACATGCCCTTGGTTTACCCTCGCATTTTCTGTAGGTGAGCTTATAATTCCGGACACCGAGTCCCTGGATGACTTTCATGCCATTTACCCAAGGCTCCTGCGACTCCCTTTTCTACCATAAAGGCCACCATGTAAGCGGTTGCTACCTTACTATGGTGGAGGTTGATTTGAATCACCTCCAACATCAGTAGGTACGACCTCCTCCATACCCTTGCTCTGTTGGGCTGGCTTGACCATCACCGTACCCAGACCGAATTGAACCATACCTTTGCACGTCTCCAGATGTGGCAACGACTCCCTGCTAAGTGACAGAAGGTAGTGTTGGCCAAACTCCTGCGTCGGTCTCACCTTCAGTACTCTCCAATTTCCCGTCTTTACCTCCCTATTTTGAAACCGGAGAAGATCTTCTCCTCGTTCAAGAATGGTCTCGGGATCCAAACTCAGGCCTTGGGCAGAACGTAATTAGCCAGTTCCGCCGGAGAGACCACCCCTAGGCTAGCAACCACACTTGATATGAGTCCTTTGGATGACTCATTTCAACATTCAATAACCTTGTGGCCACCATCCCAACCAGCTCCGTCAAACTGAAGATCGGAAGCCCCCAAACGATATTGAGTTAACATCGCATCGGGAATACGACCCTCTATCTCGAGCCACTGGTCCATCCGAAGCCGACCACTCGGTTCCTGTTCATTGACAAGGGCGAAGCTTTTCTCCCTCAGCGCTGGCTTGGATTGACGTAGAAGATTTAGCCTTCTTTGACTCCCTCGCTGCCACTGCGTCATTCGACCTATTCCGCTTCGCCCTAAAGTCTTCCCTTCTTTCTTCCGCACTTCCCTTGGAGGGTGCGACCGTAGCTCCGGTTGTCATTTCCGAGGGTCCTGCTTTGGATTCCCTTACTACCTTGCTCCACACCCCGGGACTGATTTCCGAGGGTCCGGCCTTAACCACTTGCCCCACCTCAGCTGTAATGCCTGAAGGTATAGCTTTGGTCACCTGCTTTTTGCCAACCGTCGTCCACTTGAAACCCCCTTGGGTCTCCGTGTTGCACCCAACGGTTTCCGCATATTCCTCCACCCGTCTAGCCTTCACAGCTTCCGTATCTTGTACGGCACAACCCTTTCCAGCAATGACGGTCTGCTTAGAGCCATCCCGTTCGTCACCGGTGAGGATCACGTCGCCGCAATCCATACTATTCTCATCGATAGTGTCAGTCTGCTGCAAGCCATCCTGATCACCCCCAATGAGAGTAATGTCGACGTCCTCGACTATCCCAGGGGACAGGAGCTGATCCTCCGTCGACAGACTCTCGAGTCTACCGTCCAGCGAGTTTGACCAGAGAGACAGCAGCTCATCATCGTCACTAGCCAAGACGCCAGATTCCCTTCTACCCTCCTCCTCTACATCCAATTTTTATTTTAGCTTTGTAAATGCGATTCCTACGAGAAGCGCATGAAAGGGCCGTTACCCATGACAGAGCACCGCGTTACCATGGGTAGGCTGTTAAAACCAGAGGTCGCCCGGTATCTGGAGTCTATCGTTCGCGACTGAGCTCCCCCTTAGCCATGCAGTCATCAGCACGATGATTTACACCTTGACTTGGGTAAAGGAAGAAAGAGGTATGGAAAAACGACACGGGGAAAAAAACACACAGTTGGGTACCTCAATCTTAATGACAACAGCACACGTTTGAAAGCGTGTGTGTAAGTCTTGGCTGAGTAATCGAGTGGAAACCAGATCCATCCTGACTAATCATTACCAGCAGGCGCCCACGTTGAGGACTAAAGACGAGGATTTTCTGCCCACCCAAGGTGGGGGAAGATGAAGAAAAAGTTCAAATTTTTATATCTCAAGAGCACATAATGACACATAATGATGGATAGCTAAAACTTGGTATTTAGATAGAGCTATAGTAGTAGCAAGTTAGCGAAATACAATTTTTTATAGAGATCTCAAGTTACGGCGCTGGGGGTGTTTTTCCTATCCATTCTATAGCTTATGCTAGGAAGATGAAACTTGGTGAGTATATGTAAACCTAATGAAATGTAATTTAAATAAAAAAAAAACCATTGGCATACGGAATGGGGATCAAAACAAATCATGAGTGAAAATGAAATGCGTACCTGGATGTATACCACATACAGGTAAAAGGATCAATTATGTTGAAACTCACTTATATTTCATTGCTTTCCTACATACTGTTGTGCCCAGCCAAATGGCAGCATCCGACGTTTGCATTTCCTCTCGACGACTATTACTTTAAGCCAGACCAGTCGTTCTTCGTCCAGCACGTTAAAATTAATCAAGGCAATAACAACAATTTAGCAACTCAATCATAAACAGATCGAGTTACTATGCTCGGCCTGAACTACGGTATTGTGACGTCACAGCAAGGGGATTACATTGGATTCACCTCTAGTGCTGTGTCGTAACATGCCGCGCGCCATAGGTACTGGGAATGGTTGAGTTGTTGCTTTTTGTTGTTGTTTATTTTTTACCTCACGATTAAATTGCAACCGTATATCAAATTGTCGCGACCCACAAATGGGTGTATTGCACTCGTACAGGATTGCACCATTTGTGGGTCACCCAAAACTGCCGATTCTCTTGATCGGCAACTTTTCTACTACGCGAACTTTGCAATGGGTTGAACGACTGGCCTATTTACGTTATTATAGTTAGAATTAATTTAGTATTTAAAGTACTTACTGAAATGACTCGTCCTCAGTAACATTTTAAATCCAACGACGAAACTCTGTCCAGAACAACTTAAATTAAACTAGTATTTTTAAAAGCAGCAGAAAAATTTTTATTTTACAAGGTAAAACTTCCACTGTGAATAAATTAACTTCCATTATTCCTTTTCAGCAAAAAATACCTAAAGGTAATTTGCGTCTCTTATTGAGGCGCTTATACCTCTTTCGGTTCCTACTGCGGCGTTCTCACGAGTGCCCGAACCAATTTTCAGGAATTAAAAATATTCTCGTCGATTCTCCACTCAACGACGCAACCTTACTGTCTGTGATATCCTGGGGATATCGCGGACACAACATTGGCGCAGCCGGTTTTCGAATTGTTGTGTTTACACTTACAAGTCGAGCCTTCATTTTTTTTCCAACGAGAACAACACTTTCTTTTATTGTGAAGAAGAAGTTTAGGAAGATTCACAATTTAAGAAACTGTTTTCTCAGCCGTTCTTTTGCTACCAGCGTTTTTTTTTTCTCTTCTTCATTTGCGAATAGGAAGATTTAGAAGACGCATTACTTTTTTTTTGCGATAAAGTTCTGTTTTCGTTTTGATCTTTATCTGTGAAAAGAAAAGATAAGGTGTACTTTTTTTTACTCCTCCGCTAATGGAAGATATTGAGGCTTTGAAGGAAATTGTAGTCCGGAACAAAAAGGAGAAAAAAGAGGGTGAGCAAGTAATAAAAACTTTCAACAATTCCTTGCTCAGTGAGTATAAAAGGCTCGCGTCGAGGGACGTTCACGAGTTATTTTTTAATCAAGTTTTTTCACAGTGGGGGAAGTTAACGCGTTTGGAAACAACAGACTTCATATTGAGTAAGTTGTTAGTTTTGTTCAAAGAATCTAACGACGCGTTACTTGCAAGAGCCGAACTTTGTGAAGAATAACTTGAGGTTAAAGAAATAAAAATAGCGAATTGCCAACACCAGCGACAACTTGCGAGCGCGGAAACAGAAGAGGCAGCAAGTGAGGCGGAACAAACGAAAACGAAATTGCACGAAGCAATAGGAAGGGAGCAAAAATTGAATAAGAGAATAGCGAACCAACGGCCCACAATAGAGTTGTTGGAGGACAAAGTAGGGGGATTAGAGCAAATAGAGAAGGTTAAGGAATTAGAAACTAGAGTTTTTAAGGATAAAATTAGGCAGTTGGAGGCTGTTTTAAGTAAGGGGGAACATTTTTCAACAAAACAACAACCCGACTTAAGCCTAGAGATCCAACAAGCAGGGCCCACGGCAGGTTTTAATTTGTGCAACAAGGCAACGTCTAATAAGGTTGAAATGTCAAATTACGAAGCGATAGGGAAGACTGTGTCACGTTTAGTGCCAGTGTTCAGTGGAATACGATCACACGATCTTTCCGGTAAGGTCCATGAATTTTTGAATTCATGTGAATTGGCATTTAAATGCCTGGGTGAGAAGGATGAGTATATCTTTTTATCCCTTTTTACCACAAGGTTATCGGGGGATGCGTTCGACCTTATTAGGGGGAAGAATCTGAAGTCTTTCGCCGAATTTAAGTCATTATTAAGGAACACATACCTTACCACTAGAACATTGGACAGCGTTCTGTTGGAGATAAAAACCGCAGTGAGGATGTCAAAACTTTCTCGAAACGTTTGTCCCAGCCCAGGAGATTCCGAGTACAGCCCTACGGATTCTGTGGCATTAATGTCAGAATTTAGGGAAACTTTAATTAATTCATTCAAGATGGGTTTAATAGACCCGGCCCTGCGTCAAAGCTTGTTGGCAAATACGGACGACTCTCTGGACAAACTGACGGAGGTGGCTTTGAGGACCTCTTTGATGTTAGGCTCCCACTACAATCAGTTAATTGGGCGGAGTTTTGCAACTATGCCCACAACCCCAATTAACTATCTTTACACATCCGTTCTTCCAGGCGAAATGACAAATTTTTTCAACCCCTTACAGGCCCAAACGCAATCCATGTACACCCAACCAAACAGTTTAAGCCAATTAACAAATTTTCAACCAGTGCCTCAGCAATTTCCACAATTCCAACAATGGCCCTGCCAACCTCCGGCACCAGTCCATGCGTTTCCGGGACCGGAATACAATGGAAATGGGAACCCGCGTCCAAAAGGAGGATGAATTGCGAGCAGTCAATAATGACATGCGGATTCTGTGGCAAGAGAGATCACACGTATGCGGAGTGCCGTCAGAGGAAAAACACACCTTTCTGCGTTACGTGTGAGGTGTATGGGCACGACAAGTTAAGTTGCCCACGGGCAAAGGTGTTTGTTACCCATGGACAGGGTCGGAAATTGAAATGCGACTGGTATGCCAGGTTTGGGCATGAAGAGGACACTTGTTATAGCAAGAAAAATTATTTGCTAAAGCATCCGGGAAACGGAAAGGGGCCAGTCCCAACAGCTCGACTGCGCCCCATTAATCACACCTTCCAAATTAAATAACGTCGAGGGGAACCAAGAGGGTATCCCACAGACGTTGAGTTGCGAGGGAACGGAAAGCCTATCGCACGGGGGAAATCGGGAAAAACAATTACCCGAGAGAACGACGGAAAAATTCATCAGAGAGGTAGTTTTTAACGTTAGCCGACCCGGGGTAACTCTTAGAAAATCAAGAAAACGTGAGCCGTTGACGGGAAAATCCAACGCAGTCGATGGGGGTATAAATAGTACTAAGCGGAACCCCAAATTTAATAATAAAATAATATGGACATTTTTCTGTACTTATTTTCGTAAGATACCGACACAGGCTGAGAAGCTGTGTAGTTCATTACATACTTCGCTCAACCACCAGGCAGTAGCCGGATTCAGTAATCTTGGAGTTAACCTTTTTAGTATGCCAGTAAAAGGTCTGTGGGCCACAATGCACAGAAAATTACAACAGGCAACGAGAAACGTCGAGGCCGTCAACAAACGGTGCACTCTTTACCTTCTGCGGAAAACATCCGACGACGACGTCTACATAGAGTTTCCGTGCACTCTAGCAAGATCGGGTAAGATCATTGCTTTAGTGGATACCGGGGCGGACACTAGCTTAATCAAACGAACGTCGCTGGTACGCTTGAAAAACATCTCCCTCGACACGGGAGATGCCAGGCAGCTAGGTGGGGTATTTGGGGGCATAAGCTCAACGTTGGGTTCAGTGGGGATTAAAATCTACCCGGCACTGAATTTCAAATCGATATGGCAAGAGATGAACGAGGGGCATGAAATCCCGGCAGACGGAATTATCGGACGGGACATACTCTGGAATCGATCGATAATAGACGCCAAAGCCGACAAGTGCAGCAGCAAGGATTTCGCTCTGAAAAGCTGGACTAGGTCGATTGAACCTGAACGGTCGTCGATACTGCCGGCACGCACGCAGACTGTACAACAGTTATGCGTCCCCATTAAGAGCGGCGAAATTCTTGTAGAGGCTCAAGAAATCGATTCCGGCGTATACATAGGGAATACGCTGGCCAGGGTAAGTCAGCACAAGGTTAATGTCCCTATTCTAAACGCCACAACACGGGATTACTCGTTAGGGGATTTCGTGCCCAATTTTTCCAAATTGAGTCAGTATAAAGTTTTGACACCGGTGTCTGGAAAAGTGAATCTAATAACCGCTGAGCCAGATTCCAAAAGGGTGGCCAAGTTATTGAAAACCTTAAAAACCGGAAAAGATTTAAATAGTGAAGAAAAGAACGCGATAGAGAATATATGCGTTCAGTATGCTGACCTTTTCCACTGAAGCACACAGACGTACTCACTCATGCTATTCCAACAAAGGCGAACCAACCGGCCATAAATCAAAAACAGTATCGTTTACCACAAGTACACAAGGCAGAGATCAACGATCAAGTTGCTAAGATGCTTTCAGACGGCGTCGTATCACTCAGCAAGTCACCCTGGAACTCTCCACTTTTGGTAGTGCCCAAGAGGGCAGGTGCTGATGGGAAGAAGAAATGGCGAGTGGTGGTCGATTTTCGTAAATTTAACGAAGTCACCATCCAGGACGCGTTTCCACTGCCCAGAATAGAGGATATTCTGGACTAGTTGGGCCATTGCCGTTACTTCTCTACCCTTGATCTGACCAGTGGCTATCATCAGGTCTTGATAGATACGACGGATAAGCCAAAGACTGCATTCAGCACTAATCTAGGGACTATGAGTTCAACAGGATGCCTTTTGGACTAACTGGAGCACCGGCAACTTTCCAGAGAATCATGAACCACGTTCTGACGGGGCTTCATGGGCTGGACTGTTTTGAGTACCTGGACGATATAGTGGTCTACGCAAAAAACCTAACAGACCACAACGAAAAACTAGCGCGAGTTTTTTCACAGAGAAATGTCAGTTCCTGTGTCGCGAAGTAGTCTATCTCGGTCACAAGTGTTCAGCAGAGGGCGCCTTGCCGGATCCAGCGAAAACAAGCTGCGTCGACAACTACCCTGCTCCCAAAAACGTTAAAGAAATCCAATCATTCCTGGGGTTCGTAAATTACTATCGAAAATTTATTAAGGATTTATCTGCAGTAGCGGCACCAATAACGAAGCTATTAAAGAAAGATACTCCATTTCTCTGGACCCCGGAATGCCAGAACGCCTTCGAAGCACTGAAACATGCGATAACTTCACCCCCTCTATGAACTTACCCAGACTTCACGAAGCCGTTTATATTGATAACGGATGCAAGTAACGAGGCGTTAGGTGCAGTTCTGTCCTAAGGCAAGGTAGGTGAAGACAAACCGATTGCTTACGCTAGCCGGACCTTGAACTCAGCCGAGAAAAACTATTCGACTATCGAAAAGGAGTTATTGGCCATCGTATGGGCCACAAAAAATTTCCGCTCTTATCTCTTGGGACGTCCATTCACAGTGTATAGTGACCATAGACCATTGAAAGGCGTATTCAATGTTAAGGACCCTACTTCGCGACTTATGCGTTTTCACCATAAGTTGTCGGAGTATGACTACAAGATTGAATACAAGCCCGGGAAATACAATGTGAATACGGACGCCCTTAGCAGATTGCCATTTTCGGACGATCAAGTGGCGGCTGTGCAAACACAGAGTCAGACTCAAGTGCGCGTTACCGAACCAACCACTACTATCCCTCCCCAACCTTCATTTTTCCGAGTACGGAAATTTTGCAAGGTTGGGAGGAAGTTCTGGATATTACTTTACTAACAGAAAATAACATTTATGGGGTTGAGAATTGGAGAGTATCCAACTTGCAATCCTTCTCCGATCACAGGTGGATCTTCTTCAACGTGAATCTCATGCCGGAGACTCAAGAGCCTTTTAGGAACCCTAAAAAAATTAACTGGGAGAAATTCGGTCAGGTCGCTAAATCGAAACTATCCAAAACAACCAATCCTATCATCAAAACTATAGAAGATCTGGACGACAAGGTGGGGAAATTCGAACGAGATATGAAGGTCGCGTTTAATGCCTCATGTCCTTTGAAATATAGTTAGAAAACGCTCCCCCCATGGTGAAGTGAAGACCTGTCGAGGTTAAGGAAAATAACTAGAGAGGTTTTTAACATCTGTTACAGGCGCAAGTCTTGGCAACCTTACAAGGAATGCCTCAAGATCTACAAGAAATCCATTAGAACGGCCAAAAGGCAGGCTTGGACTGATCACTGTCAATCCATTGAGAGTGTCCGGGATTCGGCGAGGCTCAGCAAGATTCTATCCAAGCAACACACGAACCCGTCGTTCGTGAAAAAGTCGGACGGGACCTGGACTGATTCCTCCGCCGAGACTCTGGAACTCTTGATGGACACTCACTTTCCTGGGTATCAAAATAGCGGGATGGAGATGTCAAGCATTCAGGGTGTACAGTGTATACCGGAGCAAGACATCAATTCCGTTATCAATGAAGAAAGAACTTCCTGGTCCATTAACAGTTTCTCTTCTTACAAATCCCCTGTCATGGACGGCATACTTCCAATTATGCTGCAGAAACTACAAGATGTAGTAGTTCCATGGTTTGTGGAAATTTTCAGAAGTTGCATACTACTAAATCATGTGCCCTATGCCTGGAGAAGTGTCCGGGTAGTGTTTATTCCGAAGGTTGGCAAGAGAGGTCACGAATTCGTGAAGGATTTCAGACCCATTAGCCTAACATCATTCGTGCTGAAAACACTGGAGCGCATTATAGATATACATGTGAGGCAGGCCCTGGAAAGGTCACCGCTATCCAAATCTCAGCATGCTTACCTCAGGGGGAGATCCACGGAGACGGCTCTCCACGAAGTGGTGCGCACGATTGAGCACCACAGGGCGGTGTTATCTCACCTCTACTCTGGCTATTGGTCATGAATAAAATCCTAGTAAGACTAGACAGGAAGGGAATCAAAGTGATTGCGTACGCGGACGATCTGGTGATTTTGGTCTCAGGATTATTTCCTTCCGTAATCAGTGAGATTATGGACGGCGCTCTGGGTAAGGTAAGCACCTGGGCTACCGGCTGTGGCCTTGGTGTAAATCCGGATAAAACTGAGTTGGTACTATTCACCAGGAAAACCAAGATACCAGACTTTAAACTTCCCCGCCTGAATGGCCAACCGCTCCAGCTCTCCTCCAGCGCAAAGTATCTTGGTGTTATCGTTGATTCAAAGCTGAGCTGGAAACTCAACATAGAAAACCGGGTCGAGAAAGCCCGTCTGGCCTTCTACGCCTGCAAACAAACCTTCGGCAAGAAGTGGGAACTCAAACCTAGGATGGTTTTGTGGCTGTACACTGCTGTAATACGTCCAATTCTCAACTACGGGTCACTAGTCTGGTGGTCCGCTCTGAGTAAGGACTATAACGTAACTAAACTCAGTCGAGTTCAACGAAGTGCGGCCATAGGCATTACAGGTGCTATGCGGTCATGCCCGACCGATGCTCTAAACGTGCTACTCTACCTCCTACCAATCGACCTTTATATAAAAAAAAACCGCATCAAACAATGCCGTCAGTCTCAAAGAATCTGGGTGCAGGACTACGAAGCCATACGGGCATAGTAATATCCTGGGACAGTTACCAAAGGAATTGGTTACGTCACCGACTGACTACATCACCCCCAAACTGAGCTTCACGAAACGATTCTCTGTTGGTTTCCCAACTAGAGAGGAGTGGAAGAACGGTGCGGTGGAAGCAGACTTCGACACGATAATATTTACCGACGGTTCAAAAATGGACTGCGGGGTCGGGGCAGGAATATTCTCAGATACACATAATATCGCTAAGTCCTACCGCCTCCCGGACCACGCTAGCGTCTTCCAGGCAGAGATACTGGGGATCCGGGAGGCTTGTCCTACACTAAAACACGACTCATCGCCAAAACACAAAATCGCCATTTTCACCGACAGCCAAGCCGCAATCAAGGCACTAGATTCGGCTACCACCTCCTCTAAACTAGTTCAGCAATGCCGTAACGAACTAGCCGGTTTGGCGGAACGGCTCAAAGTCACTGTGCTCTGGGTCCCGGGGCATAGAGACATAATGGGTAATGAGCGGGCTGATGAACTGGCCAGGGAGGGCTCCGCTCTTCCCGGCTCTCTTGCGGAACTAGTCCATGTTCCTTTAGGAGTCGTAAAGAGGGTCATACTCTCACACTTCCAGACAGTGGCTAATTCCAGATGGAAAAGCCTAACTACCTGCGCCATATCTAGGAAGATGTGGCCATCTTATAACCGAGCCAAGTCAGACGAACTTCTATACAAGACCCGGGCAGACGTCTCCAGAATCACGGCGATCAGTACAGGTCACTGGCCAATTGAGGATCATGCGGCCAAACTGGGCATTCCATTCAATGTACACTGCCGCAGCTGCCAGGACAATAATACCGCTGGAAAGGCATGCGGAAGGATATCGATGTATTCATTAGAAAATGCCCAAAATGCCAGACAAACAAGAGTTCCCAGCCAACTCGAATGCCCATGGTGTTAACAGATACTCCAAAATACCCGTTCGATAAAATTTACATGGATATGGTGGGCCCCTACCCGTCACGCATTCCGGAAACCGCTACATACTGACGTTCCTGGATGACTTGACCAAATACATGGCATGTATCCCCGTCCCGGACGCGGAAGCTATAACCGTGGCAAAGGAATTTTACGACGAAATAATAACCAGGTTCCGTTTGCCCAAGGTTCTGGTCAGTGGCGGATCCAGACTTTGCTGTTGGGGGGGGGGGGGGCGAAAGTTTTTTTGATTTGGCTATTTTGTTTGATCAAGTTCTGTGTGAATTCAGCTACATAGGTTGCACTTAGCAAAAATGGGATCATATTGTTTACATCTTATTATGGGTTATTCCATCAGGAATCGCCAAAATTGTGACCCTACCATCTCCGATTCTTTTGAAAATGTTTGCACTTGAAGAACTAGTGAAGAAAATAATTGAAATTCAAGTTTTTGTTTCTATCTCATTTTTTAACTAACAAAAACAACAACAATCTTTAAAATAAGCCCTACTTTATTATTCAAGGATAAAAATTACCAGAGATATGAATTTTCAAAGAGGACTCGAACATCTTTTTTGGGAAATCTTTAACATACTATAACTAAAAAAAAAATTAGGTAGAAACAAAAACTTGAAATCATATTTTTTTTCACTAATTCTTCGAGTACACAAATTTTTAAAAGAATCGGCGATGATAAGGTCACACTTTTGGCGATTCTTGAGTAAATTACCCTTTTTCTATAAAATAATTGAGAACCACTATAATGTTCTTTGATTTTTTTGACCTCGATCCATTGAGATCCCAAGTTAATTTTTTGGTATGTTTTGAAACACAGTATAACCTACAAAATATAAAAAAACCGTTTTGAGATATTCAAGGATAAAGGACAAAATCATTATCCTTGAAAAAAATTTCAAAGATAATTTTTATTGCGAAAACCTTCCTCTTTAAAATAAGCCATATTTTATTATTCCAGGATAAAAATTACCAGAGATATGAATTTTCAAAGAGGACCCGGACACCATTTTTGCGAAAACTCTAACATACTACCATATAACTAATGAGATAGAAACAAAAAATTGAAATTCAATTATTTTTTTCAATAGTTCTTAAAGTATAAAGCATAAAGTATAAAGTATAAAAGTATAAATTTTCAAAAGAATCGGAGATGGTAAGGTCATAATTTTCGTCATTCTTCGCGGTTCTTGATGGAATGACCCTATTACCTACGCAATATGTTGTCTTGTAGTCTTTTTATACTCTAGATGAAATCATATAGAGTATTATAAGTTTAATCCAGCCGAAAAGTTTGTAACGCATAGAACCAAGCCTCGGAGGAAAAAAAGTTATATATTATTTTTTGTTTATTTGTGACCAAAAACCTCAAATCCGCCTGACGTCCGTCCGTCCGTCCGTCCGTCCGTCCGTCCGTCCGTCCGTCCGTCCGTCCGTCCGTCCGTCCGTCTGTCCGTTAGCACGATAACTCAAGAACGCCCTCACCTATGATCTTGAAATTTTGAATCTGGATGTTTGGTTGAAGGCTAAGGCTAAGATCGTTAACGGGCAAAATCGTCCTACTCCTTCGGGTAGCTGCCATACAAAATGTCCTTAAAACACGTGTTCAAGAATATTGGTCGATAGCTTAAGAAGGGTTTAAGCTACGACTTTGAAATTTTGTATGTGTTATTTTTCCAATAGTTGGAGTTAAATATATGATTATGAAGAAAATCCTGTTAGTCCTTCGTGTAGCTGCCATACAAATATCCTGTCAAAATGTATTCACTTAATTTACGAAACTCACTATAACTCAAGTAATCTTTTAGCTACGAATTCGGAATTTTGTACAAGTTAGTTTTGAGTAAAAAGGAAGTTCGAGTTTACTAATCAGCGAAATCCTTTTCCTCCTTCTGGTAGCTGCCATACAAAATGTCCTTAAAACACGTGTTCAAGAATATTGGTCGATAACTTCAGAAGGGTTTAAGCTACGACATTGAAATTTCGTATGTGTTATTTTTCCAATAGTTGGAGCTAAATATATGATTATGAAGAAAATCCTGTTGGTCCTTCGTGTAGCTGCCATACAAATATCCTGTCAAAATGTATTCACTTAATTTACGAAACTCACTATAACTCAATTAATCTTTTAGCTACGAATTCGGAATTTTAAAGGAGTTAGTTTTGAGTGAAAACGAAGTTCGGGTTAACTAATCAGCGAAATTCTTTAACTCCTTCTGGTATCTGCCATACAAAATGTCCTTAAAACACGTGTTCAAGAATATTACCGATATCTTCAGAAGGGTTTAAGCTACGTCTTTGACATTTTGTATGTGTTATTTTTCCAATAGTTGGAGTTAAATGTATGATTATGAAGAAAATCCTATTAGTCCTTCGTGTAGCTGCCATACAAATATCCTGTCAAATAGCCTTCACTTAATTTACGGAACTCACTATAACTCAAGTATTATTTTAGCTATGAACTCGAAATTTTGTACAAATTAGTTTTGAGTGAGAACAAAGTTCGAGTTTACTAATCAGCAAAATCCTTTTACTCCTTCTGGTACCTGCCATACAAAATGTCCTTAAGACACGTGTTCAACAATATTTTTCGATAACTTTTGAACGCTTCAAGCTACGAATTTGAAATTTTGTACACGTTCACTTTTAAATGGTTCCAAGGAAAAGGATAAACATGTAAGGAATCGAGTGAGTCCTTCCTGCAACTCCCATGCGAAAGTCCTTCAAAAAGGACATTTTTGTTCGATGACTTACCCAGTTTAAGATATGAAATTAAACACTGAATATTGTCTTTTAGTTTTGAGTAGCAATCTAATGGCAGTCCTTAATAAAGGACATACAACATACACACGCGTAATTCTACTTTATCCCCAACTACAATATAAATCGGAGTTAAGTATTCATCTAGAGTATTATACGATTGGCTTGCAGCCGATCGTGACTGCAGTATGTTTATCATAGTACGTTTACACTCACACTTGAGGCTCGCGTCGAGGCCATCAGGCCATTGCAAACCGGTTTTCGTCGGTTGTGATCTTTGCTGTGTTGAAAGCAATTTACACTCAACATGCTTTTGCGGCGCAACTTGCCTATAAGTGCGAAACGACAGAAATACGATGAGCTGCGAATTGTGTGGTACCACTGTTCATTGTATGTGTGTACACATATGGAAGCGTGCGTCGGAGAAAAAGTTGAAGAATGTTAGACTCTTGCGACTGCACGAGCCACCTGATTGGTTGATTTTATGATGGGGATAGTGGCGCGACTCAAACGTTGACGCCGCCCCCTCCGCCCCCCCCCCCCCCTGTATCCGCCAATGGTTCTGGTTACCGACAATGGTACGAATTTCACATCGAAGTTATTCTCAGAAACTTGTAAGCTGCTCAGCATTAAGGAACTGCACATAACGACGTACCACCCACAGGCAAACGGATTGCTGGAAAGTAGTCACCGCCCACTAGCGGAGTACCTAAGGAACATTGTGGGTACCGACGAGGAGAACTGGGACCAATGGTTGGGGCAAGCAATGCATGTGCACAATAATACGCAACACGCGTCCACTAAACTAACTCCTCTCAGTTGCCTCTACGGATTCACATTCGAAATGCCAACCAATCTTAAAAGACCCCCAAAGCCATCCGATAGTTTTTCCGGATATCCCGAGCAATTGAAGTACCAGATTCAAAAGGCTCACGAAATAGCTAGGAAAAACCTTGACCGGGCAAAAGGAATTTCAAAACGGATTTACGACCAGAAAACAAATCCGGTGGTAGTGCAGGTGGGGCAAAAGGTGCTATTAAAAAATTCCACCAAAAAAAATAAATTCTCACCCATCTGGGTCGGGCCCTATGAGGTAGTTGAAGTAAATGGATATGTCACTACAACAATTAGGGTCGGGAATAAAATACGGAAAGTGCACAACAACCGTATTAAACTTTTCCATGGATAAACATTTTTGTTTTTCTTTCTTTTTCAGACGAAACAGAGGGACGTACCAAAAAAAAACTCAGCCGAGCGCAACTAACAAAACTATAACCATTTATATAAGATATATTCATAAGCTAAGCCAATACACATTAGTTACTTTATCATAGTCAGAAGTAGTCAAAAAAAACATACTGTAGTCACGATCGGCTGCAAGCCAATCGTATAATACTCTAGATGAATACTGAACTCCGATTTATATTGTAGTTGGGGATAAAGTATAATTACGTGTGTGCATGTTGTATGTCCTTTATTAAGGACTGCTATTAGATTGCTACTCAAAACTAAAAGACAATATTCAGTGTTTAATTTCATATCTTGAACTGGGTAAGTCATCGAAAAAAAATGTCCTTTTTAAAGGACTTTCACATGGGAGGAGCAGGAAGGACTCACTCGATTTCTTACATATTTATCCTTTTCCTTGGAACTATTCAAAAATTAATGTGTACAAAATTTCAAATTCGTAGCTTGAAGCGTTCAAAAATTATCGGAAAATATTGTTGAACACGTGTTTTAAGGACATTATGTATGGCAACTACCAGAAGGAGTAAAAGGATTTCGCTGATTAGTAAACTCGAACTTCCTTTTTACTCAAAACTAATTTGTACAAAATTCCGAATTCGTAGCTAAAAGATTACTTGAGTTATAGCGAGTTCCGTAAATTAAGTGATAACGTTTTGGCAGGATATTTGTATGGCAGCTACACGAAGGACTAATAGGATTTTCTTGATAATCATACATTTAACTCAAACTATTGAAAAAATACTACATACAAAATTTCAAAGACGTAGCTAAAACCATTCTGAAGTTATTGGTAATATTCTTGAACACCTGTTTTAAGGACATTTTGTATGGCAGCTACCAGAAGGAGTGAAAGGATTTCGCTGATTAGTAAACTCGAACTTCCTTTTCACTCAAAACTAACTTGTACAAAATTCTGAATTCGTAGCTAAAAGATTACTTGAGTTATTGTGAGTTTTGTAAATTTAGTGAATACATTTTGACAGGATATTTGTATGGCAGCTACACGAAGGACTAACAGGATTTTCTTCATAATCATATATTTAGCTCCACTTATTGGAAAACAAACACATACAAAATTTGAATGACGTAGCTTAAACCCTTCTGAAGCTATCGACCAATATTCTTGAAGACGTGTTTTAAGGACATTTTGTATGGCAGCTACCAGAAGGAGTAAAAGGATTTCACTGATTAGTAAACTCCGACTTTGTTTTCACTCAAAACTGACTTGTACAAAATTCCGAATTCGTAGCTAAAGGATTACTTGAGTTATAGTGAGCTTCGTAAATTAAGTGAATACATTTTGACAGGATATTTGTATGGCAGCTACACGAAGGACTAATAGGATTTTCTTCATAATCATATGTTTAGCTCCAACTATTCGAAAAATAGCACGTACAAAATTTCAATGTCGTAGCTTAAACCCTTCTAAAGTTATCGACCAATATTCTTGAACACGTGTTTTAAGGACATTTTGTATGGCAGCTACCCGAAGGAGTAAAAGGATTTCGCTGATTAGTAAACTCCGACTTCCTTTTCACTCAAAACTAACCTGTACAAAATTCCGAATTCGTCGCTAAAAGATTACTTGAGTTATTGTGAGTTTTGTAAATTAAGTGAATACATTTTGACAGGATATTTGTATGGCAGCTACACGAAGGACTAAAAGGATTTTCTTCATAATCATATATTTAGCTTCAACTATTGGAAAAATAACACATACAAAATTTCAAAGACGTAGCTTAAACCCTTCTGAAGTTATCGACCAATATTCTTGAACACGTGTTTTAAGGACATTTTGTATGGCAGCTACCCGAAGGAGTAGGACGATTTTGCCCGTTAACGAACTTAGCCTTACAAATTCAACCAAACATCCAGATTCAAAATTTCATGATCCTAGGTGAAGGCGTTCTTGAGTTATCGTGCTAACGGACAGACGGACGGACGGACGGACGGACGGACGGACGGACGGACGGACGGACGGACGGACGGACGGACGTCAGGCGGATTTGAGGTTTTTGGCCACAAATAAACAAAAAATAATAAATAACTTTTTTTCGTCCGAGGCTTGGTTCTATGCGTTACAAACTTTTGGGCTGGATTAAACTTATAATACTCTATATGATTTCATCTAGAGTATAAACATAATCATTTATATAAGATATATTCATAAGCTAAGCCAATACACATTAGTTACTTTATCATAGTCATTTTTTTTTGTAGCTATACCACGTAATTTTAACTTTGCTGTATACATATTTATATTCGTTTCTTTTTATTACTATCGTATATTGTATAGCATAGCGACACATTTTAAGTTATTTAGTTTTCAGAACTTACATATAGTGTATACCAGAATTTCTAGTTTTTTTTTGTCTTTCCTCTCTTAAGAACATTGATCACAAACAGAACTTTTGTTAAACTTAGGCAAATTGTGGGCTTAGCGGCAAGTTTTAGGTTCCTTACAATCGCAGAGGTAAGCTTACTATTCGTCAACACTCCGCTCAACAACACTCCGGTAATATTCGAGAAAGCGAGGGACGCAGTCTTCTTCAGACATACATGGACCATTTTCACGAAATTCACCCCGATGAACTACGCAGTGGTGCTGGACCTCGCAGATGAGTACGACGATCAAATCAGCAAATTGTGCCGCTCGTTCCAGGAAAATGCCAGCGTCGCCAGTGTCAACATACAGCCGCCCCAAGGCTCCGACACACCGGACGACCAAGCGAAAAGTTTCCAGAAAACCTGTCAACAAATGGTAAGAGAAACTACAACCATAATCCAGAACATACGAACGACTAACGAAAAGATGCAGCACCTTTTCGGTCCCCAAAGGATTCGACGGGCGTTAGACTTTCTTGGAAAATTCTCGAAGTGGGCTTTCGGGACTATGGACAGCGAGGATGCGCAGACCATATACGGCAAGCTTAGTATGCTAGAGAAACACGATGACCAGACATTCGACTTCTTAAAACGCCAAGTGACGGTGATGAACTCAAATTTCAACAAACTCAGCAAACCGGTGGAGGAGCTAATTACAGACATAGGCCAAATCTCGGACAATTTGCGAGAGCTAGGCACTCTTCATGATACACTCGCGCGGTTAACGAATATTGAATTCTCCAGACTAAAACTGACAATGGAGGTGTACGAGCTCCTGACCGTAGTTAATTCGAACCATTTTTTAGCGACCTGTATTTCCTACATCAAGCGGCAAGAACGACGGTACTGCTAGGTGATCACACACTACTGATCAAAGTCGAAATCCCACTGCCAGAAGAGAATTTATATGCAGTGCAGCGAATCCACTACATCCATACACGTCTGAACGAGCACTGGAATTTCCTGCTACGAAATCGGAAGGAATACATTGCCGAGTCCGAATTGCAGAGAACATTCATAATCCTGTCCCAACGAGACTTCGACCTGTGCAGACATGTGACATACAACGCCACGTCGACATTGGCTCTATGCGCACATAGCGGGGCTATCCTCACCAACGGGAGCCCAGGATGCCTGATAGAACTGCTCCAACACTCCTCATCAGCGGAAACTAGCTGTCGACATGTAGCGGTACCAGCTACCCAGGGCGCTTTCACGAAGATGGTAGCCCCAAACCACTGGCTTTACATGCTCAGGCGTCCACTCGTCTTAACCATCACCTGTCCCGGAGCACAACATACCGTTAACTTGACCGGATTGGGTATTTTGAAGCTGATCCAACCTTGCGAAACTAGCAGCAAAGAGATCCTGTTGCCATTCGAGCAAACCATTAATTCGACATATGAGTTCAAACAGCTGCAGATTGACATTTCCAAACTGGCAGCAACCTTGAAGGCCAGTTTGTCCCAAGCGGAAAAACTGCCGACCTTGCACACACCACGCAAACCATTACCCATGAGGATTGGTCGACATCATGACCTGGTCAGTGCTCTAGCTGAGGAACAGAAGACCTTGGAATCGTTCCAGGAGGACATACAGCTCGCTAACGTCGTCCGAGAGCTCACTAAATATGGCCAGGAAATCTCCGTCCATCGCTATTCCATGGCATCACTCGGGACATGTATTTTCGCTGTACTGTTAATAGGCGCCGTCTCAATGATTTGCATCAAGCGGAGGAAGTTAAGTAGGCCCGTAATCCCCTCGCAGCCTATAATCATCTCGCAGCCCGAGGTTACATCACGACCCACAGTTAGCAGTAAAAGGAATCATATCGAACTCGACTCCCCACCACGCACCTGCGCACCCAAACCAGCCCAACCGTCAACAGTCAAGGAAGTAGAGGACCCCACGCAGCAGCCCAAATACGAGGTCCCCCACCCCCAGACACCGATGACCCGAGCAACACCAACTCAAACCTCGAAGCGAAAAAATAACAACTTAACCTTTGCCTACGTGTGATCACGGCCAAAAATCTGCAAAAATTTGTCATTATGTATTTTTGTCGATTTTCTTAATTTTCGGGTTTTCATTTACATGTTAAATTCATTTCCATACATTTTTATTCAGTTAAGTCCTAAAAATTTTATCTTTGTTTAAGCCTGGTTTAAGTCCGTACTGTACACCGCTTGGGAGTACATGCAAACACGTAGGATGGGGAGGGATGTTGTGCCCAGCCAAATGGCAGCATCCGACGTTTGCATTTCCTCTCGACGACTATTACTTTAAGCCAGACCAGTCGTTCTTCGTCCAGCACGTTAAAATTAATCAAGGCAATAACAACAATTTAGCAACTCAATCATAAACAGATCGAGTTACTATGCTCGGCCTGAACTACGGTATTGTGACGTCACAGCAAGGGGATTACATTGGATTCACCTCTAGTGCTGTGTCGTAACATGCCGCGCGCCATAGGTACTGGGAATGGTTGAGTTGTTGCTTTTTGTTGTTGTTTATTTTTTACCTCACGATTAAATTGCAACCGTATATCAAATTGTCGCGACCCACAAATGGGCGTATTGCACTCGTACAGGATTGCACCATTTGTGGGTCACCCAAAACTGCCGATTCTCTTGATCGGCAACTTTTCTACTACGCGAACTTTGCAATGGGTTGAACGACTGGCCTATTTACGTTATTATAGTTAGAATTAATTTAGTATTTAAAGTACTTACTGAAATGACTCGTCCTCAGTAACATTTTAAATCCAACGACGAAACTCTGTCCAGAACAACTTAAATTAAACTAGTATTTTTAAAAGCAGCAGAAAAATTTTTATTTTACAAGGTAAAACTTCCACTGTGAATAAATTAACTTCCATTATTCCTTTTCAGCAAAAAATACCTAAAGGTAATTTGCGTCTCTTATTGAGGCGCTTATACCTCTTTGCCCGAACCAATTTTCAGGAATTAAAAATATTCTCGTCGATTCTCCACTCAACGACGCAACCTTACTGTCTGTGATATCCTGGGGATATCGCGGACACAACAATACTTTAAACAGTAATAAATGTGCAATAAAAATACTTCAGTACTACCGACAAATTAAACAGGTTCTTAGATAAGTTACTTCAGAAGGGTTTAAGCTATGTCTTTGAAATTTTGTATCTGTTATTTTTCCAATAGTTGGAGCTACATGTATGATTATAAAAAAAATCCTATTAGTCCTTCGTGTAGCTGCCATACAAATATCCTGTCAAAATGTCTTCACTTAATTTACGGAACTAACTATAACTCAAGTAATCTTTTAGCTACGAATTCAAAATTTTGTACAAATAAGTTTTGAAGGAAAACGAAGTTCGAATTTACTAGTCAGCGAAACTCTTTTACTCCTTCTGGTAGCTGCCATACAAAATGTCCTTAAAACACGTGTTCAAGAATATTGGTTGATAACTTCATAATGGTTTAAGCTGCGACTTTGCAATTTTGTATGTGTTAATTTTCGAATAGTTGGAGCTAAATGTATGTTTATGAAAAAAATCCTATAAGTCCTTCGTGTAGCTGCCATACAAATATCCTGTCAAAATGTCTTCACTTAATTTACGGAACTCATTATAACGCAAGTAATTGCTTAGCTATGAATTCCGAACTTTGTACAAATTAGTTTTGAGTGAGAACGAAGTTCGAGTTTACAAGTCAGAGAAATCCTTTTACTCCTTCTGGTATCTTCCATACAAAAAATCCTTGAGGCACGTGTTCAACAATATTTTCCGATAAGTTTTGAACGCTTCAAGCTACGAATTTTGAATTTTGTACACATTAATTTTTGAATGGTTCCAAGGAAAAGGATAAATATGTAAGAAATCGAGTGAGTCCTTCAAAAGGAAAATTTTTTTCGGTGACTCATCCAGTTCAAGATATGAAATTAAACACTGAATATTGTCTTTTAGGTTTGAGCAGCTATCAAATGGGAGTCCTTAATAAAGGACATACAACATGCACACACGTAATTCTACTTTATCCCCAACTACAATATAAATCGGAGTTCAATATTTCATCTAGAGTATCATACGATTGGCTTGCAGCCGATCGTGACTGCTGTATGTTTTTTAAATGGTTCCAAGTTAAAAGATAAATATGCTTGAAATCAAGTGAGCATCAAGTGCACCCTTCATGTGAAAGTTCCCTCCATGTGAAAGTTCTGGAAAAAGGAAAATTTTTCTTGCGGTAACTTACCTAGTTCAAAATATGGAACTAAACACTGATGATATTGTCTTTTAGTTTCGAGTAGCAACCAAATGAGAGTTCTTAATAAAGTACAAACTACATGCCCTTATTCTATTTTATTCCCAACTACAATATAAATCAGAGTTCAGTATTTCATTTAGAGTATCATACGATTGGCTTGCAGCCGATCGTGACTGCAGTATGTTTTTGCAAATTTCAGCTCCCTAGCATAAGCGGTTGCTGAAATCAAGAAATCAAAATTTTTCGTCTAAAATGCTCCCTTCACATCCATAATCAATCTTAAAATGGTGACCACTTAAAGAGGTCCACTTAGTCTACCCACAAAAAAATTAACTTTTAGCTCAAAGAGTTTGTGAGCTACAATCCTTCAAACGATTTTGTGTACGACACCGACATTTTTTTGCTTCTTTGGGTTCTATTAGACAGGAAACGTAAAGCCTCAGTTATAATGGTTCCGATCCGGAAAACGGACAGTGTTGAGTTTCTCCATCCGACACACATCTAAAGGGAATTTCGGATCGACTAGTCACAATCGTTCCGTTATTTAGCCGAGACACAAAACGGAGGAGTAAAGTTGACCAACTTTCAACTTCTATCTGTTCCGACGCTAAGAGGTGAATTATTGAATTTTACCACCTCTTTTGCCTCACTAAAAACCAAAATTACACCTCGATAGTGTCACTTTGACGAATGTCGGAACGGAATCATTGTGCCTTGAAATTTTTCTCCTCCGACGTTGCCGGATCGGATCGGAACCTGAGGCTTAAAAAAAGTGTGTTTCGAGTAGGAAATTTTTTTTTTAATTTTTCTCCTCGAGTGTGGTGGCAAGAATGAAAAAAATATCGGACCGACTCTTGCTGTCACCTTCGAAGGGAAATTTAGAAGAATTGGCAGATGCAACGTAAGTCACAGACTTAAAGGAAAAAAGTCCAATTGGAGGTTACATATAAAATACATTTTAAAGGAAAAATGACCAATTGGCGGTTATATTTGAACTATCAAAAGAAAAAAAGTCACATTGGCTGAAAGAAAAAAATTTACAGACGAGTTCTTTGCTCGCCAAAGGTTTCCGTGAGTATTGGCCGATAACTTCAGAATGCTTCACCCTTGGAATTCGAAAATTTCAACACATAAATTTTAAAATGGTTCCAGGTAAAGTGGTAAATATGAGTCCTTCCAGCAGACCCAACGTGAAAGTTGTTGAAGAAGGATATTTTTAATCTCCGTATTTTACCTAAAGATCCAGATGCAAAATACAACACTGATGACATTGTCTTTTTCTTCCGAGTAGAAACTAAACGAGGGTCATTAAAAAGGGGAAACAACATTCGCTTTATCATACAGCTACCATATAAAGTGGAGTTCAGTATTTCGTTTAGAGTGTCAACAGCCTTTCATAACTGTAGTAAAGGGTTTTCCAATAGGGACTTGACAACTTTGAATTCAATTTGTGAACGCACCCTTTCACTAATCATCGAACTGTCACTGTCAATTTATTCAGTAAACTTAACATTTTTATCATGGTAAAGTACATGAAGGAACAACGTCTGCAAATTATAAAAATTTACTACAGAAATTCGGAGTCGGTGACCGCTACTTTAAGAGCGTTAACTCCGATTTTCGGTGGTAATTCTCGCCCTAGTAGACAGGCAGTAACAAGTTTAGTGCAAAAATTTGAGTCTACATATTCGTTGTGTAATGTTGCCGTGCCAGTGAGACAACGGGTTGGTCGAAGTGTCGAAAATATCGCTGCCGTTGAAACGTCCGTAGCAAATGATCCAAATCAGTCAATTCCACGGCGTTCTCAAGTGTTGGGCATCGCCCAGACCACGTTATGGCGAATTTTGCGTAAGGATCTTGGTTTACACCCATACAAGATCAAGCTGACTCAAGAATTGAAGCCGATGGACCATTTGAAGCGACGTACGTTCTCCGATTGGGCTCTGGAAAAGATGCGCCAAGATGATCAATTTCATCGCAAAATCATCTTCAGTGACGAAGCTCATTTTTGGCTCAGTGGGTTCGTCAATAAGCAAAATATGCGTTATTGGTCCGGTGAAAATCCACATGTGCTTCATGAAAGACCACTTCATCCACAAAAAATAACTGTTTGGTGCGGTTTGCACGCTGGCGGCGTCATAGGGCCATATTTTTTCGTCGACGATAATGATCGTCACGTTACTGTGAATGGTAATCGTTATCGCGCCATGATTACCGATTATTTTTGGCCCGAATTGGAAGATATGGACTTGGACAACATGTGGTTTCAACAGGACGGTGCCACAAGCCACACAGCACACGTTACAATCGATTTATTGAAGAGTAAGTTTGATGAGCGTGTTATCTCAAGAAATGGACCAGTCGATTGGCCGCCTCGTTCGTGCGATTTAACGCCTCTGGACTTTTTTCTTTGGGGCCACGTCAAGTCGTTGGTCTATGCCAACAAGCCGACGACGTTGGAAGAGCTCAGAGCCAACATTGAACACGAAATAGCAGCCATTTCGGCCGAAATGTGTGGCCGAGTCATCGAAAATTGGGTCCAACGAATCGACCGCTGCAAACGTGCCCGCGGTGGCCATATGAACGAAGTCGAGTTCCATTCATAAATGTTTTGATTGTACTTCAACCCGATAATAAAGTTTTTGAAATATCTCAAATGGTTTGCATTTTATTTTGAAAAAAAGTTGTCAAGTCCTTATTGGAAAACCCTTTATAACCCATGCAAAAAGCATACTGCAGTCATGATCGGCTGCAAGCCAATCGTATAATACTCTAGATGAATACTGAACTCCGATTTATATTGTAGTTGGGGATAAAGTAGGATTACGTGTGTGTATGTTATATGTCCTTTATTAAGGACTGCCATTAGATTGGTACTCAAAACTAAAAGACAACACTCAGTGTTTAATTTCATACTTTGAACTGGGTAAGTCATTGAAAAAAATGTCCTTTTTGGAGGATTTTCACATGGGAGGTGCAGGAAGGACTCACTCGATTTCTTACATATTTATCCTTTTCCTTGGAACCATTCAAAAATTAATGTGTACAAAATTTCAAATTCGTAGCTTGAAGCGTTCAAAAGTTATCAGAAAATATTGTTGAACACGTGTCTTAAGGATATTTTGTATGGCAGCTACCAGAAGGAGTGAAAGGATTTTGCTGACTAGTAAACTCGAACTTTGTTTTCACTCAAAACTAATTTGTAAAAAATTCCAAGTTGATAGCTAAAAGATTACTTGAGTTATATTGAGTTCCGTAAATTAAGTGAAGACATTTTGACAGGATATTTGTATGGCAGCTACACGAAGGACTAACAGGATTTTCTTCATAATCATATATTTAAATCCAACTATTGGAAAAATAACATGTACAAAATTTCAAAGCCGTATATAATCATACATTTAGCTCCAACTATTAGAAAAATAACACGTACAAAATTTCAAAGACATAGCTTAAACCCTTCTGAAGTTATCGACCAATATTCTTAAACACGTGTTTTAAAGACATTTTGTATGGCAGCTACCAGAAGGAGTAAAGGGATTTCGCTGACTAGTAAAGTCGAACTTTCTTTTCACTCAAAACTAATTTGTACAAAATTCCGAATTTGTAGCTAAAAGATTACTTTAGTTATAGTGAGTTGCGTAAATTAAGTGAATACATTTTGACAGGATATTTGTATGGCAGCTACACGAAGGACTAACAGGATTTTCTTCATAATCATATATTTAAATCCAACTATTGGAAAAATAACATGTACAAAATTTCAAAGCCGTAGCTTAAACCCTTCTGAAGTTATCGACCAATATTCTTGAACACGTGTTTTAAGGACATTTTGTATGGCAGCTACCCGAAGGAGTAAGACGTCCGAGGCTTGGTTCTATGCGTTACAAACTTTTGGGCTGGATTAAACTTATAATACTCTATATGATTTCATCTAGAGTATAAAAACGAAGGCGGTTCTCCACTGTGCGGCCAGTAAACGAACGAGCTAAAGCTATTATTATTATTATTTTCTATGACGCTAGCCTATTAATATACTAGCGCATTTATTTGAGTGTTAGGTGAGCTAAAGTTTCCGTGTGTGTTTTTGGTGGGTAAAGTGATACCCAAATTTTTCGGCCACGAAAAAAAATTTAATAAACAAGAAAAAAAGGGGCAATTGTAGCCAATAAAACAAAATACAATAAAAAAAAAAGAAATGAAAATTGAATGGTGCTTAGTTTGTAGCAAATTGAAAAATCAAAACAAAAAATAATTCAAAAAATCTGCAACAGTCTGAGCGAAACTTTATTATTTTTCGGATCAAAGTTCGGGAAACAGTTAAAATGTGGTCATGCTAGAATGCTTACGCCACTACCACATATAACACATGAATTTCCTAATTGGGTCATATTCCGGGGTGCGATCAGTTATTTAGTTATTTCCAGATTAGGAGATTTTTTCGGAAAGTTCATTTTATCCCTAGAATAGAAATAAAAATATCTAAAAAGTAAATTTTTAGCCATATGAACGTATCAAAAGGCCGTGTAGACAACTATTATTTACAATAAAATCCCATAAAAGTAAGAACCAATTTTCTGCCTCATCCGCCTTAAGAGAATTGTGATAACGTAAACAAACCCATTACATCCACTGGGGGGGGGGGGGGGGGTTGAATTTCAAAAAACTGTGAAATAGGTTTTTAGAAGATAATACTCGATATCTCATCGGACACTAGGAATTTTGCAAAAATTTATGAAAACGTAAGGAAACCCTCCCCGTGGGGGTTGCATTTTGAAAAATCGTTAAATTGGTTTTTAGGCCATTACATGGAATACCCGTAGAAGTAATAACCAACTTTATATCTCATCACAGATAAGGAATGGTAAAAATTGTAAAAACATATGCAACCCCCTTACATCCCTTGAGGGTTGCATATCGAAAAATTGAAATGGATCTGTAGACGATTATATAAGAGGCATGGTGAAGTGAAAACCACATCAGACCTAAGAAATATGTCAAAAGCTGTGAAAAGAATGCAACCATCTTACACCCCTTAGGGTTGAATATCTAAAAATTTTTAAATCAACTTTTTGACGATATTATAGGATGCCTTATGACATGTTTCCCCTGCCTCTAAATCACGCCAATCTGCACACAAATCTACTAGTTTGAAGAGATTGAAATTTCCAAATCACGATATTACGATAAAATCTAGTTGCAAATCAACTGAAGTCGATCAGTAAAGGCCTGAAATTCATGTTTCACTACGTTCACATTTCACCACAATATTCACTGTCGCATATTTCAAATAAATTTTTCAAATTGCTTGCTCAAAATGCAAGGTTTGAAATTAAATAATTTAATTTTTTGATTTCTACTGACGCAGGATTATTTTTCATTATTGAACATTGTAAAATCTTACGAAATAAGTAAACAAATTTGGCGCAATAGTCTGGTGCTGAACTATTAAACGTTAAACAAATCTATTTATGATATGGAAACACAGTTCACTTAATCGCGAGATTTTGGGGAAAGTGGAAACAAGGCATAGAAAAGTAAAAATAAATTCGATATCTCATCAGACCTAAGATATATGTAGGAATTTGTGAAAACGTAGGCAACCCCCTTACACCCACTTGGGCGTTGAATATCAAAAATCCTGAAAGGAGTTTCTATATAAATATATTTATAAAACGTGTTACAATAACTCGTTCCAAAGTTTATTGTGAACCACGCTTAAACGGCAAATAATTGTTGACATCTGTTTTGACATTTTGATAGTTTCGTGCAAAAAGCAAAACCAAGTTGACAATTTCATCTCAGTGGCTACGTCAACAAGCAGAATTGCAGAATATGGACTCATGAAAATCCAAGGGAACTCTTTGAAAAGCCAATGTATCCACAAAAATTCACTGTGATATTTTCTTACAAATATCTTAAATACAGCTGACATCTCTGTCATAGTAAACGGGGAACGGTACCGTGCCATGATCATCGACTTCTTGTGGCCAATATTGGATGAGTATGACACCGACGACATATGGTTCAAGCAAGATGATGCGACGCCCCACACAACCAAAGCAACAATGGATATATTGCAGCAGAAGTTCCCCGGGCGAATACTCTCCAGAATCAGCGAAATCGATTGGCCACCGAGATCGTGCGATTTGACTCCGTCGGACTTCTTTCTTTGAGGTCATCTCAAAAACACCCACCGGAATGTCTGAGCGAGGAATAACACGCAACTTGACGTCTTTCCAGATTTCTCCAATCTTGTAGGGCTAAGTTTGTTAACGGGCAAAATCATCCTGCTCCTTCGGGTAGCTGCCATACAAATAGTCTTTAAGACACATGTTCAAGAATATTTACCTTGAACTTCGGAACGACTTTGAAATTTTGTATGTTGGTTTTCCAATAGTTGCAATTACAGCTTACAATATGAAAAATTATTATTAGTTTTGTACTGGCTTGATCCTGTCGATCGCAATGACGCCCTCGGATCTCCTACCCGATTGTTTTTCATTCATTATAGCGCGCACGCAGTATCGGTCGTTTTTTACTAGTACTTCCACTATCTCGCACGGCCCTCTGTACCGGGGGCGTAATTTCCTACCTTCGCCTGTTGCTTATGGTTCGGATCTAGCTAATACAAGATCTCCTACGCTCAACTTCGGAGCAGCCTTACGTTTGGCATCGAGCTGAGCCTTCTCTACCTCCATGTTTTGAATTAATAATTCGGTCCCATTGTGATTGCTGCCCGCATCCATAGCCTCATTAAATGATTGAATTTCAGTAGTTAACATATTATCATATAACAAATACAAATGTCCTTACTTAATTAACGGAACTCATTATAATACCCTGTACAGACTATGCGTTTTAAACGCGTTTAAGTAGGCAAAATAGACGTGTTAAAAAAGTAGTGTTCAGACTAGGCAACTCGTTTTATTTTGATACATGACAGCTTGACGTGATTTGTTTTGACAAGTAGATATTCAGCTGTGTTTCATTAGCAAATTTCTGCTTTCTAAATTATTTGAAACAAAAGTGTTTGTATAGCAGTAATGAAAAGTGAATTAATTAGCTAATGCAGTCGTTGCACAAGCACAAAATTGAGTTTTTGCAGCATTAAATAGTTTCTTTCAAAGTTTACTTCGATTTCCGCTAGAGTCGCTGTACATGTTTTCTGTTAAACGCGTTCTAGCAACGTGTTTTCGTAAACGCGCTCGGGAAGTGATTCCAAAGCGTGTAACTCGATTTAAACGCGTTAATATCGTAGTCTGAACATAGTATAACTCAAGCAATCATTTAGGATGATCACATTAAGCGGCCATGATCTATGTACAACAAAAGGAAGATAAATGGAGGAATTTGGATCAAAATTTCATAACTACAACAGTATAACAATAAAATAAACGAGAACAGAGGTCAGTATGAATAATGTAAGAAGAGTTATGTCACCATTGCGGATAATTATTGACTCACCCTCGTACAATGTAAAATCCACCAATGGTGTTAAACCAATTACTAAGTAGGTACCACTACCCGAGTAGAAATTTTATCAGGCGGGAATCTGGCGTGCCTTAAAATAAATCCGGCCCAGATCAGGCGAACCCAATGTGGACCTGATCAGGGTGTAACGCTCTCGCGAATATGGGCCTGACATGGCACCTGACGTAATCCTCATTTAGCCAAATTCTGGGCCGGAAATCGGCCGGACTTGGGCCGGACTTGAGCCTGATCAAGCCCAAATATGAGCTATTTAATTGTTTAAAGTTATTTATTTATGCATTTAATAATTTATTCGCTATAAAACATATACAACCCAACTAGCAAACTAACTTCGATAAGGCCTTATAGAAGCTATTCTCCTACCTCGATAAAGCTTCGATAAGGTCTTACCGAGCTAATTTGGAGCACAATTCCCCATGTTTCAACAGCAACAGCCAAGCGCCAACAGTAGAATTAGGCCTTATCGAAGCTGTTCTTGCCTCCATCCGGAAGTACGGAATTACTTTCGGTTATGACTTTCACGGGGAAGCAATTACTTCGAATGGGAAGTTTCGGTAAATTCTTACAGAAACTTAAAAAAAAAAATCGAAAACGAAAAATAATATTCACAAATTTTTTTCCTTTTGTTTTCTTCCAACTACGAATTTATTTTCCTGTAAATTATTATTATTTGATGGAAAAATGTAAATTGATTTTACTTACACCTTTACACAATCTCGGATTCGAACCATGGTCCCGTCACACATTAGTCCGCTACGCTACCCATTAGACCAATCTGAACATTTTCGTAATAGGGTTGAAGTCGAATCACTTGATGTTTCCAATTATACATGTCGAGCGAAGCTCGCTTACAAACCTCCATAAAGGCTTTATAGAGGTTATTACCGAAACTATGGCTTCTGAAATGTTCAGCCTCCGCTCGCAAGTCCTACGAAAGCTTTATCGAAGTTAAAAATTCACAACCTGCGCTCAAAAGTCTTACCGAAGTATTATCGAAGTTGTTATGGAAGAAAAAGTTATATCAACGTGCTATGGACGGAAGTTTTAAATTATACGATACTTTGTGCAACAAAGTATCCATCAATATTTACAAATAAATTAACCGAACTATTGCATATTATTGCTATCGATATTGCTATCGATATTGCTAACGTAAGAAGTTTTGTATTGCTTTCAATTTTGCTATCGTAAGATGATTTGTATTTTATGATATGCTAAGATGTTTATAGTTTAAGATTAAGCCTATAATGCCTGCTCAACAGTTCTTGAAGATCTGGAGCATAGGAAAAGAAGTTAGTTCGTGGCAGTCGAGAATAGCTTACCAAAAAGAACGGTCCGATCCAACACTTTTTTTAAATCAACTTAATTTTATATTTGTTTTTAAAATATATTTCATATTTGTCTTTAAATACATATTCATATTTTCATTATTCAACAAGTGTATTTTTACTAAAAATCAAACGGTGAACTTATTGAACTCTGTGCTCTCGCTAAAATATTGCTGTGGCATAACAAAGTTAAAGCCTCCGGAAAATCAAAATGCGAAGTTTGTTTGCTAGTTGGGTAACCCATACTACATATATATCTGTAGTACGGGTTATTTTATAGCGACTACATAAAATTTAATGTCATTTATAAAATGTATTTTTTTTAAAAAATGAGACCAAACGTAGCCCTTGGTCCGGTTTAAGTTCGGCGAGCCTGAACAGTCCAAGCGATCGTAAGCAGGCTTGCCTTACTTATACCAGACGTGGACCTGATCCGGTGAAAGTTCAGCGAGCCTGAGTAAGCTTGTCTTACTTATTCCAGCCCTGGTTCGGTATAAATACGACAAGCCTGGACAGTTCGAGCGATCGTAAGCACCCAGCCTACCAATAAAGCGGAATGTTCTGATATCATCGGAAAGTTCCGAGCTATTTCTGATATAGGGGAACATGCGACAGAAGTTTCCGGTGGATTTCATTCGGAAAATTTAGAGATAATTCTATGAGGAAAAGCAATAAGAATTTCATGCAATTATCAGACAGAATTCCAAAAGAACTTGACGACATCAGGCAAACTCTGTGTAAATTCCAATATTTACTTTATTATTTTAATAATAAAGTATTGTTATCAAATTTTAAAAAAAAAAATTTGTTACCCTGAAAATTTTTTTTTCCACGTTGCATGACTAATAGACACCAAAAAAGCAGTCCGTCTGTGCGCCGTACGCCGTACGCAAAACGTTTGAAAGCTTATAGCTCTCAAACTCTTTGAGCTATTAAGTTGAATTTTTTTTTGTTAGTAGGCTGAGCAGACTCCTTCAAGTTCCCACCTTTGCAGGGGAAGGGGTGTGAGGGGGGAGGTGGGGGATCGTTTTAGACGAAAAATTTTGGTTTCTAGATCTCAGTAACCGCTTAGGCTAGGAGGCTGAAACTTGGAATTTATATAGTACATCAATAGTGGACCCATTTGCAAATTATGATATTGGTAAAGGGGTGTGGGAGTGAGGGAATAATAATGCGTGCAAGCCGCTCGAAAGCCGAGATCGAGACATTCTAAAATCCATATCTCCTAAACGGCTAATGTCACGAAATTAAAACTTGATGAACATCTGTGGGTATACTAGGAGAATAGATCGGAAATAAATTTTTGAGAGGGGCAGTGGCGTACGGAGATGGGGGTCAAAAAATTTTAGATTACGATATCTCACGAACCAATTGCATTAAACAAATAAAATTCGGTTTCTGTATTAAAATCGATAAATAAAGTTTTCTGAAGTGGAGGGGATAAAAATTTTTCTAAAAAATCACGTCTGATATCTCAAGGACAGTGTATGATAGATGCTTAGAATTTTTACCAGAAGTAGGCCAAATAGACCAAATAGAACTTGGGGGTGGGGAAGGGTGAAGAAGAAAAGGTTCCGATTTTTATACTCTAGATGAAATCATATAGAGTATTATAAGTTTAATCCAGCCCAAAAGTTTGTAACGCATAGAACCAAGCCTCGGACGAAAAAAAGTTATATATTATTTTTTGTTTATTTGTGGCCAAAAACCTCAAATCTGCCTGACGTCCGTCCGTCCGTCCGTCCGTCTGTCCGTCCGTCCGTCCGTCCGTCCGTCCGTCCGTCCGTTCGTCTGTCCGTTAGCACGATAACTCAAGAACGCCTTCACCTAGATCCTAATCTTGAAATTTTGAATCTGGATGTTTGGTTGAATTTGTAAGGCTAAATTCGTTAACGAGCAAAATCGTCCTACTCCTTCGGGTAGCTGCCATACAAAATGTCCTTAAAACACGTGTTCAAGAATATTGGTTGATAACTTCAGAAGGGTTTAAGCTACGACTTTGAAATTTTGTATGTGTTATTTTTCCAATAGTTGGAGCTAAATATATGATTATGAAGAAAATCCTGTTAGTCCTTCGTGTAGCTGCCATACAAATATCCTGTCAAAATGTATTCACTTAATTTACGAAACTCACTATAACTCAAGTAATCTTTTAGCTACGAATTCGGAATTTTGTACAAATTAGTTTTGAGTGAAAACAAAGTTTGCGTTTACTAGTCAGCGAAATCCTCTTACTCCTTCTGGTAGCTGCCATACAAAATGTCCTTAAAACGCGTCTTTAGAAATATTGGCCGATAACTTCAGAAGGATGTAAGCTACGTCTTTGAAATTTTGTATGTGTTATTTTTCAAATAGTTGGAGCTATGAAGAAAATCCTATTAGTCCTTCCTGTAGCTGCCATACAAATATCCTGTCAAAACGTCTTCACTTAATTTACGGAACTTACTATAACTCAAGTAATCTTTTAGCTATGAATTGGAAATTTTGTACAAATTAGTTTTGAGTAAAAACAAAGTTCGAGTTTACTAATCAGCGAAATCCTTTTACTCCTTCTGGTAGCTGCCATACAAAATGTCCTTAAGACACGTGTTCAACAATATTTATACTCTAGATGAAATCATATAGAGTATTATAAGTTTATTCCAGCCGAAAAGTTTGTAACGCATAGAACCAAGCCTCGGACGAAGAAAAGTTATACATTATTTTTTTTTATTTGTGCCCAAAAACCTCAAATCCGCCTGACGTCCGTCCGTCCGTCCGTCTGCCCGTTAGCACGATAACTCAAGAATGCCTTCACCTAGGATCTTGAAATTTTGAATCTGGATGTTTGGTTGAATTTGTAAGGCTTAGTTCGTTAACGGGCAAAATCGTCCTACTCCTTCGGGTAGCTGCCATACAAAATGTTCTTAAAACACGTGTTCCAGAATATTGGTCTATAACTCCAGAAGGGTTTAAGCTACAACATTGAAATTTTGTTTGTGTTATTTTTCTAATAGTTTGAGCTAAATGTATGATTATGAAGAAAATCCTGTTAGTCATTCGTGTAGCTGCCATACAAATATCCTGTCAAAATGTATTCACTTAATTTACGAAACTCACTATAACTCAAGTAATCTTTTAGCTAAGAATTCGGAATTTTTTACAAATTAGTTTTGAGTAAAAACGAAGCTTGAGTTTACTTGTCAGCGAAATCCTTTTACCCGTTCTGGTAGCTGCCACACAAAATGTCCTTAAAACACGTGTTCAAGAATATTGGCTGATAACTTCAGAAGGGTTTGTGGTGTTTACGGATCGGTACACTATAAATAATACACGGATGCTTTAGTATTAAAACAATTTAATTTCTCGCTAAATGATAAATGGCTGAGTCGGAGTAGCGCCTGCGGTGAACTGTCCAAAGTGAAGAACAAAACTGAACGAACTAATTACTGGCGTGATGTTGTTGCCATTCTTAGCCTGGGCAGCTGGCGCGAAGTTTTGAATAAAATAGCTGTCGGTCCTTGAAGAACTGTCCTGGAAGTCTTAATGACGTACCGAAGATCATTTCAGTTGGTGTAGCCTTGATGTCCGCTTTGTAAACAGAACGCAAGACCAGCAAGATTGTCGGAAGAACCTCGCACCAATTATCGGTCTTATAACATCTGACTGCTGTTTTCAGCGAGCGATGCCACCGCTCGATGATCCCATTCGCTTGGGGGTGATATGGAGTGGTCTTAAGATGCCTGATGCCGAACAGCTGTGTCAGCTCCTTGAAAATCGTGCACTCAAATTGTCTTCCTAAGTCAGTTGATATGCGTAGTGGTATGCCATATCGCGCTATCCACCCAGACATTAGTGCCGTTGCTACGGTTTGAGCTTGTATGTCGGGAAGCGGAAATGCCTCCGGCCACCGTGAAAACCTGTCGATACAAGTCAATATATAGCGGTTTCCTTGCGACGTTGGTAGTAGGCCCACCAGGTCAATGTTTATGTGTTCGAATCGACCTTGGGGTGGCGTCCGGTTGTGTTGCTGTACTTTACTTCGTTGGCACGCTACGCAGCTACGAACGAATGCTGCTATGTCCTTTCGCATACCAGGCCATACATAACGGTCGGCTATGATCCGAGAAGTTGTTCTCACCCCCGGATGAAACAAGCTGTGTAACTTCTCAATCACCTTCTCGCGCAGTACTTGAGGGATTACGGGTCGTATCTTATTCGCCGATACATCGCTATAAATTGCCAAACCTGTTCCTGGAATCTTGAGTGACTTTATCGTTAATGAGTGTGGCAGAGTCTTACCTTCCACGAGTTTTAGTAACTCTAGATCTTTCAATTGTTCGGATGCGATGCGTTGTAAGTCCACTGCAGTGAGTAGGTGTACGTCCTCTATCCGCGATAGTACGTCCGCCACTTTATTGTCGGTACCCTTTATGTACCTGATGTCTGTGCTGAATTGCGCAATGTAGTCGAGTTGCTGCATCTGTCGAGGCGAGGCTTTTTCCGCTTTCTGCTTCAGTGCAAAAATTATTGGCTTGTGGTCAGTATGTATACTGAATTGCCGTCCCTCGATGAGATGCCGAAACTGTTTAATTCCGAGAAATATAGCCAGAAGTTCGCGATCGTACGTACTGTACCTGCGCTGGGTGTCCGTCAACTTCTTCGAGAAGAAGCCGAGTGGTTGCGTGACTCCGTCGACTGTTTGCTGAAGTACCGCTCCGACGGCTGTATCGGAGGCGTCTGTGCAAAGGGACAATGACGCCTGCACTGCCGGGTGCGCTAGCATAGTCGCCTCAGCTAATTCAGACTTGCATCGTTCGAAAGCATTTTCCGTCTCTACCGTCCATTCAATTGGGGTAGCGTCGTTTTTCTTGTTTCCTTTAATCAAGGCTTGTAGTTTTTGTTGGTTCTCAACGGCGTGTGGCAAGAAACGTCGGTAAAAATTTATCATTGCCAAGAAGCTTTTCAGATCGCTGGCCGTAGATGGTTTTTCATACTTCTGTATAACCTGCACTTTCTCGTCCAGTGGTTTGATACCATCGCAATTTATTTTGTGGCCCAGGAATCGTATTTCCTCCTTACCAAATACACATTTTGAAGCGTTGATCTTCAAGTCATGCTCTTTTAGGCGCTGCAATACCTGTCTGATATGCCGCTCGTGCTCTTCGTTATTGTGTGATGCTACACAAATGTCATCCAAATATGGAAATGCGAAAGTCCCCTTAACACTTCGTGCATATGCCGTTGGAACGACTGCGCCGTGTTGCGTAGACCGAAGTTCATGTATAAGAACTCGAACATGCCGAAGGGCGTGGTAACTGCAGTTTTCGGTACATCAGATTGTTTAATCGGAATTTGGTGATATGCTCGTTGCAAGTCAATTGTTGAAAAAATTTTTCGGCCGAACAGGATGTTCGAAAAGTCTTGAATGAAGGGGATGGGATATCGATCCGGTTTCGTTATTGCGTTCAGTGCGCGATAATCGCCACACGCCCTCCATTCACCGTTGGCTTTCCGCTCCACATGTAGTGGACTCGCCCAGTTACTGTCGGATGGTCGACAAATACCCTTTTCCATAAGGTATTTGAACTCCTGTTGCGCGGCCTTCAATTTCTCCGCATTGAGTCTGCGTGGTCGGGCAAATACTAGTGGACCTTCCGTTTCTATGTGATGCGTCGTATTCAAGCCGTTTACACGTTGGTTTTGGTTGCAGTGCATTAGTTTCTTGTAGTTTCCTAAAATATGAGCAAAGGGATGATTAACTTTGTATGCTGACAGATTTACTTCCCCTGGAGTGGTCGTGACTGCAATTACTTCAATTCGCGTTGTACTGTCGATGAGTTTTCTGTTTTTGAGATCTATTAGTATCGCAAAATTTTTCATAAAATCCGCACCAATGATTGGCCTCGTGACGTCTGCTACGATAAAATTCCACGTGAAAGCCCGTCTGAGTCCGAGATCTACTGTGAGACGTCTCTCACCGAAGTTTTTGATCTCCGACCCATTTGCTGCGAACAGCGTAATTGCATTTGATGATGTAAATCGGTCTTTCAATGTAGACAGAAACGTCAGCGCCACTGTCGATCAGGAACCTCAGATTCGATGTCTTGTCGTGAACAACCAATCTGTTGTTGTGTTGGCCAATGTGTTGTTCTCTCCCGCTATCACTGGCCAACACGTCTCTGTCTAGTTTTTTGACTGCGACTTTTTGAAAGTACAAGGGTCTCGGCACTTCTTTGCGTCTGCGCCAAACCTGTCATGAAACCAGCAGAAGCTGTTGTTTTCCTGAGCGTGACGACTGACAACACCGTTCGGGCCGAACGGTTGCGGCTCCGGCTGCGATTTCGTTGTGTGTTTCTGTTGTTTGTTCGCTTCATCAGTTCGCTTAACTGGTAACTCAGCTGCTGCACTTGTTGTTGTAATGACATTTCGGTACTCGGACCCTCTGATTTGTTGGACGGTGCAGAATCCGTTACCATTACTTCGCGAAACTCTCCGACCTCCATTACTTTGTCCGCTAAGCGTGCTAATGACACTAGCTCTTCGTTTGAAGCTTGCAAAATAGCTCGTACTTGCGTAGGCAGGCGCTGCAACCAAAGTGTCTTCAGAAAATCACTATTAATTTTCGAACCTCCCAACTCGCGGAGCTCATTTAGCAGTTGCGAAGGTCGTTTGTCGCCTAAGTCTACTTCCGACAGTAGTTTCTTTATTTTTCTCTGTTCCGAATCGCCAAATCGTTCGATGATTATCTTTTTGAGATTCTCATATTTGTTCTCAGCCGGCGGCGCCAAGACAGCGTCCGATATCTGCGTCAATACTCTAGACTCGATTGCGCTTATAACGGTATTGAACTTCGATAGATCTGTCTTGATTTGAGAAATTTGAAACTGTGCTTCTATCTGCGCAAACCATATTTCGGGTTTATCATGCCAAAGCGGCGGTATTTTGACAGACACCCTCGTAACCATGTCTCGTGGTTCGGAGTGTAGTTCTCGATTGTTACCTTGACTTGTTCCCTGGACCAAATTCGCCATGCCGCTAGTTCCGGCCACGTTTTCGTCGGGCTTGGGAATACCGGATTCAGCCATAAGTTGCGAGTCTGCGTTGTTTTGCTCGCGTATTATTAAGAAAAATATGTAGATAGTTAGCTCCCGATTATAACCACAAACACGTTTTTGTTTTTCGTTTTTCGTTTTTCGTTTTGAAAATGTCACTTCGTTTAACCCTTTGTCTACCGAGCGGGTCCAATGGACCCGAATGAGATTTTATTGTGCTCTCATTTCAATATCTAATACTTTTGGACTCTGTAGCTGCTTGACTTTGTTTATTTACATGCCTTTTGTAATTTTTTGATTGCGTTAATGTTTTGCAATAATTACTTTTTTTTATATAAATATTCCATCGGGAACTACCATCTGGGTCTATTGGACCCAGTGTTACATATAAGACAAAATCAGTTGTATGCCAATGCATTTCAGAGAATTCCACGCTGTTTGAGTAACAGCAACGAATAAATACGGTATTCTGTACAGTTTGGACTTTTGTAAAGTAACTAGTGTTTATGAAAATAGTAAATTACTGCTTCATTTATTGAGTTAGGTAGTGTCAATAAATTCGGTATTCAGTACAATTTGGAATGCCGTAATGTGACTAGTGTTTATGTGCTTATGAAAATAGTAAATTACTGATTTATTGAATCAGGTAGTAAAATTTTATATAATTTAGTTGTTTTGTAAATTTATAAAACCTAGTTATTTTAGTTTCTAAATTTTTGAAAAAATGGATATGCGAAGACCATTGAAGCCCGAAGAATTGGAGGCAATTTTGAATGAGATGAGTGATGTTGAAGACAACAGTGACAGTGAATATGTATCATCGGATGACGATGGAGAAATAGACATCGAAGTTTTAGCACAGGACAAGGAAAATTCACAAATTGACAACTCTAGTGATTCCGACTCAGATGAAATCGACGACGTTGTAATGAACACCATTAGCGAACCAAATTTAACTTTTATATCTAAGAATCAACAAGTATGGCTCGAAAATCCTGTCAACCCTCAGCAGGGGCGACAAGGTCAGCATAATATTTTGCGAGAAAAATAAGGACCTAGACGATACGCCCTCCGAGAAGTTGATAGTATAACTTCAGCGTTTTTGATTTATTTTAGAAGACCATTCTTAGAAACTATTATCAAATGGACGAATGTAGAAGGATATAATATCTTTGGAAATAACTGGAAACCACTTGACCAAAATGAATTGCGAAAATTTATTGGATTACTAATACTTATTGGAGTCTATAAATCGAAAAACGAAGAGATATCTCAGTTGTGGAGTAAGAAAGATGGACGAAAAATTTTCAACGATATTGTGAGCCGTACTAGATTTCAAGATATACTTCGAGTCATAAGATTTGATAATGCAGCTGCAAGAAGGATAGAAAGATCAACAGACAAATTACAACCGATTCGCGAGTGTTTCGAAATGTGGAACGATCACCTACAAGACGGATTTATTGCAGGTTGGAGTATGACCGTAGATGAACAATTGGTCAATTTTAGAGGAAGATGTCCATTCCGGCAATATATACCTTCAAAACCAGGAAGATATGGTATCCAGTTTTGGGCAATTTGTGATAGCGTCACGTCATATGCTTGGAAGCTAGAGATTTATGTAGGAAAAACTGGAGAAGAGAGAGAAAAAAATCAAGGCGAAAATGTGGTGAAGAGCTTGGTAAAGGAGATCGAAAACTCTGGACGAAATATAACTTGCGACAATTTTTTTACTTCGTATTCACTTGCTAATTATTTACTATCAAAAAAACTGAGTATTATAGGAACAATCCGAAAAAGTAAACCGGACTTGCCCAGTTGCTTCACAAATCCCAAAAACCGTGAAGTCTTTTCCACATTATTTGGTTTTCAAAACGATAAAATGATAACTTCATACTGCCCAAAAAGAGGAAAAATTGTGACATTACTTAGTACATTACATAATGACAAGAAAATCGATAACGGACCCAAAAAGAAACCGGAAATAATTCTAGACTATAATAAAACTAAAGCTGGGGTCGACACCATGGACCAAATGACAAGGACATACAGCGTGAAAAGGAAAACTAGAAGATGGCCACTGATTGTTTTTTATAATATGATCGATATTAGCGTTATGAATGCATATATAGTGTGGTCATCTCTCAATAGGAATTGTGTCAAAAAGTTACGTAAGAGAAGGAATTTTATCATAGAATTGGGAAAACAGTTGGCACAATATAATGAAAATTCTGGTGAACCGGTACCAAGCACCAGCACAGTATATGAACCTCCAAAAAAGAAAAAACGATGCAGTATATGCAGTTCTAAAAAAGATCGAAAAACTAAAACAACATGCTATAAATGTAATCAACATGTATGCGGAGAACATTCTGTTACATTATGTAAAAATTGTTTTGAATAAATCTATCTATATCTAAAATATATAAAGTAAATATGTTTAAATAGAGAAAAACACCTGAAATTTCATATGGGTCCAACGGACCCGTGCGGTAGTTATTGAAAGTTTTTTTTGCGGTAGACAAAGGGTTAAACTATGATTCTCACCAAATCGGGTGTCACCAATTGTGGTGTTTACGGATCGGTACACTATAAATAATACACGGATGCTTTAGTATTAAAACAATTTAATTTCTTGCTAAATGATAAATGGCTGAGTCGGAGTAGCGCCTGCGGTGAACTGTCCAAAGTGTAGAACAAAACTGAACTAACTAATTACTGGCGTGATGTTGTTGCCATTCTTAGCCTGGGCAGCTGGCGCGAAGTTTTGAATAAAATAGCTGTCGCCACAGGTTTAAGCTACGTCTTTGAAATTTTGTATGTGTTATTTTTTCAATAGTTGGAGCTAAATGTATGGTTATGAAGAAAATCCTATTAGTCCTTCGTGTAGCTGCCATACAAATATCCTGTCAAAACATCTTCCCTTAATTTACGGAACTTACTATAACTCAAGTAATCTTTTAGCTATGAATTGGAAATTTTGTACAAATTAGTTTTGAGTAAAAACAAAGTTCAGGCTTACTAATCAGCGAAATCCTTCTACTCCTTCTGGTAGTTGCCATGTAAAATGTCCTTAAGACACGTGTTCAACAATATTTTTCGATAACTTTTGAGCTCTTCAAGCTACGAATTTGAAATTTTGTACACGTTCATTTTTAAATGGTTCCAAGAAAAAGGATAAATATGTAAGAAATCGAGTGAGTCCTTCCTGCACCTCCCATGTGAAAGTCCTTCAAAAAGGACATTTTTTTCGATGACTTACTCAGTTCAAGGTATGAAATTAAACACAGAATATTGTCTTTTAGGTTTGAGTAGCAATCTAATGGCAGTCCTTAATAAAGGACATACAACATCCACACACTTAATTCTGCTTTATCCCCAACTACAATATAAATCGGAGTTCAGTATTCATCTAGAGTATTATACGATTGGCTTGCAGCCGATCGTGACTGCAGTATGTTTGTCATATCTATTTGGTCTTTTCAAATATTGAATTCAGTTTTATTTTACGGATTCTTCATATAAATACCTAGAAAGTGTTTTCAGGATTTTTTGAAATTCGACCCCCACGGTTTTTTTCTTTTTCAGCCCCTAAGAGGGTATAAACGGGTTGAACACGTTTTCACGAATTTCGTCATATCTCTTACGAGTGATAAGACATTGGATTGGTTTTCACTTCCTCGGGCTTTCTTTACATATATCTAAAAACCAATTTCAGGATTTTTTGATATTCAACCTCAAAGTGGGTGCAAGGGGGTTGCATATGTTTTCACAAATTCCTTCATATTTCTTAGTTCTAATGATATATCAAATTTATTTTTACTTCCTAAGGCTTCCTACATAATCGTCAAAAGTTGATTTCAGTATTTTTAGATATTCAACTCCAATAGGACGTAAGGCCTTCGAAATATTTTTTAGAATTGATTCTCATCATAATCGCCTACAAATGCATTTCCGATTTCATGTAATGGCCAAAAACCTAATCACAATCAATCAATCAGTTGCGCCCAGACTGTTGGCAGATTTTTTGTTTAATTCAATACCAAAATAGTAAAGGGGAAATCCTCGACTTTTGCATCTTAATTTTGATTTTTATAAAAGTCGTTCGGTTTTTTAAATTTTCAAATTGCAAAAGTATTCATAAGAACTGCTTTTGGTATTATCTACTTAACGTATAATGCATTCATTACAAGAATAAAAAAATCTTGTGCTGAGAAATATATAATTAAAAATTTTTCTGAAGTCAAAAGTAGTTCGCTGTTTTTTTCTAATTGCAAAAGTATTCATAAGAACTGCTTTCAGTATTATCTACTTAACGTATAATGCATTCATTCATTATAAGAATAAAAAATCCTTGTGCTGAGAAATATTAAAAATTCTTCTAAAATTAAAAGTAATTCGCTGTTTTGTCCGTTCTGACGCAAAAAATGCAGGATCAGTTGAATTTTCGCACAATCGGTTATGATTGCAGAAAATTCTACAGACTCTATGTTTCTTTATGTCAAACTTGATAAAAACTATCAAAGTTAAATTTTAGTAAGCTTTCGAAAGGGGAAAAAGCTTTGCGAAATGCTCCGGACATTTGTCAAAGATTTCGGTAAAATCCCACGGAACAGCGTGAACCTCCCCATATGGAAATCTTTCGGAAATCGGATGGATTTCTAGTCCGGAATCCCGACTATTTAAAGAATTATTCATCGAAATTCTGACGGATTTCTGTGTTTTTGGTCTGCTGGGCAGGCTTGCCAGTAGTGTTAAAAATCAGGGTGCAGGTAGGGATGTTGGAAAAATATCGATATATCGAAATTGCGATATTTTTTAAACGATATATCAATAATATCGGCCGATATTTCTTAAAGCGATATATCGATATATCGACATTAAAATCAGTCTATCGGACCCGATATTTTTTGTTAAGTATATCATATTTTAGAACTCGAACGCCATTTTTTGTTTCTGCTTATTTTTGTGTATATGTACCTAATCATGCTTTGGCTGCAAATTTAGGTATTTCTAGTTGATATTTTACATGGCAATCTAATAAGTTACTTATGCTAAAGCATTCGGAAAACAGAACGTCTGAATATATGAAATTAAGTAAATATCTGACCCGTGACCTAGTGGGAGCTCTGACTGGACATTGTCACATGAGGAAGCATCTCCGATATTTTTTGTTAAGTATATCATATTTTAGAACTTGAACGCCATTTTTCTTTTCTGCTTATTTTTGTGTATATGTACCTAATCATGCTTTGGCTGCAAATTTAGGTATTTCTAGTTGATATTTTACATGGCAATCTAATAGGTTACTTATGCTAAAGCATTCGGAAAACAGAACGTCTGAATATATGAAATTAAGTAAACATCTGACCCGTGACCTAGTGGGAGCTCTGACTGGACATTGTCACATGAGGAAGCATCTCTATAGGGTTAGTCTCTCTGAGAGCAAAATATGCAGAATTTGCGATGATGAAGACGAAACACCAGAGCACATTCTCGGTGAATGTGAGGGACTTGCTCATAAAAGATTTCATCACTTCGGTCAGGGTTTCATGGAACCATCGGAATTCCTGGCTATTCCTCTTCGGAAAACACAAAGTTTCATTGAAAGCGCAGGGGTCGAAGAGGAACCATAGGTAATCCAGAGGGACGTCGCAATAGGCCCAATTGAGGCTTTAATAACAGAGGTGACCAAACCAACCCCTACATGAAAATATAATATAATAATGTAAATGAGGGATGTCAGAAAGGTTGAAACTAGAAAACTTTTTTTCGATCATTCAAAGCCTATTTTTGTCGAAACAAAAAGATGCAAGACGCGTGGTTTCTGTAGGTGGGGCAACCAGCAACTATTTTCAAGTAGAAGGGATTTAAAAAACCCGGAGGAAAGTAATATGTTTGTATTAACGAGCCACAGCTTACCATAACTATCCGTTGCTTTTTTCGCATATTTTTATTATCACTTCGAAAGTGTATTTAGCCTTGTTTTTTGTTATGAAAATTTAGTTAAGTGAAGAACAATTTTGAATTTCGATATATCATTTATTTATTGGCTTTGGGTTTGTATCAAAAGCCGCGCACCGCCGTAATCTCTGTTAAGGAGAGCATATCGTTTTTGGGGTAAAAAAAAACTTTTTTTTTTAAATTCTTATTTTGGACTCAATTCTGGGTGAAACTGATTAAATTGAAAAGTTGTATTTTTTTACGTTTGATCCATTTTCTTAAAAACCACTCATGCCACCTCTGCTGTCAGATAGAGTAGAATGAAATTTAAAATGTTTAATTATTTAATAATGTAATATGAGACTGGCTTGACGCTTTCCATTCGTCAAAATTAGGTGTGCAATATATACAACCTTCCCAAATATATATAATAAAATTTTAATCCACTCTACATATATGCTCGTTTTGCAGTAAGGAATAATTGTCCAAAATTTCATTCGAGTGGTTTCTGAGAATATGGGTCATGAATTTTACACTGGAAAGCCTTTGCGATATGCTCCCCTAACGTTAAATTTGATACGGGAAGGGATATAAGAATTTATTTTTCATTGGAAAAAATATTCGATATATCGATAATCGGTATTTGTTTTCGATATATCATCAGATGATATTGATATTTATACTCTAGATGAAATCATATAGAGTATTATAAGTTTAATCCAGCCGAAAAGTTTGTAACGCATAGAACCAAGCCTCGGACGAAAAAAAGTTATATATTATTTTTTGTTTATTTGTGCCCAAAAACCTCAAATCCGCCTGACGTCCGTCCGTCCGTCCGTCCGTCCGTCCGTCCGTCCGTCCGTCCGTCCGTCCGTCCGTCTGTCCGTTAGCACGATAACTCAAAAACGCCTTCACCTAGGATCTTGAAATTTTGAATCTGGATGTTTGGTTGAATTTGTAAGGCTAAGTTCGTTAACGGGCAAAATCGTCCTGTTCCTTCGGGTAGCTGCCATACAAAATGTTCTTAAAACACGTGTTCAAGAATATTGGTCGATAACTTCAGAAGGGTTTAAGCTACGGCATTGAAATTTTGTTTGTGTTATTTTTCTTATAGTTTGAGCTAAATGTATGATTATGAAGAAAATCCTGTTAGTCCTTCGTGTAGCTGCCATACAAATATCCTGTCAAAATGTATTCACTTAATTTACGAAACTCACTATAACTCAAGTAATCTTTTAGCTACGAATTCGGAATTTTTAACAAATTAGTTTTGAGTGAAAACAAAGTGCGAGTTTACTAGTCAGCGAAATCCTTTTACTCCTTCTGGTAGCTGCCATACAAAATATCCTTAAAACAGGTGTTCAAGAATATTAGTAGATAACTTCAGAAGGGTTTAAGCTACGGCATTAAAATTTTGTATATGTTATTTTTCCAATAGTTGAAGCTAAATATATGATTATGAAGAAAATCCTATTAGTCCTTCGTGTAGCTGCCATACAAATATCCTGTCAAAATGTATTCACTTAATTTACGAAACTTACTATAACCCAAGTAGTCTTTTAGCTATGAATTCGGAATTTTTTACAAATTAGTTTTGAGTAAAAACAAAGCTTGAGTTTACTTGTCAGCGAAATCCTTTTACTCCTTCTGGTAGCTGCCATACAAAATGTCCTTAAAATACGTGTTTAAGAATATTGGCCGATAACTTCAGAAGGGTTTAAGCTACGTCTATGAAATTTTGTACGTAGTATTTTTCCAATAGTTGAAGCTAAATGTATGATTATGAAGGAAATCCTATTAGTCCTTCGTGTAGCTGCCACACAAATATCCTGTCAAAACGTCTTCACTTAATTTACGGAACTTACTATAACTCAAGTAATCTTTTAGCTATGAATTGGAAATTTTGTACAAATTAGTTTTGAGTAAACACGAAGTTCGAGTTTACTAATCAGCGAAATCCTTTTACTCCTTCTGGTAGCTGCCATACAAAATGTCCTTAAGACACGTGTTCAACAATATTTTTCGATAACTTTTGAACGCTTCAAGCTACGAATTTCAAATTTTGTACAAGTTCATTTTTAAATGGTTCCAAGGAAAAGGATAAATATGTAAGAAATCAAGTGAGTCCTTCCTGCACCTCCTTCAAAAAAGACATTTTTTCGATGACTTACCCAGTTCAAGATATGCAACTAAACACTGAAAATTGTCTTTTAGTTTTGAGTAGCAATCTAATGGCAGTCCTTAATAAAGGACTTACAACATGCACACACGTAATTCTACTTTATCCCCAACTACAATATAAATCGGAGTTCAGTATTCATCTAGAGTATTATACGATTGGCTTGCAGCCGATCGTGACTGCAGTATGTTTTTTTCCAATATCGATATATCGAAATTTTTTTTCGATATCAACATCCCTAGGTGCACGTGGTACGGGGGTGCAGACGGAGGAGCTTCGGAATGAGTGACGTCGTAGAGTTTGCATGGGACTGATAAGACTTCACTCCGTCGGTGCAGTTTTTGAATGGTTACGTCATAGTTCTGTATGGGGCTGATAAGGAATTCACTCCGCCAAACGACGGAGGAGCTTTTTGACACTTATACGGGGCACGATCATTTTGACAGTTGTATGAGGCACGAGCTTTTTGATAGCTGTATGAGGCACGAACTTTTTAACAGTTGTATGAGGCACGAGCTTCTTGACAGTTGTATGTGGCACGAGCTTTTGGACAGTTGTATGGGGCACGAGCTTTTTGACAGTTGTATGAGGAATTTACTCCAAGCTTTTTGTCAGTTGTATGAGGCTTTACTCTGAGTTTTTTGACAGTTGTATAGGGTATTTACTCCAAGCTTTAAGACAGTTGTATTTGGAATTTACTCTATATTGCATAAAGTTGTGAAATTCTTAAATAAAAAAAAATTATGGTGACTGTTGTAGGGGGCTGATATAGGTTATAATAATAATAGAGGCTGACTTAAACAGGCTCACAGTCTGGGTGGCTTAGTGGCTAGAGCACTTGCCTTCGGTGCACCTGGTACCAGGTTCGAATCTGCTTGGCGACAAGTAATTTTCGAGAATGGGATTGGGTGCGGGACTACCAGTTCACTCAGCTGTAAATGAGTACCTGGTTAAAATCGGGGTAATAATCACGGACGAGTGTGTGGCTGACCACTACTTCACCTCCTAGTGTTCCGCTGGTCTAGTAACGAAGTAACTCTAGCATTACTTCAAGGCCTAGGCCCAATTTGGGCTGTTCTGTCATTGATTATTATAATACTAATAAAGGCTAACTTGATAAGGTTCAGCTAAATATGTTTGACTCCATACTCTTAATAAATGTACGGGGTGATAATAACAAGGCTGACTTAGAAGAAGCTCAGCTAATTGCCTTTATCAGAGTTATTCATATTAAATATAGGTTATAATAATAATAAAGGCTGACTAAAACAGACTCAGCTAGATATGGTTGACTTAAATTCTTAATAAATGTACGGTATAATACTAATAAAGTAGTTTTTACAACGAGAAACAAAAAAACAATGGTCAGACACTCCAGACCCACACAGTCAGCACCCCCGCAAAGGTGTCGTGGCTTCTGTTACTTTGCGCGCTTCTGTTACTTTGCGCGCAACAATCAATACAAGTGTCATATAAGAGTTTTAAGAAAGCTGAAAATTTACCTCGGGGTAGTTTTTACAATGAGAAACAAAACAACAATGGTCAGACACCCCAAGAGTGGGACCTACCCAGTCAGCACCCCCGCAAAGGTGCCGAAAAAATCGGTTCCTCGTCAGAGTTTTAAGAAAGCTGAAATTTGGCACAGTGCAAATTTATTAAATATAATTTATGAAAATAACAGTCAGACTTCATTTAGCTAGAACCTTAGAGATATAAGTACTGGAGACGACAAGACGCCGTTTTTGTATGAAGCACTTTGAAGCATTTTGAAGCCAGATTTCACGATTTTGTATGGAGCGTTTGATGCCAGGTGGCAGGGAAATTCAAATAGTAGCCTAGTATTCAAATGTATGGTGTTTTTCATTTTCAAGACCGGGGTATAATATAAATATGAGTAAGATGCTAATAGTAGCATAGCGTACTGTACGTACCATGCTCCAGTTTGCTTCCGCAAAGCTTATCTAATTTGTTTCCTAACGCTGTAAATTGTCTATTATACTGCACATTCCTTTAAATTTATTTGCTACATTAGGCAAATCAATACTATTAAATGAAAAATTATTATCCTGACGTATTTTTAACACCGATTTGCACTTGGATAGTGTTTTTTTCCGTAAATAACACTAGATTGTCTCCTTTTTTTACGCAAAATACACAAATGGAACTAGAAATCTTCTCCATAATATTATTTTATTTGTTTTGAGAAATGAGAAACTTTTATGATAAAGAACTCAGTCGAGTCCGAAACGACACACAAAATTAAAAATAAAAAGTATCTTACCCGGAAAACTAATATTTGCAACAAACGACACTTAAGAACAACTTTTTATACTCTAGATGAAATCATATAGAGTATTATAAGTTTAATCCAGCCCAAAAGTTTTTATACTCTAGATGAAATCATATAGAGTATTATAAGTTTAATCCAGCCCAAAAGTTTGTAACGCATAGAACCAAGCCTCGGACGAAAAAAAGTTATATATTATTTTTTGTTTATTTGTGGCCAAAAACCTCAAATCCGCCTGACGTCCGTCCGTCCGTCCGTCCGTCCGTCCGTCCGTCCGTCCGTCCGTCCGTCCGTCCGTCTGTCCGTTAGCACGATAACTCAAGAACGCCTTCACCTAGGATCTTGAAATTTTGAATTTGGAAGTTTGGTTGAATTTGTAAGGCTAAGTTCGTTAACGTTCAAAATCGTCCTACTCCTTCGGGTAGCTGCCATACAAAATGTCCTTAAAACACGTGTTCAAGAATATTGGTCGATAACTTCAGAAGGCTTTAAGCTACGACTTTGAAATTTTGTATGTGTTATTTTCCCAATAGTTGGAGCTAAATGTATGATTCTGAAGAAAATCCTGTAAGTCCTTCGTGTAGCTGCCATACAAATATCCTGTCAAAATGTATTTACTTAATTTACGTAACTCACTATAACTCAAGTAATCTTTTAGGTACGAATTCGAAATTTTGTACAAATTAGTTTTTGGTGAAAAGAAAGTTTGAGTTTACTAGTCAATGAAATCCTTTTACTCCTTCTGGTAGCTCCCATACAAAATGTCCTTGGAGCACGTGTTCAAGAATATTGGTCGATAACTTCAGAAGGGTTTAAGCTACGTCTTTGAAATTTTGTATGTATTATTTTTTCAATAGTTAGAGCTAAATGTATGGTTATGAAGAAAATCCTTTTAGTCCTTCGTGTAGCTGCCATACAAATATCCTGTCAAAACGTCTTCACTTAATTTATAGAACTTACTATAACTCAAGTAATCTTTTAGCTATGAATTGGAAATTTTGTGCAAATCAGTTTTGAATAAAAAAAAAATTTGGGTTTACTAATCAGCGAAATCCTTTTACTCCTTCTAGTAGCTGCCATACAAAATGTCCTTAAGACACGTGTTCAAGAATATTGGTCAATAACTTCAGAAGGGTTTAAGCTACGTCTTTGAAATTTTGTACGTATTATTTTTTCAATAGTTGGAGCTAAATGTATGGTTATGAAGAAAATCCTATTAGTCCTTCGTGTAGCTGCCATACAAATATCCTGTCAAAACATCTTCACTTAATTTACGGAACTTACTATAACTCAAGTAATCTTTTAGCTATGAATTGGAAATTTTGTACAAATTAGTTTTGAGAAAAAACGAAGTTCAGGCTTACTAATCAGCGAAATCCTTCTACTCCTTCTGGTAGCTGCCATGTAAAATGTCCTTAAGACACGTGTTCAACAATATTTTTCGATAACTTTTGAGCTCTTCAAGCTACGAATTTGAAATTTTGTACACGTTCATTTTTAAATGGTTCCAAGAAAAAGGATAAATATGTAAGAAATCGAGTGAGTCCTTCCTGCATCATGTAAAAGTCCTTCAAAAAGGACATTTTTTTCGATGACTTACCCAGTTCAAGGTATGAAATTAAACACTGAATATTGTCTTTTAGGTTTGAGTAGCAATCTAATGGCAGTCCTTAATAAAGGACATACAGCATGCACACACGTAATTCTACTTTATCCCCAACTACAATATAAATCGGAGTTCAGTATTCATCTAGAGTATTATACGATTGGCTTGCAGCCGATCGTGACTGCAGTATGTTTCTTTTAAAAATTTGTTGAAAACTAAATATTTTATTATTAAAATAATAAAGTAAAATTCAATGAAGATATCAGAATTGCATTTTTGGGATTTTAAAGACAAGACAGCCACTCTAGCTCAGTTTATTCAACTGATGAACTAATAATTTTCAATATCCTAAGATGTAAATGAGACGGCACGAAAAGGAAAGGATAGTGCCATATCATACGGAAAATATACAAGGTCTTAAAGTAATACCATTTTATTATATTATAAAATAAACGAAACTTTGATTGTTATTTAACATATGCGCGCATAATAACAGAAATCACGCGCGCATGACTTTTATACTTGCGGCGACTGCTGACTGGTCGCGTTCTATCCAAATAAAGTCTGACTGTTATTTTCAATTATATTTAATAGATTTACACTGTGCCAAATTTCAGCTTTCTTAAAATTCTAACTAGGAACCGATTTTTTCGGCACCTTTGCGGGGGTGCTGACCAGGTGGGTCCCGCTGTTGGGGTGTCTGACCATTTTTTTTCAGTTTTTCATTGTAAAAACTACGTCCTGGCAAATTTTCAGCTTTCCTAAAACTTTTTCATTTTCCGATTTTTTTGACATCTTTGACAGCTCACCAGAGCCAGGTGTCCCCACGTCAGACCTGCTGACTCTAGTATATTTACATACACCCTAAATGTCACCAAATACTAAAATATTAGCTTTCCTAAAACTCTTGGACTATTATGGGCTGACCATGTAAATGCACACAACGGTCGTAACGGAACGGACGAGTTGACCAAAATTCAACTTTTACGGATCACATAACCTCACTTGTATGGCGGAACGGGGGCATTGCGTTCGGGGCTTTATACCTAACATTTATTAAGAGTCTGAGTTAACCATATCTAGCTGAGCCTGTTTAAATTAGCATTTAGTGGTATTATACCTAACATTTATTTAGAATCTGTCTAGTATAGTCAACCATATCTAGCAGAGCCTGCTTAGTATTAGTATTATACCTTACATTTATTAAGAATCTGAGTCAACCATATCTAGCTGAGTCTGTTTAAGCCAGCCTTTATTATTATTATAACCTATATTTAACATGAATAACTCTAATAAAGGCAATTAGCTGAGCCTGTCTAAGTCAGCCTTGTTATTATCAACCCGTACATTTAATAAGAATCTGAGACCAACATATTTAGTTGAACCTTATTAAGTTAGCATTTATTAGTATTATACCTTACATTTATTAAGAATCTGAGTTAACCATATCTATCTGAGCCTGTTTAAGTTAGCTTTTATTAGTAATATACCTAACATTTATTAAGAATCTGACTAGTATAGTCAACCATATCTAGCTGAGCCTGTTTAAGTCAGCCTTTATTAATATTATACCTTACATTCATTAAGAATCAGAGTCAAGCATATCTAGGTGAGCCTGCTTAAGTCAGCCTTTATTAGTATTATACCTTACATTTATTAAGAATCTGACTAGTAAAGTCAACTATATATAGGTGAGCCTGTTTAAGTCAGCCTTTATTATTATTATAACCTAGATAGATAGATAATTATATTTCATGATTATATACAAGTTTGCTTTTACATTTTCATAACAGTGAAGGGTTTAGCGTTATTATAACCTATATTTGATATGAATCACTCTGATAAAGGCAATTAACTGAGCCTCTTTAAGTCAGCCTTCATAAGTATTAGTAGTGAACCTGATTAAGTTAGCCTTTATTTGTATTATACCTTCCATTTGTTAAGAATCTGAGTCAACCATAGCTAGCTGAACCTGCTTAAGTCAGCCTTTATTAGGATTACACCTTACATTTATTAAGAATCTGACTAGTAAAGTCAACGATATATAGGAGAGCCTGTTTAAGTCAGCCTTTATTATTATTATAACCTATGTTATGGTACGGTATAAGGGGTAGTGATGCCACCATCCTCCTTCACTTAGACGTTATTATTCGTCCATTGTGCTCCCCTTTTGAGTACATATAATAACTCCTGGAACCTAAAACCATTTACTGGATTTTATAAAGTTTGCAGTGTTACATAGCTTTCCCTTATCGATATCACCGAGGTCATCGAGGAAATAAGCGCTGAGGTTCCGTCTTCTCGTTCTCGATAGGGCCGGACACTCCCATAGGACGTGGAAGATTGACTGCTCCACTTCTGGGTTACCGCAGCTACGACAAAGATCATTTGCCTCGGCTCCCAGTCGTCTAGCGTGTCTACCGATTAGGCAGTGCCCTGTGAGCACTCCCATTAGTGTGGTATAACCTATATTTAATATGAATTACTCTAATAAAGGCAATTAGCTGAGCCTCTTTAAGTCAGCCTTTATTAGTATTATACCGTACATTTATTTAGAATCTGAGTTAAACATATCTAGCTGAGCCTGTTTAAGTCAGCCTTTATTATTATTATAACCTATATCAGCCCCCTACAACAGTCACCATAATTTTTTTTTATTCCTCCGTAATAAGAATTTCACAACTTTATGCAATATAGAGTAAATTCCTAATACAACTGTCTATAAGCTTGGAGTAAATTCCCTACACAACTGTCAAAGCCTCATACAAGTAACAAAAAGCTTGGAGTAAATTCCTCATACAACTGTCAAAAAGCTCGTGCCCCATACAACTGTCCAAAAGCTCGTGCCTCATACAACTGTTAAAAAGTTCGTGCCTCATACAGCTATCAAAAAGCTCGTGTCTCATACAACTGTCAAAAAGCTCGTGTCCCATACATCTGTCAAAAAGCTCCTCCGCCATTTGGCGGAGTGAATTCCTTATCAGCCCCATACAGATCTATGACGTAACCATACAAAAACTGCACCGACGGAGTGAATTCTTATCAGTCCCATATAAACTCTATGACGTCATTCATACAAAAGCTCCGCCTGCACCCTGATTTTGAACTCCCATATCTACACTACTTTTGCCTTACTCATAACTGACGTGGCACTGATCTGGCGACATGTCCCTGAGCAGGGGTGGAATCATGAATCTCGAAACGAGACTCTCTTTTCGAGTCTAGTTAAACTCGTTTCGAGTTCATCTTGGCAGCACCAATCTCGGGGCTAGTTTAAAAGTCGTATGGCCAAGATTATTAAACAGGAAAGTACTAGAATATTTCTGTAGGATGACATCTGACAGACAGTTGACTGATTAATTTCAATTTGGTGGCATCGGTTATTTTCAAAATGTTTTTCTTAGACAGCAGTAGTAGCGATGATGATGAAGTGTCTTGCATGAGGATAAAGCGTCGTGCATTAAGAGATGTCTAGCAGAAAAGGAGTATTGTTTTTTTTGTTAACGTAGCACTCACGCAATTTAGTTCATTGATTAATTTTTATCTTTTTCTAGTTTTTGCAAACAGTTTAGACTTAGCAAAGCAGATTTCAAATTTATTTTAGACGGTAGTACCATGCCTTGTGTCTCAAGAGGTACAGGCATTCCACCTATTTTAAGGTTGGCCGCTACGCTAAACTTTTTAGGGTCCGGATCGTATCAAGTAAGAGTTGGGAGCAATTTTTTACTTGGGATGACACAATCAACTTTCTCAAAAGTTGTTGCTGAGGTTATTTCCACTCTGGAGACAGACTTGTGCGAAAATTGGATAAAGATAGATCCACAAAATTTCCACCGAATGAAGCAGTATATTTTTGCAAAATACAATTTACCTGGCGTAGTAGGTTGCATAGATGGTTCCCATGTTCTCATTTTAAAACCAAAAACACAGTATAAATGTTATGATTGTAAGTTAATTTAATAATTTAACACACATTACATGGCGTCCAACTATGTTGTATGGCGTCAGAAGACAGCGTGTACACATTACATGGCGCCCTACGTCAGGAGCCATTAGCTGGCACCAGGTACATTACATGGAACCCTCTTATTGTGCTGTCTGATTCTGGCGTACACTACCTGGCACCTTAAGTATTAATATATGGCGGCAGTACTCGGGCCATATATTACCAGGAGCCCGACGTTTATACCACATAGTTTTGTTTTGTCAGCTGTACATGGTTGATGGTGCTTCACGTTTATACCAGTAGCCAAAAATTTCCTTTTTTTTTCTTTTCCATTTCCTTACCATAGTCTGCATTCCTTCCTTCCTTCTTCCTTTACCTACCAGCCCGCTGATGATAGAATCCGAACCTCTCAAGTCGGATTTTCAGCCCAAACTGTGCATAATTACGTAAGTCCATGGTTACAGGTAGCCACTCACGCCCCTTCCGACGAGCTACGCACGTGCTAGAGCTAGATGCACGCTACCTTTCGGGAAACCATGGGACTCAAGTCACCCAACTGTGGCTTGGTCACCGGACGATAGTCGTATTCGCAGTGTGGGTTTGTCCTGACCAACTTGGGACAATTGATGATGGAGACATACTCCCTTCAGTTGTTTCAAGGCGGAGTAAGGGATAAATCCATACTGATGGCTAATACGACTACTTGGGTGGTAATGTTGTTGAAGATTTGGTTGGGATGGATACTATGGTATGACTTAGCTCATATCATAGCGCCACAAATCACTTCAACATTGCTACGCCAAAAAACGCTCGCGTGTACATTACATATCGTATGCCAAATAGGGAAAATGGAGAAACTCTTTTCAACACAGTTCACTCCAAGGCTAGAAGCTTGGTTGAGAGAACGATAGGTTTATTAAAAGGGCGATGGCGATGTCTACAAAATGAAAGAAGAATGAGGTATTCACTGGAAAAAGTATCCTCCGTTATAAGTGTAAGTGCAGCTTTGCACAATATTTGCCTGCACTTTAATGTCGGATTGAACTCATCTGAATTGTACTTGCCTGGGGCAAACGTCAATCTTAGTTTAGCTTGCGAGGAAATTTCGGACAGGAATCTTAAAAGAATAGCTGAAAGGACACGTAATGAAATAAAAAATTCTTTATTGAATACAAACATTATATAATAATACTGCAGTCACGATCGGCTGCAAGCCAATCGTATAATACTCTAGATGAATACTGAACTCCGATTTATATTGTAGTTGGGGCTAAAGTAGAATTACGTGTGTGCATGTTGTATGTCCTTTATTAAGGACCACCATTAGATTGCTACTCAAAACTAAAAGACAATATTCAGTGTTTAATTTCATATCTTGAACTGGGTAAGTCATCGAAAAAAAATTTCCTTTTTGAAGGTCTTTCACATGGGAGGTGCAGGAAGGACTCACTCGATTTCTTACATATTTATCCATTTCCTTGGAACCAGTTAAAAATGAACGTGTACAAAATTTCAAATTCGTAGCTTGAAGCGTTCAAAAGTCATCGAAAAATATTGTTGAACACATGTCTTAAGGACATTTTGCATGGCAGCTACCAGAAGGAGTGAAAGGATTTCGCTGATTAGTAAACTCGAACTTTGTTTATACTCAAAACTAATTTGTACAAAATTTCCAATTCATGGCTAAAATATTACTTGAGTTATAGTAAGTTCCGTAAATTAAGTGAAGACGTTTTGACAGGATATTTGTGTGGCAGCTACACGAAGGACTAACAGGATTTTCTTCATAATCATATATTTAACTCCAACCATTGGCAAAATAACACATACAAAATTTCAAAAACGTAGCTTAAGTTATCGATCAAAATTCCTAAACACGTGTTTTAAGGACATTTTGTATGGCAGCTACCAGAAGGAGTAAAAGGATTTCGCTGAATAGTAAACTCGAACTTCCTTTTCACTCAAAACTAATTTGTACAAAATTCCGAATTCGTAGCTAAAAGATTACTTGAGTTATAGTGAGTTTCGTAAATTGACTGAATACATTTTAACAGGATATTTGTATGGCAGCTACACGAAGGACTAACAGGGTTTTCTTCATAATCATATGTTTCACTTCAATTATTGGAAAAATAACACATACAAAATTTCAATGCCGTAGCTTAAACGCTTCTGAAGTTATCGACCAATATTCTTGAAGACGTGTTTTAAGGACATTTTGTATGGCAGCTACCCGAAGGAGTAGGACGATTTTGCCCGTTAACGAACTTAGCCTTACAAATTGAACCAAACATCCAGATTCAAAATTTCAAGATCCTAGGTGAAGGCGTTCTTGAGTTATCGTGTTCAAGGACAGACGGACGGACGGACGGACGTCAAGCGGATTTGAGGTTTTTGGCCACAAATAAACAACAAATAATATATAACTTTTTTTCGTCCGAAGCTTGGTTCTATGCGTTACAAACTTTTCGGCTGGATTAAACTTATAATACTCTATATGATTTCATCTAGAGTATAAACATACTGCAGTCACGATCGGCTGCAAGCCAATCGTATAATACTCTAGATGAATACTGAACTCCGATTTATATTGTAGTTGGGGATAAAGTAGAATTACGTGTGTGCATGTTGTATGTCCTTTATTAAGGACTGCCATTCGATTGCTCCTCGAACCCAAAAGACAATATTCAGTGTTTAATTTCATATCTTAAACTGGGTAAGTCATCGAACAAAAATGTCCTTTTTGAAGGACTTTCACATGGGAGGTGCAGGAAGGACTCACTCGATTTCTTACATATTTATCCTTTTCCTTGGAACCATTTAAAAATGAGCGTGTACAAAATTTCAAATTCGTAGCTTAAAGCGTTCAAAAGTTATCGAAAAATATTGTTGAACACGTGTCTTAAGGACATTTTGTATGGCAGCTACCAGAAGGAATAAAAGGATTTCGCTGATTATTAAACTCGAACTTCGCTTTTACTCAAAACTAATTAGTACAACATTTCCAATTCATAGCTAAAAGATTACTTGAGTTATAGCAAGTTCCGTAAATTAAGTGAAGATGTTTTAACAGGATATTTATATGGCAGCTACACGAAGGACTAATAGGATTTTCTTCATAATCATACATTTAGCTCCAACTTTTTTAAAAATAACCCATACGAAATTTCAAAGACGTAGCTTAAACCCTTCTGAAGTTATCGGCTAATATTCTTAAACACGTGTTTTAAGGACATTTTGTATGGCAGCTACCCGAAGGAGTAAAAGAATTTCACTGACCAGTAAAGCCAAACTTCCTTTTCACTCAAAACTAAGTTGTACAAAATTTTAAATTCGTAGATAAAAGATTACTTGAGTTATAGTGAGTTTCGTAAATTAAGTGAATCGTTTTGACAGGATATTTGTATGGCAGCTACACGAAGAACTAACAGGATTTTCTTCATAATCATACATTTAGCTTTAGCTTTAGCTTTAGTCGTTCCGAAGTTATTGTTCAATATTCTTGAATACGTGTTTTAAGGACATTTTGTATGGCAGCTACCCGAAGGAGTAGGACGATTTGGCCCATTAACGAACTTAGCCTTACAAATTCAACCAAACATCTAGATTTAAAATTTCAAGATCCTAGGTGAAGGCGTTCTTGAGTTATCGTGCTAACGGACGGACGGACGGACGGACGAACGTCAAGCGGATTTGAGGTTTTTGGCCACAAATAAACAAAAAATAATATATAACTTTTTTTCGTCCGAGGCTTGGTTCTATGCGTTACAAACTTTTGGGCTGGATTAAACTTATAATACTCTATATGATTTCATCTAGAGTATAAAAATAGTAAAGTAAAAACAAAAACAAAATATGAATCAAATTCAAGTCTTTTCTCCTCAATTTAAGTCTTTTCTCCTCAATTTAAGTTTTACATCATCTTCTCATGTCCAATTCTAGCTACTTCAATCGATTCTCTTCAATTTTAGCCTCAACTAATATTTTCTTCAATCTTAACGATTCTGCGCGATATTTTGTCTTCTCTTTTATGTTTTCTTTTTTGAGGTAATATTTTCTTTCTGCAAATTTCACATCTTTTCTTCTTATTTCATTCTCCTCTTTCTTTTCTTGCAAAATGTTTACCATTATCACATTTCCTTCTTCCAACTTCGAAATATAGATTTTTCTTAAATTATCTTTCGTTGCTTTGGTTGACTTCCCACCGGCGTTGCTTGTGGTTGGTACCATTTCGAAATCAGATTGAGATATTTCATCAAGAGTTTCGCTCAATGCTTCTTGCCTGGTGTCATTTTAATTAGAAATAGAAGGTTTTTCATAAATTATAGTTGAAACGCCGTATGATTTCCGAAATCAGTCAATTGTTATCATTCGAGTGAACGTGACCTGTTTATACTCTAGATGAAATCATATAGAGTATTATAAGTTTAATCCAGCCGAAAAGTTTGTAACGCATAGAACGGACGAAAAAAAGTTATATATTATTTTTTGTTTATTTGTGGCCAAAAACCTCAAATCCGCCTGACGTCCGTCCGTCCGTCCGTCCGTCCGTCCGTCCGTCCGTCCGTCCGTCCGTCCGTCTGTCCGTTAGCACGATAACTCAAGAACGCGTTTACCTAGGATCTCGAAATTTTAAATCTGGATGTTTGGTTGAATTTGTAAGGCTAAGTTCGTTAACGGGCAAAATCGTCCTACTCCTTCGGGTAGCTGCCATACAAAATGTCCTTAAAACACGTGTTCAAGAATATTGGTCGATAACTTCAGAAGGGTTTAAGCTACGACATTGAAATTTTGTTTCTGTTATTTTTCCAATAGTTCGAGCTAAATGTATGATTATGAAGAAAATCCTGTTAGTCCTTCGTGTAGCTGCCCTACAAATATCCTGTCAAAATGTATTCACTTAATTTACGAAACTCACTATAACTCAAGTAATCTTCTAGCTACGAATTCGGATTTTTTTACAAATTAGTTTTGAGTGAAAACAAAGTTCGAGTTTACTAGTCAGCGAAATCCTTTCACTCCTTCTGGTAGCTGCCATACAAAATATCCTTAAAACAGGTGTTCAAGAATATTGGTCGATAACTTCAGAAGGGTTTAAGCTACGGCATTGAAATTTTGTATGTGTTATTTTTCCAATAGTTGGAGCTAAATATATGATTATGAAGAAAATCCTATTAGTCCTTCGTGTAGCTGCCATACAAATATCCTGTCAAAATGTATTCACTCAATTTACGAAACTCACTATAACTCAAGTAATCTTTTAGCTACGAATTCGGAATTTTTTACAAATTAGTTTTGAGTGAAAACGAAGCTTGGGTTTACTTGTCAGCGAAATCCTTTTACTCATTCTGGTAGCTGCCATACAAAATGTCCTTAAAATACGTGTTCAAGAATATTGGCCGATAACTTCAGAAGGGTTTAAGCTACGTCTTTGAAATTTTGTATGTAGTATTTTTCCAATAGTTGAAGCTAAATGTATGATTATAAAGAAAATCCTATTAGTCCTTCGTGTAGCTGCCATACAAATATCCTGTCAAAACGTCTTCTTTTAATTTACGGAACTTACAGTAACTCAAGTAATCTTTTAGCTATAAATTGGAAATTTTGTACAAATTAGTTTTGAGTAAAAACAAAGTTCGAGTTTACTAATCAGCGAAATCCTTTTACTCCTTCTGGTAGCTGCCGTACAAAATGTCCTTAAGACACGTGTTCAACAATATTTTTCATAACTTTTGAACGCTTCAAGCTACGAATTTGAAATTTTGCACACGTTCATTTTTAAATGGTTCCATAGAAAATTATAAATATGTAAGAAATCGAGTGAGTCCTTCCTGCATCTCCCATGTGAAAGTCCTTCAAAAAGGAAATTTTTTTTCGATGACTTACCTAGTTTAAGATATGAAATTAAACACTGAATATTGTCTTTTAGTTTTGAGTAGCAATCTTATGGCAGTCCTTATAAAGGACATACAACATGCACACACGTAATTCTACTTTATCCCCAACTACAATATAAATCGGAGTTCAGTATTCATCTAGAGTATTATACGATTGGCTTGCAGCCGATCGTGACTGCAGTATGTTTTCAATTCACGGAATACTAGTCAATTTCTCTTTTATTTCTACTTGACTTTATTATCTTAAATTATCGTATTAACCTATCTGTGGTCATGGAGTGCAGTGTGTCGGCGTGTGTTGATAAAACTAACAATACTCCTTGGATTATTTGTTCCGGTTTCTGCGGAAAAGTTTTTCACTGCAAGTGTGCCGGTCTCTCGGGTCATGTTGGTGATGCCGTTTTGAAGGCCGATAGCGGCCTCTACTGGTACTGTACTGCCTGTAGGTCATCATCATCCTCAACATATGTTGCTAAAGTGTTGAAGGCGAAGTCGACTGTTCAGACGCTTCATAACGAATTTACATCACTTCAACTGAAGCTTCATGCGGCCTTAAGTGATCTGCACAAAACGACACTCCCTCTAACCAGCCTGTCGGTGGCGCATGCAACTGTATTGCCTTCGACTAGTTTGCCGGCAACATCAATAACGTCATTAACAGCACCTGGGGCTACCCCAAAATCAGCTAGGCAGTTACGACCGAGGCAGACTAAATCTGGTGCTAGCGCCGCATCGATTAACAAACGCTCAGCTGGAACTGCTATGAACTCCGAAAACGGCGCCTCTTCCGCAGGTACATCAGCTGATGTCGTCACAGCTGATCGTTATACTGTTGAACTAACTACATCGCAAGTTGCCAATGGTTCTCCCGTTGGAGTGTCGCTCGTACCTTGTAGTTCTCCGCTGATTCAGTCTGTCTCTGATGTCGTCACAGCTGATCGACTTACTGTTGAACTAACTACATCGCAAGTTCCCAATGGTTCTTCAACTCGTCTAACAGCGGCCAGGCTTCCTCGCTGGATTTATGTATCTCGATGTGAAGTGAATACTACGCCTGATATGATTCTCAACCACATTATAAGTAACTTCAATGATGTCTCGGCAACGGATCTACCATGCTATCAGCTTACAAAGTCTGGTGATGAGCTTTCGAAGTTTTCTTTTGTTTCCTTCAAAATTCGTGTGCCTCATAACATATTTGCTGCTGCTAGTAAGCCTTCTCTATGGCCTAAGGGTCTGATAGTGAAGGAATTTCTTCCCAGACCGAGAAGGAATTTTCGTTCTATGGGAGCCATGAATCTTCAGACGTAATTGGCATTTCGTCTTCCTCGCCTTGCAGACCTCCAGCATCGAATATCGCGTTTCCTACTTCTAATTTACTTTCAATCTTTTATCAGAATGTGAGAGGACTGAAAACTAAGACAATTTCATTTAAAAATTCTGTTTTATCGAACTCCTTTGACATAATCTGTATTTGTGAGACTTAGCTGAATGAGTCAATATTAAACTCTGAGCTTTTTCCGAGTTCTTTTAATGTCTTTAGACGTGATCGTGATCTTCTGTCCACTAACAAGCTTGATGGAGGAGGTGTTCTTATAGCTGTTCGCAATAGCATGTTGTCGGATCTTTGCATTGACTTCAATTGCTCCTTTGAATGCATTGCTGTCAAGGTGAAATGTTCTAAATCTTCATTATACATATTCTCTTATTATGTTCCTTGTAATACCACTCTTGCTCTTCTCTCTACTTCCTTGTAATACCACTCTTGCTCTTCTCTCTACTATTTATTAATCAATGTGATCCTTCTGCTAAATTCCTTATCTGTGGAGACTTCAATATGCCTTACTTAAATTGGGATAATTCTATTCCTACTTCTTTGAACTGTTACTCTCAGCAACTCTTCTGTATTCAATCCTTTATGGAATTTTGTGCTCTAAAGCAACATAATGTTGTCTTAAACCAAAACAATAGAATTCTTGACCTAATATTTTCCAATTCCAGTTCTGATGATGTTGTTCTTACATTATCTCTTCCTGGGCTAGTTTCACCTGATACCCACCATCCTCCGATAGAGATTGAATTAAATCTCAAGCCTCTAAAAAATCCCGCATTAAATCACTTCAGTAAGCGCAACTTCTTCAACTGTAATTATGATTTAATTTCTTCTGTTCTGGCTGGTGTAAACTGGCAGTCACTTCATGCTTCTTCGGTGAACATTGCCCTCGATGAATTTTATTCCACTGTTAATTCGGTAATAGTCGAACATGTCCCATTCTCAATCACCCAGCGCCGGTCCCATCCTCAATGGTTTAACACTTCTACCATTAAACTTTTGAAAGATAAAGATCAGGCAAGACGTCTTTATAAGAAATTCCCTACTCTATTTAATGAAGCTCAGTACACTAATCTCCGTAAAGTTGTTAAGAGAGAAACTAAGAAAGCCTTTAGACTGTACGTATGTAGCCTGAATGCATCACTCGCTTTGGGCAATGACAAACCTTTCTGCAATTTTGTCAATTCCTCACGGAAGACTACTACCATTCCATCATTCATAACTTACCATAGCGATACTGCTTCTACTCCCCGATCTATAGCAAATCTATTTTCCTTATATTTTAGCTCCGTGTATTCTTCTTCTGCTTCTCAGTCAATGCAGGATATCGATGATATGGACTGTGACTCAATACCTGTTTTCACTCCTACGGAGGTTCTCGCTGTTATTAATTCCCTAGATTGTCATGGTGGCGCTGGTCCCGATAACATTCCCAATGTATTTGTTAAGAGGTTGGGCCATATTCTGGCGGAACCACTTGCAACATTATTTAATATGTCACTGAATCAAAGAATATTTCCTGCTGTATGGAAGATCTCCCATGTTTTACCTATATTTAAGAAGGGTGATAAGCACAACGTTGAAAACTTGCGCCCGATTTCTATTCTGTCGCGTTTCTCTAAAATATTTGAAAAACTACTGCATGAAGTCATCTTTCTACAAGTCTGCAGCTCTGTTTCTCCTAATCAGCACGGATTTTTCAATGGTCGTTCCACTGAGACGAATTTAGTTTCATTTACAAATTCAGTATCAAGGACCCTTGAAAACCGACTTGATCTTCACACGGTGTACACTGACTTCTCGAAAGCTTTTGACAGAGTTGACCACTATACACTTGTTCAGAAATTGAACTCTTTTCGTCTAAGTAGTTCTCTAGTTGGCTGGATCTCATCCTATCTTAATAATCGTAAGCAAATGGTTATCTTCCAAGGATGCCTATCGGTTCCTTATCTTGCGACATCTGGTGTTCCTCAAGGTTCAACCTTGAGCCCACTGCTTTTCATTTTATTCGTGAATGATCTTCTCTCAGAATTTCATTCTGATTATTTAATGTATGCTGACGATCTGAAGTTATTTAGACCAGTAAAATCCTTGGCTGACTGTCTTATTCTTCAAAATGACCTCAATAAATTATCCTCCTGGTGCTCCGCAAATAAGCTATCCCTTAATAAGCTAAAATGTTTCAAGATGTGTTATACAAATAAATCCTCTTATCTTCAGTTTGATTACCACATTGATGACTCCCTTCTCCTTGAAGTCTTCAACTTCAAGGATTTAGGTGTTATATTTGACACTCGATTAAAATTTGATGTACATATTATGGAAATCGGCAAGCGTGCTTACAGGTAATGTGGTTTTATTTTGAGAGCTGCATATCCGTTCTGTAACTTGGCTCTTTATTTTAACTTGTACAATAGTCTTGTCAAATGTCACCTTGAATACTGTTCAGTTGTGTGGAACCCATACTATATGTATCTCATAACCGCATTGGAATCGGTGCAGAGACGTTTCACTAGATCTCTCTATCGTAGACTCAATTTTGTAGATGCCCCGTATGACATGAGGTTGCACCTGCTTGGTCTTTCACCTCTTAAGGACAGAAGATCATTTTTAGACATGTTGTTTTTGTATAAAGTCATATTTGTTTTCAACTCCAATCTCTATGCTGAGCTTAGATTTAGCGATAATAATCTCCGTTCCAGATCTCAAAATACCTTCATAGTACCATACGCGTCACTAAATTCATATTTTAATTCCCCGTTTCTTCGTTTGCCTCGCGCGTATAACCATGATTGTCTTAGTTTTCATACTCATTCTTTGCGCTCCTTTAAAATTTACTTAAAATGTATATTTTTAATTTATTAAATTTTGCTATCCACTATTACTTTGTATTCGTATATTCATTTCATCTTTCATTAGTTATATTTCATTTTCATTCTCATTTTGTTTGTTCTCGGCTAAATGTGTTATTGGAGTATTTCTATTCTGTACATTTTCTTTTTCAAATAAATAAATAAATGATATTCCTTCCACACCAACTTCCATGCCAGCAGACTCTACAACACTTAGCTCAAAAGCATCGAGCGACTTTTCCATATAAGGTCCGCCACCGGTTTTCTTCTTATGCGCTTTATTGAAGCGCAACTTGTTTTTAACTTTATACTTATAGTCAGCCCAGACCTAAATTAATATTACAACAATAAGAGGATATGCATACGGTTTGACATCGGTTACCTTTTTCCATTCATGAGTTTTTCTTACTGGTGGTCCGTTTTCGTTGAGCTCAGTAGACAACGAATTCCATAAATCAAGGACTAAATTTTTTTGAATTTGAAGCCTTCAAATGACCTTTGGCTAGATCTGAATGGTTCGCCATAAAATCAGTTAAAATTCTAATTTGTTCCCGGTTCACGCTTTGTGATATTTTTAAATCACTAGTAGCCCTATTAAAATAAACACATACACGAACCCACACCTTTCAAATTTATAATAACATACTTACATTTTAAAAAAAAATTTGTGTAATTCGAATACTATACACTGGACGACTAAAATTTTATTGTTTCGAGTTGTCAAACAAAGCAAATTCGAGATTGGTAGTACCTAATTCTACTCGAAACTGGTACGATTTTTTTACTTCGAGCACATTACACGTCGAAACGAGATTGTTAGTACCAAATCAGGTCGAAAATCGAAAACAAAGCTCGTTTCGAAATTCATGATTCAAGCCCAGGTATACGGCAAATCAGGCTAGCCTGAAAAAATTTCTACTCGGGTATACTTATCTTCCACTCATGGTTTAAGATATAAAAATAGTAGGTACAATGTACCATTCACTAATGGTGTTAAAGTAATTACTAGGAAGATACCATGCACCATCCGCACCTGGTGTAAAATATAAAAATAGTGGGTACAATGTACCATCCACCAATGCTGCTAAATAGTCTCATTAAAAAAATTTGCAATACCATGAAAAATATTCATTGTTGCTATAGATACTTCAACGAAGTTTTAGAAAAAAACTTCAACTGCAATACATGAAACTATTTCTCACTAAATTAAAAATCTGCCAACAGTGTGGGCGCAACTTTATTATTTAATGGGTAGAAGTCCGAAATGTGTTTAATGATGAGATACGGTGTAGGTTACCATTCGACTGACAACCTAAAAAATAACATTCAAAATAGCCTCCTGGTTATTGTTGATCAAAACGGAATTAATAGCTTCCATGTTCGGGATTTGATCCGCAACAGAATATAAAACGTCTGGAATTGAATGTAAAGCGTAGCACCCAGATCCGGTAATTACTGTGTCCAGACTCGGGGTCATCAATTCTAGAGGATTCGGCCACAAACTGTTGGCAACACTACAATCACTATTTTAAATAACTAAATTATTTTATAGAATATTAGAACACTTGAATATAGACCACGAACGAAGCAAGTGCATTTTATTCCTACCTACCAAGTAACCTTTTTTTCTCCGAACCCGGCCCGAAACTATATCAGTGGCGACGAGGATGGGATTTGAACCCACGCGTGCAAAGCACGTAGCACGTAGTTCCGGCACCAAACTCAATTGAACATGACAAACAGGAATGGGGAGCAAGCTCACCTATGGACGATGCAGAGATAACTACTTCGCTTCCCACTAGCCGTTATGGAAGACCGTTGAAACGAACAGTTCTGTAACCTTCTTAAAAAAGGGAGGTGTTGGCAACGCCACAATCACTATTTTAAATAACTGAATTATTTTATAGAATATTAGAACACTTGAATATAGACCACGAACGAAGCAAGTGCATTTTATTCCTACCTACCAAGTAACCTTTTTTTCCGAACCCGCTCCGCAACCATAATACAAACAATAGAATACCTCTAGTCGCAATTGGTTCACAACCTAGGCCCGAAAATCTACCGTCTCTAAACATGCTGTACAGTTTTCTAATCAAGAACGAAACAAAATATCTAAGTGCGTTCGGAACCAGCGAAGAGCTTAATAGTATTGTAGCAACCGTCGCTCTCCACATGACATTGATAATCATGTCGGGGTCACCAATTGTAGAGGATAGGCTCTTGTGATCCTCTACGTTATATAAATTTATATTAATATAAGTTTTTAAAATTTTTAATTATTTTTCATTAAATCGTCGTGAACACATTATCTTATTAGATGTAAACACTTAATTATAAAAAGTACATAAACTGTTCTAATAAAATTCAATGATGAAAAACATTTGGAAATTAAAATTTTTTGAAAACATTAATGGTTATTTATTTGGAATGTTTCTTTTTTGAAATTCAAATTTCAACTGTCTATATAAAATATTTTTTTTTAAAAAACAATTTCGTCGACGACTTCGATCGAATCTTTCAATCTCATCGAAGTCGTCCATGAATTTAGTTGAATTGACAGTGGCAAAACACTTAGTTATCGAGAGTTAATAATATTAATTTACCGCCACTACAATAGTTCAAACACGAATTCCGAATTTTGAACAAATTAGTTCTGAGTGAAAACAAAGTTCGAGTTTACTAGTCAGCGAAATTCTTCTTCTTACGTGTTTAGCAATAATTGCCGATAACTTTTAATACGTCAAGCTAAGAATTTGAAATTTTGCAAAATTAATTTTTAAATAGTTCCAGATAAAAGGATAAATATACTAGAAATAAATTGAGTACTTCCTACACTTCCATGTGAAAGTCCTTGAAAAAGGAAAATTTTACATTCTGCGATTAAACTACGAGGGTGAAGAAAACATATAAAATTAGGGGAAAAAAATCTTTATTTCTCAATATAGTCTCCTTTTAGGAAGATACCCTTTTTTCAGCGATGTTAGATAGCTTCGATACTCTCTTTATCGTGAGAGCTACAGTGAAATAAACGTTAACCGCAGACTCCACCTCTTCTCAGTTGGCAAATCTTTTATCACCGAGCCATTTATTTAAGTTTGAGAAGAGAAAATAATCCGAGAGGACTAAATCTGGCGAATAGGGTGCGTGAGGAAGCAATTCGAACTTTAACTCGTTGATTATGGACACCGCGATAGCGGATGAGTGAACCGGTGCATTGTCTTGACGAAACAACACTTCCTTTTTCGCCAATTGCGGCCGGTTTTCCTTGATTCTTCATCACTCAAACGCTGCAATAAGTTCACACAATATTCAAGATAATCAATCAATGAATATTATCCAACACGCATCTCAAAAAAGTGACGCCATAACCTTGCCTGCAAATTGGACTGCCATCGCCTTCCTTGGTGCCAATTCTTCCTTGTTAGTCTTTTGTTTTGACGGTTCCTTCATCTCAGATGTGGAGTAATGGACCCATGTTTCGTCCATGGTTATGAATCGATACAAAAACTCGGCATTATTGATGTGATGTGATGTAATCACAAGTTGAGTCTACTGAATATACACTTTTTGAGGGGGAAGGTGGAGCACGAAAATGTGGGGTAGCAATTTTTCAAAAAATTCAATTTTTATATCTCGAGAACCGTACCAGATATGAACTTAAAATTTTTACAGGACTTGGAGTCAGTAGACTTCTAGTAGGGAAAAAATGTTGGTGGTGTAGGTGTTGGGGGTGATGGTGTTGGGGGTGATGGTGAAAGGGGGTTGAAAGGAAAACATTTTGATTTTTATTTCTCGAAAACTGTAATGAATACAACACCAAAAATTTACGACTATATAGAACTACTATAGAAACACCCTAGAAAAAAAATCTGCCAACAGTCTGGGCGCTACTTTATTATTTTATGGGTAGAAGTTCGAAACGTGTTTAATGATGAGATGCGGTTTAGGTTACTATGCGACTGACAACCTAAAAAATAACGTTCCAAATAGCCTCCTGATTATTTCTTAGGTTGTCAGTCGCATAGTAACCTACACAGCATCTCATCATTAAACACGTTTCGGACTTCTACCCATAAAATAATAAAGTTGCGCCCAGACTGTTGGCAGATTTTTTTTATTTACTTACGTATTTTTTTATCAATAGAATAATTCATAGTAGTGAAAGCGAATTCGATCACATTAAACCTAAGAGATTTTCGGAATCAGTGAAATCTTGAACAATACCTCCAGGGGGTTTAATAGGGAAAAATACTTAAATCGGTTTTTTCCCCCGACTACGTTTAAAGCTTATAGAAGTAAAAGTAAATTCCAAATCTCAATATAACTTAGAAACATATCAGAATTCGTGAACAGCACTTTACACCCCCTTAGGGGTTGGATATCGAAAAATTTTGAAGAACATTACTAGACACTTATATCAATAGCCCGCAGAAGTAAAATTGCTTTGATAGCTCGACATGTCTAAAAGTTTTAACGAAATTCGTGAAAATGTGGATTCACGGATACTTTTTTTACTCAACCTCTGAACGCCAATAAAAATCTGAACGTATTTTGCTTTATTTACTCTAATAGTACATCTACATATACGTACTAAGTTTCAACTTTCTACCATAAGCCGTTTCTGAGATATAAAAAACCACCCCTCTCCCCGTACCTTGATACCCCTATCAGAAATTTTATTTTTCTAGAATGCCTCCATAGTGCCTCTATATAATCCTAAATTGTTGGCTTTCTATTCATTATGGTTTTCGAGAAATAAAAATCAGAATGTTTTCCTTTCTACCCCCTTTCACCATCACCCCCTACACCCACACCACCAAAATTTTTTTCCCTACTAGAAGTTTACCGACCCCAACTCCTGTAAAATTTTCAAGATCATATCTGATACGCTTTCTGAGATATAAAAATTATATTTTTTGAAAAATTGTTGCCTCCCACTTTCGTGCTCCACCTCCCCTCTCAAAAAATTTAGTTTCGGTAGACTCCTCTTGTGATCCGATATACAGAAACTAAATTTTATCTTCCTGGTGTAATTGGTTCAGAAAATATTGTAATCCAAAGTTTTCCACGCCCCACCCGCACACCCCACCACCCCTCTTAAAAATGTTAGCCCCTGTCTAATCTTGAAGTATCCCTAAGGACAACAACAAAGTTTCAATCTTCTGACATCAATTGTTCAGCAGATATCGATTTTAGAATGTTTCAATCCCGTCTTTCATGCGTTAAAGACTCATTGTTTTCCCCCCACTTACACACCCCTTAACCAATATCGACCATTTTTTTGCAATTGAGTCCATTATCATAGTACTACATAAGTTCCAAATTTCAGCCTCCTAGCATAAGCGGTTCCTGAGATCTAGAAACCAAAATTTTTCGTCTAAAACGCTCCCCTCTGCTCTCCCCTTGTACCCCCATCCCTCGAAAATATACCAGTCGTAGGGGTTCACCCAATCTACCCACCATAAAAATTTAAATTTAATATCTCAACGGGTTTGCGAGCTATGCGCCTTCAAACGATTTTGCGTACGACGTACGGCGGACAGACGGAAATTTTTTTTTTTTTGCTTTTTTGGGGTTTACTAGTCCTAAAACGTGTAAATACAAAATTTCAGGGTAGCAAACTTTTTTGAAATTTCAGGTCGATCACAATACTTTATTATTAAAAAATAATAAAGTAATAAAACTATTGATAAGGGCAGCAAGATACAGGGGTGAGGGGTGGTTTTTTATACCTCAGAAACGGCTTATGCCAGAAAGTTGAAACTTAGTACGTATATGTATGGTAGATGTGCTAGTAGAGTAATTAAAACTAAAAAAAATTTAGATTTTCATTTGTGTACAAAGATGGAATGAAAAAATATCCGTAAAAAGTGTTTTTTCCCGCATTTTTCGGAATTTCGTTAAATCTTAGACTTCTCGAGCTAACAAATCAATTTTACTATTGCGGTCTCTTAATATAAGCGCCTAGAAACATTTTTCCAAATTTTTCGATATGTAACCCCTAAGGGGGTGTAAGGCGGTTATGTGCTTTTCACGAATTCCGATATATTTCATAGGTCTAATGACATATAGAATTCACTTTCACTTCTAAATGCTTTGAATATAGTCGAGGAATAAACCGATTTAAGTATTTTTTGATATTAAACCCCCTGGGGAGTAAGACAATGTTAAAGTTTTGATGAATTCTGAATTTTTTTTAGGTTTAATGAGATCAAATTCACTTTGACTTCTATTGAATCAATTGAAAAAACAAATACGTAAATATGTAAAGAAAATCTGCCAACAGTCTGGGCGCTACTTTATTATTTTATGGGTAGGAGTCCGAAACAAGTTTAATGCTGAGATGCGGTGTAGGTTACTATGCGACTGACAACCTAAGGAATAACCAGAAGGCAATTTGGAACGTTATATTTTAGGTTGTCAATCGCATAGTAACCTACACCTCATTTCAGCATTAAACACGTTTCGGACTTCTACCCATAAAATAATAAAGTTGCGCCCGACTGTTGGCAGATTTACTTTATTATTTTAATAACAAAGTATTGTTATCGATTTTTAAAAAAAAAAATTTGCTACCCTGAAAAAATGTTTTTATACGTTTCATGACTAATAAGCTCCAAAAAAGCAAAACAAAATTTCAGTCCGTCTGTGCGCCGTCCGCCGTACGCAAAATTTTTGAGGGCTTATAGCTCCTAAACCCTATGTGCTATTGAATTAAAATTTTTTTTTTGAATAGACCAGTTTTTAAGGGGTTGGAGTGTGAGCGGGGAAGTGGGGGAAGCGTTTTAGACGAAAAATGTTGGTTTCTAGATCTCAGCAACCGCTTATGTTGGAAAGCTGACACTTGGAATTTATATAGAGCTTCGATAGTGGACCCCTTTGAAAACATACTGCAGTCACGATCGGCTGCAAGCCAATCGTATAATACTCTAGATGAATACTGAACTCCGATTTATATTGTAGTTGGGGATAAAGTAGAATTACGTGTGTGCATGTTGTATGTATTTTATTAAGGACTGCCATTAGATTGCTACTCAAACCTAAAAGACAATATTCAGTGTTTAATTTCATATCTTGAACTGGGTAAGTCATCGAAAAAAAAATTTCCTTTTTGAAGGACTTTCACATGGGAGGTGCAGGAAGGACTCACTCGATTTCTTACATATTTATCCTTTTCCTTGGAACCATTCAAAAATAAACGTGTACAAAATTTCAAATTCGTAGCTTGAAGCGTTCAAAAGTTATCGAAAAATATTGTTGAACACGTGTCTCAAGGACATTTTGTATGGCAGCTACCAGAAGAAGTAAAAGGATTTCGCTGATTAGTAAACTCGAACTTCGTTTTTACTCAAAACTAATTTGTACAAAATTTCCAATTCATAGCTAAAAGATTACTTGAGTTATAGTAAGTTCCGTAAATTAAGTGAAGACGTTTTGACAGGATATTTGTATGGCAGCTACACGAAGGACTAATAGGATTTTCTTCATAATCATACACTTAGCTGCAACTATTGGAAAAATAACACATACAAAATTTCAAAGACGTAGCTTAAACCCTTTTGAAGTTATCGGCCAATATTCGTAAACACGTGTTTTAAGGACATTTTGTATGGCAGCTACCAGAAGGAGTAAAAGGATTTTGCTGACTAGTAAAGTCAAACTTCCTTTTCACTCAAAACTAATTTGTACAAAATTTTGAATTCGTAGCTAAGAGATTACTTGAGTTATAGTGAGTTTCGTAAATTAAGTGAATACATTTTGGCAGGATATTTGTATGGCAGCTACACGAAGGACTAACAGGATTTTCTTCATAATCATATATTTAGCTCTAACTATTGAAAAAATAACACGTACAAAATTTCAAAGTCGTAGCTTAAACCTTTCTGAAGTTATCGACCTATATTCTTGAACACGTGTTTTAAGGATATTTTGTATGGGAGCTACCAGAAGGAGCAAAAGGATTTTGCTGACTATTAAACTCAAACTTCCTTTTCACTCAAAACTAATTTGTACAAAATTTCGAATTCGTAGGTAAAAGATTACTTGAGTTATAGTGAGTTTCGTAAATTAAGTGAATACATTTTGGCAGGATATTTGTATGGCAGCTACACGAAGGACTAACAGGATTTTCATCATAATCATATATTTAGTTTTAACTATTGGAAAAATAACACGTACAAAATTTCAAAGTCGTAGCTTAAACCCGTCTGAAGTTATCGACCTATATTCTTGAACACGTGTTTTAAGGACATTTTGTATGGCAGCTACCCGAAGGAGTAGGACGATTTTGCCCGTTAACGAACTTAGCCTTACAAATTCAACCAAACATCCAAATTCAAAATTTCAAGATCCTAGGTGAAGGCGTTCTTGAGTTATCGTGTTCACGGACAGACGGACGGACGGACGGACGGACGGACGGACGGACAGACGGACGTCAGGCGGATTTGAGGTTTTTGGCCACAAATAAACAAAAAATAATATAACTTTTTTTCGTCCGAGGCTTGGTTCTATGCGTTACAAACTTTTCGGCTGGATTAAACTTATAATACTCTATATGATTTCATCTAGAGTATAAAAATATTGTTGATATCGGTGAAGGGGTGTGGGAGTGGGGGGAAAAATAATGCGTCCGAAACGTTCGAAAAGCGAGATCGAGACACTCTAAAATCCATATCTCCTGAACGGTTAATGTCACGAAATTAAAACTTAATAATCATCTGTAGGTATACTAGGAGAAAAAAAGTTTTGAGAGGGGCAGTGACGTACAGGGGTGGGGGTTGAAAAATTTTAGATTACGATATCTCACGAACCAATTGTACTAGAGAAATACAATTTTGTTTTTGTGTACAGGTTGACAAATAAAGTTTGCTGAAAGTAAAAATTTGTAAGGGGGAGGTGGAGCATGGAAGTGGGGAGGGGGGGTAAGAATTTTTTTAAAAAATCACGTCTCATATCTCAAGAACGGTGTAAGATAGATGCTTAAAATTTTTACCAAAAGTGGGCCTAATAGACCCCCAGCAGGGAAAAAAAATTTCAGGGATGAGGTTGTAGAGGGTGAGGGTGGGGGAGAGTGAAAAGTAAGAAGTTCCGATTTTTATATCTCGAGAACCTATAATGATATAAAGCTGAAACTTACTATTTGGATAGACCTATAGTAGTAGCATGTTGGAAAAATATAATTTTGTATCGGGGTGGTATGGTACGGGGAGGGGGGGGGGGTGTTTTTCCTAACTATGGAACGGCTTATGCTATGAAGTTGAAATTTGGTAAAAGAAAAGTAATTCTGATTAAAAAAAATTCAAATATCTATTGGCGTTCGGAAGTGGGGCAAGAAAAATGATCAGTGAAAATGGAATGCTTATATTTTTACGATTTTCGTCATATCTATTAGCCCATGTGCGAACTGCCGGAGTCCAACCAGAGTTCCGTACACTGCCCAGAATTGGCATTGCATTGTCCGCCAAGACTTGTCGATCGGTATTATTTTGGTAGTGACAAACCACCAGACCAGTGTCGGGCCAATCCTGGTGATCAGTACTTCTACTTGATCTGAGCCAACTTTGGTCCGAGTTGCTGGGCCTATGTTGTTCCTAGAATTGGCTTATTATTGGTGTCTAAGCTCTTTCGTCATTGGCCCGACGGTCGTCTCTGTATTGGGCACATCTTGGTAGAAATATTTTTTGTTTCTCAAAATATCAATTGATTCGGTTTCAACCCTATTACGAGAATGTGTCAGATTGGTCTAGTGGGTAGCGTAGCGGACTAATGTGTCACAGGACCATGGTTCGAATCCGAGAGTATGCAAGGTGTGTAAGTAGATCAATTCGCATTTTTAAAAAAAAAAATAACAGCAAAATAAATTCGTAGTTAAAAAAAAATAAATTTTAATTTTATTTTTGTTTCTTTTTTTACTGACGCCCAGTATCGGGAAAGAGTTTCACCAAGAGTAGGACCGGTGTGATCAAACCGACTTTGGCTCGGCAATGATTTGGTCTAGGCCACATACTGGGCCCGAAACTCTGGCAACAGTACTAAGCCTGTGCTGTGCCGTTCTGCTTTTCGTACATGAGAGATCCAAATATTGAATTAATTTTTTTTGTACGGGTTCTTGATAGAAGTACCTGGAAAGTGTTTTCATGATTTTTTAAAATTCGACCCTCAACGTGGTGTAAAGGGAATGTATACATTTTCACGAATTCAACCGTATCCCTCAGGTTTGATTGGATATCGAATAACTATTCACTTCCACGGGCTTATTTAATAATCACCTAAAACCCCTTTTTAGGTTTTTTCCTTTTTCAACCCCTAAGAGGGTAAAAACGGGTTGAACCTGTTTCCACGAATTCCGTCATATCTCTTAGGAGTGATAAGATATCGGATTGGTTTTTACTTCCTCTGGCTTTCTTTATATATATCTAAAAACTCATTTCAGGATATTTGGATGTTCAATCCCAAAGTGCGTGCAAGGGGGTTGCATATGTTTTCACAAATTCTTACACATATCTTAGTTCTAATGAGATATCGAATTCATTTTTACTTCCTAAGGCTTCCTACATAATCGTCAAAAAGTTGATTTCAGGATGTTTGTTATTCAACTCCAATAGGACGTAAGGCTTTAGACATATTTCTCAGGATTGATGAGATATTAGATTGGTTTGCACTTCCACAGACTTCTTATATAATCGCCTACAAATGCATTTCCGATTTCAAGTAATGGACCAAAACCTAATCACGAAAAACCTCCTAATCGCCTAACATCTGATATTATACTACGACTTTCACTGCGTCTCAGAGTATGCCCCAATTACGTAATTAATGTGTTATATGTGGCAGCGGCGTAAGTATTCTAGCGCGACCCCATTCTAACCGCTTCCCGAACTTTTTTTTAGGTTATCAGTCACATAGTAGCCTACACCGCATCTCAGAATTAAATTCGTTCCGAACTTCTACCCAAAAAATAATAAAGTTGCGCTTAGACTGTTGGCAGATTGTTATTAAGATATCTAGAAAAAGTGCTCCGTACAACCCGTAATTTCCTAATAACTATATGTAGGTTAGAATCTATCTATAGATTAGATAATAACATGACAGCGTTATGTGTAATTAATTTCACATATGTTGTTATAAGTGGTTTTTGCGCATAAAATATATTACTAAACCAACCATCAATGAAAGGATAGCTTACCTTTTTTTGTTCGGCTCGTATGTAAATATAGTTTGTTCCGTTGAATGTGGTGCAGAAGGCGGCGGTGACTGTTGTTCTAATGCTGCTAGTTCTTCATCAGTGTATTTGTTAGGTCCTATGGGTCGTGGTTTAGATGGGGCCGTTCCTATCCGAAACGGCGGTGTTGGGCAAAGTCTAGGCGATGACGGTGTAGATGGCATATACATATTTTTGGAAATTGAATCTCGTCGCATTTGTAAATCCTCAAAGAATTCTTCAGTATCACTAATCAAGGACCCAAAAACATCACTTGGGCTTCGCATGAAGACATGACCAGTGGAATTCGATCGTGATTCTCGACCTCTACTAGTTGCACTAAATATACTACGTACAGGTGAATTAGCAATACTGCGTCGTGCCACATCATGAAATGTAACTGGCGAATAAATTCGTCTTTCATCAGGTTGATTTGAGATCATATATTGCTTAGGAGGTATAGTCGAAATACTAACACGACGATCTGCAACAGTACCACTTCGTCCACCAGTTACTGTAGCTGAATTGGCGACTGGTATTTTAGAAGCTAATTGTTGAAGCGGTGTACGGTTCTCACGCTCTTCCAACCAGTACGTTTTCATTACACCTTTCCCTTTGACATCAATCTCCCCACGTTCGCTTACTCGGTAGATTGAACCTAATAAATCTTTAGTTGATTCGGAGACGTGAATTTGCATAGCAGAACTTGTTGATTCCATTCGTGAGGCTGTATTCACTGAGTCGCCAAAAAGGCAATATCTCGGCATTTTTAAGCCCACGATTCCTGCAACAACGGCTCCAGAGTGAACACCAACTCGTATTCTAAGATGCGAACCCGTCGAAGGGTCTTTGAGATCTGTTATTGCTTCAACCATGTCGAGTGCCATATCACATACTTTTTCTGCGTGGTTCATTTCTTTTTCAGGTGCACCTGACACAACCATATAGGCATCACCAATAGTTTCAACTTTATATACATTATTTTTTTCCGTGAGGTTATCGAATATGGAATACATTGCATTTAACATCGAAACCACCTCCATTGGAGTAATTCTACTACAAATCTCTGTAAATGTCACTACATCTGAAAATAATATTGAGACACTGTCGAACATCTGAAATAAGACACAAAATAAAAAAAAATTGCAAGATTATTATAATCTAAATCGTATGAATAAAATTGAAAAAGTTTATCTGGTTATTTGAAGTAGACGTGACTAAACCAATTTTAATTACATTTTCTAAATATATGCAGAACGATCTAATTAGATGTATTTTGTATAGCGACCCTGACGATTACTTTAACAGATTGTGACTGGTAGGAATAGCAATGTTTCAGAGTTTCAGGGGTTTCTTATTTATTAACAGTTCTGTAACCAAGAGCCCGATCTTTGATGTTTCACTTTATTATTTGAATAATACATACCCAGGCAACCAACAAAAAAAATCAACTCAATAGCTCAAAGGGTTTGGGACCAGTGATGCCAACTCGTGGGGAATTCCCCTTTTCGTGGGGAATTTCAGTCTAAATTTTATTGAAAGAGGAAAAGGGGAATCAACACTATTTGAGAGCAATTATGGGGAAAAGAAGAAGTTCTCTAAAATGCACCACAAGAACAACACCGACTTCAACGTCAACTTGTAGCGATCGGGAAAACAAACCAAACATTCTTATTTCGTTGCGCTGAATGCTTATTGCGCCTCATTGTTTACAAAGGATTTTGTTTAGGTTTATGAGTCACATATAAGTCTATCTGGCTACAACGTGACTAGTTATCAACAGTCACATGACGAATCAGTAAACTGGATAAGCTCATCTGAAAAAGGAATAACTTTATTGCACCGGACAAACTGACCGAATGCATTCTTAGGTAAACAATTACATCCTTTAAATAAACTATTCCATCTGGAAACTGAATAACTTTATTGCATGAGCCAAACTGATTGTTAATTACTTTTGTTCGCTTTATACCTATTATATAATTGATGTATTCAATATCGAATATTTTTTATCTGTTAAGCTAGTATTACACTGTATGACCACGCTCTTAAATTGGAGTAATAAACAATGCGAAATAGCGAATTCGAATTAATCTCACATTATCCGCTCGGTCAAATCATTTATTACTGAAATTTGACAATAAGGACATTACAGTTCAATACTAGCTTTAGCATAATTTGGAATAATTGACAAACTGGATTTATTTATTTTTATTTGTTTCATTTGAGTTTAAGAGATGGACTGATTTTCTTAGTAATTAAGAATACAAGTTAGTAAAAAAGTTATTGTGTTGAAATATCTATACCTTTATTTAATCTACTAACTTCTTTACTTCATCTTTTTATACTCTAGATGAAATCATATAGAGTATTATAAGTTTAATCCAGCCCAAAAGTTTGTAACGCATAGAACCAAGCTTCGGACGAAAAAAAGTTATATATTATTTTTTGTTTATTTGTGGCCAAAAACCTCAAATCCACCTGACGTCCGTCCGTCCGTCCGTCCGTCCGTCCGTCCGTCCGTCCGTCCGTCCGTCCGTCCGTCCGTCCGTCCGTCCGTCTGTCCGTTAGCACGATAACTCAAGAACGCCTTCACCTAGGATCATGAAATTTTGAATCTGGATGTTTGGTTGAATTTGTAAGGCTAAGTTTGTTAACGGGCAAAATCGTCCTACTCCTTCGGGTAGCTGCCATACAAAATGTCCTTAAAACACGTGTTCAAGAATATAGGTCGATAACTTCAGAAGGGTTTCAGCTACGTCTTTGAAATTTTGTATGTGTTATTTTTCCAATAGTTAGAGCTAAATATATGATTATGAAGAAAATCCTTTTAGTCCTTCGTGTAGCTGCCATACAAATATCCTGTCAAAATGTATTCACTTAATTTACAAAACTCACAATAACTCAAGTAATCTTTTAGCGACGAATTCGGAATTTTGTACAGGTTAGTTTTGAGTGAAAAGGAAGTCGGAGTTTACTAATCAGCGAAATCCTTTTACTCCTTCTGGTAGCTGCCATACAAAATATCCTTAAAACACGTGTTCAAGAATATTGGTCGATAACTTTAGAAGGGTTTAAGCTACGACATTGAAATTTTGTACGTGCTATTTTTCCAATAGGTGGAGCTAAATATATGATTATGTAGAAAATCCTGTTAGTCCTTCGTGTAGCTGTCATACAAATATCCTGTCAAAATGTATTCACTTAATTTACGAAACTCACAATAACTCAAGTAATCTTTTAGCTACGAATTCGGAATAATGTACAAGTTAGTTTTGAGTGAAAAGAAAGTTCGAGTTTACTAATCAGTGAAATCCTTTTACTCCTTCTGGTAGCTGCCATACAAAATATCCTTAAAACACGTGTTCATCAATATTTTCCAATAACTTTTGAACGCTTCACGCTACGAATTTGAAATTTTGTACACGTTTATTTTTGAATGGTTCCAAGGAAAAGGATAAATATGTAAGAAATCGAGTGAGTCCTTCCTGCTCCTCCCATGTGAAAGTCCTTTAAAAAGGACATTTTTTTCAATGACTTACCCAGCTCAAGATATGAAATTAAACAATGAATATTGTCTTTTAGGTTTGAGTAGCAATCTAATGGCTTAATAAAGGACATACAACATGCACACAAGTAATTCTACTTTATCCCCAACTACAATATAAATCGGAGTTCAGTATTCATCTAGAGTATTATACGATTGGCTTGCAGCCGATCGTGACTGCAGTATGTTTTTATTGTATGCAATACTTTTTTTACGTAATACAACAAAAAGGTTTTTGCTTTATGATTAATAAAACCTATTAATTCTATAGGCTGGCCGCACACTGAAAGAGCAAAAACAGTTTTAGTCAAAAACGTTTTTGACTAAACATGACTATGTCGCTGTTTCAACAGCAATTCAATGATCAGAGCACACTGATTAGTCGACCTTGCTTCAAGGCACGCGACTAAACATGACTATGTCGCTGTTTCAACAGCAATTCAATGATCAGAGCACACTGATTAGTCGACCTTGCTTCATCGAATCCATAGGAATATGTGATATCAGTGAATACATACGAATATGGAAATCTGATCTAATATATGGTAGGGAATATTCCAATATCATATCATGGGACCGATGGATGGTGATGGCGTGTCTTTTTGGAGGGTGATGTGTAAGGGGGAGGAGGGGGAGCGTTTTAGATGAAAAATGTTGGTTCCTAGATCTCAGGAACCGCTTATGCTAGGAGGCTGAAATTTAAAACTTATGTAGAACTATGATCGTGGACCCAATTGTTTAAAAAATTGTAGATATAGGTTGAAGGGTGTGGGAGTGGGGGGAAAAATATACATTCCGAGTTTCAACTTTCTAGCGTAAGCCGTTCTATAGTTAGGAAAAACACCCTCCACCTCCGTACCATACTACCCCTATAAAAAATTGTATTTTTCCAACATGCTACTACTATAGCTCTATATAAGTACTAAGTTTGAGCTTTATATCATTATAGCTTCTCGAGATATAAAAATCAGAACTTTTTACTTTACTCACCTTCCCCTGCCCTCACCCTCTACACACTCATCCCTTTCTCTGCTGGTGGTCTATTAGGCCTACTTCTGGTAAAAATTTTAAGCATCTATCTTACACCGTTCTTGAGATATGAGACGTGATTTTTTAAAAAAATTCTTACCCCCTCCACTTCCATGCTCCACCGCACCCTTAAAAATTTTTACTTTCAGCAAACTTTATTTGTCAACCTTTATACAAAAACCAAATTTTATTTCTCTAGTGCAATTGGTTCGTGAGATATCGTAATCTAAAGTTTTTCAACCCCCACCCCCGTACGTCAATGCCCCTCTCAAAAATTTGTTTCCGATCTATTCTCGTAGTATACCTACAGACGATTATTAAGTTTTAATTTCGTGACATTAACCGTTTAGGAGATATGGATTTTAGAATGTCTCGATCTCGCCTTTCGAACGTTTCGGACGCATTATTTTTAACCCCACTCCCACACCCCTTCACCCATATCATCAATTTCATCAAAGGGGTCCACTATCGAAGCTCTATATAAATTCCAAATTTCAGCTTCTTAACATAAGCGGTTGCTGAGATCTAGAAACCAAAATTTTTCGTCTAAAACGCTTCCCCCACCTCCCCCCTAACACTCCCACCACCCAAAAAGTGGTCACTCCAAGGAGCCTACCCAGTCTATTAAAAAAATTTTCAATTCAATAGCTCATAGGGTTTAGGAGCTATAAGCTCTCAAACGTTTTGCGTACGGCGGACGGCGCACAGACGGACTGAAAATTTGTTTTGCTTTTTTGGTGCTTATTAGTCATGAAACGTATAAAAAAACATACTGCAGTCACGATCGGCTGCAAGCCAATCGTATAATACTCTAGATGAATACTGAACTCCGATTTATATTGTAGTTGGGGATAAAGTAGAATTACGTGTGTGCATGTTGTATGTCCTTTATTAAGGACTGCCATTATACTGCTACTCAAAACTAAAAGACAATATTCAGTGTTTAATTTCATATCTTGAACTGGGTACTCGTAAGTCATCGACAAAAATTTCCTTTTTGAAGGACTTTCGCATGAAAGGTGCAGGAAAGACACACTCGATTTCTTACATATTTATCCCTTTCCTTGGAACCATTCGAAAATTTCTGTGTACAAAATTTCAAATTCGTAGCTTGAAGCGTTTGAAAGTTATCGAAAAATATTGTTGTACACGTGTCTTAAGGACATTTTGTATGGCAGCTACCAGAAGGAGTAAAAGGATTTCGTTGATTAGTAAACTCGAACTTCGTTTTCGGAAATATAATCTGTGTAGTTCGCTTTGTTCTGACCCGCTCTGTGTGGTGTTCAGTTTGTTCTGCTTCGCTCTGTGTGGTGTTCGGTTTGTTCTGTGTTCCGCTCGGTCGGTGGCTGTTACGTGCCCAACGGGACCTATTTACCACCGACGGCTGCTGCATCACAGTGGCGTGCACCCACATTCGGCCATCCTATAGAGCATCCGCCTCGGATGCATACGGAATCCATAACTTCATAAAGTCAGCTGAAGTTGAAGTGTGAATTGGTCCTTCCCCGTGTGTAACCTTCTCCACGTCGTATCTATTGTTGAGATTTACTTTTTTAATTTTGTACGGGCCTAGGAAATGACCTTTCAGCTTAAGACCGGCTCCAAATTGAGTCCTCTGGATTACAACCAGATCTCCAACATTATACTGATGTGCTGGCTTTGTCTTTTTGTTATGCTGTTTTACGTTTTCCGCTTGAATCTTTTGTACCTGTAATTTCGCTTCAGAACGTAGTTGGTTCCTTTCGGACTGGAAATGTTGATAGGCTTCTTCGTTGAGTATCTGAAGAATTTCAGGTTCTTCCTTTCTGCGCATGTTTACACCGAACATTGCTTCAAACGGTGACATGTGCGTACAATTCAAAATAGCTTGGACAGCGGGCACGTGTTTGAACCATTTTTTTGGATCACTTTTGCAAAGTTTTGTAAAACAGGTATAATGACCTGGTTTAGTCGCTCCACTTGTCCATTTCCTCGCGGTATTCCAGTAGTAATTAGCACGTGGTCGATGTTGTTAGAACTGCAAAAATCTTTGAAGTCGATCAAAGTAAAAGCAGCTCCCCTATCTGTGATTATTCTTCTTAGGTCACCGAAGGTCTGTTGCTGATGGCGTAGTTTGTCCAAGACTTCTTTGGAATTTGTAGTTTTTGTAGGATATAACCAGCAGAATTTACTGAAGGCGTCAATAACGGCGAAAATGAACTTGTACTGCTTGTCAGTGGACGTCATTGGACCCATGTGATCCAGGTGATATGTCTGAAGTGGCTGTTCTTCTTTCGGTATTGGATTTAATACTCCCTCTTTCTTACCCCTTTTGCGATCGGATACAATACAATGTTTAATACAGTTTTGTATCTTCTCCTGTAGCTTACTGATATAATATTTCTGTTTGATGATGTATTCCAACTTAGTTTTTCCAAAATGACCGTTGTCTTCATGGACCTGTCTTACGATGCTTTCTGATAAGCTTTCTGGAATTACAATAAGCCTGCGTCCAAAGGTCTGTCGATACAGAATTCCGTTCGACATCACGTAGTCGGTATTTAATTCTGTTTTCTGTTGTTTTAACGTATTCTGAATGAGTGGATCACACTCCTGTGCCTGTTTTATTCTCGGTGTCATTTCGATTGACATAACTGGATACCTACTCAGGGCATCAACGTGTTTCATTCTACTTCCACTTCTATGCTCTATCTGGAAGTCATAGTCTTGGAGAATAATAGCCCAACGAGCTATTCTGAGTGATATATCTTTTTTTTCTCCAAAGTTTGCGTAAACGCTTTGCAATCGGTAATAATTTTAAAATTCATGCTCAACTGATATACTCTAAACTTCTTAATTGCATTTATAATTGCTAGTACCTCCAGTTCAAAACTAGAGTAATTTCTTTCTGGTAGTGTTGTTTTTTGACTGTAATAGTGCACGGGGTGTAGCTTTCCATCCGCTTCGTCTCGCTGCATCAGTATTGCGCCGTATCCTTCTTTACTGGCGTCTGTGTGAAGTTCAGTTTCTCTATGTAACGAACGGCCCGCAGAACAATGTTGCAGAGGACCAAAACTTCAAAACACCAGTCCAGAACATCTAATAAAATCCCTAGCAAGTTATCGCTAGAGAATTCGCTGGGCACGTATAAAAAAACCCCATATGTCATTCTTTGGTCTGGGACCATAGAATACCCAAGAGAGGCTATTAAGATCAGCCAAGCACGCGTACATGCGAGGCAACACCGCACACCAGACATCAAGCTGCACAGCCTAACTGGAAAAAAGATGCTTGTGCGCAGTACGGACTGACAGAACGTGTTCAGTAAGGAGCAAACCACCGACCGCGCAGGTTGTGATTTAAAAAGTATAAAGTAGAAGCCAAGTTTTGGAGGTTAAAAAGTTTTTTTGTGGGCTGGACGGACGCCGACCACCTGCAAAAGGAGTGGAGAAGATCCGGCAAATCCCCGTCAGGGCCCCAGTTTAGGCCCCTCACCCCGGTGAAAAAAAGAAAAAAAAAGGAAGAGCTGACCGGAGTTATAAGAATAAAGAAAATATCATGTAAGGAATTATACCTTCTTTTATATTATTTTTTCTTGTATCTAGTTTTGTTGGATATTTTCTTTTATATTGCCACTTACGGGAGGGCTAGTGCGCGAGGTTGGCCCAAAATGGTCTAATCCACGGTTTTTTTCTTTCTTTTTGTGTTTCCTTGTTTTTGTGTGATCCACTAGTGATTTTTTTTTGTGCCTTTTTGTGTTTTGGGATGTTCGTCCGTGAGCGCGCCGCTATCGTTATAGTCCTTACAGTCAATTAGCTTAAACGCTCCGACGGAAGCTCTCGTGTATTATTTTAAATACATTTTATGGTTAGATCAGATCGCTCGTAATCGACCGTAAACTGTCCGCGTATAGAAAGAAGAGAAAAATCCGAAAAGACGACAATAAGAAAATTCAATCGAATATCGCGAAAACGAGACCAAGTTAATATTTCTTTTTGAAAGTGAAATTGGAACGGTTCCGAAAATTATTCTGACTAAAGGGAATTTCCGCCACGATCCACCAATTTTGTGCGTATTCCGAACGAAGAAATAGTTTTCTATGCGTAGTTTGCGTCTATTTCATTTCAAATTGAATTGCGGTCGTGAATTTTCCTTTTTTTTTTGGCTCATTTGTGAGGTTAAGTGCTAAGTTATCGGTGGCACGAGGTGCGTAATACCGGTATGCGTAACGGAGGTTCCCCCGTTAGGCATCATGCCATCGGCAGGTTCCGTTACCCACGCCCTGAAGTACCGCTAGTGACGCGCAACCGCATGGATGCCAACGCAGTCCCCGGTTTCCCGCATGCGCCTTCTGAGTGGATCCTTTTAGCTTATCGTCCTGTGTGCTGACTTCGCTAAGTACATTTCAGGTGTCGAAAGGCTTCGATGGTTTTTTTTTTTTATAAAATCATGAACCAGGATGTGTTAAATTCGGCCCTCATGTACCGTTATGGCTTTTGGAGAAATTTCAGGAATCTTTGGGAACCCCATAAGCGGACCTGCGACGCCCATCGAAAACAACGGCTGGATCAGATAAGCCGCACCCGTCGAAAAATTTGCCGTCTTTTTTTTTGGGTTAGGTACGTGTGTTCAAATTTTAGCGTCTTTAGCATTTTCCGACGACCATCTAAGCGGACGAATTAATCCTCTGAATCCTGAAGACGTACCCTTAAAGGAGGAGATACATTTTACTCTGAGGACCCCACTCTATTTGTGGTTTTTTTTTTGTGGTTTTAATTTTCGGCACGCACCTAATTAAGCGGCTAGTTTTTTTTTGTTGTTCAGGGCCCACGTTAGGTGGCTCCCGAAGATACCATAACTTTATAATGGGATTTATGAAGACCAACACCAAGTCCACCTTAAAGCACCACAGTACATGGAGTCCATCGAGCTTGTAAGGCGTCAGAAGACGACATGTACATTACATGGCGCCCAAAGTGGTTGCCCTTACACTTTAAGGCGTCATTAGCCGGCGCGTGTACATTACATGGCGCCCAACGTATGGGACGGCCATTTTATCCGGCACCAGGTACATTACAGGGCACCCTCTTTTTGTGCTGTCGGTTCATGACTCACATTACTTGGCGCACATACCAATATCCAAGCAATATATTTCAAGGCGCCTGACGTTCTACTCAATAGTTCTTTTGTCAGCTTTACATGGTAAACGGTGCTCAACGTATATACCAGGAGGCAATACTTTCCGTAATAAATCTTGCTTGGTACTCAACGTATTTAGCACAATATACCATTCATTAAATGGTGATCACGAACGCAGCGCCAAATTTCGGCCTCCTAACGCTCGTGATGTCGCTTTGACCATTTAATCGAGTGACTTAATATGACGCCCGACGAACATAATTATCGTTTCATTTTAAGGATTGGCATCCAAGTGGAGTTTTACTGGATTTACCAATGCGTTGAAGTATTATCGGTATAATACTAGCTGATTCATAAACTCTATTGAGTTTACACCACCACCAAAGTATATAATTGAGATGTGCATCGGCCTTCCCGCCGAAAGTCTCTACTCGTGTGCTTATCCACCTTCATTTCCCTTCATTTCCCTTCTTTTCTTTTCCATTTCCTTACCATAGTCTGCATTCCTTCCTTCCTTCGTCCTTTACCTACCAGCCCGCTGAAGATAGAATCCGAACCTCTCAAGTCGGATTTTCAGCCCAAAACTGTGCATAATTACGTAGTCCATGGTTACAGGTAGCCACTCACGCCCCTTCCGACGAGCTACGCACGTGCTAGAGCTAGATGCACGCTACCTTTCGGGAAACCATGGGACTCAAGTCACCCAACTGTGGCTTGGTCACCGGACGATAGTCGTATTCGCGGTGTGGATTTGTCCTGACCAACTTGGGACAATTGATGATGGAGACATACTCCCTTCAGTTGTTTCAAGGCGGAGTAAGGGATAGATCCATACTGATGGCTAATACGACTGCTTGGGTGGTGATGTTGTTGAAGATTTGGTTGGGACGGATACTATGGTATGACTTAGTTCATATCATAGCGCCACAAATCGCTTCAACATTGCTACGCCAAAAACGCTCGCGTGTACATTACATCTACTCTGGTCAAAGAGACTGAGTACCGGTGGAGAGACCAATCAATTCTTCAGCTGGTTAAATGCCATACGCTCTTCAATACCGAAAGTATATTCTCTATCTTTTTTCAGTAGGTTTGAAAGTGGTGCAGAAATCAATGCATAATTTAAAATAAATTTTCTGAAAAATCCAGTGAGGCCTAAGAAGCTCTGTACTTGCCTTAAATTCTTTGGTTCTGGAAATTTCGCTACTGCTGTTAACTTATTTAGTGATGATTTTATTGTTCCATTCTTAACAATAAATCCAAGATATTCTACCGATGTTTTCAAAAAGTTACACTTTTTCCATTTGAACCTGATACCGTTTTTTGATGCTATATCGAAGACAGATTTAAGTTTACTTATGCTTTCTTCCATACTTTTTGCGGGGATTATTATATCGTCCATATATATAACGGCTATCTTCTGTTGAACAAGATCTCTGAAGACGAAATTAATGAACCTCTGAACGAGCTTGGTGAATTGCATAGCCCGAAAGGCGTTTTGTTGAACTGGAATACACCCATATGACAACAAAATGCGGTATATTTTCTGCTGCTTGCTTCCACTGGAACGTGGAAAAATCCATTCTCGAGGTCAAGAGTTGTGTATATTTTAGCAGCATGAAGCTGATCTAGTTGTTCTTCCATGTTAGGGAACGGCAATCTGTCTTTGACAATTTTTTTATTTAATTGACGATAGTCGATACATAACCTTAAGGAGCCATCTTCCTTTTTTGTAAGCACGATTGGGTTAGCATATTCCGAGTTGCTGTGTTCGATGATTCCCTCCTTAAGCCATGAGCTTATCTGTTCCTCTACTACCTTCTTTTCGGGTGGTGCCAACCGTCTTGGGTTGTTATAAACTACGTATTCATCCTTCAGAACAATTTTCGTTTGTATGTTAGTTGATACGGTAGTACTCGGCTTATAACTTTTGATGAGTTTTTGAATCTCGTTTGGAATATCATCCTGTTGGTCACCTATATCTATAGTCATAATATCCGAACAAAATGTTTCAGCGCGTTTTATCTCTGCTTTTCCCGATCGGATGGTTACTTCAGCAGTGTTCAGAAAATCTCTTCCCAGGATTGCTGTGATAGTCAGATCCTAGATGCGAACGATGTGCATTTTGATATCAAACTGCGCTTCACCCACTGTTGCTTTGAAAACTGCGCTTCCGAGTGTTTCGACTGATGCATTTCCCAATCCGATTAGATTTATTTTTACGTCGTTTAGTTTCGGCTTATTCTTTATGTCCTTGTATATATCTTCACGCAAAATACTGGTGTGCGCTGCCTGTATCTAGCAAGGCTTCAGTTGTGACAGAATTTATGGTTATATCTGTGCACATTGGTTTATTGCTGGTTTGTGTTTCAGAGCACATGCGAACTTGGCTAGTTTCGGAACTTCGTTTGCTACTTGAACTTGATTCTCTGCTAGTTTCACTTGTGTTGCGTTGTGGGCATACAGAAGATTTATGTCCTAATTGTTTGCAAATATAACATGTTATATTCTTTTGCCTGCATATTGCTTCGTTGTGCCCAATTTTATTACAGTGTTGGCATTTGATGGGATTCTGTTTTCTAGTCTGTTCACTATGTTTCTCCACCTTGTTTCTCCACCTTGCCTGCAGATTTTGTAGACGATACTGTAGAAACATTTTTATACTCTAGATGAAATCATATAGAGTATTATAAGTTTAATCCAGCCCAAAAGTTTGTAACGCATAGAACAAAGCCTTGGACTAAAACAAGTTATATATTATTTTTGTTTATTTGTGGCCAAAAACCTCAAATCCGCTTGACGTCCGTCCGCCCGTCCGTCTGTCCGTTAGCACGATAACTCAAGAACGCCTTCACCTAGGATCTTGAAATTTTGAATCTGGGTGTTTCGTTGAATTTGTAAGGCTAAGTTCGTTAACGGGCAAAATCGTCCTACTCCTTCGGGTAGCTGCCATACAAAATGTCCTTAAAACACGTGTTCAAGAATATTGACCAATAACTTCCGAACGCCTAAAGCTACGACTTTGAAATTGTGTATGTGTTACTTTTTCATTGGTTGGAGCTAAATGTATGATTATGAAGAAAATCCTATTAGTCCTTCGTGTAGCTGCCATACAAATATCCCGTCAAAATGTATTCACTTAATTTACGAAACTCACTATAACTCCAGTAATCTTTTAGCTACGAATTCGGAATTTTGTACAAATTAGTTTTGAGTAAAAACAAAGTTCAGGTTTACTAGTCAGCGAAATCCTTTCACTCCTTCTGGTGGCTGCCATACAAAATGTCCTTGAGACACGTGTTCAAGAATATTGGTCGCTAACTTCAGAAGGGTTTAAGCTACGACATTGAAATTTTGTATGTGTTATTTTTCCAATAGTTGAAGCTACATGTATGATTATCAAGAAAATCCTGTTAGTCCTTCGTGTAGCTGCCGTACAAATATCCTGTCAAAATGTCTTCACTTAATTTACAAAACTCACTATAATTCAAGTAATCTTTTAGCTACAAAATTGAAATTTTGTACAAATTAGTTTTGAGTAAAAAGAAAGTCCGGCTTTACTAGTCAGCGAAATCCTTTTACTCCTTCTGGTAGCTGCCATACAAAATGTCCTTAAAACACGCGTTTAAGAATATTGGCCGAAAACTTCAGAAGGGTTTAAGCTACGACTTTGAAATTTTGTATCTGTTATTTTTCCAATAGTTGGAGCTAAATGTATGATTATGAAGAAAGTCCTATTAGTCCTTCGTGTAGCTGCCATACAAATATCCTGTCAAAACGTCTTTACTTAATTTACGGAACTTACTATAACTCAATTAATCTTTTAACTATGAATTGGAAATTTTGTACAAATTAGTTTTGAGTAAAAGCGAAGTTCGAGTTTACTAATCAGCAAAATCCTTCTACTCCTTCTAGTAGGTGCCATACAAAATGTCCTTAAGACACGTGTTCAACAATATTTTTCGATAACTTTTGAACGCTTCAAGCTACGAATTTAAAATTTTGTACACATTAATTTTTGAATGGTTCCAAGGAAAAGGATAAATATGTTTTATACTCTGGTTTGTCTGAAATACCATTTATCATATACTGTATTAGGGATTCATCGTCGACCGTCGCTTGCATCGCAATCTCTCGTACCCTTGTGACATATGCTAGAAAGCTTTCATTACTTTCTTTATGCACTGTTGCTAGCATATTATGTATTTCTAGGTCACTTGTTTTCCGATCAAATTCTTCTAGCAGTGCTAGCTTCAACGATCTCCATGATTTATATAGTCTGGCCTGAGCTACCAGACTAGCTGTTCCTGTAAGTGACCGTTTAGCATACACTAACTGTTGTATTTTTGACCATTCTAGTAATATTGCAATTTCCTCGAAGTCTGCTACCCATTTTTTGATCACCTGATGATCATCACCCGAAAATTTCCTTATATTCGCTTCCACGTCCTGAAACGTGAATCCAAACGACCTGCTTTCGGTTGCATCCTCATCGCTGTCATGAGAACTGCCTGAGTTCTGTTGGTCGTCTTGCTTATCATATTCAATCACTCGTGCAATCATTTCTTCTCGTGTGCCTTCGGTTGCCAGACCTTTACGCTTTAAATTTTTTTCTAAGTTCTTGCTATTCGTTTTACGGTATTTTTCTGTTTCCGGCATTATATGCTATTAATTAAATGAAAGTTGATTTGTGTTCTATGTCTGGTTAACGTCGCCGCTCGAATTGCATTGAATCGGGTCGACCCCTCGGAATCCAATGTATTCGTTTATGAAGTATTATATTTTCTATATATTATTTGTGTGTGTGTGTGTGGTGTGGAGTCGGATGGGCCTTTAAACTCGTCGATATTGAAAAATATAAAAATTAAAATTGTTTACCTGTTTTACGCCTGTTTTAAATGTTTTACACACCAAACAAAAAATTCTTTTCCTCTTTTTTTTTTAGGGTTTTATGTCGGCACTAGAACTACAATTAGCACTGGCACTGTTCTTTATGTCACTGTTATCTTTTTCGGTTTTGCATATAGGTACTCGTACGCTTGCGGTAATTGCAAATTTGTATGCACTGAAGCACTTCTATTTTTAAATATGCGCGTATTTATTAATTAGACTGAAGCACTTCTCTTTTTTAATATGAGCGTATTTATTAATTGGACATCAGACTTATGGTTGAGCCCCCATGTGTGGAGTCGGACTTTCACTGGGCACGATCACTTAATGATACTGATAGAGAAAATGCGACTCCTTATGATTGAACTTCAAGTATAATAATGTAAAAATAATAATGTAAAAATAATAATGGTATAAAAATTGGTTTCGGAAATATAATCTGTGTTGTTCGCTTTGTTCTGACCCGCTCTGTGTGGTGTTCAGTTTGTTCTGCTTCGCTCTGTGTGGTGTTCGGTTTGTTCTGTGTTCCGCTCGGTCGGTGGCTGTTACGTGCCCAACGGGACCTATTTACCACCGATGGCTGCTGCATCACAGTGGCGCGCTCCCAAAATAATAATAATGTTAGTTTATTATTTTATAGGTAGAAGTCCGAAAAGTGTTTAATGCTTAGATGCATTGTAGGTTACCATGCGACTGACACCCTAAAAAATGACGTTCCAAATAGCCTCCTGGTTATTCCTTACGTTGTCAATCGCATGGTAACCTACACCGCATCTAAGCATTAAACACGTTTCGGACTTCTACCCATAAAATAATAAAGTTGCGCCCAGACTGTTGGCAGATTTTTTTTATTTATTAACGTATTTTTTCATCAATAGAATATTCCATTGAAGTCAAAGTGAATTTGATCTCATTAAACCTAAAAAAAATCGGAATTCGTCAAAACTTCAACAATGTCTTACTCCCCAGGGGTCATAGTACTGGCGTTTCGGACTTCTACACATAAAATAATTAAGTTGCGTCCAGACTGATGTATGTCACTCCTTTTGGTGAACTGTAGTTCCATTCGACACGCGAGGAAGAACGACGACCGTTTTTTTGTTTTTTGGTCATAAGAATCCCGGAACGAACAGTTCACTGGAACTAGTTCACTGAACTCGTTCCTTCAAGTGAGTGACTCGGAGTGAACTCCTTCACTAAAAGGAACTGCGTTGCCCATCAGGAGTCTGGGTGGCTTAGTGGCTAGAGCACTTGCCTTCGGCGCACCTGGTACCAGGTTCGAATCTGCTTGGCGACAAATAATTTTCGAGAATGGGATTGGGTGCCGGACTGAGTTAAAATCGGGGTAATAATCACTGACGAGCGTGTGGCTGACCACTTCACCTCCTAGTGTTCCGTTGGTCTAGTAATGAAGTAACTCTAGCATTACTTCAAGGCCCACTTTGGGCTGTTGTGCCATTGATTATTATGATTACTAAAATCATTTTACAATAAGTGGCGCGCGATTTATTTCAAAAAGAGTGTAATTCATATAGTTTAGAGGCTCTTCGTGTGAATTGAATTGATCCAAATACAAACAGCGACATTTATGTTCGAGTGAACAAGTGGTGAAATTCCAATTACCGGCTGACATTAGATAACAGATATCACATGCATTTTCTTCGCTTTTTCATATTTTGAGCTGAAAATATTACTATTATTATTATTATTTAATAATCATGAAGGCACCTTTCGCTGAGATACCTGATATCACAATGTACAATATTTAATACAATAGTTGTGATATCCAAAACAAAACAAATTAAGAATAAGCAAAGTGAAATCGGTTTTTTTATTGAGCGAAATTCACGTACTTCTTCGAGAAGCTCTAATACAAAATACCATAAAATACGTGTTCACGAGAGTTGACCGATAACTTTCGAAGGCTTCAAGCTAGGAATTTGAAATTTTATACACATAAATTTTTCAATTGTTCCAGGTAAATTGGAAAATAGGGTAGAAATCGAGTGAGTAGTTCCTGCAGACCCCATGTAAAAGTTCTTGAAAAGAGAAGATTTTACTTTCGGTGAATTACTACCTAATGTTCCAAACTTGAAATTGAAAACGGAAGATATTGTCTTTCACTTTCGAGGAGCAATCAAATGAGTGTACATACAACGATCTAACTGCATGCGCATTCTTTATTCTGCAAAATAAATCGGAGTTCAGAATTTCATCTAGAGTAACTTAAGATAAGCTTGTAGCCGATTGCGACTGTGCAATGTTTTTCATGTGAATTACTTTTCTAGTACCTCAGCATATACCCACCGTGGTTTAAATTTTATGGCATAAGTGGAAACCACCTTCCACCCTCTACCATACAACCGATATTAAAATATTTATTTCTATAACGTGCCAGCACTATAGCTCAACTTAAGTTTCAGCTTTCTATCATTAGCGGTTCTCGATATCTAGAAATTGGAATCTTTTTCACGCTAACTCTTTACACTCTCACCGACAATTTTTACTTTATTATTTTTTAATAATAAAGTATTTTTTCTGCAAGACGTTTTTGTAAGTGGAGCGTTTGGAATCAAGATGGTATGTATAGGGTGTTTTTTTAAGTGCATGAGAACTTAAAATTATAATACAAGACAGAAATATTGTTGGAATGAAATTTTTTTATTATATTCTGGTAGATAATTTCATGGCATTTATCTTTTAAATATGATTTCCGTTATATGTCCGCCGCGGCTACGAGTTACATTGTTCATTCGATCAGTCCAATTTCTGACTACTTTTTCCAATAAATCTGGCCGTATGGCGTCAATAGTGGCTTGAATATTGGCTTCCAATGCTTCAAGAGTTGCTGGTTTATCGGTATAAGCGCATGACTTAATACAGCCCATGAAATATATCCAGAGGCGTTAAATCGCACGAACGAGGGGCCAGTTAACAGAACCACTTCTGGAAATCAAGTTGTCACCAAATTGATTTTGCAATAAATCGATTGTTAAGCGCGATGTTTAGCTGATTAATTTTTGGAAACAAAAATTCAGTCAACATGGCTCGACAGCGCTGGCCATTCACCGTAACGGCAGCTCTTTCCTCATTTCGAAAGAAATAAGAACCGATGATGTCAATTTTAATGTATGTAATGGTGATTCGTTAAGAGAAGAGTAAAATTAGTACGAAAACGATCAATAACTGCACGAATTGCTTGCTCACTAGGCCGATTATGTTGACCGTAAAATGGACGAAGTGCTCTATGAACTTCGCGAACAGATTTATTTTTTTCAAAGTAAATTTCCACAATTTGGAAGCGTTGTTCTGGCGTTAAACGATTCATGATGACTTGCCAAACCTTACTGAACAGAAATGTCAACACAGTTTGACATTCTCAGCTGGCAAACCACAGTTATCGATATCGATAGTTCTTATGCACCTAAAAAATACCCAAGTAATCGGGACATTCGAAACTATCAGTGTTCAGCTCTAGTATCGCGATCCACTACGTCGATGATTTCTCAGGGTTCGTAGTACCATAGAATTCGATCTCATTGCATCGGATACGAGGCAGCCCTCTCGGTTGTGATTTCCGACTGCATCGTAATGCTTCTAACTCTACGCTAATCCTAACTAACTCAACTAATTCATATTTCAAAAACAAACTATTTCCACCACATGATTCTAAATACTGTTATACAGGTTGTTTGGCACTCCGTGTGCCACATTGTAAGGGGTTATTCCTTGATATATTTGGAGAAAAAAATTGTTCTACAGGGTAGGTTAATTTTCAATATTAGTGGATTGTTAATCATTTGATGTAACAGCCTAAATTGTAACTGCACCCAATCTTGAGATATTTACTCGAACACACAGATTTTTGCTACGTCAACCCTTTTGGGGCAGGCAGAAATCCTCGTCTTTGGTCCTCCACGTGGGCACCTGCTGGAAATGCTTCTAGTCGTAAAGACCTGGGTCTTTCCGACTTTAGCAGCTAAGACTTACACGCATGTATTCAATCGTGCGCTGTGGTCATTAAGACTGAGGTACCCAACTGTGTGTTTCTCCTGTGCTGTCCTCCTAATACCACTCCCGCTCCTATGCTTCCTGTCCAGGGCCAAATCCAGGGGTGTGAGCGCTGTACCGTGCCCAGGGATTAGTTGGTTGGGGCCCGCAAATCTCTTCCAATCGTTAACGGTGGCCTGCGGGGTAAAATTGGGCACCCCCCCGCAGTACCCTTGCCTTATCTTGACATGCCGGCTCTGTTAAGATGGACCAACCCCTTCCGAGCATACTCGTGGGACCAAAAAATGAACCAAAACCAAAACAAAAAAAACAACACCAAAACCGTAACTGATGCTCAGCTCGACATCGGTACTTCGTCCGAGGACGAACTTCTTGCCTCCAGTCAGGAGACAACTATCAGACCAGGCAACGCAGCGCATGCGAGTACAAGTCAGAGTACACCCGTGCAGCCTCAACCATCAACATCCGGTCTACAATATCAGAAGGAGAATGCCAGCCATGGCATTCGGAAGCAGGCCAAAAAACGGAAGTCCGTCGGGGTAGCGAGGAAATGTCGGTAATTGAAGGCTCTTTTCATTTTAAACAAGATTGCTAAAAATGAGGAAGCGGGTACCGTAAACGAGCGCGATGCGGCGGACAAAGCCTTCTACCAGGCGATTGTGGAGGAGCACAACAAACGCCTCAGAGAGGAACCGCCGAAAGAACGGGAATCTGGGAAGCGTAACAGATCCCAGGATGAGGTGGATCATGCTACAAGGAAAAGCAAGATTCCCAAGCCCAGCACACTTCTAACATCAGCCAGCGGGGTTCAAGCGAAGAAAACCTTCAGCGAAACTGCAAGAAGCCACCTTGAGGTTGCATTGGTAGATGAGCTATCTGCCGGTAAACTTACCACTGAGGCATGGCGCAACGTGGAAGGAGAGCTGTCGGAGTCGATACTGGCCCACCAGAAAAAGCACGGAGGACCTGTGCTTGGCTTTGACTCCGGTGAACTCGTGAGAGGATACCGCGTAAACAGATGCGCGGACAGCTACTCGAAGGATTTTCTCGGTGAATGTGTCGCTAAGTTTAGAGACGCTTCGGACGGCATAAGACTTAAGCTTATCCCAGCTGAGGAGATTCCTAAAAGACCGAGAGCCCGCATCTGGATTCCAGTCATGAAAATGGACAGCGAGAAACTCCTTTGCGGTCTTCGCCTACAGAATCCGTCGATTCCCATGGATGACTGGGCTGTCATCAAGGCAGAGGAACCGCAACGAAACAGCCTCACCTACCTCCTCCTGGTTATCCGATTTTAAACTGCGGTTCGGCATCAGGCATGCCAAAGTGAAAGTCTTTCGCTCCTCAGGTCCAGCCGACGACATAGACTTTGTCGACAAAGCTAACGAGTTGTTAGAGGAAATGAGCATCGCAGGGAAGGAGACAGCCACTGACAGCAAGGAAGTCGGGAAGGAGACAGCCAATAAAAATGTTGAAGGTTAACCTGAGGCACTCGAAGTGCGCCTCGGATAACTTATTGGTCCTCCTTGGGGAAGAGGACATCGACATCGGCCTAATACAGGAGCCATGGGTAAACGACTTTACCGTAAGGGGGCTCCAAAACACTCACTACAACCTTTTCTAGAATCACAAGCAAGGTAAGCCCAGAACATGCATCTTAGTTAATAAACAGATAAACGCCTTTATGTGTCCAAACTATAGCTCTGACGATTTAACAGTTGTTAAATTGGAGGTTGCAAATGGGGGGGACCTATACATCTCCTCGGTTTATATGGCTCACGACCAACCAGCGCCACCCGAGGAACTGTATCATCTTACCGCCAGTATTTCATCCAAGAGGGGCAATCTTCTAGTGGGATGCGACGCCAACGCACGACATACGCTTTGGCGCAGCTCGGAGACCAACGAACGAGGTGAGTCCTTATTTGATTTCATTATAAACAGTAACCTCTCTATATGTAACAGTGGTGACACCCCAACCTTCATTTTTCCGAGTACGGAAAATTTTCAAGGTTGGGAGGAAGTTCTGGATATTACTTTACTAACAGAAAATAACATTTATAGGGTTGAGAATTGGAGAGTATCCAACTTGCAATCCTTCTCCGATCACAGGTGGATCTTCTTCAACGTGAATCTCATGCCGGAGACTCAAGAGCCTTTTAGGAACCCTAAAAAAATTAACTGGGAGAAATTCGGTCAGGTCGCTAAATCGAAACTATCCTAAACAACCAATCCTATCATCAAAACTATAGAAGATCTGGACGACAAGGTGGGGAAATTCGAACGAGCCATGAAGGTCGCGTTTAATGCCTCATGTCCTTTGAAATATAGTAAGAAAACGCTCCCCCCATGGTGAAGTGAAGACCTGTCAAGATTAAGGAAAATAACTAGAGAGGTTTTTAACATCTGTTACACGCGCAAATCTTGGCAACCTTACAAGGAATGCCTCAAGATCTACAAGAAATCCATTAGAACGGCCACAAAACAGGCTTGGACTGATCACTGTCAATCCATTGAGAGTGTCCGGGATTCGGCGAGGCTCAGCAAGATTCTATCCAAGCAACACACGAACCCGTCGTTCGTGAAAAAGTCGGACGGGACCTGGACTGATTCCTCCGCCGAGACTCTGGAACTCTTGATGAACACTCGCTTTCCTGGGTGCCAAAACAGCGGGACGGAGATGTCAAGCATCCAGGGTGTACAGTGTATACCGGAGCAAGACATCAATTCCGTTATCAATGAAGAAATAATTTCATGGTCCATTAACAGTTTCTCTCCTTACAAATCCCCTGGCATGGACGGCATACTTCCAATTATGCTGCAGAAACTACAAGATGTAGTAGTTCCATGGCTTGTGGAAATTTTCAGAAGTTGCATTCTACTAAATCATGTGCCCTATGCCTGGAGAAGTGTCCGGGTAGTGTTTATTCCGAAGGTTGGCAAGAGAGGTCGCGAACTCGCGAAGGATTTCAGACCCATTAGCCTAACATCATTCGTGCTGAAAACACTGGAGCGCATTATAGATATACATGTGTGGCAGACCCTGGAAAGGTCACCGCTATCCAAATCTCAGCATGCTTACCTCAGAGGGAGATCCACGGAGACGGCTCTCCACGAAGTGGTGTGCACGATTGAGCACACGATAAACTACAAGCAATACACTTTAGCAGCCTTTCTAGATATAGAAGGGGCATTCAACAACGTCCACACCGAAGCTATCCAGGAATCTCTTACCGAACTGGGTGTGACCGAAAGCTTCAGAAATTGGATAATATCCATGCTACGGACCAGAATTATCCATTCAAATCTAGGAAAGAGCAATTTGACCAAGCACGTGCGTAGGGGAACACCACAGGGCGGTGTTATCTCACCTCTACTCTGGCTATTGGTCATGAATAAAATCCTAGTAAGACTAGACAGGGAGGGAATCAAAGTGATTGCGTACGCGGATGATCTGGTGATTTTGGTCTCAGGATTATTTCCTTCCGTAATCAGTAAGATTATGGACGGCGCTCTGGGTAAGGTAAGCACCTGGGCTACCGGCTGTGGCCTTGGTGTAAATCCGGATAAAACTGAGTTGGTACTATTCACCAGGAAAACCAAGATACCAGACTTTAAACTTCCCCGCCTGAATGGCCAACCGCTCCAGCTCTCCTCCAGCGCAAAGTATCTTGGTGTTATCGTTGATTCAAAGCTGAGCTGGAAACTCAACATAGAAAACCGGGTCGAGAAAGCCCGTCTGGCCTTCTACGCCTGCAAACGAACCTTCGGCAAGAAGTGGGGACTCAAACCTAAGATGGTTTTGTGGCTGTACACTGCTGTAATACGTCCAATTCTCAACTACGGGTCACTAGTCTGGTGGCCCGCTCTGAGTAAGGACTATAACGTAACTAAACTCAGTCGAGTTCAACGAAGTGCGGCCATAGGCATTACAGGTGCTATGCGGTCATGCCCGACCGATGCTCTAAACGTGCTACTCTACCTCCTACCAATCGACCTTTATATAAAAAACACCGCATCAAACAATGCCGTCAGTCTCAAAGAATCTGGGTGCTGGACTACGAAGCCATACGGGCATAGTAATATCCTGGGACAGTTACCAAAGGAATTGGTTACGTCACCGACTGACTACATCACCCCCAAACTGAGCTTCACGAAACGATTCTCTGTTGGTTTCCCAACTAGAGAGGAGTGGAAGAACGGTGCGGTGGAAGCAAACTTCGACACGATAATATTTACCGACGGTTCGAAAATGGACTGCGGGGTCGGGGCAGGAATATTCTCAGATACACATAATAACGCTAAGTCCTACCGCCTCCCGGACCACGCTAGCGTCTTTCAGGCAGAGATACTGGGGATCCGGGAGGCTTGTCCTACACTAAAACACGACTCATCGCCAAAACACAACATCGCCATTTTCACCGACAGCCAAGCCGCAATCAAGGCACTAGATTCGGCTACCACCTCCTCTAAACTAGTTCAGCAATGCCGTAACGAACTAGCCGGTTTGGCGGAACGGCTCAAAGTCACTGTACTCTGGGTCCCGGGGCATAGAGACATAATGGGAAATGAGCGGGCTAATGAACTGGCTAGGGAGGGCTCCGCTCTTCCCGGCTCTCTTGCGGAACTAGTCCATGTTCCTTTAGGAGTCGTAAAGAGGGTCATACTCTCACACTTCCAGACAGTGGCTAATTCCAGATGGAAAAGCCTAACTACATGCGCCATATCTAGGAAGATGTGGCCATCTTACAACCGAGCCATGTCAGACGAATTTCTATACAAGACCCGGGCAGACGTCTCCAGAATCACGGCGATCAGTACAGGTCACTGGCCGATTGGGGATCATGCGGCCAAACTGGGCATTCCATTCAATGTACACTGCCGCAGCTGCCAGGATACTAATGAGCGAGAGTCGCTTGTTCATTTCCTTTGCAAGTGTCCGGCTCTAGCTAGAGCCCGAGAGCGAGCGCTAGGCAAGCCCTTCTACGGGGACCTGATGGAGATTTCGGGGAAGAGGATTGGAGAGTTATTACTTTTCCTGAACAGCACAGGGTGGCTATAGCGATCCAATTCAATCAACCTTTCTCACATTCATCTTCTGTATTCCCCAGTATCAACAACCCTTAACAGCCGAGTTTAACACGAGTTTGTGGTTTCAAAACGGCCTCTGAGCTAATTGAGCTCTGTCTGGGTGACAGGGCTGCCACTTAAACCAACCAACCAACCAACCCTAAAAATTCAGAAAACCCCATTATAACAATGTCATTATACTCTAGATGAAATCATATAGAGTATTATAAGTTTAATACAGCCCAAAAGTTTGTAACGCATAGAACCAAGCCTCGGACGAAAAAAAGTTATTTATTATTTTTTGTTTATTTGTGGCCAAAAACCTCAAACCCGCTTGACGTCCGTCCGTCCGTCCGTCCGTCCGTCCGTCCGTCCGTCCGTCCGTCCGTCCGTCCGTCCGTCCATCCGTCCGTCCGCCCGTCCGTCCGTCCGTCCGTCCGTCCGTCCGTCCGTTAGCACGATAACTCAAGAACGCCTTGACCTAGGATCGTGAAATTTTGAATCTGGATGTTTGGTTGAATTTGTAAAGCTGAGTTCGTTAACGGGCGAAATCGTCCTACTCCTTCGGGTAGCTGCCATACAAAATGTCCTTAAACCACGTGTTCAAGAATATAGGTCGATAACTTCAGAAGGGTTTAAGCTACGACTTTGAAATTTTGTACACGTAAATGGTTCCAAGGAAAAGGATAAATATATAAGAAATCGAGTGAGTCCTTCCTGCACCTCCCATGTGAAATTCCTTCAAAAAGGACATTTTTTTCGATAACTTACTCAGTTCAAGATATGAAATTAAACAAAGAATATTGTCTTTTAGCGTACATATTGTAGCAATCTCATGGCAGTCCTTAATAAAGGACATACAACATGCACACACGTAATTCTACTTTATCCTTAAGTACAATATAAATCGGAGTTCAGTATTCATCTAGAATATTATACGATTGGCTTGCAGCCGATCGTGACTGCAGTATGTTTATACTCTAGATGAAATCATATAGAGTATTATAAGTTTAATCCAGCCCAAAAGTTTGTAAATCATAGAACCAAGCCTCGGACGAAAAAAAGTTATATATCATTTTTTGTTTATTTGTGGCCGAAAACCTCAAATCCGCTTGACGTCCGTCCGTCCGTCCGTCCGTCCGTCCGTCCGTCCGTCCGTCCGTCCGTCCGTCCGTCCGTCCGTCCGTCCGTCCATCCGTCCGTCCGCCCGTCCGTCCGTCCGTCCGTTAGCACGATAACTTAAGAACGCCTTGACCTAGGATCTTGAAATTTTGAATCTGGATGTTTGGTTGAATTTGTAAGGATAAGTTCGTTAACGGGCAAAATCGTCCTACTCCTTCGGGTAGCTCACATACAAAATGTCCTTAAAACACGTGTTCAAGAATATTGGTCGATAACTTCAGAAGGGCTTAAGCTACGACTTTGAAATTTTGTATGTGTTATTTTTCCAATAGTTGGAGCTAAATATATGATTATGAAGAAAATCCTATTAGTCCTTCGTGTAGCTGCCATACAAATATCCTGTCAAAATGTATTCACTTAATTTACGAAACTCACTATAACTCAAGTAATCTTTTAGCTACGAGTTTTGAGTAAAATTTTGTACAAATTAGTTTTGAGTGAAAACGAAGTTCGAGTTTACTAGTCAGCGAAATCCTTTTACTCCTTCTTGTACCTTCCATACAAATAATCCTTAAGACATGTGTTCAACAATATTTTTCGATAACTTTTGAACGCTTCAAGCTACGAATTTGAAATTTTGTACACGTTAATTTTTAAATGGTTACAAGGAAAAGGTCAAATATGTAAGAAATCGAGTGAGTCCTTCCTGCACCTCCCATGTGAAAGTCCTTCAAAAAAGACATTTTTTTTCGTTGACTTACCCAGTTGAAGATATGAAATTAAACACTGAATATTGTCTTGTAGGTTTTAGTAGCAATCTAATGGCAGTCCTTAATAAAGGACATACAACATGCACACACGTAATTCTACTTTATCCCCAACTACAATATAAATCGGAGTTCAGTATTATAGCAGATTGAAAATAAGTATAATATATATATTTTTTTTAAATAGATCCCTCCATTGAGAACATAGCAGGAAATGCTTTAACGTCTTCTTTTCTACAGAGGTTCTCCTAAAAATAAATTGGGATGGCGTCAACAGGTTATTTCCAATTAAAAATATTAAGCTATTTAATACCATGAATACACTGCTTGTATACAAATTATTTTATTCAAATCATGATATGCGATACAAGATAGCATGATACACAGCCCATACATGTTATACTTTGACATTTAACTATCAAAGACAAAATTTCTTCGTGCCAAACGTTGCAGTATGATGTTCCGGCGAATAGCACTTTCATTGCTAATAAAGAAATGTATAAAGCGGACCATCATATCGCACACAAAAATGAAAATACGCTCAAAGACGGAAGAATATAAAAATCTACAAGTGTCGTTCATTGGAATTTCAGTTGATTTTAGTAACAGATGGCGCTGATGGCTGTTAAAAGAAGGCTATATCAGCTAAAATCATCGAATTTATATACAAGGAAACAGGTTTGATATTACGTCGATATCAGCTCGTTGACGTACTATATGCATAATATTGGGTGATACACTGGTGATATTGACGATATTATGATTTGTATACGAGCTGTGTATCCAAGGTATAATACTAATATTTTCGGTAACAAATAATTTGTGTCATGAAATGTTTTAGTCATAATCTACTGATATTTTTTCAGAAGCTGTTAAGAAGGACGATTTTGGCTTTCTTCAGTTTGAGAACTAAATGAAGAAAGAGTTCCACCTCGCCAAAAACAGGTACAGGTATTATAAAAGACCTCGGCCAAATGAAGGAATGGTTTTTAATATTATAATATAAATAATAATTTATAAAAAATTTTAGTTTCATCTATACAACTTATTTCATAATAAACACTTTTCTTTTGAACATTTTGGTGATATTTTAAATTAATTTTAATTTCTCGATACTCCCCCATGTTAAAAGGAAATGGATTGGGTATGAAGCGTTATGCGCTCCAGCCTTCCATGGCAGGTTTCCATTGTGCATGATTGTATGCTTACCCTTCTCGCTGGTTAACCTTCCACTAAGTTGTCGGGAGGATGAATGATTGATGTATCTTAAAATATACATTCTTCATTACAGCGAAGGGAAGATACGAAGAATTTTTGAATAATCGGTCTATCAGCTACTTCCTCCTGCGGACTTGCCCATGTTAAAGGGAAATGGAGTGCGATGGAAGCGTCATGCATCCACGCCTTCCAAGGAAGGCATTTACTATGTATGATTGTATGCTTCCATTTTCCGCGGGGATTGCTTAGCAGCTGTTTAGTATAGATAGATAGATATATATATTTTTTCCATAGTATTAACATTTTGTGCTTAAGCTAACTTATAATTATTCTGTACTCAGACTTTCGTCTCTCCATCAATTGTTATTAAATTATAGCACGGACGCTTATGTCTCTAACGAATCATTGTGGCTTTCTGAAGGAAAATGGAGCAAAACCTTCCTGCGTATAACTAATCTAACTTAAAACTACTTAACTACTACATAAAAACTTAACTTAAAGGCTCTTGCTATGGTTGAAGCGAAGAGAGGATCAATGGATTTTCCGCGGCTGTGCAACGAAGCAAGAAACGTTGTTTTAATGTCTGTACGGTATCGTAAACCAAAGCAATGCGCGCATTTTCGTGTAGTAATCGCGTAGAGTAGTGCCACGGTTTATTAAGTATAATCTTCAAGCATTTGTTCTGCACAATTTGAAGAGTTCTCTTGTGAGTTTTGGCACAACAACTCCAAGTAGGAGCGCCATAGAGCAGCATTGGCTGCATCACCATTTTGTATGTAAGCAGTTTATTTTCCAGGGACAGTTTCGATTTCCTGTTTATGAAGGGATATACTATTCTAATACTTTTCATTGTTTTAGAGGCCGCTTGGGCTATTTGCTGATGGTATGTGAGCTTCTTATCCAAGTAAACGCCTAGATATTTAATATCATTGCTCCAATTTATCGATTGGCCCAAAACATTAATAGAGGGGTAGGGAAGGTATCTCTTAGCTCTTCTTTTCGTGAAATAAATAGCTTGCGTTTTATCCACATTAACTTTGATTTTCCAATCTTTGAAGAAATCTGAAAAGGCTTCCAGTTGTAGTTGAAGATTGTAAATGATTATACTGGGGTCCGTTGAGCTAGAGTACGAGGCAGTATCATCAGCAAAGGAGGCGATTTCGCAGTCATTCATTTTAGGAAGGTCAGATGTGAACAAATTATATAGCATAGGACTGAGACATGAGCCTTGCGGCACGCCTGCAGGTATACTGCGTTTATTTCAAAGAGATGACTTTAATTTAACTTGGTAGAATCTCGATGTTAGAAAGGAAGATATAACCTTGACTAAATATGTAGGACATTTTAGTTCAATTAGCTTGTATTTATATTAGGCCTTGATGCCACACCGAATCGAAGGCCTTTTCTATATCGAGGACTATCATCCCCACAGACTTCTTATTTTCAAATGCCTTATTAATATCTTTGGTTACTCGATATAGCTAGTGATTTGTCGAATGCCCTTGGCGGAACCCGAACTGAAAATGTGGGAGGATATTTTCGTTTTCCAGAAAAGTATTCAATCTTTTGAGAATCAGTTCTTCGAATATTTTACCAATACTTGACAATATACTTATTGGTCTGTAATTACTAGGATCTGTTTGGTTTTTTCCCGGCTTGGGAAGAGCGATAACCGCCGCTTCCTTCCATTTTTGCGGGAAGTAGCCCAAACGTAAGCAACTATTGAAAACATAATTTAGATAGACAAGACCTTTCTTAGGAAGATTTTTAAGTAATATCATCAGGATGTTGTCCACTGATTTAATGTCATTAGGTTTTAAAAACAAACTTGCACTGAGGTCAGTTAAGGTATTTGAAAAGCCCTCGACAGTTTCGTTAACTATTGGATCGATATCGGAGACGGTGTGAAATGTAATGTGGTGAGCTTCCAAAAATTTGTCTGCTAATAGTTCTGCTTTGTCGTTACTGAAATAAACTTTCTTATTGTTGGAAATTAAGAATGGGCTAAACTGTCCCCTTCTTTTTAGGAGTTTGTTCAGTTTCCAAAACTGTACAGAGCCCTTATCGAAGTCTTTCAGTAGATTATTCCAGTTAGCGTTTTTGGTAGAATTAAGCTCCGCATTAATAAGTTTCTGTAGCTTATTTACGCCTGTTTTAAGATTTGGTAATTTGGTTCTTTGCCACAGTCGCCTTAGTCTATTGCGTTCGGTTATTAGAAATTTTGTGTGTGGATTTAAGCTTAACCGAAAGTTTTTAGAACTCAGTACAGGAGTACATTTTCTTGCAGCAGTTAGGATATTTTGCGTTAGGGATTCAATATTTTCATCGATTTCATCATAGTTAAGTTGCGAACCGTTGATGTTTGATAGATTGATAGCCATACTCAGTAAATTTTTGAATTTGGTCCAGTTAGCTTTTGAGTAGTTAAGAACGTTGTCCTCAAAGTTGTTAAGCTGGAGTTTATCAATAGTTGAAAACTCAACAGGGAGATGGGGGGAAGAGAGCTGATGTAATGTGGTTGGCTGCGTGATGTTTATGACGCCACGACTAATAACTAGGTGTAACGTCGAGTCGTGCCCATGGGGTGCGTAGAATGTGGGCTCTGTTGGAGTATGGACGATAAGATCGCTTTTTAGCAGCTCATCAAATAGAATTTTACCTGCTTTGTTAGCTCTTACACAATTTCAGTGCCTATGCTTTGCGTTAAAGTCTCCACAAAGGAGAAGATTGTTGCTGGTGTTTCTAAGTAGTCGAAGGTCGTCTTGAAACTGTTTAAGTTTGGAGGTAGTCAATTGTGTCCCTGGGAAATACGCTGCAACTATAGTGGTATTGGAATCGGTCAGCTCTACAGAGATATTTTCGATTACCTTGGTTTTAATAGGCCGACGAACTATATGTTTTAATTTTTTGTTAATAAAAATCGCGACGCCACCTCCAGTTTGATCTTCTCTATCGTTTCTATAAATGTTGTACCTACTATCATATAATTTATTTGCTGGTTTTAGCCAAGTCTCAGTAACAATAAAAACATCTACATCATTTTCAAACAGAAAATCAAGAGTTTCGAGCGATTTGTTTCTTAAATTTTGAGCATTCCACAGTAGAAATTTAATATTTTTGCAATTATGGTCCATTGCCATAGAGGAATTTAGTTGTGACTTCTACAACAGCTTTAATTTGCTGTTCCTTTGTTTTACATAAACTAAGTTTGCTAATTAGATCGGTGGTTAGCGCTATAAGTGATTCGGGAGAGAAAAATTCTTCTTCCGAAGCATCCGAATTAATTCGCCGTCCAAAAGAATTACTCCTGGATGAGCTGTTTGTGATAACTTGACTATAAGATAACCTAGCTGCGGTATTCCGATCACTCAAGCTTGCTGGTTGGGCTGTATAACCACGTTTCGTTAAATTTGGGAATTCCTTACTATAATTATTGTTAGAAAGACTTAGGTTAATAATCTTAGGGCTAGACACAGAGTTCTTAAGTCTAAGTTGCTTATACTCTAAACGTTTCGGGCATGCGTTGTCGTTAGATAAGTGATTCTGTCCACAGTTGGCACACTTGATTTCATCGGGCTGAGCTGCGAGGCATGCGGATTTGTCATGCTCTTTGCCACAGATTAGGCATTTCGGTTTCATGTGACAGTGTGAAGAGCCGTGTCCGAAAGCTTGGCACTGCCTGCATTGGGTGGGTCCCTTTTGATTACGTCTGTAGAAGCTCCATTTTACGATAGTATGCATGATTCCAATAATTTTTCTAAGCTCGGATAGCTTTACCGTACCTCGCTCGAAGTATAGAATATAGTTTACTTGCTCTTTGAACCTTTTTGCGCTGATACTAAACTTTTTGATATCCAAGCACTTGATATTATGGTTTTCGGTCAGATGGTTCATTAATACCTTACATTCCATGTCGTGGAGCCCGGACAGTACAATTTTCGTTGGTCGCTTGTCGGAACGTTGGTGAGTGAAAAAATTAACTTTTTTCTCAATCAGGTGATCGTGTAGCTTTTCGTAGTATTCGATGAAGTATACGAGTAAATCAATTCCAGAGGCCCTCGGCTTCTTATTGAAATTTTTAATGTGGAGTTGATTCATAACGGCGGATATACCGCTGATGCCTAGTTCGGTGACGGTGATCGGTGGAATTTTAATTTTTGATGGCGTTACAGTTACCTGTAGTTCAGCATTATTGGCTAAGTCTGCTAGGGGCTGGAATCGATTAGCCGGCTGTTTCTGCGGGGCCATGTTGTATGTTCCTGTCTTGAAGGACTTCAGTTGATCTCTAATGAGAATACTGGAAGGAGAGTCCTCCCGTCGTCGCTTCCTAGCTATTTATTTTTGGTTTCGTGTGCACTCCGATTGGTAATACGACAAATAAAAACAATAAATAAAGTTTACTAATATCGACTTTAATGAGACTACACTTAAAACTGATGCAAGTACTCAGTGTGCGACTGGTCCATCCAAACTCTAGAGTGCCACTGCTGTTTAGTATAAGAGCTTCTGATTTTGACCATTACAGGCTTTACTACATTGCTTTAAATATAAAACTTTAAGTTAATGCAACTATGTTTAACAGTCCCAGTAAAAATGTAAGTGTCCCGTCTTAACGTATGTTAGTTTAAGACTTCGGTTTAATTATTTTCCTTAAATGTTTAAGACTATATACTGCAGCGTTTTCAAGTTTTAACGTCATGACTACTCGACAAATTTTCGCTTATTGCTTACTGAAATTCACTTATGCTAATATTACCAAATTTAATGTACGGACCTCTAACTATCTAACTCGTGGACAATTGATGATGCCTCTCGCTATCACTAAGTTCTCTACTACCATGTACCAGAAGCATGCTAGCATTCAAGGGCCCAAGTTATATAATGTTCTTCCACAAATTGTCAAAGAAACTATGAACCATACTAACTATAAACTGCAACTAAAAAAATATGTCCAATCTAGTTTCCATGAAATTACCCAATATTTAATATAAATTAACTCCATGACGATTATTATTGTTTGTATCAGTACATGCTTTATAGTTACTATTACTTCTGTTTTTTTTTTTTTGCTCTTCTAATTTTCTGTTTCTTATATGAAATGTAATGTTTTCAATCACCGCATTCTCTAACCGGGTTCCATCTTGATCATCTGTTTTGCTTGCATTTAAATTTATTTGAATTATTAATTATTATTAACTATTTCTATCAGATTATATAATTTTGTTTATATACTTTACTCATGTCACCAAATCTTTATAATTATTGTTAACACCATAGTATTCACGCACAAGCGTTGCTTTTGTGAATTTCTACTTTGTTTTTGTTTTCATGAAGGATTAATAATAAAGGATTAATAATAAAAAAAAAAAAAAAAAATATATATAGACTTCCATTACTTACCTCACAGGTATCTATTGGGTTTTCGCCACGGCGTAATCGGTCAGCTACTTGTTTTGGTATCATTTGATATAAGAGTTCATCAGTTCGTCTCATTTCTTCATCAAGTTTCCTCATTGAATCCTCTAACTTTTTAGATTTCTGTTGCTCTTGGTCCAATGCTAACTTTAATTCTACAGACTGTTGGGTTCCAGCTAACATTAAATCCCTAAATTAGAAGAATTTATTAATTTTCTAAAAATATTTTAAGAGAGAAAAAAGAATATTACAGTAGCGTAAGTATTTTTTGATTTAATTGAATGAAAGTGTTGTAAAAGAAAGAAAATCTGCCAATAGTCTGGGCGCAGCTTTAATATTTTATGGGTAGAAGTCCGGAACGCGTTTAATGCTGAGTGTAGGTGTAGGTTACGACTGACAACCCAAAGAAAAACGTTCCAAATAACCGCCTGGTTCTTCTTTAGGTTGTCAGTCAGGCATATTAACCTAAACCGCATCTCAACACTAAACGCGTTCTGAACTTCTATCCATAAAATAATAAAGTTGCGCCCAGACAATTGGCATATTTTTTTTTATTTATTTACGTATTTATTTTTCAACAGAAGATTCAATAGGAGGAAAAGAGAATTCGATCTCATTAAGCTCATTAAAAGATTTTCGGAATTCGTGAAAACTTGAACACTACCCTTCACCCCCAGGGGATTTAATAATAAAAAATTCTTAAATCAGTTTGAAAGTAAAAGTGAGTTCGATATATCATTAATCCTCAGCAATGTATCGGAATTCGTGAAAATGTACACAACCACTTTACATCACCTTAGGGGTTGGATAGCGAAAAATTTGGAAAAATGTTTTAGGTGCTTATGTAAAGAGCTTGTAGAAGTAAAATCAATTTGATAACTCGACATGTTTAAAATATTTAACAATATTCGTATAAATCTGAATATTTTTTTGCTTCAATTAAGGTAGTAGAACACCTACATAAACGTTCTAAGTTTAAATTTTCTAGCACAAGCCGTTTCTGAGATATGAAGAACCAACCCCTCCTCCCTCCTACCCTGTAACATGCTACCCATATCAAAAATTTTATTTTCTGCAGTGTATCTCTGGTGGTTCTTTATAGTCTCAAATTTTTAACTCTCTATGGTTTGCGGTTCTCGAGAAATAAAAATCAAATTATTTTCCTGCAAGCTCAAAATTCATTTCTCTGGTAAATTTTCTAAGAGAGAAAAAGACTGTGCGCTCTCTTTCGTGCAACTCTCTTCTCCAAATATTTACATTCAATGGACTCCAATTATAATCCTATACATAGACACCAAAATTTATCTTCTTGGTACAATTGGTTTATCCATACCCTACCAAACCTCTTAAAAATTTTAGTTTTGCCTAATCTTCTAATATAAATTAAGACAACCACAAAGCTTCAATCTTCTGACATCAATCGTTCAGGAGATACGGATTTTATAATGTTTCAATCCCAGCATTCAAGTGTTTCGGATGAATTATTTTTCCACTCCCATACCTTCAACCCCTATCGCAATTTTTTTTACAAATTGGTGCACTATTATAGATCAACATAAGTCCCAACTTTCAGCCTTCTAGCATAAGCGTTTCCTAAGATCTGGAAACCAAAATTTTTTTGTCTAAGACACTCCCCCATACTCCACGCTCACACCTACACCCCCACAAAAGATACCACTCGTAGGGATTCATTCAATCTACCCAGCCGGGTGTAGTCCAGTGGTAGTGTACTAGGTCTTGGAAACATTGCTATGGAGTTCAATTCGCACTCAAGGCATAATTTATTTATATCAAATTTTCAGCTGCTATTGGTTTCGGTATATTAATATAAATCGTGAACAGAGCGGAATGTTTAATAGGGTCACTAGTAAAGAATTTAAGCCTCAGCAAATGAGTTCTATACAGGGTGTTTGGTACTCCGTGTATCACTTTGTAAGGAGTTATTCCTTGATATATTTAGCTCCAATTACTTACATTTTTTAAGAAATGATCTACAGGACTTATTGGATGATATTCCACTGGTACGATTGGCTTCCATGTTTTACCAACACGATGATGCTCCAGCTCATTACGGCCGACAAATCACAGATTGGTTAAATTGCAATTATAGCAATCGCTGGATCGGTAGAAATGGACCGATACACTGGCCTGCAAGATCTCCTGACCTTACTATTATGGATTTCTTTGTATGGAGACGAATGAAGGAAATTGTCTACTCAACGACAGTAGTAACATTGGAAGATCTAAATACCAGGATCAATGCGGCAGCAATAGAAGTAAGGCAGCAGTTGAGGAATATGAATACTAAGAGAACACTCGACAAACGAGCTTTAGCGTGCATTCAAAATAAAGGTGGCCATTTTGAAAATTTATTATAAAAAAAAAAATTTGAAATAAAACATGAAAACCATTATTAAATTCTTTCAGTTTAAGCAAGGAGTGTAGATCAACATGTTCTTCTTTTTGTATAAAAGTGGTACTGACTTTTTAAATATTTAACTTTTATGCGATATGTATTTTTACCTATTATTTCCAAAATTTTAATCGTAACTCATACATATGAATGCAGCTTTTGTAGGTAATAATACGGTTCATAAAAAAATAAAATTAAAAAGACATTTTTATAATGGGGTTTTCTGAGAAAAACTACATTGATCACTGAATTTTTAGAGTTGACGTAGCAAAAATTTGTGTTTTCGAGTAAATATCTCAAGATTGGGTGCAGTTACAATTTAGGCTGTTACATCAAATGAAAGGTAATTTGATTGCCTAAAAAATGAGTTATAACACTTTGCTTTGCGATTATTCGTTTTCAAGATATAACGTTTTAAGTGAGTGAGGGTCAAAAACACTTTTCTTAACCACCCTGTATCTCCACTGATATTGAAAATTGACCCACCCTGTAGAACAATTTTTTTCTCCAAATATTATATATCAAGGAATAATCCCTTACAAGGTGGCACACGGAGTACCTGTATAGTCTCAATTTTCATTCATAAGAGAACGTGATCATTTCCGGATGACCGCACTTTCAACCAAATTGACCACGTTCTGATGGAGAGAAGGGCTGCGACCAGCATTCTAGACGTACGATCTTTTCGCGGAGCAAACTGCGACTCCGACCATTACCTTGTAAAAGTGAAATATTGATGTCGAGTGGCATTATGTGGGTATTCAAAAAAGGGCAGGACACCCAAATTTGTTATCGGAAAAATAAAGGATGAGACTGTCGCGTCAGCTTATAAGTCAGCGCTACAAACAGGCTTTAAAGCGTTACTAACTGACGAAGGGATAACTATCGATCAAGAGCGGACACAGTTGAGAGATGGTATCAGAACGACGGCAGAAGAGATCATAGGACTAAAATCCCAACATAAACGTAGGGTTCCGATCAAAGGCACTCGAGGACGTTCGCGAGGAGCTCCGGAAGCATTTTGAACAAGCATCCAAACAATCCAAGAGTCGATATGATCTTAGGCGGCGAGAGGCCGAATATTATCCGAATTGTGGGCTATTTAGATGGACGTGACTGTGTCCAGCTAAATGGCACACAGAAATATTCAAAGTCGTATTTTAAACTGGACCCGTTAGGTCAAAAAAAAAATAAAAGAAAAACATACTGCAGTCACCATCGGCTGCAAGCCAATCGTATAATACTCTAGATGAATACTGAACTCCGATTTATATTGTAGTTGGGGATAAAGTAGAATTACGTGTGTGCATGTTGTATGTCCTTTATTAAGGTCTACCATTAGATTGCTATTCAAAACTTAAAGACAATATTTAGTTTAATTCCATATCTTGAACTGGGTAAGTCATCGAAAAAAATGTCCTTTTTGAAGGACTTTTACATGGGAGGTGCAGGAAGGACTCACTCGATTTCTTACATATTTATCCCTTTCCTTGGAATCATTTACAAATGAACGTGTACAAAATTTGAAATTCGTAGCTTGAAGCGTTCGAAAGTTATCGAAAAATATTGTTGAACACGTGTCTTAAGGACATTTTGTATGGCAGCAGAAGGAGTAAAAGGATTTCGCTGATTAGTAAACTCAAACTTTGTTTTTACTCAAACCTAATTTGTACAAAATTTCCAATTCATAGCTAAAAGATTACTTGAGTTATAGTAAGTTCCGTAAATTAAGTATAGACGTTTTGACAGGATATTTGTATGGCAGCTACACGAAGGACTAATAGGATTTTCTTCATAACCATACATCTAGCTCCAACTGTTGGAAAAATAACACCTTCAAAATTTCAAAGTCGTAGCTTAAACCCTTCTGAAGTTATCGGCCAATATTCCTGAACACGTGTTTTAAGGACATTTTGTATGGCAGCTACCAGAAGGAGTTACAGGATTTCGCTGACAAGTAAACCCGAACTTTCTTTTCACTCAAAACTAATTTGCACAAAATTCCGAATTCGTAGCTAAAAGATTACTTGAGTTATAGTGAGTTTCGTAAATTAAGTGAATACATTTTGACAGGATATTTGTATGGCAGCTACACGAAGGACTAACAGGATTTTCTTCATAATCATATATTTAGCTCCAACTATTGGAAAAATAACACATACAAAATTTCAATGTCGTAGCTTAAACCCTTCTGAAGTTATCGACCAATATTCTTGAACACGTGTTTTAAGGACATTTTGTATGGCAGCTACCCGAAGGAGTAGGACGATTTGGCCCATTAACGAACTTAGCCTTACAAATTCAACCAAACATCCAGATTCAAAATTTCAAGATCCTAGATGAAGGCGTTCTTGAGTTATCGTGTTCACGGACGGACGGACGGACGGACGTCAAGCGGATTTGAGGTTTTTGGCCACAAATAAACAAAAAATAATATATAATTTTTTTTCGTCCGAGGCTTGGTTCTATGCGTTACAAACTTTTGGGCTGGATTAAACTTATAATACTCTATATGATTTCATCTAGAGTATAAACATGTACCATGATTTTGTGAAATGCACTTAGCATTATAGGCCGACCGTTAGGTCAAAAGAAAACAATAGAAGCATGTTAAAATGAATTGAAAATAAGAATACCAAGACTAGTGATGGGTCCATACCGATATATGGTGATATTACCTAATACGAATATATTCATTACGCGGTATTATAATATCTAAACTAATATTTGAATATTACTAATATCAACTGTATCATATTGAGCTGGTGCTTGTTGGAAAACAATCTTCATGAAATGATCATCGAATAGAGATTTATAACTATATTTGGTGAAGTTAAGCTAAAGAAAACATTACGGTATTTAAATTTTAAGTATCAATATGATCGCGAAAATACCCTATTAATAGCAGCTTATTGCAGAATATCTAATGGCTGAAAAAATTTAACTCGGTATAGACCTATGAACACAAAACCGAAAATACATGAAAATCAAAACTAAAAAAATTAACAAAGATGTTAAACGTTACGAACTTACCCCATTTACCCATGCTCAAACTTACGAGGTGCGAAATCACTCGGATTTACTCTACTATCCTTTTCATTGTCAAATATATGTTAGTTATATTTAATCCAATTGTTATTTCCAAATATAACAACACCCACCCTTTTCTCCTTATATAACGCATAGATTTAGCAATCAACTTTTCCTTTACTTACTAGGATCCAAATTACACTAATTTACCAATCTACTCTTCTTTTCCTCATACAATAAATTTCATACATTGTCATTCATATCTTCAAAGCAGACAGTCTTTTCCCTTCCGATAAATGTTGAATTCGTTGTTTAAATCTACCATAAGCTTCCCTTACTATTTACACTTTCCTTATTTAATGTGTAGGTGGTAGGTGTAGGTGTACTTTCCCTTTCCTTCTTAAAGTGCCTGCCTTCTTTCTCTAGAATGCGCTCAATATAGTCGTAAGTTTTTAGTTTTCTATCCTTTGCGGTTCTTGAAAAATATTGAATAATAATCTTTTCCTTTTCACCTTCTCCCGACATCGCCCCCTACAATCACACCTTCAAATTGTTTTCACTGCTAGAAATCTACTGGGCCAAACTCCTGTAAAATTTCTAAGACCATATCTGGTACTGTTCTTGAGATATAAACATACTGCAGTCACGATCGGCTGCAAGCCAATCGTATAATACTCTAGATGAATACAGAACTCCGATTTATATTGTAGTTGGGGATAAAGTAGAATTACGTGTGTGCATGTTGTATGTTCTTTATTAAGGACTGCCATTAGATTGCTACTCAAAACTAAAAGACAATATTCAGTGCTTAATTTCATATCTTGAACTGGGTAAGTCATCGAAAAAAAATATCCTTTTTGAAGGACTTTCACGTGGGAGGTGCAGGAAGGACTCACTCAATTTTTTATATATTTATCCTTCCCTTGGAATCATTTAAAAATGAATGTGTACAAAATTTCAAATTCGTAGCTTGAAGCGTTCAAAAGTTATCGAAAAATATTGTTGAACACGTGTCTTTAGGACATTTTGTATGGCAGCTACCAGAAGGAGTAAAAGGATTTCGCTGATTAGTAAACTCGAACTTTGTTTTTACTCAAAACTAATTTGTATAAAATTTCCAATTCATAGCTAAAAGATTACTTGAGTTATAGTAAGTTCCGTAAATTAAGTGAAGGCATTTTGACAGGATATTTGTATGGCAGCTACACGAAGGACTAATAGGATTTTCTTCATAATCATACATTTAGCTCCAACTATTGAAAAAATAACACATACAAAATTTCAAAGAAGTGGCTTAAACTCTTCTGAAGCTATCGGCCAATATTCTTAAACACGTGTTTTAAGGACATTTTGTATGGCAGCTACCAGAAGGAGTTACAGGATTTCGCTGACTAGTAAAGCCAAACTTTCTTTTTACTCAAAACTAATTTGTACAAAAGTCTGAATTTGTAGCTAAAAGATTACTTGAGTTATAGTGAGTTTACGTTTTGACAGGATATTTGTATGGCAGCTACACGAAGGACTAACAGGATTTTGTTCATTATCATATATTTAGCTCTAACTATTGGAAAAATAACACATACAAAATTTCAATGTCGTAGCTTAAACCCTTCCGACGTTATCTACCAATATTCTTGAACACGTGTTTTAATGGCATTTTGTATGGCAGCTATCCGAAGGAGTAGGACGATTTTGCCCGTTAACGAACTTAGCCTTACAAATTTAACCAAACATCCAGATTCAAAATTTCAAGATCCTAGGTGAAGGCGTTCTTGAGTTATCGTGCTAACCGACGGACGGACGGACGGACGGACGGACGTCAAGCGGATTTGAGGTTTTTGGCCACAAATAAACGGAAAATAACATAAAACTTTTTTTCGTCCGAGGCTTGGTTCTATGCGTTACAAACTTTTGGGCTGGATTAAACTTATAATACTTTATATGATTTCATCTAGAGTATAAAAATTTAATTTTTTGAAGGGAATAGCCCCTCACTTTTGTGCTTCACCACCCTCCTTAAAAAGTTCACGTTCAGTAGACTTCACTTGTAATCCTATATACAGAAACCAAATTTTATCTTCCTGCTGTAATTGGTTCGGAAGATATTGATGTCCACATTTTTTCACCCCCCACCTCGACACCCCACCACCCCCCATAAATTTGTTAGACCTTATCAAATCGTCCATTATCCCTTAACATAACCACAAAGTTTCAACCTTCTGACATCAACCGTTCAGGAGATATGGACTTTAGAATGTTTCAATCTCAGCTTTCAAGCGTTTCGGATACATTATTTTTTCCCCCACTCCCACACCCTTCAACCTATTTCTACAATTTTTTTAGCAATTGGTTCCACGATCATAGTTCTACATAAGTTTTAAATTTCATCTTCTTAGCATAAGCGGTTCCTGAGATCTAGGAACCAACATTTTTCATCTAAAACGCTCCCCCTCCTCCCCCATACACATCACCCTCCCCAAAAGACACGCCATCACCATCCATCGGTCCCATGATATGATATTGGAATATTCCCTACCATATATTAGATCAGATTTCCATATTCGTATGTATTCACTGATATCACATATTCCTATGGATTCGCTGATATCAAATATTCACGAATATTTTGTATTCACGAATATTTTATATTCACTAATATTTTATATTCGCTAATATTTTATATTCACTAATATTTTATATTCTCCTGAACAGTTGATGTCAGAAAGAAGGTTGAAACTTTGTGGTTATGTTAAGGGATAATGGAAGATTAGATAAGGTCTAAAAAATGTATGGGGGGTGGTGGGGTGTCGAGGGGGGGGTGAAAAACTTTGGACATCAATATCTTCCGAACCAATTACAGCAGGAAGATAAAATTTGGTTTCTGTATACAGGATTACAAGTGGAGTCTACTGAACGTGAACTTTTTAAGGAGGGTGGTGAAGCACAAAAGTGAGGGGCTATTCCCTTCAAAAAATTAGATTTTTATATCTCAAGAACAGTAGCAGATATGATCTTAGAAATTTTACAGGAGTTTGGCCCAGTAGATTTCTAGCAGGGAAAACAATTTCGAAGGTGTGATTGTAGGGGGCGATGTCGGGAGAAGGTGAAAGGAAAAAAAATATTATTCTATATTTTTCAAGAACCGCAAAGGATAGATAACTAAAAATTTAAGACTATATTGAGCGCATTCTAGAGAAAGAAGGCAGGCACTTTAAGAAGGAAAGGGTCTGGGAAAGTACACCTATGCAATTTCGCACCTACCACCTACACATTAAATAAGGAAAGTGTAAATGAGTAAACAACGAATTCAACATTTATCGGAAGGGAAAGGACTGTCTGCTTTGAAGATATAAATGACAATGTATGAAATTTATTATAAAGGGTTTTCCAATAGGGACTTGACAACTTTGAATTCAATTTGTGAACGCACCCTTTCACTAATCATCGAACTGTCACTGTCAATTTATTCAGTAAACTTAACATTTTTATCATGGTAAAGTACACGAAGGAACAACGTCTGCAAATTATAAAAATTTACTACAGAAATTCGGAGTCGGTGACCGCTACTTTAAGAGCGTTAACTCCGATTTTCGGTCGTAATTCTCGCCCTAGTAGACAGGCAGTAACAAGTTTAGTGCAAAAATTTGAGTCTACATATTCGTTGTGTGATGTTGCCGTGCCAGTGAGACAACGGGTTGGTCGAAGTGTCGAAAATATCGCTGCCGTTGAAACGTCCGTAGCAAATGATCCAAATCAGTCAATTCCACGGCGTTCTCAAGTGTTGGGCATCGCCCAGACCACGTTATGGCGAATTTTGCGTAAGGATCTTGGTTTACACCCATACAAGATCAAGCTGACTCAAGAATTGAAGCCGATGGACCATTTGAAGCGACGTACGTTCTCCGATTGGGCTCTGGAAAAGATGCGCCAAGATGATCAATTTCATCGCAAAATCATCTTCAGTGACGAAGCTCATTTTTGGCTCAGTGGGTTCGTCAATAAGCAAAATATGCGTTATTGGTCCGGTGAAAATCCACATGTGCTTCATGAAAGACCACTTCATCCACAAAAAATAACTGTTTGGTGCGGTTTGCATGCTGGCGGCGTCATAGGGCCATATTTTTTCGTCGACGATAATGATCGTCACGTTACTGTGAATGGTAATCGTTATCGCGCCATGATTACCGATTATTTTTGGCCCGAATTGGAAGATATGGACTTGGACAACATGTGGTTTCAACAGGACGGTGCCACAAGCCACACAGCACACGTTACAATCGATTTATTGAAGAGTAAGTTTGATGAGCGTGTTATCTCAAGAAATGGACCAGTCGATTGGCCGCCTCGTTCGTGCGATTTAACGCCTCTGGACTTTTTTCTTTGGGGCCACGTCAAGTCGTTGGTCTATGCCAACAAGCCGACGACGTTGGAAGAGCTCAGAGCCAACATTGAACACGAAATAGCAGCCATTTCGGCCGAAATGTGTGGCCGAGTCATCGAAAATTGGGTCCAACGAATCGACCGCTGCAAACGTGCCCGCGGTGGCCATATGAACGAAGTCGAGTTCCATTCATAAATGTTTTGATTGTACTTCAACCCGATAATAAAGTTTTTGAAATATCTCAAATGGTTTGCATTTTATTTTGAAAAAAAGTTGTCAAGTCCTTATTGGAAAACCCTTTATAAGGAAAAGAAGAGTAGATTGGTAAATTAGTGCAATTTCGATCCAAGTAAATAAAGAATAAATAGATCGGTAAATCCATGGTATGAGAAGGGGTCGATGGGAAATTAATATCATGATATTCGAATATTTGATATCGTCATATTCCTAATATCTAATATATCCAAATATTAGTAATATCATAGCGAATACTAATATATTCATCTCATCTCTAGTATGGACCCATCACTAGAAAGGATGCGAGCAAATACGCGTACGTTCTAGCTTCACTTCCGGTCGAAGCCATTAATTCGGTGATTGATATTCTAAATGCTCTTCCCGAGTCCGATAAATATGAAAGTTTAAAGTCAACTTTGATTAAGCACCATAGCGCGTCAGAAGAAAGAAGATTAGAACAATTGTTAAACTCGGAGGACCTTGGAGATCGTAAACCTTCGGAGTTATTTCGACACATGTCAAATCTTGCAGGAAATATTTCCGCCATCGGTGCCACTCTGATTCAAACTCTCTGGGAACGAAAACTGCCTGCAACAGTTGCCATTCCCTTAGCAGTCGCGAAAGACCAGAAATTCGAACAAAGACTCGAATTAGCAGATAAAATGTGGGAAGTGACCCAAAAACCGAGTATTAATGCTATTGTATCTACTCGCGACAACCAAATAGAATCTCTCAGAAAAGAGATTAGTGAACTCAGGAGCACAATTCTTAATTTCACTAGCGATCGAAAACCTAACCGCAATCGCAGTCGTACTTGGGGAAATAGTAGATCTAACAAGGATCGGCAATAAAAACGTGCGCAGTCGGGTGACCAATATTGTTGGTATCATGAACGTTTTGCCGACAAGGCAACGAAATGCGTTAGTCCGTGTAGTTACGCACCCAAAAACACTAATAAAACAAAAAACTAGGAAACCCAACTGTCGCCTCAACAGACTGTCGGATCACCCCAACACCACGTTTATTCGCGCATTGCTCCATAAACAAGTGCAAATTTTTAATCGACACTGGTGCTGAAGTATCAGTAATTCCAAGATCTTTCTACCCAAAAGAAAAATTCACCAAAAACGAAACCAATCTCACCGCCGCAAATGGCACATCCATAAATACTTTTGGCGTAAAACTTTTAAAACTCGACATTGGTTTACGTCGACCTTTCACTTTTCCTTTTGTTGTAGCAGATATTCAAAGACCGATCATTGGCATAGATCTTTTAAATAAATTCGGCATTGTCATAGACATGCGGCAAAGAAAATTGGTCAACTCAACGACGAAACTATCCGTTGCCGGAATCATGTGCAAGGGTTTTTCAGACCCTCCGAAGCAGCACATTTATAACGGCACATATGGAAGCCTCATTCGAGAATTCCCTTCTCTCACTACAGCACCTGACTATACTCGACCAGCAAACCACAAGGTAGTCCACCACATCGTTACGATGGGACATTTACCTTTTTCAAAACCTCGTCGCCTAAAACCAGAAAAGCTTGGCCCGGCGCGAACAGAGTTTGATCACATGCTTCAATTGGGAATTTGTCGTCCATCTTCTTCGCCAGTCTCTTCACCATTATATTTGGTACCAAAAAGGGACCCTAAAGATTGGCGCCCATGTGGCGACTACCGGCGTTTAAACGATCGGTATCCGATTCCACATATCCACAATTTTTCACTGCAACTTCAGGGGTGTACAATTTTTTCAAAGGTGGATTTAGTGCGGGCGTAGCATCATATCCCGATAGCTGAAGAGGACGTTTGCAAGACAGCAATCACGACGCCTTTCGGCCTTTTTGAGTTCACTCGAATGCCTTTCGGTTTGCGCAATGCAGCCCAAACGTTTAAAAGATTGATGAACGAAGTGACTCGAGAGCTGCCTTTTGTTTTCGTCTCTATTGACGACATACTCGTAGCAAGCAAATCTCACGCTGAGCATGCAGTTCACCTACGAAGATTATTCATATAACTAACTTCTTATGATATTAAAATCAACAACGCCAAGTGTCTATTTGGGGTTGAAGAAATTGATTTCTTAAGCCATAAGATAAACAAAAACGGAATCCTTCCTTCAGAAATCCGGATACAAGCTATTAAAAATTTTGCTAGTCCGAACTCTCTTCGGCCTACCCAGCGTTTCGTGGGAATGGTAAATTATTAACAAAGGTTCATCCCAAAACTGGCGGAATTCTTGGCACCAGTGCACAGCACTCCAATAAAAAACAAAACACCAAAAAGTTCTACTGGCCAAAAGAGTGTGAAGACGCAATCATAAACATACTGCAGTCACGATCGGCTGCAAGCCAATCGTATAATACTCTAGATGAATACTGAACTCCGATTTATATTGTAGTTGGGGATAAAGTAGAATTACGTGTGTGCATGTTGTATGTCCTTTATTAAGGACTGCCATTAGATTGCTACTCAAAACTAAAAGACAATATTCAGTGTTTAATTTCATATCTTGAACTGGGTAAGTCATGGAAAAAAATGTCCGTTTTGAAGGACTTTCACATGGGAGGTGCAGGAAGGACTCACTCGATGTCTTACATATTTATCCTTTTCCTTGGAACCATTTAAAAATGAACGTGTACAAAATTTCAAATTCGTAGCTTGAAGCGTTCAAAAGTTATCGAAAAATATTGTTGAACACGTGTCTTAAGGACATTTTGTATGGCAGCTACCAGAAGGAGTAAAAGGATTTCACTGATTAGTAAATCCAAACTTTGTTTTTACTCGAAACTAATTTGCACAAAATTTCCAATTGACAGCTATAGTAAGTTCCGTAAATTAAGTGAAGCCGTTTGGACAGGATATTTGTATGGCAGCTACACGAAGGACTAATAGGCTTTTCTTCATATTTATACATTTAGCTTCAACTATTGGAAAAATAATACATACAAAATTTCAAAGACGTAGCTGTAACCCTTCTGAAGCTATCGGCCAATATTCTTGAACACGTGTTTTAAGGACATTTTGTATGTCAGCTACCAGAAGGAGTAAAAGGATTTCGCTGAATAGTAAACTCGAACTTCCTTTTTACTTAAAACTAACTTGTACAAAATTCTGAATTCGTAGCTAAAAGATTACTTGAGTTATAGTGAGTTCCGTAAATTAAGTGAAGACATTTTAACAGGATATTTGTATGGCAGCTACACGATGGACTAATAGGATTTTTTTCATAATTATATATTTAGCTCCAACTATTGGAAAATTAATACATACAAAATTTCAAAGTCGTAGCTTAAACCCTTCTGAAGTTATCGACCAATATTCATGAACACGTGTTTTAAGGACATTTTGTATGGCAGCTACCAGAAGGAGTAAAAGGATTTCGCTGAATAGTAAACTCGAACTTCCTTTTCACTTAAAACTAACAAAATTCTGAATTCTTAGCGAAAAGATTACTTGATTTATAGTGAGTGTCGAAAAACTCAAACGAAAGGGCGTTAGACCGAAATCAAAGGCAGCAAATAATAAAGAAACTGATATATTACAGTTGTAGCTAATTATGTACATTAAGACTTAAACTTGGTTAATGATTGCACGTCCGAATGCGTCGAAAGACTGATAGCAACTGGTTCGATTTCGGCACCGTCCGTACTGGCTTCTGATTAGAGCGAATATTTTTAACATCCTCCGGGCGGGGGCTAAAATTCAGAGTTAAGTTCCATCGGGTACAAGTGTTGAATGGCCCTTCGCATTACCGATCCGTTGTGAAAACGTACTTCGCAGGCACGTACTTTTCCGTCACGCCCAGGAAACAATTTCTGAACCAATGCAAGTTTCCAAAATAATCGTGAAGTTGATTGGTCATATACTATAACAACGTCTCCAACTTTTATTTCCGATGAAAACGTTCGTTTTGAATAGTGCGCTGATCGCAAGCTTTGAATATACTCTGTTTTAAAGCGCTTCATGAAGAGGTTAGATAGTCGAAGACGAGCGCTCCACTTTGATCGAATATTTTTGTCGGTTGATTGGCAAGACGTAGGAAGAGCCGTTGGATACGAACTCATTAAAAAATGATTGGGAGTTAGCGGTGAAAGATCCATTGGATCATCACTAACATAAGTTAGAGGTCTAGCGTTAATTATTGATTCCGCTTCTGACAATAAAGTTTGCAGTTGTTCCGTTGTGAGAACTTGCCGATTAATCGTTATTTTAAGGATATCTTTTACGTTTTTTACAAGCCGCTCCCAGAATCCTCCCCACCATGGGACTCGTTCCACTATGAAGTTCCAGGAAATGCCCTCGCGACTGATGAAATCGCGCAAATTCTCAGAGTCAATGATATGTCCAAGCTCACGAAGCTCCAAAGATGATCGTTTAAATGTCCGGGCGTTGTCCGAGAATATAGTTTTGGGAATGCCTCGTCGAGCAAAAAATCGTCGTAAGGCTAATATACAGTTTTCAGTACTCAAGCTCGATACAAGTTCAAGATGAACAGCTCGAATTACGGCGCAAGTAAGCACCATTATATATACTTTGTGCGTCGTTGTTTCAGTTGACGAATCCTTAACATATAGAGGTCCAGTAAAATCAATCCCTGTCGATTCAAATGGTCTTGATGTAGTCAACCTTTCTTTCGGTAGCGGTGCGAACGGTTGAGATGCTGATTTACTCCTCAGTCGTTGACAAATTTTACAGCGATTGACGACATATTTCACCAATTGTCGTGCTTTCAAGATCCAAAACCTTTCTCGAAGTCTGGTCAATACGACGTTGACACCTCCGTGTAGCGTTCTTTCGTGGACATCTCTAATTAATAGCGTTGTAATATACGTTGATTTGGGAAGAAGAATAGGATATATTTCGTTATATTTAGTTATATGATGACTCTTGAAGTCGGGTACCAACTCGTAAAATATTGTCTTCGTCTAACAGAGGATTTAGCGCTAGAATATTAGATGATTTCGGAATTTCCCTTTTGGCTTGCAAAGCAGTGACTTCTTCTCCAAATTCTTGGCTCTGAACATGTTTGATCCAATATAGCTCGGCCTTCTGCGTTTCCTCTGCCGTAAGGAATCTTTGTTTGGTCCGTTTACCGTGCAGCCGACCAATAAATCGTAGTACATACGAAGTAATGCGAATAACTTTGCGGAAGCAGCTGTATTTCTCAACAGGGAACAAAATTGCGATAGTACTGACTTTCTGATTTTGGACCTGCAGACAAATTAAAAAACTTAAGTCGTTAGTATTTAAATCTGAATTAGGCCAATTATCTGATCCGCTGGAAAGCCAAGATGGCCCGTTAATCCACGTTGAGGACTTCTGTAAAGCTTTGCCAGTTATGCCACGAGTGAGCATATCGGCCGGATTCAGGTTGCCTGGACAGTGCTTCCAATCCAAAATTTGCGTTAGATGTCTGATCTCCTTCACTCGATGAGCAACATATGGCTTAAATTTATGCGAAGAGTCGTTGATCCATTGTATTGCAATTTTAGAGTCAGACCACATGTGCGTTGAATCAAATTTTATAGTTAAATTTTCTGATAGATATTTTCCCAGCCTTGAAGCGATTAGTGCTGCAGTTAACTCTAATTTCGGAAGCGTCATGTCTGTGTTGTTATCGTTTTTGATTGGGGAAACTCGATTTTTGGAGCACAGGTACATTACATGTACTGAACCATCTTCATTTTCACTCCTAACATACGCCACGGCTCCGTAAGCAGCGGGACTAGCATCAGCGAACAAATGAAGCTGTTGACTCACTCTTTTAGAACTGCTAAAGACACAACGTGGCAGGAAAATATCTTTCAGGAAAGATAGATGAGATAAACATACGTTCCAAATCGTTTGAAGATTAGGTGGTAGCAGCGCATCCCACTCAAGATGTAGTCGCCAGGTTTCTTGAAATAAGATTTTTAATCTTACAATAAACGGTCCAAGTACGCCAAGTAGATCGTATATTCTGGCTATGAGCTGCAAGACGTTACGTTTGGTAGTGTTTAACGATAATACGTTTGGAAGCTGCTCCATATCGACGACGATTTGGTCGCTGTGGCAAAACCAAACTATGCCCAGCACTTTCTGAACTTCAGCAGTCTTAGAAGTTTTCCGAAATATCGTTCGTAGTCGTTGATCGTTGCTATTCCATTTTCTGATGTTCATCGAAGACCGCTTAAGAATTTCACATGTCTCTTCGTAAACGTTTCTAGCCAGCCCCGCATCGTCTAAGCTCAGCACAAGATCGTCCATGTAAAAGGATCTCTGCAACAATTCACAAGTTTCAGGAAACAGTTTAGACTCTTTTTTGAAATGTTTTTGTAAAGTAGCGCATAATAAGAATGGACTACAAGTTATACCAAACGTCACTCTGGTCATCCTATATTCTGCACGTTAAGGAAGATGATCTGCATGGTAAATCTTATTCGCAAACCACATAAATCTGTGAAAATCACGATCCTGCGGGGCTAAAGAGATTTGAAGAAATGCCTTTTCAATATCTGCTACAATTCCTATTGCACCAAGGCGGAAGTTCAGTAATGTTATCAATATGTCAGGAAGCAAATTTGGCCCTGCGGCTAGGTGATCATTGAGGGATAAGTTGTTACTAGAGTGAGCCGATGCGTCAAATACGATGCGCATTTCGCTAGTTTCCTTATCTTCTCTGTATACAGGACGGTGAGGCATATAGTAAGTCCGCTCGTTGTCGTCGTTTCCACTAACTCTTTCCGCAACTCCGGAGCTAATCATATTCTGAAGCGCCGCGTCATAGTCCAGCAATTTTGAAGAGTGTGACAATCGATTAACTAGGCGTTCGAAACGAATCAACGCGCCATCGCGGTAATTGTCCACCCTTGCGTTTTCATTACGCCACAATAAAGACGCCTCATAGCGATCGGATCTTTTGGTTATGTGATTGTCAAAGTCAGCGTGCGTTGTTGTGACTGCATCATTAGTAATCCCTAGGCTCTCTAAGTCCCAAAACCGTTTAATGTCAGACGCATTTAAATCGCAAATATTTAAAGCTGTAGTATTCACAGAAAGAATTAAATTTTCTTCGATGCAAGCAGCAATCTCTGGACCTTGAATTGTCCATCCGAAGATTGAATTAATGGCAACTAGATTATGCGATATGCGCCGCGACTCCTCGAGGACGACATCCCAATAGTAATCTGCGCCGATTAGCATGCCGAGACCACTTTCATTTGATTCACTATTGTCCGCTAATGCTAGACTGTCAAAAATCGCGCACTTCGAATCCGGTGTCGGTAAGACATCAACACATATAGCAGGCACTACTAACGCAAGAATACGCACGCTCGGGTTTCCCACATATCGACTCTTCAAAACTACTTCAACGCGATTATACGATCGCACCGGCGATTTTTCTTCACATCCAAAGGGTAAAATACGCATATCGACTTTATTGTAAGCACTTAACCCGAGTTTAATTGCTATATTCTCTGTTATATAAGATCGTTGGCTACCTCCATCCAAAATTATCCGAACCGTTAATGCAGTGTTCGATGACGCTAGTGGTGAAATATATACACTGGCTGTTTGTAGGTAGACGTTTGATGCAAGTGCTGCAGTAGAACACAAGTTTGTCGTTGATTTCGATTTTTTGTCTTCGTTTGATGGTGTAGAAGGTTTCGTTAAGTTGCTACGATATGAAGGATCACACATTGATGTAGAGTGCTTTCCTTTGCACTTATCACATTGGACTCGCTTGTCCGAGCACGACCGAGAGTTGTGGCCTTTCCGAGTGCACCTAAAACATCGTCTCTCTCGTTTTAGCAAATTGTTTCGTTCCGAGATAGAGAGCGAAGCATCACATCGTTGCGAAGAGTGTGCTTCAGACTTGCAAAAGAAGCATCTAGCCGTTTCATTAGACATTAACAACCCCGTTGCAGTTGGGTTATATGCCTTTGTATTAGTTTGTGCGACAACACGTTTCGACTGCGTTTGAGCTGACCTTTCAAGAGACTCTACTTCTCTTTTTATGAACTTCAGGATGTCTCTAACATGCTTATCGCCATTGTAACCAAGTGACGAACTCTCACTCCCTACGACAGATGCAATATCGGTATCGTTATTTCTCGTCTCATCTAATTGCCTGTGTAATTGTTCGTCAGAAGATTCCTGATGAGTTCGGTGGAAATCAACCACAAGTTCCTCTGGCATACATCTCACTAACAATGATTTCAGCATTATCGAGTACTGTGACGTTGCTACTCCGAGAACTGTCAAAGTTCTTGTATGCGTTGTTACTGTGTTGTAAAGGCGTCGTAGCCCTACAACATCTTTTCGTGAAGATACATGAGGAAGAGACATCAATTGTTGCATTGTGTGGTCTATAATTTTTTCGTTGTCTCCATACTCTTCTTGCAACATAGAGATAGCCGCGTGGTAGTTCTCGTCTGAAGGAATAAATCCCGCAATAGACTGAGCCGCTTTGCCCGTTAGATGCAACTGCAAGTAATTAAATTTGTCAGCGCCGTTTAATTTCCTATGCTCATGAACAGCAGTACGAAATCTTTCCCAAAATGGAACCCATTCCGTGAAGTCGCCCGAAAACGTTTTAAGGGCGAGTGTAGGCAGTTTAACAGAGGACACTTGAAAGTTTTCCACACGTTGGGGGTTTGAAGACGCTTCGTTGACGTCACGACACTGAACTGCTCGCAACTTTTTTAGGCGTTGATTTAAACGTGCAATCACGCTTACCGCCTTGACTTCATATTCCGCAATAGCTTCGCATTCCTTTTTTATATCTTCGGTTTTAATTGTGGTACGAACTTCCATGTTAGCCTTTGCAAGGCTGTCACGTGCCACCGTTAACCGTTCCACGAAAACCGTTAGTTCTTCTTCGATTGAATCGAAATTTTCAGCGTTTCGCTCGTTTATTAACGCTGCCGGAGATGCTAAATATTCGGAAGCACTATTAACCACTTCTGTTATTAGTCCACGATAAGTAGCGCGCGATGCGATGTCCATAGCTGTAGCTATGCTCGGTTACCGTTACACGATTTACTTGCCTTATCTTTAAAGGTTTACCGTCCCGGGTTTCGGCACCAATGTCGAAAAACTCAAACGAAAGGGCGTTAGACCGAAATCAAAGGCAGCAAATAATAAAGAAACTGATATATTACAGTAGTAGCTAATTATGTACATTAAGACTTAAACTTGGTTAATGATTGCACGTCCGAATGCGTCGAAAGACTGATAGCAACTGGTTCGATTTCGGCACCGTCCGTGCTGGCTTCTGATTAGAGCGAATATTTTTAACAGTGAGTTTCGTAAATTAAGTGAATACATTTTGACAGGATATTTGTATGGCAGCTACACGAAGGACTAACAGGATTTTCTTCATATTCATATATTTATCTCCAACTATTGGAAAAAAAACAGATACAAAATTTCAAAGTCGTAGCTTAAACCCTTCTGAAGTTATCGACCAATATTTTTGAACACGTGCTTTAAGGACATTTTGTATGGCAGCTACCCGAAGGAGTAGGACGATTTTGCCCGTTAACGAACTTAGCCTTACAAATTCAACTAAACATCCAGATTCAAAATTTCAAGATCCTAGATGAAGGCGTTCTTGAGTTATCGTGTTCACGGACAGACGGACGGACGGACGGACGGACGGACGGACGGACGGACGGACGGACGGACGTCAAGCGGATTTGAGGTTTTTGGCCACAAATAAACAAAAAATAATATATAACTTTTTTTCGTCCGAGGCTTGGTTCTATGCGTTACAAACTTTTGGGCTGGATTAAACTTATAATACTCTATATGATTTCATCTAGAGTATAAAAATGGAAGAAGCGATAGCAAAAGCAACGCTCCTGGTGCATCCGTTGAACGACGCCAAACTTCGGCTCACAGTAGACTCTTCAAATATCGCAGTAGGAGCGGTGCTAGGTCAACTAAGCGGGGAAAATCGTAGGGAGCCTTTGGGGTTTTTCTCGAAGAAATTGAGCACCGCCGAATGCAAATATTTAGCTTTCGATCGAGAACTTTCATCCATTTATTTAGCAGTTAAGCATTTTGCACATTTCCTGAAAGGTCGTTGTTTCACGGTATACACAGACCACAAACCTCTTACAACAGCATTGACTACAAAAGCGGACCGAAGCCCTAGGCAAACGCGATACTTGGATTTTATCGCTCAACATACAAGCGATATCCGACATTTCAAAGGTCGCGATAATGTAGTGGCAGACTTATTGTCCCGCGTAGATAATATCTCGCTGAGCTCGATAAATAGTAAGACGTTGACTATGGAAAACCTAATCAAACTCCAAAAGACTGACCAGGAATTAAGGCAAGTCCTTTCCGCACCTATTTCAAAATCATCAAAATTCGAACTCGAACAGCGAGTTTTTCCCATTACGAACGACCCCGTTTGGTGCGAAGTTTCGAACACTCAAATTCGTCCTTTCGTACCTTTAGAGCTTCGCGCGGTAGTTTTCAAGCCCAGGGATTCGTGGCTTAACAAAGTTAGTCAGCGCAAGATACTTCTGGCCAAAAATGAATATCGACATCAAACGGTGGGCAGAAAGTTGCGTTAGCTGCCAACGTTCCAAGGTCACACGGCACACCAGAGCGCCACTTGGAAAGTTCACGCTACCAAGTCGACGTTTCGATCACCTTCATATGGATCTAGTCGGACCATTAAAGCCTTCGAACGGTTTTAGCTACCTCTTAACTATAGTGGATCGTTTCACTCGTTGGCCGGAGGCGTATCCGCTTCGCGATATTACGGCTACCACTGTCGCAACAACCTTTTTCCGCGAATATATCTCTCGTTTCGGCGTACCCTCCAAAATTACGACTGACCAAGGCACGCAGTTCGAGTCGAAACTATTTTCCAAAGTTAACAAATGCCTGGGAACGCATAGAATTCGCACGACAGCTTACCACCCGCAGTCCAACGGTATGGTCGAACGATTCCACCGCCAATTAAAAACCGCTTTGAAATGTCGTGAAAATCAAACACACTGGGCGGAAGAACTTCCAATTATCCTTCAGCTTTCAAAGCTGATGTGAATTTTTCCGCGACAGAATTGGTTTTCGGCCAAGCTTTGAAACTCCCAGCAGAATTTTTTATCGACAACTCTTCAGACGATTTTGAACCAGCAAATTTTGTAACCCAACTGCGTACCAAAATGTCCCAACTCAAACCAAAGGACGCTAAAGAGACCGACATCCCAATTTAAATCCCGAAATATTTAGAAAACTGCGATCAAGTTTTGGTTCGAATCGAAGGAACAAAACCGGGGTTACAATCGCCATACGAGATTTAGAAGGAGTTACATAGTAAATATCATCGAAAAAAATTCCAACATAAGCATCGATCGTTTGAAAACGGCTTTCATTTTAAAATGGAATTCCGAAAGCACACAAAAAAAAGTTAATTTCAAGTAAAATAAATTTCAATAAAATTTTAATTGTAAATCATTACGCCTTCGTCTGGAAGGGGGGTGATGTAGGCTATTTAGATGGACGTGACTGTGTCCAGCTAAATGGCACACAGAAATATTTAAAGTCGTATCTTAAATTGGACACGTTTAGTCAAAAAAAAAAAAAAAAGAGCGCAAGCAGAAGCCGATACCACTCGCTCCTGGATACAGGCGCCAAGAGGACTCAGCCGGACCAGCGCTCGTGTCCTAGATTTACCTTGCCCCCGGACGCCGCCAGTAATTTTGAGCACACCTGTGCTTAGTGTGTAGCGGGCCAAACCTTGGTTCGCCTACACGAATGATCGGGTATGGAGGAAAAATTACGTTCTATCAAATGCAGCTAAATTTTTCTCTGCAAATTTAGCGTCATAACATATCGGACCATTCCGGGTTAAGGAGCGAGTATCTCCATGGACCTACGAGTTGGAGGGCTTAGACGGAAAACGGGGTGTCACATGGCATGCCAAAGATTTGAAGCGATATCACTGATTTTTTGCTGTTCTGATCGCACGTACAGAAGGTTAGAAGGTAGGTAGGTAGGTATGAGTGGCTGTCCGTGAGAACACGGGCACACTTAGACCTAGGTTAGGCTGAGAAGGGTGGACTGAAGCATTGTGCCACAGTCCATCGCGAGAGATCACTGTGGATCCATTGTGGTCCCCTCGTATATAAACCAGGCTCTAGACTACTGATTCCAAATATTGCTCTTCCTTATGAAAAGAATAGTTCTCCAAAGAGGAATCATCGCAAGTTCTGATAGATCGGTCAAGGAGAATTTCTCCAAGTACCGATACCTGGTACGTGCCAGACTTTCACATTCACGCACTAGATGCTCCTGTGTCGGTTCAACATTCTCATCACCACAGCGACACAGATCAGCCATGGGTATTCCCAGCCTTTCTCTATGTCTCCCAAAGGGACAGTGTCCCGTTAGGACCCTTATAAGTTGTCTGCAAAAGTCCCTGCTCAAAGATAAAATGAAGCTAGAGTTCCTCCTATCAAGTTTCGGCCAGCAACCCGAGAGATTCACCCAGGCCCCCTCCGTCTGTCTGAACGCATCAATATCAATCATTCTCTTTACATATTCAATGGGACATAGAACCGATTCGTCGACCAGCTTCATGCTCATCTCCGACCCCCTTCTCGCGAGCTCGTCTGCCTTTTCATTTCCAGGAAAGTCACTGTGACCAGGAATCCAACTAATCTTCAGGTTGTTATTCATACCCACCATCTCCAATATTCTTTTACATTCTTCCAAAAGTCTGGATTTAGTAATGTGCACCTTGCTGGCAGCTTGGTTGTCAACATAAATAGTTATTGTACCATTCGCGCAATGTTTTCGTATAATTATTTCAGCTGCTTTTGTCAGTGCAAAAATCTCGGCCTGAAACACGCTCGAGCTATCCGGTAGCCTAAACTATTCCATAATGTCAAGGTCGCAAGAGTACACTCCCCCGCCCGTTCCGCTTTCCGTCTTGGAGCCATCAGTGTAGATTGCAAACGTGTCTGGGGCGATGATACCAGATCGCCACTCCAGTCTGGTGGGAATATTCACAGCATAGGAATGTCCAAAACTGCAAGACGGTGTCTTGTAGTCGGTGCTCTCTGGCATGGCGGAACACAAGGAATTTAGTCTAACTACCGTGATGTATAGCCAGGGTTGAGGCCTCAGGTTTTCCCTATCATTTTCTGACAAGCGTAGTAAGCGTTCGATGCCTTCTTGATCCTGTCGTCAATCGTGAGTTTCCGGTTCAACTTAGAATACAGATAGATTCCTAAGTACTTCACAATAAGGGAGAACGGGATGGTAATGCCATTCAAGCGTGGAAGCCTGAACTCTCGGTCTTTTTTCCTCGTAAAGAGGATAAGGTCGATTTTCTCCGGATTGATGTTGAGACTTGAGATTTGAGTCCAAATTATAGTAAATCGCTCAAGGTGTCCAGGAACTTACCTCTCACCATCAGAACGACATTATCCGCGTAAGCAACCACCTTGACTCCGGTCGAAGATAGAGCAACCCAGGTGTTGCTTTCATTCTGCTACATCCATGCCGCAAAGAGGAGTTAATAATTCTACCCCCTAGCATCGACACAATCCAGCACGAAATGAAAGAGTCAACACCCAATCTATTCAATGCCTTCTCGAACACACTCGTCTCCACATTATTGAAGGCACCCTCAATATCTAAAAACGCTGCTAGAGTATACTCTTTAACATTCAAAGATTCTTCAACTGTGGAGACGACCTCATGTAAGGCCGTTTCGACAGATTTTCCCTTCATATAGGCGTGCTGAGAAGCCTCTCCAGTCCAGAACACATCTCAGATAGTAGCCAATCAGTCTCTCCATTGTTTTCAGCAAAAACGATGAGAGACTAATGGGTCTAAAGTCCATAGTAGTAAGGGTACAACTTTCGTATCTTATGCACTACGTGCGAAGTGGACATCAGCACTAAACTCCCCCTATTTTGATATGGAATTTCTGGAATTTCTGGTATCCAAAGTTGTACCTTTTGAGCGTGAAACCTGTTCCCGTATGGACTTAATGTAGCCCAAAGTTGTACCTTTTGAAGGGCGTGGTAATGTGTGGAGTTGTGAATGCAAAAGTCTGTGGTGTGAGGAGTTCGGTAGTAGCGATAATTTTCTCGCAATTTCCTCGCTCTGTTCTGATGAAATGTATTGACTTGGATGAAAATCTGAAACTTGCGTGAACTCAAGTAACCTTTGAAGAGAGTAAGTAAGATTGGTTGATGATGCTGGTATATTCATGCGTGCATCACGTGGGGATTAAGCCAGTCCCAATTGTGGTGGAGATAAGCCGCAATGGAGTTGGCTTGTAGAGATTTTGTTCGGGCTCAGTGTGTTGGGGGGTAGCTGCAAGTCTTGTTGAAAACAATTTTGAAGGTGTGATTGTAGGGGGCGATTTCTGGAGAAGGTGAAAAGGAAAAAAATATTATTCAATATTTTTCGAGAACCGCAAAGGATAGAAAACTAAAAATATATGACTGTATTGAGCGTATTCTAGAGAAAAAAGGCAGGCACTTCAAGAAGGAAAGGGTTTGGGAAAGTACACCTATGTAATTTCGCACCTACCACCTACACATTAAATAAGGAAAGTGTAAATGAATAATGGAAGATTATGGTAGATTTAAACAACGAATTCAATATTTATCGGAAGGGAAAGGACTGTCTACTTTGAAGATATAAATGACAATGTATGAAATTTATTGAATAAGGAAAAGAAGAGTAGATTGGTAAATTAGTGCAATTTGGATCTAAGTAAATAAAGAATAAATAGATCGGTAAATCCATGGTATGAGAAGTAGAGATGGGTAACTCAGATCTGAGCTGGCTCAATGAACCGGCTCAAGCAGAAGATCCAACTGAGCCAGATCTTCTCCACGGATTCAACGGTTCAACAGATCTCGACGGTTCAACAGATCTCGATGGTTTAACAGATCTCCACGGCTCAGCAGATCTTTACGGATCTTTACGGTTCGCGGATCTCGACGGCTCAGCAGATCTTTACGGGTCTTTGTGTTTTGCAGATCTTTGCGGTTCGCAGATCTTCACAGCGCACAGATCTCGACGGATCTTTGCGGTTCGCGGATCATCACGGCTCCTGGATCTTTAAGGTTCGCGGATCTTTCAGATGATGATGATGGAAAATGGAAGATGGAGTATGGATGATGGAGGATGAAGGATGGACGATGGACGATGGACGATGGACGATGGATGATGGACGATGGACGATGGACGATGGACGATGGACGATGAACGATGGACGATGGACGATGGACGATGGACGATGGACGATGGACGATGGACGATGGACGATGGACGATGGACGATGGACGATGGACGATGGACGATGGACGATGGACGATGGACGATGGACGATGGACGATGGACGATGGACGATGGACGATGGACGATGGACGATGGACGATGGACGATGGACGATGGACGACGGACGATGGACGATGGACGATGGACGATGGACGATGGACGATGGACGATGGACGATGGACGATGGACGATGGACGATGGACGATGGACGATGGACGATGGACGATGGACGATGGACGATGGACGATGGACGATGGACGATGGACGATGGACGATGGACGATGGACGATGGACGATGGACGATGGACGATGGACGATGGACGATGGACGATGGACGATGGACGATGGAGGATGGAGGATGAATGATGGTGGATGGAGGATGGATGATGGAGGATGGATGATGGTGGAAGGAGGATGGATGATGGACGATGGAGGATGAAGGATGAAGGATGGAGGTTGGAGGATGGATGATGGAGGATGGAGGATGGAGGATGGAGGATGGAGGATGGAGGATGGAGGATGGAGGATGGAGGATGGATGATGGAGGATGGATGATGGTGGATGGAGGATGGATGATGGATGATGGAGGATGGAGGATAGAGGATGGAGGATGGAGGATGGATAATAGAGGATGGAGGATGGAGGATGGAGGATGGAGGACGGAGGATGGAGGATGGAGGATGGAGGATGGAGGATAGAGGATAGAGGATAGAGGATAGAGGATAGAGGATAGAGGATGGAGGATAGAGGATAGAGGATAGAGGATAGAGGATAGAGGATAGAGGATAGAGGATAGAGGATAGAGGATAGAGGATAGAGGATAGAGGATAGAGGATAGAGGATAGAGGATAGAGGATAGAGGATAGAGGATAGAGGATAGAGGATAGAGGATAGAGGATAGAGGATAGAGGATAGAGGATAGAGGATAGAGGATAGAGGATAGAGGATAGAGGATAGAGGATAGAGGATAGAGGATAGAGGATAGAGGATAGAGGATAGAGGATAGAGGATAGAGGATAGAGGATAGAGGATAGAGGATAGAGGATAGAGGATAGAGGATAGAGGATAGAGGATAGAGGATAGAGGATAGAGGATAGAGGATAGAGGATAGAGGATAGAGGATAGAGGATAGAGGATAGAGGATAGAGGATAGAGGATAGAGGATAGAGGATAGAGGATAGAGGATAGAGGATAGAGGATAGAGGATAGAGGATAGAGGATAGAGGATAGAGGATAGAGGATAGAGGATAGAGGATAGAGGATAGAGGATAGAGGATAGAGGATAGAGGATAGAGGATAGAGGATAGAGGATAGAGGATAGAGGATAGAGGATAGAGGATAGAGGATAGAGGATAGAGGATAGAGGATAGAGGATAGAGGATAGAGGATAGAGGATAGAGGATAGAGGATAGAGGATAGAGGATAGAGGATAGAGGATAGAGGATAGAGGATAGAGGATAGAGGATAGAGGATAGAGGATAGAGGATAGAGGATAGAGGATAGAGGATAGAGGATAGAGGATAGAGGATAGAGGATAGAGGATAGAGGATAGAGGATAGAGGATAGAGGATAGAGGATAGAGGATAGAGGATAGAGGATAGAGGATAGAGGATAGAGGATAGAGGATAGAGGATAGAGGATAGAGGATAGAGGATAGAGGATGGAGGATGGATGGTGGAAAGATTAAAGATTAATGATCAAAGATCAAAGATCAAAGATCAAAGATCAAAGATCAAAGATCAAAGATCAAAGATTAAAGATTAAAGATTGAAGATTGAAGATTGAAGATTGAATATTGAAGATTGAAGATTGAATATTGAAGATTGAGGATTGAAGATTGAAGATTGAAGATTGAAGATTGAAGATTGAGGATTGAGGATTGAAGATTGAACATTGAACATTGAACATTGAACATTGAAGATTGAAGATTGAAGATTGAAGATTGAAGATTGAAGATTGAAGATTGAAAATTGAAGATTGGAAATTGAAGATTGAAGATTTAAGATTGAAAATTGAAGATTAAAGATGGAATATTAAAGATTATAAATTGAAAAGAGGAGATGGAAGACAGATTTAGGAAAAAGTATTACTGGACACCTAAACGCCAAAATGAAAATTTACATTTTTTGTTTATGGTATTTCCACTTTTAAGTCAATTTCAATTTGTTTCACTCCCCGCTCAACGTGAAATTAAAAGATATCGCTAGCTCAAAATTTGCAGGGCTATAGGGACTAAAATTCCCTTTTCGTGTTTATGTTTGGCTGACGCGCGCTACGCTCCAACTGCCTTTTGCACAGCCCTGCGTGGCTAAAAGGATTAAAACTCTCTTTTCGCGTTCATGTTTGACTGACGTGCGCTTCGCCTTTGCCATAGAAATATTTTCACTTTCGTTTAATATTTTATGTCTTTTAAAGAAACTCATTCATTTCTACTTTGCAACCTTTTCAATTATTTTTCCAACGATATATATTAAGGAAATAAGTCAATAATTGTTGAGTGTTTACTAAATTTTAGGGAATACACTCTTCGAAAGGTTAAAAATAATTAAGTGTGTAAGAGGCTTTGAGATAAAATCTTTTAATATTTTTAGACATTGAATTGTTATGCCGTCAAATCCAGGACTAGAGCCAATATTTTTTAAAACGAGATTCCTATTATTTCCCGCAGTACCCCCAGCATTGCCTTAAAATAATCAACTTTGAGTATTTTTATTAAAGCTCATAATTTATTCATATTTTTTTTTTTTTAAATTAGTTTTCGGTTTTTCAATATTAATCTGCAGTCCCCTTGTACGGCAGTGCAAAAGATCCACCTGGATCTTTTGAACCGGCTCAAAGAGCCGGTTCAATGAAAAGAGCGAGATCCGGTGAACCGGTTCATTGAAAAGATCCGAATTTCCCATCTCTAATGAGAAGGGGTCGATGGGAAATGAATATCATGATATTCGAATATTTGATATCGGCATATTCCTAATATCTAATATATTCAAATATTAGCAATATCATAGCGAATACTAATATATTCGTCTCATCTCTAAAACCGTCAAGCAGCTGGAAAACATCAACGACGAACTTCACCAAGAAAGACTAGCTCAACTATTCTTCTCAACCACCATGCAGGCATGCAGTATCTAATTTCGTCCGGATTCAAAATTCAATAATCAAAGTATTGGTCAACACTCATCAAGGAAACGAAAGCCCTCAGCTAATTTCTCCAGACCAATTCATACGAGAGCTCGTTAAAATAAAGAACAATCTCCCAACTTCGGTTAGACTGCCTGGCACAGAAGACGACATCTAAAAATTTTATAAGCTCGTCACAGTTGAAGGACGACCTACCAAATAACACATCATATTCAAACTCCGAATACCGCTTCTCTCACCGGAAAACTTCGAGTTATTCAAGATCATTCCAATACCAACCAAAATTAACTACATGCACCTTTGCTGCCATTCAGCCATCTTTCCCATTTATCATCATCAACTTACATCTCGATCAATATTATGCTCTCACAACAGCTGAATTGCAATCATATTTATCGCTTGAAGACAACTCGCATTTATGCAAACAAAGGCATCCATTGCATCGAAGAAACTCTGCTATCAGTGCCTGCGAAATCAAGCTATCGTACTTACCATCATTGAACCATAGCGATGTCATAAAAGAGGATCAGCTCAGTCCCGCTCTTCACCTATCCCCACGACTTCAGCCCCACATGACAGAACTGCAGACTATAAAGAAACAGGTGGAAGAGCTGCGCAATGGTCCCCCACCACACATCGGCCCACATGACGGACATCACTTCACTATTGGATATATTGGACTCATCCTCGGCATTTTTCTCGTCCTCTACTTAATTTGGAGGTGTCTACAGCAATTAAAGGTCCATCTTCCAAAACCAGCCCCTTGAGGACTCCGAAGGAGCGTCCGTTGCAGCTTCAACGTGGACTTCGAATTTTGAGTGCAATCACTCAAGGCCGGGGAGAATGAACGAATCATTATATTTTTTTTCGCAAATATCTAAAGCATTTTTGTTCCGACAGTCCACAAATTCCTAAAGTACTTTTGTTCCCACAATCCGCAAATTCCTAACGTATTTTCTTGTCTAATCAGCAGATTTTACTTATTATTACTTTATTATTTTAATAATAAAGTATTGTTATCGATTTTTAAAAAAAAAAAATTTGCTACCCTGAAATTTTTTTTTTATGCGTTTTATGACTAATAAGCACCAAAAAAGCAAAAAAAATTTTCAGTCCGTCTGTGCGCCGTCCGCCGTCCGCCGTCCGCCGTACGCAAAACGTTTGAAGGCTTATAACTCCTAAACCCTATGAGCTATTAAATTGAAATTTTTTTTATTAATAGACTGGGTAGGTTCCTTGAAGTGACCACTTTTTGGGTTGTGGGAGTATGAGGGGGGAGGTGGGGGAAGCGTTTTAGACGAAAAATTTTGGTTTCTAGATCTCAGCAACCGCATAGGCTAGGAGGCTGAAACTTGGAATTTATATAGAACATCGATAGTGGACCCATTTGCAAAAAAAAATGATAGCATGGGTAAAGGGGTGTGGGAGTGGGGGGAATAATAATGCGTCCGAAACGCTCGAAAGCCGAGATCGAGACATTCTAAAATCCAGATCTCCTAATCGGTTAATGTCACGAAATTAAAACTTAATGAACATTTGTGGGTATACTAGGAGAATAGATTTGAAACAAATTTTTGAGAGGGGGCAGTGACGTACGGGGGTGGGGGTTGAAAAACTTTAGGTTACGATATCTCACGAACCCATTGTACTAGAGAAATAAAATTTGGTTTCTGTATAAATGTTGATAAATAAAGATTGGTGAAAGTAAAATTTTTTAAGGGGGCGGTGGAGCATGGAAGTGGAAAGGTTAAGCATTTTTTAAAAAAATCACGTCTTATATCTCAAGCACAATGTAAGATAGATGCTTAAAATTTTTACCGAAAGTAGGCCTAATAGACCCCCAGCAGAAAAAAAAAAGTTAAAGGTGAGGGTGTAGAGGGTGAGGCTGGGGGAGGGTGAAAAGGAAAAAGTTCCGATTTTTATATCTCGAGAACCTATAATAATATAAAGCTGAAACTTAGTATTTAGATAGAACTATATTAGTAGCATGTTGGAAAAATATAATTTTTTATAGGGGTAGTATGGTACGGGGGTGGGGGGTGTTTTTCCTAACTATAGAACGGCTTATGGTAGAAAGTTGAAATTCGGTACGTATATGTAAATCAACTAGAAAAGTAATTTTGATTAAAAAAAATTAAAATATCTATTGGCGTTCGGAAGTGGGGCAAAAAAAATTATCAGTGAAAATGGAATGCATATATTTTCACGATTTTCGTCATATCTATTAGGTCTTTCGAAATATTGAATTCATTTTTTTTCTACGGGTTCTTCATATAAATACCTAGAAAGTGTTTTCAGGATTTTTTAAAATTATACCCCTAAGGTGGTGTAAAGGGGATTATACATTTTCACGAATTCAGCCGTATCCCTCAGGTCTGATTAGATATCGAATAACTTTTTACTTCCACGGGCTTATTTAATAATCACCTAAAACTTGTTTTCATGGTTTTTCCGTTTTCAACCCCTAAGAGTGTAAAAAAGGGTTGAACTCGTTTTTACGAATTCCGTCATATCTCTTAGGAGTGATAAGACATCGGATTGGTTTTCACTTCCTCGGCCTTTTTTTATATATATCTAAAAAATAATTTCAGGATTTTTGGATATTCAACCTCAAAGTGGGTGCAAGGTTGTATATGTTTTCACAAATTCTTACATTTTTCTATTTCTAATGAGATATCGAATTCATTTTTACTTCCAAAGGCTTCCTACATAATCGTCAAAAAGTTGATTTCGGGATGTTTGTTATTCAACTCCAATAGGACGTATGGTTTTCGACATATTTCTCAGGATTGATGAGATATTAGATTGGTTTGCACTCCCACAGACTTTTTATATAATCGTCTTCAAACGCATTTCCGATTTCATGTAATGGCCCGCAACCAAATCACGAAAAACCTTCTAATGGCGTAACAACTGATATTATACTAGGACTAGATCTCGTCCCGGTGTATGAACCAATTATGTAATTAATATGTTATATGAGGCAGCGGCGTAAGTATTCTAGCGCGACCCCATTTTAACCGCTTTCCGAATTTTTTTTTGGGTTTTCAGTCACATAGTAACCTACACCGCATCTCAGAATTAAACTCGTTCCGAACTTCTACCGAAAAAATAATAAAGTTGCGCCCAGACTGTTGGCAGATTTTTTTTTAATAATAAAGTATTGTGATCGACCTGAAATTTCAAAAAAATTTGCTACCCTGAAATTTTGTATTTTCACGTTTTAGGACTAGTAAACCCCAAAAAAGCAAAAAAAAAAAATGTCCGTCTGTCCGCCGTAGACGCCGTACGCCGTACGCAAAATCGTTTGAAGGCGCGTAGCTCCCAAACCCGTTGATATATTAAATTGAAATTTGTATGGTGTGTAGATTGGGTGAACCCCTACGACTGGTATATTTTCGAGTGGTCGGGGTACAAGGGGAGAGGAGAGAGGAGCGTTTTAGACGAAAAATTTTGGTTTATAGATCTCAGGAACCACTTATGCTAGGAGGCTGAAACTTGGAACTTATGTAGTAACGTAAAATAACCTATTTTCGACCACCTAAGACCCTGCAGATATTTTTTTTCATATAAGGCAAACAATTATTTGTTTCTTCTTAAAATTTTTTTTTACAGATTCATAACGTGCTACCGATACTAAAAACATACTGCAGTCAAGATCGGCTGCAAGCCAATCGTATAATACTCTAGATGAATACTGAACTCCGATTTATATTGTAGTTGGGGATAAAGTAGAATTACGTGTGTGCATGTTGTATGTCCTTTATTAAGGACTGCCATTAGATTGCTACTCAAAACTAAAAGACAATATTCAGTGTTTAATTTCATATCTTGAACTGGGTAAGTCATGGAAAAATAATGTCCTTTTTGAAGGACTTTCACATGGGAGGTGCAGGAAGGACTCATTCGATTTCTTACATATTTATCCTTTTTCTTGGAACCATTTAAAAATGAACGTGTACAAAATTTGAAATTCGTAGCTTGAAGCGTTCAAAAGTTATCGAAAAATATTGTTGAACACGTGTCTTGAGGACATTTTGTTAAAAGGATTTCGCTGATTAGTAAATTCAAACTTTGTTTTTACTCAAAACTAATTTGTACAAAATTTCCAATTCATAGCTAAAAGATTACTTGAGTTATAGTAAGTTCCGTAAATTAAGTGAAGACGTTTTCACAGGATATTTGTATGGCAGCTACACGAAGGACTAATAGGATTTTCTTCAAAATCATACATTTAGCTCCAACTATTGGAAAAATAGTACATACAAAATTTCAAAGACGTAGCTTAAACCCTTCTGAAGTTATCGGCCAATATTTTTGAACACGTGTTTTAAGGACATTTTGTATGGCAGCTACCTGAAGGAGTAGGACGATTGTGCCCGTTAACGAACTTAGCCTTACAAATTCAACCAAACATCCAGATTCAAAATTTCAAGATCCTAGGTGAAGGCGTTCTTGAGTTATCGTGCTAACGGACAGACGGACGGACGGACGGACGTCAGGCGAATTTGAGGTTTTCGGCCACAAATAAACAGAAAATAATGTATAACTTTTTTTCGTCCGAGGCTTGGATCTATGCGTTACAAACTTTAGGGCAGGATTAAACTTATAATACTCTATATGATTTCATCTAGAGTATAAAAATTCAAATTTGGTATGATATATTTATATATTGATATGAAAAGATGGTTGGAAATAATTTATTTCATAATGATGAAATCTTCCTATTTCCGACCACATAAACAACTCTTTCCTTATAACGACCGCACACTAGCCTATTTCCGACCTATGTGTCCTATCATATATAACAACATTGTTTTTGCATATTATTAACGATATTACTTTTATACTCTAGATGAAATCATATAGAGTAATATAAGTTTAATCCAGCCCAAAAGTTTGTAACGCATAGAACCAAGCCTCGGACGAAAAAAAGTTATACATTATTTTTTGTTTATTTGTGGCCAAAAACCTCAAATAAAATTAACAACGTTCCAAGGTACAACCATTCCAAGGTACAGCACCTTCCCCTATAACTGGATGCGGTACTATGCCTTTTTTAATAGGGTGTCTTACAAAATAAAAAGCCTTTAAAAGCAAAACTACCTTCATATTTTTCTCAGTTTTAGTTACGTTGCTAAGAGAAGAAGGTGTCAGTAGAATTTAAAAAATTATTTGAAAATGCCTGAGTACTCCAATGAAGAATATGCTGACATGATGTTAATTTATGGAGAGTGTGACCAAAATGCACGAGCCGCGCGAAGGCTTTACCACCAGAGACATCCTCATCGACGGACACCTAGCAGGAGAGTATTTCAAGACGTTTACAGGAGAATTAGGGAAACTGGTAGCGTTAGAACAAGGAGAGTAAATGCAAATCCTGCGCCTATAATCGCTGTTCAGATTGATGAAAGAAAACTGCAAGCAGTGCAAAATGATCCATCGATCAGTATCCGACGCTTGGCATTGCAGTTTAACATATCTACTTGGAAGGTTTGGAGTATTTTAAAAGAAGAACGCTTCCATGCCTACCATCACACACCAGTACAGGAGCTGCTACCCATTGATTTCCCCAAACGGATGGAGTTTAGCAATTGGCTCCTTGAACGACAATTAGATGACGACAATTTTTTCAACAATATTCTGTGGACGGATGAGTCCCAGAGACGGTATCATAAACTTCCACAACCTACATACGTGGGCTGAGAGCAATCCACACACAAGAAGAGCGGCATCATTTCAGCACAGATTCAGCGTCAATTTATGGGCAGGTGTGATTGGTGACGATTTACTTGGACCTAATAGGCTTCCGCGTACTCTAAATAGCTCCAATTACTTACAGTTTTTATCAAATGATCTACAGGACTTGTTGGATGATATTCCACTGGTTCGATTGGCTTCCATGTTTTACCAACACGATGGTGCTCCAGCTCATTACGGCCGACAGATCACAGATTGGTTAAATTCCAATTATAGCAATCGCTGGATCGGTAGAAATGGACCGATACACTGGCCTGCAAGATCTCCTGATCTTACTATTATGGATTTCTTTGTATGGGGACGGATGAAGGACCTTGTCTACGCAACGCCAGTAGAAACATTGGAAGATCTAAATATCAAGATCGATGAGGCAGTAATAGAAGTAAGGCAGCAGTTGAGGAATATTAATACCAACAGAACACTCGCCAAACGAGCTTTAGCGTGCATTCAAAATGAAGGTGGCCATTTTGAACATTTATTATAATAAAAATATTTGAAATAAAAACCATTATTAAATTCTTTTAATTCAAGCAAGTAGCGTAGATCAACATGCACATGCACTGATTTTTTAAATATTTAATTTTTTGCGATATGTATTTTTACCTATTACTTCCAAAATGTTAATCGTAACTCATACATATGTATGCAGCTTTTGTAGGTAATAATACGGCTCATAAAAAAATAAAATTAAAATGACATTTTTATAATAGGGTTTTCTGAGAAAAACTACATTGATCACTGAATTTTAAGGGTTCACGAAGCAAAAATTTGTGTTTTCGAGTAAATATCTCAAGATTGGGTGCAGTTACAATTTAGACTGTTACACCAAATCAAAGGTAATTCGATTGCCTAAAAAACGAGTTATAACACTTTGCCTTGTGATTATTCGTTTTCAAGATTTAACGTTTTAAGTGAGTGATGGTACCGGTGAAAAACACTTTTCTTAACCACCCTGTATCTCCACTAATATTGAAAATTGACCCATCCTGTGGAACAATTTTTTTCTCCAAATATATCAAGGAATAACTCCTTACAAGGTGGCATACGGAGTGCCAAACACCCTGTATAACGGGATTCTCTACTATTATCAACCAGACATCGACCACGAAGAAGAATAATTGGTAGTTTACCAGCAAATGAAAGAACAGAAATCTTGTACACATATCACGATGCGTCAACTGCTGGACACATTGGTCGAACATATCATCGCAGAGCGTCTAGATATTACTTAATACGAATGCGACAAGATATTCCTAAACAAGTATCCCAGTGTGTACAATGCAAGCGATACAAAATTTGAAACCAGCAGGTCTAAAGGACTGTAGCTCGTTGATGACATTCAAGAAATGTTAAATTGGAGTAGTAGTATAGTGAGTCTTGAATTCTTAAGATGGCATTCAAGATATTGATGTTTGAGCGTCAGCACTTATTGTATTGCAGGAAGAATTGAAAAAGAAAAGATCACATCGTTTTTAGGTTTGTCCATATTTATAAAGTAAGAGCCAATGAGGTGGCATTCAATTTCTAAGAGATTTCAGAATTGATTGTTGTCGGAATTTCGTGAGTATTTCCACAAGTGATTTCGATTTATTAGCAAATAAAATTGCACCACTTGTCGGGAAAAATCCAATTTTAGGAAATGCGTGCCAGTAAATGAAAAGCTCCCTGTAACCTTACGTTTCTTACCACTGGCGAGCCTCTTTTTTCAACTTCCAGGCCATCCCAATTGAATTTTTTGCAGACTTCACTGAAAATGTCTCTTGTTATGACTCTGCTTTTTGAATCCGAGCTCGAGACATTGGGTGTAGTTCAATATCAAAAATTAGATCCTTCACTTTTTCGTTAATTAGATAGTTCGGTTTGCAATTTTAAACTAAGTCTAGCCTGCATATTAGGTATAAATACCCCGTTTCTATCTTGAAGCAAACGAAAAACCCTACACGCGCTACGAAGCTTTCCATTTGAAATGGAAAACAGACCAGCAGCCCGCCGCCATAAAAAAGCATGCCCGTTCTCGCTTTTAAACCATCTTCATCAAGCATGTATGCGCGTTGGCAGCTCCTTGCCATTCTATTCACGAGCTCGTATTAAAACACTCGCTGTAGTTGACATATAAAGCGTGCGAGCTTCAAACGAGGAGCGCGTAAAGCCGGCGCACTAATGAACGTTGAATGCAAGTTTTGATGGATACGGTAATCACGTGTACAGCGCGAAAGCTATGCTTGCGGACAATCTCATCGGAGATAACCATCATCAATGGCGCGACAGCTCAAATTGGGCCCTGGCCTCCTGAAGTCGTCGTATCGATCCTAAGACCGCGTGCTCTAGTTGCTATCCATCGCTTGCGTAGTTTGCCTGCTGGATTGTTATCACTCACTTTGTCTTTAAGAGCACGTTTGGAGATTCGTCTGTCTTCCATCCGTTCTACATGGCAGCTTATGTAGTTTGATGAACGTTGAAGCTTCTGTCTCCTTGAAGAGTTGATACAACTCATGGTTGTATCTTATTCGCCAGTCCGTTCCTTCCTTCACAGGTCCCAAAATTTTTTGGAGGACCTTTCTTTCGAATTCTTTTCGAATTTTTAGAAGTTCGCATTAATGTCCGTGTCTCGCTGCCGTAACAGAGCACTGGTCGTATATTATAATAGTTTTATATATTCACAGCTTATTGTTCCTGTGCACTTTCTTGGATTTCATTATTAGAAGTACCACATATACGTGTTATTTTCTAGTATGATCCGTCGTTTGATTTCGTCCGTTTCGTTGCCGTCTTTTGCTAGATTAGCCCCAAGATATATGAAATTGTCCACACTCTTCAAATTATACTCCGAAATTGTTATATTCTGTCTGATTAGCGTCATTACTTTTGTTTTACTTTCGTTTACGAGTATTATTATTTTTTATTATTTATTTAACTGGTAGAGCCTAAAGAAGCCTCACTACTTCTCGAACTACGACCTAAGAGGTCTTTTGTTCCTGGCTCTTAACCACTCCCTAGGCCATCTCGATTCCTTTGAGAAAGGAGATGATTTTACTCAGGGGAGTCTTTGACAGGTCTTCATAGGTGAGAGTAAATCCACCGAGAATCTGCCTTCTTGATCTGGCCACTGCATCACAATCACACAGAATGTGTGCCGTGGTTTCAGATGTGATATCACAGAATCGACATGTATCTAGTGATACTTTACCGATGATCTTAAGGTGATAATTAAGGAAATAATGTCCGGAAAAATATCCCATTATGACCCGTGCGTTATACCTGCTTAAGGGCTCATATACCCCTGAAATTTTCAAAGAATTGATTTTTTTTTTACCAATTTTTATTTTTTATACTTTTAAGAATTAAAAAAAAAATTTAAATTTAGAAAATTCCACTCCATTACAAAGTTATAGCAATAAATGTCACCAAACATCGGTTTAGAACGGCTTCCTGGCTAATTGCCGCGCCACTCTCAACAGCAGCGTTTAGCATTTATTTTTTCGTAAAAGCTGGGTTTCATAGAAAACAAGGTCATTTATAGGACCATCTGAGAAAAACACGAAGATACAAGAGGAAGAAGGTGTACACTACGAAGCTGGAATGGGAGGCTAGGCTTAAGTTCACGTTGTACCTACCAAAAACTTTAAACGCATTTTTCTCGAAACTATGTTTTTAGACATGGTCGGCACGATAACTCAGTCAATTTTCAATATTTTTCAACTTTTTTTTTTTAAATTTTGATAACTATTTTCTCTATAGTTTTATTATGGGTGCCAATCTCAGGATATGCAACACAGGGTCAGACCCCACATTCATAGTAAGGAATCGGAGGGAAGTGCTGGACATCACGCTAGCCACTAACTCCAGTACTTTAAGAGTTGATAAATGGAAGGTCTCAGATAGACCATCTTTCTCGGACCATTGCTGGATTCTCTTCGAAATTAACTTCGAGCAGGTCAGAATACAGCCGGCAAGGAATGCTAGGAAGACAGATTGGGATAGGTTCCACAGAATCACGGAGACGGATTTACCGCCTCCTCCGGTGGAACTGAAGTGTGGAGAAGATATAGAGGATTGTGTGGGAGTTTTCAATGCTGTTTTAGTTAACGCTTTCGAAAGGTCCTGTCCGCTGCCCAGGGCCCCAAAGAAAGCTAACCCACCCTGGTGGAATGGCGAACTTAGGAAATTAAGTCTAGTAGAAAACTGTTTAATACGGCAAAACGAGACGGAAATGAGGCGGACTGGGACAGGTACAAAGCCAGTCTCAGAGTGTTTAAGTATAAAATTAGGAAGCGTAAAAGGGAGTCGTGGAAAGGTTTCTGCGAATCTATTAGCGGAAACAGCGAGGCGTCTAGGCTACGGAAATTACTTTCCATGTACACCGCGACGAAACATGGGTGGAAACTAGTCAAGAGACGCTAGAGCTTTTGATGTCCACTCACTTTCCGCTGGATGGGCACCCTACGGGAAATGGAGCTTCATTGGCAAATCAGATTGTTCCGGGAGGGATGGTCGAACTACTAAGTGAGGAAAGGATCAAATGGGCGATAGGCACTTTTGCTCCCTATAAATCACCAGGACCAGATGGCATCAGGCCAATCATGCTACAAAGAGCATCTGTGGCAATCCGAAATTGGCTAAGCACTATTTATAGGAACTGCCTTTCGGTGGGGTACGTCCCATATGCCTGGCGGGAGGCGCGTGTCGTTTTTATCTCGAAAGCCGGCAGACCCAGCCACACAACAACAAACGACTTTCGACCCATCAGTCTATCGTCCTTTGTGCTCAAGGTACTTGAGAGGCTCTCGGAGACGCACATTCGGAATCTATGTGGAAACAGGATGCTGTCAGGCACACAGCATGCTTACATGAGAGGGAAATCTGTAGACACAGCCCTGCATGAGGTAGTGGGGTCTATAGAATCTTGTCTGGAGTATAAGGAATTTGCTTTATCAGCTTTTCTGGACATAGAAGGGGCTTTCAACAACGCGACAGTGGAAGCAATTAGGGCGGCGTTGTATAGCATAGGATTGGAGGAGGTATTGACAAGATGGCTAACGACTCTTCTCAATACCAGAATCGTGAGTGCTAATATGGGGCAAGGCAATGTTATAAGACAGGCCTCGAGGGGAACTCCTCAGGGGGGGGGGGGGGGGGGTGATATCGCCCCTTCTTTGGCTCCTTGTTGTGAACGAGGTTCTCCTGGAAATTGAAAAGCAGGGAATAAAGGTCGTGGCATATGCAGACGACATTGTGGTAATCGCCAAGGGCAAGTTTTTGGATACGCTGTCGAGCATTTTTGAATCTGCACTCCGTACACTCAGCCAGTGGGCTGGAAGATGCGGCCTGGGGTGAATGCTTCTAAAACTGAATTGGTGCTATTTACAAGGAAGCATAAAATTCCGGCATTTAGACTGCCGAAGCTCGAAGGCGTGGAGCTTAGACCATCGGAACAGGCTAAATACCTGGGTCTAATTCTGGATAGGAAGCTCAGCTGGAAATTGAATATTCAGGAGCGCATTAAGAAGGCAAATAACGCGCTTTTCGCGTGCAAGCAGACCGTGGGCAAAAGCTGGGGTCTCAAACCAAATATAGTACACTGGTTGTACACGGCGGTTGTGAGACCTATTCTGACCTATGGGGCAGTGGTATGGTGGAAAGCCATGGATAAAGAGTACAATCTTAGGGAACTAGGAAGAGTGCAACGGACTGCTTGTGTTATGATCACGGGAGCCCTTCGCACAACGCCTACTGCCGCGTTGGAGGTGTTTATGCATCTATTACCAGTGGATATCTTTATGAAACAGGTAGCGGCAAATACAGCAGTTAGGCTATCGAGCTGTGCACTTTTTAAGCGGAGCTCTAAAGGGCATAGTTCAATTCTCAGCGAATTTCTGGGAAGCCCGGCGGATATTAGTACGGACTACTTAATTCCATTGATGGATTTTGTGACGCCATACGAAATTGTGTATCCTAGTAGAGTGGACTGGGAGAACAATAGGGTACTACGTGAAGGGGAAATCTCCGTATATACGGATGGTTCGAAAATGGAATGCGGCACTGGCGCAGGCATCTTCTCTGAGCAGCTGAGTGTAGGGAAGTCGTTTAAGCTGCCAGATATGTGCAGCGTATTCCAAGCGAAAATTCTGGCGGTGTTGCAGGCATCAAACATCATGTTAATGGGGGAGATATGCGATCGGAATATTTCACTCTACATTGACAACCTGGCGGCCATAAAGGCGCTGGAATCGGTCACCATTAAATCCCAGTTAGTAAAGCGCTGTCGAGAAGTGCTAAAGGTACTTTGTAGTCAGCACAAAGTACAGATTTGCTGGGTGCCAGGGCATAGTAATATTCTAGGGAACGAAAGAGCGGACGAGCTGGCGAGATCGGGATCGGCATCGAATGGTAGGTTTGAGAAGGATGTTTGTCCACCGATATGTGGCATCAAAGTGCAAATTGGTGAGCGATCTATAAAGACAGCCAACTCTAGGCGGGCAGGACTGGCAAGCTGCAGGATTTCTAGATCCCTGTGGCCCGAGCTGGATAGTCAAAAGACTAGGTATATATTGACTTGGGATAGAGGAAAACTGCGACTGCTCGTCGGAGCACTAACGGGGCACTGTATGCTGAGGAAACATGCTATGCGGCTAGGGATTACGGAATCGGACATGTGTGAATGCCCGGGGATCGCTAGAAGGCGTCTGAAATGGTTGGGTAGCCTTTTCTTTGAGAGCATCGAGGATTTGAGGTCGTTAGGGTATGACAAATTAGTCAGGTTCTGCAGGGAATTGGAGTGTTTCTGAGGTGATGGAGTAGCCCACGAGGACCTGAAGGGATCGCAATGGGCCCGTTTGGCGCCTAGTGAGCGTGGTGGTTTTAGCGCTGCGCCCCTTCTTAAACCTAAACCTAAACCTTCTCTATAGTCTGACGAGAGGCTTTTTTTAATTTTTTGCATGGACATTTTTTTATAAATTATTAAACGCAAATTTTTTAAAAAAACTGATTACTAAAGTTTGAAATTCTGTAACTTATTTATTTTTGAAAAAAAAAAAAAAATCCCTCCGTGAGACTATAACTACTACATTATTTTACAAGATTCTTTTTTATTTTTGCAAATTGAATTATTTTTGGTGAAGTTATGATGCCGACCAGGAGGCGCCATGGTTTTCATAAGTAGTCCGTTTATACCCGTAAAAAACAATGTTAATATTAAAAAATAAAAAAAATTTTCTTTTTTTTTATAGCTGAATAGTTAATAAGATATGTGAACTCAACAAATAAATTTTTTTTTTACCATACAACCTTTGTAATAATTTTTCAAATTTACTCGGTTTTCAGCGCGTGCAGGGGTATTTGAGCCCTTAAGGAATGGAATTCCGACGCTCTCCTACTTGAGAAAGTCAGAAATTTCTTTGACTGTCTAAGTCCTGAAAGTGAGTTCCAATAATCTTCTACCTGAAGATTTACCCACTTAAAAATACCATCCTTAATGAAGCCTTTACCTACTCCACAGAATGGTTCCGGGCCAATCATTGGTGAGTTGGCTCCCCGCTTAGCTAGCTGGTCAGCCGATTCATTACCCGAAATACCCTCATGTCCTGGCACCCACATCAGGGTTAGACTATTATGATGTGCCATCTCTTTAAGAAGAGTATGACAGTCCCACACAAGCCCAGAACGGAAACAATAAGATTTCAGCGCTAGCAGTGCCGCTTGGCTGTCAGATAGGATAATAACTGTAGCGCGTTTTGGTTTATTCAGTAGAAGTTTACCTGCGCACAGCTCTATAGCATGTACCTCAGCCTGAAACAGAGTGGCTGTTTGTCCCATTGCCATCCATATTTTACAATTGGGTCCAAATACGCCCGCTCCAGTTCCACTATAGGTCTTAGAGCCTGGTAGACCAGATTGCCATGATACACGATCTCCCAGAGTCACCGTATATGGTTTCTCAAAATCATATACCTTTGGCATGTTATCGTTTACTGAGTCGGTTAGGTCCTTCTGATTAAATTCCTGTAGAATTTTAAGGTGACCGACAAGGTCTCCTGCCTTGAATTTATTGTACTGCTGTAGCCTTATGGCCTCTCTCAGAGCCTCCTTCTTTATCTCTAAGTGTAATGGGGCCAAGTCTATCATGGCTTCCATTGCAGCAGTGGGACATGATTTAAGTCCCGCAGTAATGCTAAGAACGGCAGACATCAGAATTTTTTGCAGGGCCTTCTGTGCTGTGATTTGTTCAACCTTTGGCCACCACACCATAGCGGCGTATGTGATCATTGGTATTATAATAGACTTGTAGGTCCAGTATACCATATTTGGTCTGAGACCCCAAGTGGTACCACAGAGCCTTCGACACGCCATAAAAGACAATGTTACTCGTGTGGAGATGTTTTTAAGATGTAAATTCCAAGTCAGACACTTGTCCAAGGTAATTCCCAAGTATTTGACATCGGACGAGAATTCAATTGTAGTTTCTCTCACAATCGAGGGCTTTAAGTTTACCTTCCGTCTTCTAGTGAATGGCACTATAATTGTTTTACTTGGATTTATACTTAATCCCTGTTGAATGCACCAGTGATCTACTATCTCTAGGGCCTCTTGCATGCGGTCCGAAATGACACAGTCATGTTTACCTCTTACAGTGATCACCAGGTCATCAGCGTATGCTTGAGTCTCAAAACCCTTGATGCTCAGATCCTTAAGGAGATCATCTACAACAATGCACCACAGTAGTGGAGAGAGTACACCTCCCTGAGGGCATCCCTTCACCGCTCGTACAGTGAGACCTTTACCTCCGATCTGAGCCGAGATTCTACGAGAGTCAAGCATCGCTACTATCCATCTCGTTACCGTTTCTTCTACTCCTATTTTACGAGTAAGTAATTCAATGGATTTGTAGGCAGTGTTGTCAAAAGCACCTTCAACGTCAAGAAAAGAGCACAACGCTATTTCCTTGGCTGTCAACGTCTTCTCAATTTTTTGCACTAAATTGTGAAGAGCGCTAGCAGTCGATTTGCCAGCTTGATAAGTGAATTGATATTTGTTGAGCCGGCTGAAAGCAGCAGAGCTCCTTATGTATCTGTCTAATACCTTTTCCATAGATTTAAGTAAGAAAGAGGTTAGACTGATTGGGCGATATGACTTTGCTTGAGTCCAACATCTATTAACCACTTTTGGAATACAAGTCACATTTACGTCTCGCCATGCCAATGGCACGTAAGCGTATTCAAAACTGGCTCTAAATAATTTGACCAGTATGGGAAGAAACACATCGAGTCCTTGTTGCAGCAATGCAGGAAAGATGCCATCAGCTCCTGGGGATTTATATGGGAGGAATGACATTACCGCCCATTCTATTGTATTAGGATTAAAGATTCTGCCAGATAAAGCCTTAGTTCTGTTATTGGCATAATCCCATAGGGCCTAATTTCATTCGTATTGTTGCGAGCTAGGTGTTCGCCGGGATTTCAAGTAAAACACAATTTGGTTAAAATAAAAATAAGTGATTATTTATTAATCGCACTTTAAATTCTATTCGCACAATAATTCGCACTGTATGGCAATACCGCCCGCTTATACCATATATCGCTTGACTCGATCACTTTCGCTCTCTACCAACACGGTCACGTATACACGCTGGCTGTCACAGTCGACGTAATAAAAATTACTATGTCTCTCGCTGAAAACTTTATCTGCTTTTATACCAGTTGTCTGTAGACGAGACTGTTCTTGAATCTTCGCTCGGTGGTGTGTGTGGATGATACCCAAAAGCTTGAGATCTTTCCATTTGACCCTCTACGTTGTTCTAGTACATTCGAGCGCATTTGAGCACATTTGATAAGAAGTGGGGTATAATCGTGTTGCTCCATTCTCCTTATTTACTCAACTAGGCTTTTGATTGGGTTACTTTGCAGCTTAGGTATTCGGTTGTTGCTGTTTCCCTATTCGTAATCGATCGAGTTGCGCGGTGGCCAGGCTTACACGTAACAGTATGATACCCTATCTCCTCTGAGCCAGGAAAATGTGTTTGCATCAGAACTTGCAGTTTCCTCGATACTAACGGTGTTACTTCCATCTTGCTTTTGCAAGAGTCCAATACCGTTATTGTAAACTCTAGAGAGCATTCTGGCAGCTTCTGGTAGGCTATCAATACCCTCGCAAAAGTAGCGCCAGGTGCGTCTCTTTGAGTCCCTAATTTCTTTATTATATACTGTTAGAGCCCTTTTATACTCAGTTCAATTATTGGACCTTTTAGCTCTATTGAACAGTTTCCTAACTCTTGCACGGAGTTTTTGAAGTTCTCCATTCCACCATGGCACATCTCTTTTGGCCTTGGCCTTCTTGAGTGGAGAACTAGCTTCATAGCTATCAAGTATTACTTTTTGTACCGTGGAGGCTACTCTATCAGCTTCCCATTCATTCCTGATAGGGCCATAAAGACTGACATTTGGAAGCAATTCCTCCAGGGTTGCTTTATACACAGACCTCCCACGATTGTCTGACTTTGATGTTAAAGCAAATATGCGCATGGTCTGACATAGATGGTTCGTCGGAGACATGCCAATCGTAGATGTTTCGAGCGATTAAAGGATCACTGAGAGTCTTATCTAAGACTTCTTCCCTAATAACATTTCTAAAGGTTGGCTTATTTCCTTCATTAATTATCTCTAGATTGGTAGAAGATAAGTAATCAAGTAGCAACTCACCTCTTGTGTTGTTGTCGCTGCTACCCCAGGCCTCATTGTGCGCATTCACGTCACCGCCGAGGATGAGCCGCTTATTGTTACTTGAGCAATAGTTCACTAGATACTGTACCTCATATGGAGGCACTTCGTCGTTATCTCCGGGAAAATAGGCAGAGGCCACCACCAACTCTTCTGTTGGAGTGATGACTATTGCTGCCGCCAGATCTTTAGTTATAAAGTCTGTCAGCGGAATGTATTTTAGTTTTTTACTTATTAGTAAAGCAGCCCTTGGGTTATCGCCCTGGCTGCTGTAAACGAGTTTTCCTAAGTTTGACAGGCCTTTAATGTCACCATGTAAGACCCAGGGCTCTTGAATAAGTCCGAGGTCAAGCTGTTCCAACGTAAATATACGACCGAAAATGCTGCTAGCAGCCTTGGCATGATGTAGATTTCCTTGGATACAGCTGAGGGACGGGGGCCTACTTGGAATCCCGTTCTCCATCACTGTGCTTTGCACTTGTGCAACGTTTATGCGTAACCCGACTTCTTTTGCGACGGAGTCAAGAATGACAAATACCTCCTTAGCACTAGGGAAGGATCTTGTGAAGATGTTTATCTCATCAGCGCATGCTACTAGTTGGGTGGACTTGAATAGTAGTGTCCCATTGGGGTTTTCCTGATGACTTACTCTAGTGCCAAGTTGAAAAGCATGAGATAACCGGAGATAACGTTTGTGTGAAAACTCACACTCATAATCGAGCGGCAAAAAAATATTCATCTAAAGTCATATCAAGGCACAACTATTGTGCTACCTAAAAAAGGCACTTCCACGTACGAGAATACATCACCTGATAATTCTACCGTTCCTATAGAAAGCTGTTGTATGTCCGCACTACTACCATATACTAGATTTGGAAGTCTGACATCACCAATTGTTTCTATTCGAAGACGGGGACGACTTAAAGGAAAACCTACTGAAACTTATTCAGTGATGCGGTTATCTACTAGAACCTCATCGAGTCGATCGCGACACTAGAGAGGGAGACTATAGCACGCCACTGACTTTCCATTATGCAGCTCGCGAATGGATTTCCAACAGAACCTAATTATAAGCACATTATATATATACACATAGATGTTTAGATGTTTGTGGGGTGTAGGTTATATATGGACAACACGTGTAGTAAATACTTCACACATTTCCAAAATTTCTCTAATATTTTCACACTTAAGAGAAGAGAGAAGAGAAAAAGCCGAATTAATTTATCTCTTTAAACTGTTAAATAACATTATTAACTGTCCCGTCTTTTTAAACATACTTAATTTTTGCGTACCTTCTTGTAGTACTCGTTCTCAGGACACGTTTATTATTGAAGCCCACCGTACGCTATATGGGCTATATGGTGTTAAGTAATTGAATACATTGATTTAATCAATTAACTAAACATTTAATTATTTCAATTTATAAATGAAATTTTACATTAAAAATATTATTTAGTAGATATTACAATATTCACTGAATTAATCATTAGTTATTAATTATCAACAATACATTGAAATTATTTATTAACTATTTAATAATGATATATATTTAATAGACTAAATTATCTATTCTCAGAATTATATCTGAATTAATTTGATAGCAAATGATCTTATTTGTTCATAGGATTTTTTAGAACTGACTTTCCTATATTCCATATTTAATCTTTTTTATTTTTATCAAAAAATCCGAGTACTTGATCTCTATTCAATAATATAGAAATCAAGTACTCTCAATAATTTATTGATCAATGTTACAGTGAACTTTTTATCTTAAAACCAACCAAACAAACGTAAACTGCACCACCACATACCCTTTGCCTAGAGACAACGTTCTATACTATTTTAACCAATTATACAACCAATATTGTGGTCATGCAGTTGGTCCAAGATTTAAGAAACAGTTACAGTTTTTTAAGAAAAACAAGGTTTTAACCTATCAATGAATACCTTCCGTTTTGAATTTTTAATTAGTAATGTTAGAAATTTGTCATGTCGTTCAATCACAAGGTAAGGACCTTCAAAAGGAGTTTAAAAAGATAAACTTGTTGGATCTTTTCTAACAAAAACATGACTACAAGTTTTTAAATCTTTAAACATAAAGGTTTTTTGATCTGAATTATTAACCGGATCTTTGGGTTTTAAATTTTGCATGGTTAATCTTAACTGTTTGATGTACTCATTTTCCGAAATGTGTATTTTAGTACTATCTGTTTTTATGAAATCAAACGGTAATCTAAGATTTTGACCGTATACCATTTCTGCTGGTGTTGCTTCTGTTCCTTCTCTTGAAACTGTACGCAACCCCAACAATATAAATGGAAGTTGCTGAACCCAGCTTGAAATTGAGTGACATAATAAAGATTCTTTTAAGACTCTATGCCAGCGTTCTAAAATTCCATTTGCTTTCGGGTTATAAGCCGTAGTTCTTCATCGCTTAAATCCCATTAATTTACCCAGCTGATTGAATAAATGCGACTCAAATTGAACTCCTTGATCTGTTACGATAGTAAGCGGAATTCCAAATCTTGGGAAAAACTGTTCTATTAAAGTCTTGGCTACAGTTGTCGCTAAAATATCCGTTAAAGGATAAGCTTCGGGCCAACGTGAAAAACGATCTATTACAGTAAGACAATAGCGATAACCTCTCGATGATGGAAGAGGCCCTATGATATCTATATGAATATTATTAAATTTTTCAGAAGCTGGCTCAAAATTTCCCAAAGGACTTTTTACAGACTTTGTTACTTTGGCTTTTTGACAGTTGATACATTGTTTACACCAGTCTCGTATATCTTTATTCATAGATGGCCACAGAAATCTTTGACTAATTAATTTAACTGTTGCTTTAATTCCTGGGTGAGCTAAATCATGAACTTTTTCAAATATGACTTTTCTAAGTAATTTTGGTATATACGGTCGTAAAATTTTTTGAGAAGAATCACACCATATTTGTTTTTCAGAATTGGGAATTGTTACTGCTATTATTTTTAGTTTTTCAAGAGTTTTAACATGATCCAATTGATCCGATTGAGCTTGAGCCACTTCCTCAAAATCGATAGTTGAAGGAAGCGTTACTTCATTAATACGTGAAAGAGAATCAGCTACTGGGTTTTCTAAACCATGAATGTGTCTAATATCTGTCGAAAATTGACTTATAAAATTAAAATATCTTAATTGTCTAGGCGATGCTCTGTCTGGATTTTGATTAAATGCAAATATAAGCGGCTTATGGTCGGTTAAAATAATAAAATTACGCCCTTCTAACATATAACGGAAATGTTTGATGGTAGCATCAATTGCTAAGAGCTCTCTATCATAAGCACTATAGTTACATTATGCTGAAGATAATTTTCGTGAATAAAAAGCTAAAGGCTGCCAAGATCCTTTAATTTTTTCTTGTAAAACCGCGCCAATTGCTGTATCTGATGCATCAGTAACAATAGAAAGAATGGCATGAGAATTTGGGTAAGCTAACACTGTAGCTTCAACTAAATGTTTTTTACAAATCTCAAAAGCTTTATTTGATTTGTCAGTCCAATTTACAGGAGTTTTATCCTTTTTCTTTTTACTTCCTTTTGTTAAATCATCTAAGACTGATTGTGCAACTGCCGCATTCGGAATAAATCTTCTATAAAAATTAATCATTCCTAAAAACCTGCGTAATTCCAAGATATTGGATGGTTGTGGAAAATTTACTATTGCTTCAACCTTTGCTGTAATAGGCTGAATTTCAAATTCATCCAAGCTATGTCCTAAAAATTCAATTTTTTTCTGAAGAAAATGACACTTGTTTAGATTTAACGACGTTCTAAAACTGTGTTAATATGAATTAAATGTTGTGCTTCGTTTTCTGATGCTATTAATAAATCATCTATGTAGTAAAAACAAAATTCTAGATCTTTAAAAATAGAAAATATGAATCTTTGAAATGATTGGGCTGCACTGCGCAGTCCAAAAGTCATTCTCAAAAATTCATATGAACCAAATGGAGTAGTAATTGCTGTTTTGGGAATGTCCTCTTCATTGATTGGTATCTGATGATACGCCTTTTCTAAATCTAATGTAGAAAAAATTTTACAACCATATAATTGTTGTGAAAAATCTTGAATATGAGGAATTGGATATTTATCTGGCAGAGTATTAGCGTTCAAAGTTCTATAATCTCCACACGGTCTCCAACTGCTGTCGTTTTTGGCCGCCATATGCAACGAGGATGTCCATGGACTTTTAGATGGCCTGCAAATTCCTCGTTGTAACATATCGTTAAATTCTCTTTTTGTTACTAATAGCTTTTCTGGATTTAAACGTCTAGGTTTTGCAAACACCGGGTTACAATCCGTTACAATGAAATGCTTTACCTTATGCAAATCTTTAAAATTAGTACTGTTATCAGTTGAATTATTAAGTAATCCATTTTTGATTAACATTTCTTGAATCCTTTCGGAATTGATAAAATAGACAACATTGATGAAGGACCATTATATAATTTCCCTGGTACAAATTTGTGGTGGTTAGACGGATCAATCAAACGTTTATGTTTAACATCAACTACTAAACCAAAATTTTTTAGAAAATCCGCTCCTAAAATTAGTCTATCAATATCTGCTAAAATAAAATTCCATGAAAATCTTCTACGAAGATTCAATGAAATTAATAATTTGTTTTCTCCGAATGTAGCAATTCTTGTAGAATTCGCTGCTGTTAAAAAATATTTCCTATTTTCTGAATTTCCTATTAACTTATTATAAGGTAAAACTGAAACTTCATCTCCTGTGTCAATTAGAAAAGAATAGCCAGACAATGGATCTGAAATAATTAGGCGATTTGTTTGACTAAACGTGTCAGAATTCGCCATTTCTGACACCATCTTTAGTTTTTTGAATTTTCGAAATTACATGGTTTAATACATTTGTGTGCATTATTACCATATTTTTCATGGAAATAACATAAAGACACACTACTATCTGATCTCTTATCCTTAAAATTCAATTTGTTGTGAAAATTTTTCTTACAACTATCACAAAAAAATTTTTTGTTTTCCAATTTTGAAAAGTTTTTAAATAAGGTTGCTAATTGTTGTTGTAAATCGATGATATTAGACTGAGTTAAGTGTTGTTGTGTATTCTCTATTGTTGAAGTGCTAGCTATCTGATTAGAGTTAGAGCTAACAACTTCTAAAATTTTATCAGCAATGGAAAACAATTCAGTTAATGGTGCTGAATTAGCTGCTAAAATGACTTGAATTTGATTAGGTAAACATTGCAACCATAATTTTCTTAATGCCAAATCGACAATATTATTTCCTGCTAGAGATCTCATTTGACATAAAAGTTGAGATGGTTTTTTGTCTCCTAGATCCATACTTGTAAACAATCTTTGAAGTTTGGCATCATCAGATTCTTCAAAACGCAATATCATAGAATTTTTAAAATATTGATATTGATTATTTGACGGAATACTCTGAATTATGTCTATTGCTTTAGCACATTCTTCTGAAGTTAACATGCTAATTGCATGATTGAATTTTGTTAACTCCAAAGAAATTGATGATGCCGCAAACTGAGCATCTAAAATATTGAACCAAGCTGCAGGATTATGGGACCAAAATGCAATCTTTTGAATTGCAACTGCTGCCATAATTGGCATAGAATTGGTCACATTTTATGAATCACCCGAATTCAAGGGTACCTGATTAGTTACAGTCGACATATTTACCGTTAGTATTTGATTGATAAAATAAAATGTATATATGGAATTTATGAAAGTGCAAGTTCGAGAAATAAATATTATTCGTTGAACATGTTATAAATGTTTGACCAAATATATCATTAAAATTAAATATAGTTAAATAAAATAATTAATACTAATGATACTTAAATTTTGATTGATTTGTGTCAATAAATTTGTATCTTCCTTGTTACAATTCCTCCAGAAAAACATCTAAGTTCTTTGCTTTTCTTGTTCGATTAGTTTCGATCGATCTGTTTGCTCCTTGTTGCAAATTTTCGTCATAAAATGATTCAAGATTCTTGAATACTTCGGCGTTGCACGACTTAAACTTTTCCAATTCTTCGGCGTTACACGACTTGAGATTTTTCTTGTAATTTCTTTTTCAAATTTTTCGTCGTTACACGACTAGATTTGTTGATTTAATGTCTGCGTAGTTGTCGGGGTCACCAATTGTTAAGTAATTGAATACATTGATTTAATCAATTAACTAAACATTAGATTATTTCAATTTATAAATGAAATTTTACATTAAAAATATTATTTAGTAGATATTAAAATATTCACTGAATTAATCATTAGTTATTAATTATCAACAATACATTGAAATTATTTATTAACTATTTAATAATGATATATATTTATAGACTAAATTATTTATTCTCAGAAATATATCTGAATTAATTTGATAGCAAATGATCTTATTTGTTCATAGAATTTTTTAGAACTGACTTTCCTATATTCCATATTTAATCTTTTTTATTTTTATCAAAAAATCCGAGTACTTGATCTCTATTCAATAATATAGAAATCAAGTACTCTCAATAATTTATTGATCAATGTTTCAGTGAACTTCTAATCTTAAAACCAACCAAACAAATGTAAACTGCACCACCACAATGGTCTCCCAGAACGTCTAATGAGAGTTGGTAATAAGTTTGGCAACTCTATATACTTGTTTGTTATGAATAAAACTTGCATTAACTTTTTATTTAATTCATGAAATTGTGATAATTGAATTACCGTTGTATTTTTAAGATTATGGTGTCATCTGTGGGAATTGGTGAGGAGATCAAGGAATGCATATGGCATTACTGGATCTCCACACTAATTCCTCACAAAATTAGTTCGATAGGCAGGTTTTTTTAGGTCTGGGAGGTTATGCTCTATGAGCATGCCGGGGGCTTCCAGCATGTAACCGCCTTAATTATTACCTTTTCACCTTCCAACTAGGCCATCCTTTCATTTTAAATTAGAACATTCAATTTCAGCACATTCAAGGAGGAGTGCTCTTCGGGTCCAAATTCACCCCCACGCCCCTGATTAGCCGGCAGAAATGTGCTGTATTGATCTGGAGAGCCTCCTTATAAATCTGGAGCCCTACCGAGGCTGCTTAGTGGCCGAGAAGGTAGTTCCGCTACAGTTGTATCGAGGTAAAATTCGAGTCGGGCATGCAATTTTTTCTCGTAAAAATGGTTTTATCCGGTAAAGACGGGATCAGTTAAGCGAAAATCAAACGAGACCGCGCAGACAAATGCAACGAAAAGTCCATTTCACTCCCCGTGCCGATTACTAACGCCAAAAAGTTATATTTTCCAATTTAATTCTAATCGCGTCGCATTTAAGTCAGAAATTGCTCGAAAGTGTAACGTGCGGTTAGACGATCTGTGAAATTTTTGTTTTGGAATTCGTACGATCGTTTTGGGACGACAACACGAAACTTCTCCGGTAAAAAAAACTCGCGAAAATAACGACCCAACAACATCACCACGGACGGATCCGGTGGAAATAAGTACAATGACCCGCATAAGTTTTCGGCCACGGAAAATATAGAAAAAGAAATTAAAGATTATAATAAGTATAAATAAAATTAAATAAAATTAAATAGTAGGAAAGCCAAAAATAAATAAATAAATATGAAATAAAATAATAAGAAAGAATAAATTAAGTTAAAATAAATTAAAGATAAAATAAATAGAACACAAAAAAATAACTTAAATTAAAAATAAAATTAAACTATGATAAAAACATACTGCAGTCACGATCGGCTGCAAGCCAATCGTATAATACTCTAGATGAATACTGAACTCCGATTTATATTGTAGTTGGGGATAAAGTAGAATTACGTGTGTGCATGTTGCATGTCCTTTATTAAGGACTGCCATTAGATTGCTATTCAAACCTAAAAGACTATATTCAGTGTTTAATTTCATATCCTGAACTAGGTAAGTCATCGAAAAAAAAAGTCCTTTTTGAAGGACTTTCACATGGAAGGTGCAGGAAGGACTCACTCGATTTCTTACATATTTATCCTTTTCCTTGGAACCATTTAAAAATGAACGTGTACAAAATTTCAAATTTGAAGCGTTCAAAAGTTATCGAAAAATATTGTTGAACACGTGTCTTAAGGATATTTTGTATGGCAGCTACCAGAAGGAGTAAAAGGATTTTGCTGACTAGTAAACCTGAACTTTGTTTTCACTCAAAACTAATTTGTACAAAATTTCGAGTTCATAGCTAAAAGAATACTTGAGCTATAGTGAGTTCCGTAAATTAAGTGAAGACTATTTGACAGGGTATTTGTATGGCAGCTACACGAAGGACCAACAGGATTTTTTTCATAATCATACATTAAGCTCCAACTATTGGAAAAATAACACATACATAATTTCAAAGACGTAGCTTAAACCCTCCTGAAGTTATCGGTAATATTCTTGAACACGTCTTTTAAGGACATTTTGTATGGCAGCTACCCGAAGGAGTAAACGAATTTCGCTGATTAGTTAACTCGAACTTCCTTTTTACTCAAAACTAGCTTGTTTAAAATTCCGAATTCGTAGCTAAAAGATTACTTGAGTTATAGTGAGTTTCGTAAATTAAGTGAATACATTTTGACAGGATATTTGTATGGCAGCTACACGAAGGACTAATAGGATTTTCTTCATAATCATATATTTAGCTCCAACTATTAAAAAAGTAATACATACAAAATTTCAAAGTCGTAGCTTTAGGCGTTACGAAGTTATTGGTCAATATTCTTGAACACGTGTTTTAAGGACATTTTGTATGGCAGCTACCCGAAGGAGTAGGACGATTTTGCCCGTTAACGAACTTAGCCCTACAAATTTAACCAAACATCCAGATTCAAAATTTCAAGATCCTAGGTGAAGGCGTTCTTGAGTTATCGTGTTCACGGACAGACGGACGGACGGACGGACGGACGGACGGACGGATGGACGGACGGACGTCAGGCGGATTTGAGGTTTTTGGGCACAAATAAACAAAAAATAATATATAACTTTTTTTCGTCCGAGGTTTGGTTCTATGCGTTACAAACTTTTGGGCTGGATTAAACTTATAATACTCTATATGATTTCATCTAGAGTATAAAAACATACTGCAGTCACGATCGGCTGCAAGCCAATCGTATAATACTCTAGATGAATACTTAACCCCGATTTATATTGTAGTTGGGGATAAAGTAGAATTACGCGTGTGTATGTTGTATGTCCTTTATTAAGGACTGCCATTAGATTGCTACTCAAAACTAAAAGACAATATTCAGTGTTTAATTTCATATCTTAAACTGGGTAAGTCATCGAACAAAAATGTCCTTTTCGCATGGGAGATGCAGGAAGGACTCACTCAATTCCTTGCATGTTTATCCTTTTCCTTGGAACCATTTAAAAATGAACGTGTACAAAATTTCAAATTCGTAGCTTGAAGCGTTCAAAAGTTATCGAAAAATATTGTTGAACACGTGTCTTAAGGACATTTTGTATGGCAGGTACCAGAAGGAGTAAAAGGATTTTGCTGATTAGTAAACTCGAACTTTGTTTTCACTCAAAACTAATTTGTACAAAATTTCGAGTTTATAGCTAAAATAATACTTGAGTTATAGTCAGTTCCGTAAATTAAGTCAAGGCTATTTGACAGGATATTTGTATGGCAGCTAAACGAAGGACTAATAGGATTTTCTTCATAATCATACATTTAGCTACAACTATTGGAAAAATAAGACATACAAAATTTCAAAGACGTAGCTTAAACCCTTCTGAAGTTATCGGCAATATTCTTGAACACGTGTTTTAAGGACATTTTGTATGGCAGCTACCAGAAGGAGTAAAAGAATTTCGCTGATTAGTTAACTCGAACTTCCTTTTCACTCAAAACTAACTTATTTAAAATTCCGAATTCGTAGCTAAAAGATTACTTGAGTTATAGTGAGTTTCGTAAATTAAGTCAATACATTTTGACAGGATATTTGTATGGCAGCTACACGAAGGACCAACAGGATTTTCTTCATAATCATATATTTAGCTCCAACTATTTGAAAAATAACACATACAAAATTTCAATGTCGTAGCTTAAACCCTTCTGAAGTTATCGGCAATATTCTTGAACACGTGTTTTAAGAACATTTTGTATGGCAGCTACCAGAAGGAGTAAAAGGATTTCGCTGATTAGTAAACTCGAACTTCCTTTTTACTCAAAACTAACTTGTACAAAATTTCGAATTCGTAGCTAAAAGATTACTTGAGTTATAGTGAGTTTCGTAAATTAAGTGAATACATTTTGACAGGATATTTGTATGGCAGCTACACGAAGGACTAAGAGGATTTTCTTAATAATCATATATTTAACTCCAACTATTGGAAAAATAACACATACAAAATTTCAAAGTCGTAGCTTAAACCCTTCTTAAGTTATCGACCAATATTCTTGAACACGTGTTTTAAGGACATTTTGTATGGCAGCTACCCGAAGGAGTAGGACGATTTTGCCCGTTAACGAACTTAGCCTTACAAATTCAACCAAACATCCAGATTCAAAATTTCAAGATCATAGGTGAGGGCGTTCTTGAGTTATCGTGTTCACGGACAGACGGACGGACGGACGGACGGACGGACGGACGGACGGACGGACGGACGGACGGACGGACGGACGGACGGACGTCAGGCGGATTTGAGGTTTTTGGGCACAAATAAACAAAAAATAATATATAACTTTTTTTCGTCCGAGGCTTGGTTCTATGCGTTACAAACTTTTCGGCTGGATTAAACTTATAATACTCTATATGATTTCATCTAGAGTATAAATATGACAAGACGTTAAAAGTTAAATAACAATAAATAAATATTATAAAATAAAATATAACATAACATAAAATATAAATTAAAAGAAAAAATCTGCCAACAGTCTGGGCGCAACTTTATTATTTTTTGAGTAGAAGTTCGGAACGAGTTTAATTCTGAGATGCGGTGTAGGTTTCTATGTGACTGAAAACCCAAAAATAAGTTCGGGAAGCGGTTAAAATGGGGTCGGGCTAGAATACTTACGCCGCTGCCTCATATAACATAATTACAATTACATAATTGGGTCATACACCAAGACGCGATCTAGTCCTTGTATAATATCAGTTGTTACGCCATTAGAAGGTTTTTCGTGATTTGGTTTCGGGCCATTACATGAAATGGAAATGCGTTTGAAGACGATTATATAAAAAGTCTGTGGAAGTGCAAACCAATCTAATATCTTATCAATCCTGAGATATATGTCGAAACCCATACGTCCTATTGGAGTTGAATAACAAACATCTTGAAATCAACGTTTTGACGATTATGTAAGAAGCCTTAGGAAGTAAAAATGAATTCGAATCTCATTAGAACTAAGAAATATCTAGGAATTTGTGAAAATATATGCAACACCCTTGCACCCACTTTGGGGTTGAATATCCAAAAATCCTGAAATAAGTTTTTAGATATACAGGGTGTTTGGTACTCCGTGCACGACCTTGTAAGGGGTTATTCCTTGATATATTTGGAGAAAAAATTGTTCCACAGGGTGGGTCAATTTTCAATAACAGTGGAGATACAGGGTGGTTAAGAAAAGTGTTTTTGACCGGTACCCTAACTCACTTAAAACGTTATATCTTGAAAACGAATAATTACAAGGCAAAGTGTTATAACTCGTTTTTTAGGCAATCGAATTATCTTTCATTTGATGTAACAGTCTAAATTGTAACTGCACCCAATCTTGAGATATTTACTCGAAAACACCAATTTTTGCTACGTGAACCCTTAAAATTCAGTGATCAATGTAGTTTTTCTCAGAAAACCCCATTATAAACATGTCATTTTAATTTTATTTTTTTATGAGCCGTATTATTACCTACAAAAGCTGCATACATATGTATGAGTTACGATTAACATTTTGGAAGTAATAGGTAAAAATACATATCGCATAAAAATTAAATATTCCAAAAGTCAGTGAATGTGCATGTTGATCTACACTACTTGTTTGAACTAAAAGAATTTAATAATGGTTTTTATGTTTTATTTAAAAAAATTTTGTTATAATAAATGTTCAAAATGGCCACCTTCATTTTGAATGCACGCTAAAGCTCGTTTGGCGAGTGTTCTCTTGGTATTCATATTCCTCAACTGCTGCCTTACTACATCCGTCCCCATACAAAGAAATCCATAATAGTAAGATCAGGAGATCTTGCAGGCCAGTGTATCGGTCCATTTCTACCGATCCAGCGATTGCTATAATTTGAATTTAACCAATCTGTGATCTGTCGGCCGTAATGAGCTGGAGCACCATCGTGTTGGTAAAACATGGAAGCCAATCGTACCAGTGGAATATCATCCAATAAGTCCTGTAGATCATTTGATAAAAACTGTAAGTAATTGGAGCTATTTAGAGTACGCGGAAGCCTAATAGGTCCAAGTAAATCGTCACCAATCACGCCTGCCCATAAATTGACGCTGAATCTGTGCTGAAATGATGCCGCTCTTCTTGTGTGTGGATTGCTCTCAGCCCACGTATGTAGGTTGTGGAAGTTTGTGATACCGTCTCTGGTAAATTGGGACTCATCCGTCCACAGAATATTGTTGAAAAAATTGTCGTCATCTATTTGTCGTTCAAGGAGCCAATTGCAAAACTCCATCCGTTTGCGGAAATCAATGGGTAGCAGCTCCTGTACTGGTGTGTGATGGTAGGCATGGAAGCGTTCTACTTTTAAAATACTCCAAACCTTCCAAGTAGATATGTTAAACTGCAATGCCAAGCGTCGGATACTGATCGATGGATCATTTTGCACTGCTTGCAGTATTCTTTCATCAATCTGAACAGCGATTATAGGCGCAGGATTTGCATTTACTCTCCTTGTTCTAACGCTGCCAGTTTCCCTAATTCTCCTGTAAACGTCCTGAAATACTCTCCTGTCAGGTGTCCGTCGATGGGGATGTCTCTGATGGTAAAGCCTTCGCGCGGCTTGTCCATTTTCGCGACACTCTCCATAAATTAACACAATGTCAGCATATTCTTCATTGGAGTACTCAGACATTTCGAAATTATTTTTTTTATTCTACTGACACCTTCTTCTTTTAGCAACGTAACTAAAACTGATAAAAATATGAAGGTAGTTTTGCTTTTATAGGCTTTTTATTTTGTAAGGCACCCTATTAAAAAAGGCATAGTACCGCACCCAGTATTACCTACCACATCCAGGTAAAAGCATCAATTATGTTGAAACTCAGTTACATTTCATTGTTTTCCTACATACTTTAAATAGTAATAAATGGGCAATAAAAATACTTCAGTACTACCGACAAATTAAACGAGGTCCACTTTATGGCACTGACTTTTGAAATATTTAATTTTTATGCGATATGTATTTTTACCTATTACTTCCAAAATGTTAATCGTAACTCATACATATGTATGCAGCTTTTGTAGGTAATAATACGGCTCATAAAAAAATAAAATTAAAATGACATGTTTATAATGGGGTTTTCTGAGAAAAACTACATTGATCACTGAATTTTAAGGGTTCACGTAGCAAAAATTGGTGTTTTCGAGTAAATATCTCAAGATTGGGTGCAGTTACAATTTAGACTGTTACATCAAATGAAAGATAATTCGATTGCCTAAAAAACGAGTTATAACACTTTGCCTTGTAATTATTCGTTTTCAAGATATAACGTTTTAAGTGAGTTAGGGTACCGGTCAAAAACACTTTTCTTAACCACCCTGTATCTCCACTGTTATTGAAAATTGACCCACCCTGTGGAGCAATTTTTTTCTCCAAATATATCAAGGAATAACCCCTTACAAGGTCGTGCACGGAGTACCAAACACCCTGTATATAAAGAAAGCCAGAGGAAGTCAAAACCAATCCGATGTCTTATCACTCCCAAGAGATATGACGGAATTCGTGAAAACGCGTTCAACCCATTTTTACACTCTTAGGGGTTGAAAAAGGAAAAACCTTGAAAACAAGTTTTAGGTGGTTATTAAATAAGCCCGTGGAAGTGAAAAGTTATTCGATATCTAATCAGACCTGAGTGATACGGCTGAATTGGTGAAAATGTATACATCCCCTTTACATCACCTTGGGGGTTCAATTTTAAAAAATCCTGAAAACGCTTTCTAGGTATTTATATGAAGAACCCGTAGAAAAAAAATGAATTCAATATTTCGAAAGACCTAATAGATATGACGAAAATCGTGAAAATATATGCATTCCATTTTCACTGATCATTTTTTTTGCCCCACTTCTAAACGCCAATGGATATTTGAATTTTTTTTTAATCAAAATTACTTTCCTAGTTGATTTACATATACGTACCGAATTTCAACTTTCTAGCATAAGCCGTTCTAAAGTTAGGAAAAACACCCCCCACCCCCGTACCATACTACATCTATAAAAAATTATATTTTTCCAACATGCTACTACTACAGTTCTATCCAAACACCAAGTTTCAGCTTTTCATTGTTATAGGTTCTCGAGATATAAAAATCGGAACTTTTTACTTTTCACCCTCCCCCACCCTCACCCACTACACCCTCATCCATAAAATGGGGGTCTATTAGGCCTACTTCTGGTAAAAATTTTAAGTATCTATCTTACACCGTTCCCGAAATATGAGACGTGATTCTTTAAAAAAATTCTTACCCCCTCCACTTCCATACTCTACCGCCCCCTTAAAAAATTTTACTTTCAGCAAACCTTATTTGTCAACATTTATACAGAAACCAAATTTTATTTCTCTAGTACAATGCGTTCATGAGATATCGTAATCTAAAGTTTTTCAACCACTACCCCCGTACGTTCACCGTTTCCGATCTATTCTCCTAGTATACCCACAGATGTTCATTAAGTTCTAATTTCGTGACATCAGCCGATTAGGAGATATGGATTTTAGAATGTCTCGATCTCGGCTTTCGAGCATTTCAGACGCATTATTATTCCCCCCACTCCCACACCCCTTTACCTATATTATAATTTTTTTTTGCAAATGGGTCCACTATCTAGCCTATACGGTTACTGAGATCTAGAAACCAAAATTTTTCGTCTAAAACGCTTCCCCCACCTCCCCCCTCACACCACCACCACTCAAAAGGTGGCCACTTGAAGGGGTTTGCTCAGTCTACCAACAAAAAAAAATTCAACTTAATAGCTCAAAGAGTTTGAGAGCTATAAGCTTTCAAACGTTTTGCGTACGGCGGACGGCGGACGGCGTACGGCGCACAGACGGACTGAAAATTTTTATTGCTTTTTTGGTGTCTATTAGTCATGAAACGTGGAAAAAAAATTTTTCAGGGTAGACAATTTTTTTTTTTTAAAAATCGATAACAATACTTTATTATTAAAATAATAAAGTAAAACTACTATAAAGTAAAATAGAAAGGTAATTTTTTGATATTTTTTTTTTCTTTTAATTTTTTGTTCTTTACCTATAAACTTTTTGTATTTACATATTATTTTGTTCTTTGTTTTGGATTTTTCTTTTAAAAAGGATAAAATGGTAAAGTAAATAGCCATTAGGATGGATCTTCTCGTTTGAAGACCTTCCGCCTCCTCATTCCTCTCTCTAGGGGCCATATTTTAATATTTTTCTGAAAGGAAAGCTATGGATATGCTAGGGTGGGCTAGAAGGTCTCTCATGACCGATTGGGAATCTTATACCAATTTTATCACCGGGGTGAAATTTTTGTTATACGGGCCATGTGTTGCTGACAACGAAGCAAACGTTATTTAATTTATCTCAACCGAGATACGCATATTAAGAATACCAAAATTGTGATATAAATATGCTATGTACACGGAGACTATAAAAACGGACAAAAACTACGAGGTGAACGCAGTCAATTGTCAAATTTTTTAACAATTATATAACAATAAATAAATCCTTTTCAATTAGTTTCTTTAATTTTACGAGCGGCTTCAAATCGGATTTTAAACAAAGAATTAAAACAACAGTAAAAACTAAATATAACATAAAGTATACAATCAAATATTAGTATATAAAGGTAGTAGATTTTTTAACACGGTAGAATTAACTCGTTCGATTTATAAAATATTAATATGGGTTCTGAGCAGTTCTGAGATGCAACAGAAAGGACGTTAGAACGGGAATCATTTGATGAGTAATTATGGACAGAGTTAGGTAAAGAGTCCCGGGAAGAATTGACTGATTAAATTATTAAATAATTATTTCGAAATGTCAAAAAGTCTTAAATTTTGTAATATATATGGTGTTTTTTTAGGTGCATGAGAACTATCGATATCGATAACTGTGGTTTGACAGCTGAGAATGTCAAACTGTGTTGACATTTCTGTTCAGTAAGGTTTGGCAAGTCATCATGAATCGTTTAACGCCAGAACAACGCTTCCGAATTGTGGAAATTTACTTTGAAAAAAATAAATTTGTTCGCGAAGTTCATAGAGCACTTCGTCCATTTTACGGTCAACATAATCGGCCTAGTGAGCAAGCAATTCGTGCAGTTATTGATCGTTTTCGCACTATTTTTACTCTTCTCGATTCAAAACCATCAACAACACAAAGAAATGTGCGTACCGAGGAGAATATTTCTGCTGTAGCGCGAAGTGTTGAAAAAGAGGACGGATTGTTGATTCGTCGCTATGGCCAGCGCTATCCAGCCATGCTGACTAAATTTTCGTTTCCAAAAATTAATCAGCTAAACATCGCCGACATTTGGTTCCAACAAGACGGCGCAACTTGCCATACAGCGCGCTTAACAATCGATTTATTGCAAAATCAATTTGGTGACAACTTGATTTCCAGAACTGGCCCCTCGTTCGTGCGATTTAACGCCTCTGGATTACTTTTTATGGGGCTATATTAAGTCATGCGTTTATACCGACAAACCAGCAACTCTTGAAGTATTGGAAGCCAATATTCAAGCCACTATTGACGCCATACGGCCAGATTTATTGGAAAAAGTAGTCAAAAATTGGACTGATCGAATGGACCATGTAACTCGTAGTCGCGGCGGACATATGACGGAAATCATATTTAAAAAATAAATGCCATGAAATTATCTACCAGAATATAATAAAAAAAATTCATTCCAACAATATTTCTGTCTTGTATTATAATTTTAAGTTCTCATGCACCTATAAAAATAAACTTTTATTCGTCCTAAAGAAGATAAATTACTTTTATTAATAACTTTGCTATAAAAATAGAATAAAAAATATTATAGACCTTAAAAATAATATTTTTTGCCGGTTTTTAAATGCAAGTTCTCCATGTGTGATAATCGTGTAAAAAATATATTAAACCGATTATCGACAAGAAAAGGCTTGTTTGGCAATAAAGTGCTATCCATTATACTACACAATCTACAAGAGGATACTTAAGAAGGTCTCGCCCTGTTAGATGTGAAGATAATTCTTGGTCGATAGATAGTATACCTGTTTAAAACCATAATGATTCAGCCGCACGTAGATGATAGCCATTTATAAAAATTTGTGCCAAGAGGAGCACCATAGGAATGACATAAAGCAAATGGATTGAAATTTTCAACTGGATACCTGAACATGTACTCGAGTTATAATTAGCAGAAGTGCTAATTTTTTCAAGGACTCTAAGTATGGGAGTTAGTGGACTCGAAGATGTGCCTTCATTTTGATCGATCCTATAGAAATATAGAGTAATTAACTTGTAATAATATGTGAATTAATATCGCTGCGGAAACAATTTATCAAGTGACGCGGCACAGTCGCTTTTATGATAATGAAAAGCGAAACTATCATTCGAGAGAGTCAATAATAATACAAAATAGTGGTGACCGTTACTTATCAACTTATGAAAAAGCTATTAGTTGCACTTTGTCGAAGCAGAAATGGTTCAAAGTAAGATTTGCCGCATTAGAATGCCAATTAAAGAAAGCAAATAGGATATTAATGTATACATGAAAAATTTAGGCACAGTAGCATGTCGAGATAATACAATATGTTCACTTAATTAAAAAAAAAAATATAAAATACCTGCTAAAGTCATGCATCGAGAGATCGTTTATGTAAAGACCGGTATTAATAAGAGATGTAAGATCAGGCATAACCGGAGTTCCTAGGAACATTATCATTTTCCAGTTCTCCATATAAATCATTTGACCTAAAATTGATTAGAGTATCATATTTTATCGTACATTAGTAAAACTTTTCAATTAATATAGATAGGTATCAATAGAACTTTCACCTTTTAATCGCAAATTTTTGTCAGATTCATTGTCATCATCATTCAATAGTAATTCCTTTTTCTTATGGTTGTCCGGTCGTTCAGGTACTGGTTCCACAGTTACTAGTTCAAAGATGTTATTCGTCCTGTTTAGAATCTAAATATAAAGTCATATATAATTTGCAACAAATTATGTAAAATATTGTATACCGTTTGAAATTTGAAGGCAATTAATGGCCGTACTAAATCAAACCAATTAGTTATTTTCTTTCCCACCAATTCTGGAAGGATTACCATTAGCGAGTTGCCTATACTCCTTACGACCATATCAGACCTATGGAGTAAAGAGAAAATAAGCCTCGCCTTACTTAATAATTGTACCTCTCACCCAAAAACTATACAAAAAGGAAATATTTCGAAAAGAACATGGGCACTGATTGGCAAGTGTTTTTCTTCCCGAGTCATTGCTAATGAGGCTAGCGTAAAGGCCCTGTTGTCGAAAGTTAACTGAAAGGTAACATGAACAGTATCGAATAAAATTTCCTCTCTTACTAATTCAATGTGCATTTCTTTGTGGTAAAAATGTCGAGCCACCTACAACAAAACCACTTGATTAGTACCAAACTAATGAAATTTTACAACTTTGTAATTTTTTCATACTTCTCTTATTTGACCCATGGTATAATAAACAAAGCCTCTTCGTTTCGATCTATAATGTAAAGTTAATCCCTGCTTGGTTTCATTCTCACAAATGAAAGATGGTGCACGCATTCGAGGATAAGAAAATTTTAAATATTCATGTAAGTTGTCGAGACCGTTTAAAAAATCTCGCATGTGTCTCCCGAGCACGGAAAGTACTCTATCATAACCATACTGTCCGACAAAACTTACAAAATACACTCCCATTTGATCCATGAAATCTCTCTCCGATACTCCGAGAACCTGTAACGTAGTGTAGCCTTATATTATAACTTTACCACTTTTTCTATACAACTAGTATAAGCATAATAATGTAAATACGAGTATGTATTAAACATTAGGATATTATTTTTGAACTATTATAACTTACATGTTGCGCTTTTTTTGCCAACTTATTCAGTAAATTTTCCGGATAAACTTGATGTACGCTAAACGCTGGTGAGTCAATTCCAACTTGTCGTCGAATCTCATCCCACTTTTCTTCTCCATATTCTCTTTTTATATATTCTGATAAATTTTCCAGTAAGAGCCCATACATATTTCAGAAATCTGTAATTATTAAAAAGTTGATTCAAAGGTTAATACTAGACTAGTCCAATCAATGACAACAATAAAAAGTTCGGGAGCGGTCAAAGTCGGAGTGTATCATGAGTTGTTTCGAGATTATTAGATTTCTTGGAAAATTAATTTTGTTCTTAAAATAAAAATATTTAAAATAGAGATTTTTAGCCGATTACAAATTGGAAAAGCCCGTGCAGACTATTCGAATTTAAGTAAGAAATTGAAATGAATTCGATATATCATCAGATATGCAGCCTTCTTACAACCACTTGGGAGTTGAATATCCAAAAATCCTGAAAGGAGTTAATAAATAAATATGAAGACAGCACGAGAAAGTAGGAACCAATTCAATTTCTTATCACTTCTAAAAGAAATGACGGAATTCGTGAAAACGTGTTCAACCCGTTTATACCCTCTTACCAGCTGAAAAAGGAAAAAACTTAAAAAAAGTTTTAGGCGATTATTACGCAAGCACGTGAAGACCTGGGGATATAGTAGAATTCGTGAAAAAGTTTACAACCCCCTTTGCACCCCCTTAGGGGTCGAATTTTAAAAAATCCTGACAACATTTTCTAGGTATTTATATGAAAAAGACGTACAATAAAAATTAATGCAATATTTGGGAAAACCTAAAAGATATAACGAAAACCGTGAAAATATATGCATTCCATTTTCACTGATCATTTTTTTTGCCCCCCTCCGAACGCCAATAGATATTTGAAATTTTTATACTCTAGATGAAATCATATAGAGTATTATAAGTTTAATCCAGCCGAAAAGTTTGTAACGCATAGAACCAAGCCTCGGACGAAAAAAAGTTATACATTATTTTTTGTTTATTTGTGGCCAAAAACCTGAAATCCGCCTGACGTCCGTCCGTCCGTCCGTCCGTCCGTCCGTCCGTCCGTCTGTCTGTGAACACGATAACTCAAGAACGCCTTCACCTAGGATCGTGAAATTTTGAATCTGGATGTTTGGTTGAATTTGTAAGGCTAAGTTCGTTAACGGGCAAAATCGTCCTACTCCTTCGGGTAGCTGCCATACAAAATGTCCTTAAAACACGTGTTCAAGAATATTTTCGATAACTTCAGAAGGGTTTAAGCTACGACATTGAAATTTTGTATGTTTTATTTTTCCAATAGTTCGAGCTAAATATATTATTATGACGAAAATCCTGTTAGTCCTTCGTGTAGCTGCCATACAAATATCCTGTCAAAATGTATTCACTAAATTTACGAAACTCACTATAACTCAAGTAATCTTTTAGCTACGAATTCGGAATTTTTTACAAATTAGTTTTGAGTGAAAACGAAGTTCGAGTTTACTAGTCAGCGAAATCCTTTTACTCCTTCTGGTAGCTGCCATACAAAATATCCTTAAAACAGGTGTTCAAGAATATTGGTCGATAACTTCAGAAGGGTTTAAGCTACGCCCTTAAAATTTTGTATGTATTATTTTTCCAATAGTTGCAGCTAAATATATGATTATGAAGAAAATCCTATTAGTCCTTCGTGTAGCTGCCATACAAATATCCTGTCAAAATGTATTCACTTAATTTACGAAACTCACTATAACTCAAGTAATCTTTTAGCTACGAATTTGGAATTTTTTACAAATTAGTTTTGAGTAAAAACAAAGCTTGGGTTTACTTGTCAGCGAAATCCTTTTACTCCTTCTGGTAGGTGCCATACAAAATGTCCTTAAAATACGTGTTCAAGAATATTGGCCGATAACTTCAGAAGGGTTTAAGCTACGACTTTGAAATTTTGTACGTAGTATTTTTCCAATAGTTGAAGCTAAATGTATGATTATGAAGAAAATCCTATTAGTCCTTTGTGTAGCTGCCATACAAATATCCTGTCAAAACGTCTTCTTTTAATTTACGGAACTTACTATAACTCAAGTAATCTTTTAGCTATAAATTGGAAATTTTGTACAAATTAGTTTTGAGTAAAAACGAAGTTCGAGTTTACTAATCAGCCAAATCCTTTTACTCCTTCTGGTAGCTGCCATACAAAATGTCCTTAAGACACATGTTCAACAATATTTTCCGATAACTTTTGAACGCTTCAAGCTACGAATTTCAAATTTTGTACAAGTTCATTTTTAAATGGTTCCAAGGAAAAGGATAAATATGTAAGAAATCAAGTGAGTCCTTCCTGCACCTCCCATGTGAAAGTCCTTCAAAAAGGACATTTTTTTCGATGACTTACCCAGTTCAAGATATGAAATTAAACACTGAAAATTGTCTTTTAGTTTTGAGTAGCAATCTAATGGCAGTCCTTAATAAAGGACATACAACATGCACACACGTAATTCTACTTTATCCCCAACTACAATATAAATCGGAGTTCAGTATTCATCTAGAGTATTATACGATTGGCTTGCAGCCGATCGTGACTGCAGTATGTTTTTTTATCTAAATTAGTTTTCTAGTTGATCTACATAAACATACCGAGTTTCAAATTTGTAGCATAAGCCATTCTATGGATAGGAAAAACACCCCCACCCCCGTACCATACCACTATAAAAAATTATATTTTTCCAATATGCTACTAATATAGTATATATATAAAAATCGGAACTTTATCCTTTTCACCCTCCCCCACCCTCACCCTCTACACCCACACTTCCAAAAATTTTGTTTTCTGCTAGGGGTTTATTAGGCCTACTTCTGGTAAAAATTTTAAGCATCTATCTTACACCGTTCTTGAGATATGAGACGTGATTTTTTAGAAAAATTCTTATCCCTTCCACTTTCATGCAAATTTTATTTGTCAACTTTTATACACAAACCAAATTTTATTTGTCTAGTGCAATTGGTTCGTGAGATATCGTAATCTAAAGTTTTTCACCCCCCACTCAAAAATTTGTTTTCGATCTATTCTCCTAGTATACCTACAGATAGTCATTAAGTTTCAATTTTGCGACATTAACCGTTTAGGAGATATGGATTTTAGAATGTCTCGATCTCGCCTTTTTTGCGTTTTGGACGCATTATTTTTCCCCCCACTCCCAAACCCCTTCATCTATATCGGCAATATTTTTGCAAATGGGTCCACTATCGAAGCTCTATATACGTTTCAAATTTCAGCCTCCTAGCATAAGCGGTTGCTGAGATCTAGAAATCAAAATTTTCCCTCTAAAACGCTCCCCCCCCCCCCCCCCCTCACACCACCACCACAGAATTTGGTTACTTTAAGTGCCCTACCCAGTCTATTCATAAAAAAAATTTCAATTTAATAGCTCAAAGGGGTTGGGAGCTACGAGCCTTCAAACGATTTTGCGTACAGCGGTCGACGTACGGCGTACGGGGTACGGCGTACGGCGGACTGACGGACTGAAATTTTTTTTTGCTTTTTTCGTGTCTAGTCATGAAAAGTGAAAAAAAAAATTTTGAGGGAAGCAAATTTTTATAATCTAGATGAAATCATATAGATTATTATAAGTTTAATCCAGCCCAAAAGTTTGTAACGCATAGAACCAAGCCTCGGACGAAAAAAAGTTGTATATTATTTGTTGTTTATTTGTGGCCAAAAACCTCAAATCCGCTTGACGTCCGTCCGTCCGTCCGTCCGTCTGTCCGTTAGCACGATAACTCAAGAACGCCTTCACCTAGGATCTTGAAATTTTGAATCTGGATGATTGGTTGAATTTGCAAGGCTAAGTTCGTTAACGGGCAAAACCGTCCTACTCCTTCGGGTAGCTGCCATACAAAATGTCCTTAAAACACGTGTTCAAGAATATTGGTCGATAACTTTAGAAGGGTTTAAGCTACGACATTGAAATTTTGTATGTGTTATTTTTCCAATAGTTGGAGATAAATATATGATTATGAAGAAAATCCTATTAGTCCTACGTGTAGCTGCCATACAAATATCCTGTCAAAATGTATTCACTTAATTTACGAAACTCACTATAACTCAAGTAATCTTTTAGCTACGAATTCGGAATTTTGTACAAGTTAGTTTTGAATGAAAAGAAAGTTCGACTTTACTAGTCAGCGAAATCCTTTTACTCCTTCTGGTAGCTGCCATACAAAATGTCCTTAAAACACGTGTTTAAGAATATTGGATGATAACTTCAGAAGGGTTCAAGCTACGACCTTGAAATTTTGTATGTGTAATTTTTCCAATAGTTGGAGCTAAATGTATGATTATCAAGAAAATTCTTTTAGTCCTTCGTGTAGCTGCCATACAAATATCCTGTCAAAACGTCTTCACTTAATTTACGGAACTTACTATAACTCAAGTAATCTTTTAGCTATGAATTGATAATTTTGTAGAAATTAGTTTTGAGTAAAAACAAAGTTTGAGTTTACTAATCAGCGAAATCCTTTTACTCCTTCTGGTAGGTGCCATACAAAATGTCCTTAAGACACGTGTTCAACAATATTTTTCGATAACTTGTGAACGCTTGAAGATACGAATTTGAAATTTTGTATACGTTCATTTTTAAATGGTTCCAAGGAAAAGGATAAATATGTAAGAAATCGAGTGAGTCCTTCCTGCACCTCCCATGTGAAAGTCCTTCAAAAAGGAAATTTTTTTTCGATGACTTACCCAGTTCAAGATATGAAATTAAACACTGAATATTGTCTTTTAGTTTTGGGTAGCAATCAAATGGGAGTCCTTAATAAAGGACATACAACATGCACACACGTAATTCTACTTTATCCCCAACTACAATATAAATCGGAGTTCAGTATTCATCTAGAGTATTATACGATTGGCTTGCAGCCGATCGTGACTGCAGTATATTTTTTTTTTAAAAATCGATAACAATATTATTGAAATAATAAAGTAAAAGAAGAGCGAAGGAAATTGTATTTATAAAGAAATCTTTTGTAGCATAGCTCCAATAGCTATGCTGCAACGGATTTTGTGGCATTGGGTAGGTTCTATGCGCTAGTTTTTGTAGTACTTCGAATGTACTATAGTTTGCATGATCGCTTTTATTTTTCTTAGGTTTGCGATGATTTTGACAGTGCCAAGAGTAAAGTGGAGAATGTAAAAGCATTCCCGGCAAATTTTTTGTTCTGGGTATGAAATTGTTTTACTTCATTGCATGGAATATCGATGAGATGATCTTTTTTATTTAAATGGCAGGATCCATTGAGTGGAGACCTGACAGCAGAATTATAACTGACCGAATATCTTTACTACTAAAGATAGATAGATTACGAAATAGAGGTGGAGCTGGTTACCTCTGCCAGCCACAGTTGGGCCTATTGTGATGGCCCCTTGGATTATCTATGATTCCTCTTCAATCCCTGTGCTTTCAAAGAAGCTTAGTATTTTACGAAGAGAAATGGTCAGAAATGCCAATGGTTCCATGAAACCCTGACCGAAGTGACGAAGTCTTTTGTGAGCTAATCCCTCACATTCACAGAGGATGTGCTCTGGTGTTTCGTCTTCGTCATCGTAAATTCAGCAAATTTTGGTCTCAGACAGACCAATTCTATGGAGATGCTTGATCATGTAACAATGTCCTACTAGGATTCGAGTCTGATATCTGCAAACAAATTTGAAAGTGATGATAAATTTTATTTCCAACAAACTTAAATACTAAATTATTGCTAGTTAGACAAAAATCGCTTAACGCTATATAATCAAAATTACTATAATTTAATTGTCCATAGTTCAAGTTGTCTTGAGCGGGGCGCCTATTACGGCAAAAAAGCGTGCCGGAAATTTGGTGTACTTGGAGTACATGGAGTTTAATAGAAATTTGTGCTGATCGGATATGTTCGATTTGCAGTTTAGCACGCGCTATATTTTGTACATAAAAAATGTGCAGAAAGTGCACATTCGTGGTGGGAAAATTGTAATGTACTACGATAGGTGCATTTGCATAATATTACGTGAAGGTGCACTACTAGGTTTTGTTCTAGACTTTCTTGGTTAATATGCATATAATAGTTAGAGTTATGATTTCAAAGCCCCATCTCTAATATGCCTAACAATAATCTTTTTCACAGTTTTAATAGAAATGACGTTAAGTTGATAGGACGATACGACTTAGAACTGTTGCTCGAACGGCGCCCTGTTTTTTGTATCTTTATCACCTTAACGTTACGCCAGGGTAGGGATATGCAACCCCATGCGTGGCTTGCTCTAAATATGGATAATAGTGTTTGTAGAAGATGGTCCAATCCTCTTTGCAGTAACGCGGGAAATATTCTGTTTTCTTCAGGGGATTTAAATAGTTTAAAACTTCGTGTAGACCACTTAACCTTGTTAGCAGTGAAGATCTTGTTTGAGTTTTTCAAGTCTAATTTGTTTGGCCTACTCGTCTTTGGGACAGTATATCGTTCTTTATTGCCTAGTTCTGAGGATCCAAGGCAATGAGTTTGAGCTAAAAGTTCTAACGTCTGTTTCCCATTTTCAGTAAACAACCCATCGGGTTTCTCCAATAGGCCCATTTCGTTAGTATGTGCTTTAGCTAGTATTTTAAGTACTGGGTAAATCGTTTATACCCTGACCGAACAGTTTCCACGAAGTTAAATTCGCACGTCTAACGACTCACCCGGTTTTTCCTCTATTGAAGTGCTTTCTTGTTAGAGATCTGAGCTTAGTCAGTGCTGGGTTCCACTAAGCTACTTTCTTGTTGCTTCCTCTGGATCTTTCCCGGCAGGATTAGCTGAAAGCAGTTTTGATAGCATTGCGTATTTGATCTGATGCTATTTCTATGCTATCAATGTCTTTAATATTAAGTATGGTTCCTGCAATACATTCACACAATTTCTGGTTTAGTTCCCAGTTCGTCGTTTGTGGCTTCCTGTACATTTCGATCGATTTGCCTGTGATCTGCATAGAAGTCACATTAGTTGCAGATTTTTGTGCTCAGGAATTGAGTACAAATGATGAGATCAAAAACCTCCTGCATGACTCTATTTATGAAAGTGGGTTTATTACATCTATTCTCGAGTGTCCAGCTTACTCTTTTTCGAGAATGCACGTATACGGCGTTCATGTTATGAGGATGGAAGAACTCCGTTCTCGCTCCCTACCTGAGCTCTTGAAATTCGTGAGGAGGACGAAAAAGTTCGGGTTGAGACTGGGGGTTTCGAGTATAATGGGCCATGTTAGCCTGAATGCTCAAGATGCGCTGCTTTGCTGCGTGTCTTCCTCCACACCAAACAACAACAACAACAAGAAAATTTCTGTTGTTAGTGTATGGGGCTTATTACACCATTTTAATAAACTGTTAGCGTTTGATATACCACTCTTCAACGTTGAAAAGTGAAAACACGACTTGCGTCGCTGACGGTTTCTATTAGACTAATATAATTTTATTTTCTACTCTAAAGCCAGAAATACATGTGCATATTTCTGCATGCATCGCGGCAAAACGGATTTAGAACGCTTGAGTTTAAATGCGACGAAACACACGCTTATTCTGCATGCAGTGGAGCGCTGCAACATGTCTCTACTTTTACTTTTGCTGCGCAGCGGCAGTATTGCCACAACTTGAGATTGAAATTTACCAACACAGAAAAAGAAAAAAGTGGTTTGACAGGTTATTTTTTAGTTGTAGTTGTGGAGTGGAGTAGCAATGGAGGAGCGTTTCATCGAACTTATAAAAAATAACCAATTTGTATTCGATAAAACCAGTCGAAATTACAAAAACATATTTTTGCGGGATCAAAACTAAGATCATTTTTTGTCTATTAAAATAAACTGAAACTGAAACTCAAACTGACTATCAGAAAATGCGGTGATTTATGACAAAAACAACTAAGAGATCTGTCTAAAACTCTGCACGTCTGTTTCACATGCAGAGATGCGTGCATCGCTGCGTGCATATATTCTGCACATGTATTTCTGGCTTTAAGCCATTAGTATTTGTCATAAATCACCGCATTTTCTGATAGTCAGTTTGAGTATGAAACGCTCCTCAATTGCTACTCCACTCCACAGGTACAAAATTACAACTAAAAAATATCCTGTCTAACCACTTTTTTCTTTTTGTGTGTTGGTAAATATCAATCTCAAGTTGTGGCAATACTACCGCTGCGCAGCAAAAGTAGAAGTAGAGACATGTTGCAGCGCTCCGCTGCACGCAGAATAAGCGTGTGTTTCGTCGTATTTAAACTCAAGCGTTCTAAATCCGTTTTGCCGCGCTGCATGCAGAAATATGCACATGTATTTCTGGCTTAAGGCTCGTTTCACGCTGCACGGTTTGCGCCGTACGGTTTCTCGCCGTACGGTGGAAATTTTTTAGTGGCGCGAAGAAGAGTATGGTTTCTTTCACATTGCACGGACACGGCACGGTCGCCGTGTAGCAGCCGTCCGCGCCACTGCAACCCACGGCGAACGGACGGCGACCGAGTACCTAGTTGCCCACGTGACCAAATGTATGCTTTCACATTGGACGGTGTTACGTCTCGCCGTGACGGTCCCAAATTTGAGCTAGATACTAAGCCAGTGCTGTCGTTTGTACTAGTATAGTAGTATTTGTACTACTATTGTACTTTATATACTACACTTAAATGCACTACTGTCGAAAATTAACAAACGACAGCACTGTACTGAATGTAAGAAGAATGTGATGGGAACAAAACCGTGCATAAACCGTACAGTGTGAACGACTGCCCATTTAAATTTTTTCCGTACTATTGTCCATTCCAAGGAACCATTTAACGGTCCGAGTTGGGACGTATTGTAGTTGTCTTGAAAATTGTTTTTGTGTCAGTTCTAGACCTTACATCCGTAGGTATAGGAGCTTGTGATGTTGCAGGTTGAGTCTTGATTTCTCTGCAATGAACATCAACTTTTCCTGCTGGTTGGGGTGATCCTGGTTGAGAACTGATATCTCTGACATTGATATCTTTGCACTTCGCAGTTTCTGTCCTGATACCTGTAGTATTTTGGGTAGTTGTTATGGTTGCGTGTCGGGTTCGGGAAAAAGGTTACTTGGTAGGTAGGAAATAAAATGTACTTGCTTCGTTCGTGGTCTATATTCAAGTGTTTCTATTCTATAAGATAATTCAGATATTTAAAATTGTGATTGTGATTGTGGCGTTGCCAACACCTCCCTTTTTTTAAGAAGGATAAAGAACTGTTCGTTACAACGGTCTTTCATAACGGCTAGTGGGAAGCGAAGTAGTTATCTCCGCAGGTGGTGATTCATAGACGTCGCTGGAGTCTGATGTGTCGTCTATAGGTGAGCTTGCTCCCCGTTCCTGTTCTTCATGTTCGATTGAGTTTGGTGCTGGAACTACGTCAGGCTGCATAATGTCGAATTCATCTAGAAGCATGTTCAAATCCAAATTCAGTTGCTGTTGAACAATATCTTCTGATTCTCTTTTATGTAATTGATTGGTATGTGACCTTATTAGCCTTTTCCCATTTGGGCAGTCAACTAATACTGTATAGTTGACTCGTCCTTCACGACTGGAAATCTCTCCTGGTGTCCAATAGAATTTATTTTGTTTGTAAACTCTTGCCATTACAAGATCTCCCACTTCAAAAGATCGATGTTTTGCGCCGTGTTTCTTGTTAAATTGTAAATTTTGCTTTTCATTTGTTGTTCTTGTTACATCTGTGGTGTCGTCTGTGGGAATTGGTGTGGACCAATTAATGCAGTTGGCATTCTGTGATCCACACCAATTCCAGACAACAATCAGTTCAGTAGCGGGGAGTTTTCTGACAGATAGAGAAGATAGAAGTAGAGTTTTTTTGGCGCGCGGACGAAAAAAGAAAAGTAGCGAATAAATTAGGAATGAGAAGGTTAAGGTGATTTTTTTTGGATGTCGCAGGCGAAGAAAAATTAAAATTTAGAAAAAATGAGAAGTGCAGTCTCGGTAGTAAAAAAAAATTAAGTGAAGAAAAGAAAGAAATCAAGTGAAGAAAAGATTGAAATCAAGTGAAGAAAAGAAAGAAATCAAGTGAAGAAAAGAAAGAAATCAAAAAAATAAAAGTAGAAAATAAAGAGAAAAAAGAAAACGAAAAGAAAAGAATTCGCGCACGTAGAACTCGCGTTCAGTTTTCCTCGATTTATGGCCGATTTTTAGTGATTTTAAAGTGAAACATACTGCAGTCACGATCGGCTGTAAGCCAATCGTATAATACTCTAGATGAATACTGAACTCCGATTTATATTGCAGTTGGGGATAAAGTAGAATTACGTGTGTGCATGTTGTATGTCCTTTATTAAGGACTGCCATTAGATTGCTACTCAAAACTAAAAGACAATATTCAGTGTTTAATTTCATATCTTGAACTGGGTAAGTCGTTGAAAAAAAATTTCCTTTTTGAAGGACTTTCACATGGGAGGTGCAGGAAGGACTCACTCGATTTCTTTCATATTTATCCTTTTCCTTGAAACCATTTAAAAATGAACGTGTACAAAATTTCAAATTCGTAGCTTGAAGCATTCAAAAGTTATCGAAAAATATTGTTGAACACTTGTCTTAAGGACTTTTTGTATGGCAGCTACCAGAAGGAGTAAAAGGGTTTCGCTGATTAGTAAACTCGAACTTCGTTTTTACTCAAAACTAATTTGTACAAAATTTTCAATTCATAGCTAAAAGATTACTTGAGTTATAGTAAGTTCCGTAAATTAAGTGAAGACGTTTTGACAGGATATTTGTATGGCAGCTACACGAAGGACTAATAGGATTTTCTTCATAATCATACATTTAGCTGCAACTATTGGCAAAATAACACATACAAAATTTCAAAGACGTAGCTTAAACCCTTCTGAAGTTATCGGCCAATATTCTTAAACACGTGTTTTAAGGATATTTTGTATGGGAGCTACCAGAAGGAGTAAAAGGATTTCGCTGACTAGTAAACCCAAACTTTCTTTTCACTCAAAACTAATTTGTACAAAATTCCGAATTCGTAGCTAAAAGATTACTTGAGTTATAGTGAGTTTCATAAATTAAGTGAACACATTTTGACAGGATATTTGTATGGCAGCTACACGAAGGACTAACAGGATTTTCTTCATAATAATATATTTAGCTCTAACTATTGGAAAAATAACACATAAAAAATTTCAAAGTCGTGGCTTAAACCCTTCTGACGTTATCCACCTATATTCTTGAACTCGTCTTTTAAGGACATTTTGTATGGCAGCTACCCGAAGGAGTAAGACGATGTTGCCCGTTAACGAACTTAGCCTTACAAATTCAACCAAACATCCAAATTCAAAATTTCAAGATCCTAGGTGAAGGCGTTCTTGAGTTATCGTGTTCACGGACAGACGGACGGACGGACGGACGGACGGACGGACGGACGGACGGACGGACGGACGTCAGGCGGATTTGAGGTTTTTGGGCACAAATAAACAAAAAATAATATATAACTTTTTTTCGTCCGAGGCTTGGTTCTATGCGTTACAAACTTTTGGGCTGGATTAAACTTATAATACTCTATATGATTTCATCTAGAGTATAAAAAGTGCCCAAAACAATGGCTCGCAGAAGTCTTCGGCCACCAAAATTTATTTTAAATAAAAGTTAAAAGAAATGAAACACAGAAATAAATGAATAAAGGAATGAAAACAATAACCTAAATTTAAAATAAATAGTAATTGAAAGAAGTTAAAAAAATAAAAAAATTATGTTAAAAATTAAAAATAAAATAAATGAAATTAAAAAATCTGCCAACAGTCTGGGTGCAACTTTATTATTTTATGGGTATTATTTTATGGGCGCAACTTTATTATTTTATGGGTAGAAGTCCGAAACGTGTTTAATGATGTGATGCGGTGTAGGTTACTATGCGACTGACAACCTAAAAAATAACGTTCCAAATAGCCTCCTGGTTATTTCTTAGGTTGTCAGTCGCATAGTAACCTACACCGCATCACATCATTAAACACGTTTCGGACTTCTACCTATAAAATAATAAAGTTGCGCCCAGACTGTTGGCAGATTTTTTTTATTTACTTACTTATTTTTTTATCAATAGAATAATTCATAGTAGTAAAAGCGAATTCGATCACATTAAACCTAAGAGATTTTCGGAATCAGTGAAAACTTGCACAATACCCCCAGGGGGTTTAATTGAGAAAAATACTTAAATCGGTTTTTTCCCGACTACGTTTAAAGCTTATAGAAGTAAAAGTGAATTCCAAATCTTAATATACCTTAGAAATATATCAGAATTCGTGAATATGTACACAACCACTTTACACCCCCTTAGGGGTTGGATATCGAAAAATTTTGAAGATTATTACCAGGCGCTTATATAAATAGCCCGAAGAAGTAAAATTGCTTTGATAGCTCGACATGTCTAAAAGTTTTAACGAAGTTTGTGAAAATGTGGATTCACGGACATTTTTTTTACTCAACCTCTGAACGCCAATAAAAATCGAAACTTTTTTTTGCTTTAGCTACTCTAATAGCACATCTACATATACCCACTAAATTTCAACTTTCTAGCATAAACCGTTTCTGAGATATAAAAAACTACCCCTCACCTCCGTACCTTGCTACACCTATCAAAAATTTTATTTTTCTAGGATGTCTCCATAGTGGCTCTATATAATCCTAAATTTTTAGCTTTCTATTCATTATGGCTTACGAGAAATAAAAATCAGAATGTTTTCCTTTCTAACCCCCTTTCACCATCACCCCCTACCCCACATCACCAAAATTTTTTCTCTACCAGAAGTTTACCGACCCCAACTCCTGTAAAATTTTCAAGATCATATCTGATACGGTTTCTGAGATATAAAAATTACATTTTTTGAAATATAGTTGTCCCCCACTTTCGTGCTCCACCTCCCCCCTCAAAAAATTTAGTTTCGTTAGACTCCTCTTGTGATCCCATATACAGAAACTAAATTTTATCTTCCTGGTGTAATTGGTTCGGAAGATATTGTAATCCAAAGTTTTTCACCCCACACCCCAACACCCTTCTTAAAAAGTTTAGCCCTTGTCTAATCTTGAAGTATCCCTAAGTACAACAACAAAGTTTCAATCTTCTGACATAAATTTTTCAGGAGATATAGATTTTAGAATGTTTCAATCCCGTCTTTCATGCGTTAAAGACTCATTGTTTCCCCCCCCCCACTTATCATAGTTCTACATAAGTTCCAAGTTTCAGCCTCCTAGCATAAGTGGTTCCTGAGATCTAGAAACCAAAATTTTTCGTCTAAAACGCTCCCCTCTCCTCTCCCCTTGTACGACTGGTATATTTTCGAGGGGTGGGTACCCCTCGAAAATATACCAGTCGTAGGGGTTCACCCAATCTACTCACCATAAAAATTTCAATTTAATATCTCAGCGGGTTTGGGAGCTACGCGTCTTCAAACGATTTTGCGTACGGCGTCTACGGCGGACAGACGGAAATTTTTTTTTTTTTTGCTTTTTTGGGGCTTACTAGTCCTAAAACGTGTAAATACAAAATTTCAGGGCAGCAAACTTTTTTGAAATTTCAGGTCGATCACAATACTTTATTATTAAAAAATAATAAAGTAAAATTAAAAAAATATGACAGACAACGAAGGGACAGAAATTGACACGGACTGACATATAAATAAACAAAATATTAAGAAAGAAAAAAACAAATTAAATTTAGGCAGCGATAAAAAAACAGGTAATTTTTTTTTTTATTTTAATTTTTTTTATTTTTCCTGTGTTTGATATTGTTTGATTTTTTTGTGGTATTTATATTTCTTTTGCTTCTAAAGAAGTTATAGAGATGCTTATGGCTAAATAAGAAGCCTATAGGATGGATCTTCTCGGTTGAAGACCTTCTGCCCCCTCATTCCTCATAGGGGCCATACGTTTTAGATTCTTTTGAGGACAAGTAAGGCTATGGTAGGGTGGGCTAGACGGCGCACAATAACAGCGCCAGTCGAGTTAAAGGGAGTTTTCTCGGTCTCTCATGACCGATTGGGAATCTTATCCTAATTTTATCACCCGGGTAAGTCGCGTGAAATTTTTGTTGTACAGGCCATGGGTTTTATGGTCTGAGGTGCAAACAACGTACCCCCCCCACAGCCGCAGCTAGCCCGGAAGCCAGCAAGCACGTCGCTCCAGTTTGCATTTCAACCACCAATTCGGACGTAGGCGGAATTGGACCCCTGTTTCCCGATCCCCAACCTTTCCGTCGGTTATTTTGACTTTTTTAAGTCGAAATAACCAATCCAAGGCCTCCGATCACAACAAAATGGCGCCCAACGTGGGGCTAGCCAAACCAGCGCGTAGTTCGCAACGCGTGATGGGACAATATGCGAGAGTAGGAAAAATGCCGCATAAAAGTTGTCACATCGAAAGTACTTAAAAAAAACATACTGCAGTCACGATCGGCTGCAAGCCAATCGTATAATACTCTAGATGAATACTGAACTCCGATTTATATTGTAGTAGGGGATAAAGTAGAATTACGTGTGTGCATGTTGTATGTCCTTTATTAAGGACTGCCATTAGATTGCTACTCAAAACTAAAAGACAGTATTCAGTGTTTAATATCATTTCTTAAACTGGGTAAGTCATTGAAAAGAAATGTCTTTTTTGAAGGACTTTCACTTGGGAGGTGCAGGAAGGACTCACTCGATTTCGTACATATTTATTCTTTTCCTTGGAACCATTCAAAAATTAATCTGTACAAAATTTTAAATTCGTAGCTCGAAGCGTTCAAAAGTTATCGGGAAATATTGTTGAACACTTGTCTTAAGGACATTTTGTATGGCAGCTACCAGAAGAAGTAAACAGACTTCGCTGATTAGTAAACTCGAACTTCGTTTTTACTCAAAACTAATTTGTACAAAATTTCCAATTCATAGCTCAAAGATTACTTGAGTTATAGTAAGTTCCGTAAATTAAGTGAAGACGTTTTGACAGGATATTTGTATGGCAGCTACACGAAGGACTAATAGGATTTTTTTCATAATCATACATTTAGCTCCAACTATTGGAAAAATAACACATACAAAATTTCAAAGTCGTAGCTTAAACCCTTCTGAAGTTATCGGCCAATATTCTTTTTAAGGACATTTTGTATGGCAGCTACCAGAAGGAGTAAAAGGATTTCGCTGATTAGTAAACTGGAACTTTGCTTTTACTAAAAACTAATTTGTAGAAAATTTCCAATTCATAGCTAAAAGATTACTTGAGTTATAGTGAGTTTCGTAAATTAAGTGAAGAAGTTTGGACAGGATATTTGTATGGCAGCTACACGAAGGACTAATAGGATTTTCTTCGTAATCATACATTCAGCTCCAACTATTGAAAAAGTAACACATACAAAATTTCAAAGTCGTAGCTTTAGGCGTTCCGAAGTTATTAATCAATATTCTTGAACACGTGTTTTAAGGACATTTTGTATGGCAGCTACCCGAAGGAGTAGGACGATTTGGCCCGTTAACGAACTTAGCCTTACAAATTCAACCAAACACCCAGATTCAAAATTTCAAGATCCTAGGTGAAGGCGTTCTTGAGTTATCGTGTTCACGGACAGACGGACGGACGGACGGACGGACGGAAGGACGGACGGACGGACGGACGGACGGACGGACGGACGTCAAGCGGATTTGAGGTTTTTGGCCACAAATAAACAAATAATAACATATAACTTTTTTTCGTCCGAGGCTTGGTTCTATGCGTTACAAACTTTTGGGCTGGATTAAACTTATAATTCTCTATATGATTTCATCTAGAGTATAAAAATTTGCTACCCTGAAAAATTTTTTTTCCACGTTTCATGACTAATAGACACCAAAAAAGCAAAAAAAAATTTCAGTCCGTCTGTGTTGGGTGTATTTCCATAAAAACATTTACTTTGTATTTAAATATCGAATTTAATTTTATTGAAAACACGTCCGCACTCTAGCCGAGGTGACATCAAAGAGAGGGAATATTTTACATTTCTTAGACTTGAAGTTGGCTGCGACTAATTTTAGTGCAGTGGTCTATTTACGGCGGCTACAGTATTCCCCCTCAATGAAAAGTTGAAGTGCATTTGTGGAGAGAAAAGTTTCTTCGTCTCTCAATTTTTTTTCTTTCAGGTCGACTAGTAGGTTAAACCTATATAAAAAATCAGCTCCGATGATTGCGTAATCAGTCGAGGCGATGATGAAAGAATGGTCGTATTGTCGACGTAGGTTCAAATTAAGCGTTAAATGTTTTGTTCCATAAGTTGATATGTTTGCTTCATTTGCGGCCGTTAAAACTAAATGTGCTTTTTGTCGATATTGTGGGAAAAATTTTTTGGGAATGATGGAAACTTCTGCTCCTGTGTCTATGAGGAAAAGTATTTTCGAGTTATGGTCACGAATAAACAAGCGACGTGAGCTTAAGTCCGACCTTGTTGCCGCATTCAAGGTTGGGCATTTGCGTTTTTTGTAACTTTGAAGTTGCAGGGAGGTATGCATTTCTTTGCGTTGGTTGTGAAACGTCGATGGTACCAACAGATTGGGTTTGTTGACCTTGATCTTGATCTCGACGAACTGTAGCTTGATTGTGTTGAACTGCGTGATCTACTTCTGCTCCGAGAAGACCTTGATTCAATTTTTGCCAATCGATCTGATAATTCTTGTATTGTGGTTTGTAAGGGATTGTCTGCCTTGATTTCTGCAATTTTTGGGGAAGCAGTGGAATCGTGAATTTTGTCAGCGATTGTTAGCACTTCCTCGAAACTATGAGATGTCTCAATGGCTATAAGGCAAGATTGGGTGGCTGAAGTAAGTTTGTTCATCCACAATTTGTGGAGCAGGTTCTTGTTTATTAAGCTGTTGCCTCCTGCCAGTGATTCCATTTGACGGAAAAGGTCGGAAGGTTTTTGGTCCCCTATTTCAATTTTGTGTAGAAGTGAGTCTAGTCGTTTCCCTTCCGTGTCTTGACTTCTTTTCAGAAGTGTTTCTTTAAGATTTTCATATTTATTAGCAATGGGTGGACTACTTAGTATGTCTGCCACGAGTTCCATCGTGTCAGATTCTAGAGAAGCTACTAGGTAGTCATATTTTGTGGTTGATTGGGTGATATTTCTGAGGCGGAACTGTGTTTCTATTTTGAGGAACCACAGATCTGGTCTATTGCTCCAGAATGGCGGAACTTTGATGATGGAGAAATGGCTGCTTGGTGCCTCAGGAGGGTCACTACCACTTGCTTCCTGACCCTGCACCATATCTTTTTCCGTGTTCATTTCAGTTTAATGTTACTCTGTTTGAATTTGTTAAACGATAATGAAAGTTTGGAAATTGTTTTAAATGTGTGTGTGTGTCCGCGGTATGAAATGTAGTTGATTTTTTTACTATTTTTTTTTTTTTTTTGGTTATGTGAATATTTTAGGTTATAGAATTTATAAAATGTACTTAAAATTATGAAAATTGATAAAATATACTTAAAATAATGGAAATTCTATCTGATTCGGCTTCTGATGATGATTTGGAGTGCTGAATTGTTTGGATGAGTGAGTGCTGTAATGATGAAATTCGCAAGTTCACGTGCGCTGCTGGCTGAGTTGACTCGTTCTTCGATGCTTGTTTTTTGAATTTGTCGGCTCCTGATCAGAAAAAAGTCTCACGGAATGCTTGTTGTGATTCGCGGAATACGTGTTTTAACTCGTTCGGGGTCACCATTTGTTGGGTGTATTTCCATAAAAACATTTACTTTGTATTTAAATATCGAATTTAATTTTATTGAAAACACGTCCGCACTCTAGCCGAGGTGATATCAAAGAGAGGGAATATTTTACATTTCTTAGACTTGAAGTTGGCTGCGACTAATTTTAGTGCAGTGGTCTATTTACGGCGGCTACAGTCTGTGCGCCGTACGCCGTACGCCGTACGCCGTCCGCCGTACGCTAAACATTTGAAAGCTTATAGCTCTCAAACTCTTTGAGCTATTAAGTTGAATTTTTACTTTATTATTTTTTATACTCTAGATGAAATCATATAGAGTATTATAAGTTTAATCCAGCCCAAAAGTGTGTAACGCATAGAACCAAGCCTCGGACGAAAAAAAGTTATTTATTATTTTTTGTTTATTTGTGGCCAAAAACCTCAAATCCGCTTGACGTCCGTCCGTCCGTCCGTCTGTCCGTTAGCACGATAACTCAAGAACGCCTTCACCTAGGATCTTGAAACTTTGAATCTGGATGTTTGGTTGAATTTGTAAGGCTAAGTTCGTTAACGGGCAAAATCGTCCTACTCCTTCGGGTAGCTGCCATACAAAATGTCCTTAAAACAAGTGTTCAAGAATATAGGTCGATAACTTCAGAAGGGTTTAAGCTACGATATTGAAATTTTGTATGTGTTATTTTTTTAATAGTTGAAGCTAAATATATGATTATGAAGAAAATCCTGTTAGTTCTTCGTGTAGCTGCCATACAAATATCCTGTCAAAACGTATTCACTTAATTTACGAAACTCACTATAACTCAAGTAATTTTTTAGCTACGAATTCGGAATTTTTTACAAATTAGTTTTGAGTAAAAATAAAGCTTGTGTTTACTAGACAGCGAAATCCTTTTACTCCTTCTGGTAGCTGCCATACAAAATGACCTTAAAACACGTCTTTGAATATTGGTCGATAACTTCAGAAGGGTTTAAGTTACGTCTTTGAAATTTTGTATTTGATATTTTTCCAATAGTTGGAGCTAAATGTATTATTGTGAAGAAAATCCTATTAGTCCTTCGTGTAGCTGCCACACAAATATCCTGTCAAAACGTCTTCAATTAATTTACGGAACTTACTATAACTCAAGTAATCTTTTAGCTATGAATTGGAAATTTCGTACAAATTAGTTTTGAGTAAAAACAAAGTTCGAGTTTACTAATCAGCGAAATCCTTTTACTCCTTCTGGTAGCTGCCAAACAAAATGTCATTAAGACACGTGTTCAACAATATTTTTCGATAACTTTTGAACGCTTCAAGCTACGAATTTGAAATTTTGTACACGTTCATTTTTAAATGGTTCCAAGGAAAAGAATAAATATGTAAGAAATCAAGTGAGTCCTTCCTGCACCTCCCATGTGAAAGTTCTTCAAAAAGGACATTTTTGTTCGATGACTTACCCAGTTTAAGATATGAAATTAAACACTGAATATTGTATTTTAGTTTTGAGTAGCAATCTAATGGCAGTCCTTAATAAAGGACATACAACATGCACACACGTAATTCTACTTTATCCCCATCTACAATATAAATCGGAGTTCAGTATTCATCTAGAGTACTATATCGTGACTGCAGTATGTTTTAATAATAAAGTATTGTGATCGACCTGAAATTTCAAAAAAGTTTGCTGCCCTGAAATTTTGTATTTACACGTTTTAGGACTAGTAAGCCCCAAAAAAGCAAAAAAAAAATGTCCGTCTGTCCGACGTAGACGCCGTACGCCGTCCGCCGTCCGCCGTACGCAAAATCGTTTGAAGGCGCGTAGCTCCCAAACGCGTTGAGATATTAAATTGAAATTTTTATGGTGTGTAGATTGGGTGAACCCCTACGACTGGAATATTTTCAAGGAGTGCGTGTACAAGGGGAGAGGAGAGGGGAGCGTTTTAGACGAAAAATTTTGGTTTCTAGATCTCAGGAACCACTTATGCTAGGAGGCTGAAACTTGGAACTTATGTAGTACTATAATAATGGACTCAATTGCAAAAAAATTATCGATATTGGTTAAGGGGTGTGGAAGTGGGAGGGGAAACAATGAGTCTTTAACGCACGAAAGACGGAATTGAAACATTCTAAAATCGATATCTCCTGAACCTTTGATGTCAGAAGATTGAAACATTGTTGTTGACCTTAGGGATACTTCAAGACTAGACAAGAGCTAAAATTTTTAAGAAGGGTGGTGGGGTGTGGGGGTGGGGGGTGAAAAACTTTGGATTACAATATCTTCCGAACCAATTACACCAGGAAGATAAAATTTAGTTTCTGTATATGGGATCACAAGAGGAGTCTATCGAAACTAAATTTTTTGAGGGGGGAGGTGGAGCACGAAAGTGGGGGGGGCAGCAATTTTTCAAAAAATGTAATTTTTATATCTCAGAAACCGTATCAGATATGATCTTGAAAATTTTACAGAAGTTGGGGTCGGTAAGCTTCTAGTAGGGAAAAAAATTTTGGTGGTGTGGGTGTTGGGGGTGATGGTGAAAGGGGGTAGAAAGGAAAACATTCTGATTTTTGTTTCTCGAAAACCATAATGAATAGAAAGCTAAAAATTTAGGATTATATAGAGCCACTATGGAGACATCCTAAAAAAAATTTTTGATAGGAGTATCAAGGTACGGGGGAGGGGGGTGGTTTTTTATATCTCAGAAACGGTTTATGCTAGAAAGTTGAAATTTAGTGGGTATATGTAGATGTGCTATTAGAGTAATTAAAGCAAAAAAAAAGTTCAGATTTTTATTGGCGTTCAGAGGTTGAGTAAAAAACATTTCCGTGAATCTACATTTCCACAAATTTCGTTAAAACTTTTAGATATGTCGAGCTATCAAAGCAATTTTACTTCTGCGGGCTATTTATATAAACGCCTAGTAACGATCTTCAAAATTTTTCGATATCCAACCCCTAAGGGGGTGTAAAGTGGTTGTGTACATATTCACGAATTCTGATATATTTCTAAGTTATATTGAGATTTGGAATTCACTTTTACTTCTATAAGCTTTAAACGTAGTCGGGAAAAAACCGATTTAAGTATTTTTCTCAATTAAACCCCCTGGGGGTATTGTGCAAGTTTTCACTGATTTCGAAAATCTCTTAGGTTTAATGTGATCGAATTCGCTCTTACTACTATGAATAATTCTATTGATAAAAAAAAACGTAAGTAAATAAAAAAAATCTGCCAACAGTCTGGGCGCAACTTTATTATTTTATGGGTAGAAGTCCGAAACGTGTTTAATGATGTGATGCGGTGTAGGTTACTGTACGACTGACAACCTAAGAAATAACCAGGAGGCTATTTGGAACGTTATTTTTTAGATTATCAGTCGCATAGTAACCTACACCGCATCTCATCATTAAACACGTTTCGGACTTCTACCCATAAAATAATAAAGTTGCGCCCAGACTGTTGGCAGATTTTTTTTGTTGGTAGACTAAGCAGACCCCTTCAAGTGCCCACCCTTTGAGTGGTGGGGGTGTGAGGGAGGAGGTGGGGGAAGCGTTTTGGACGGAAAATTTTCGTCCATTTCTGTATTAAGGTTGACAAACAAAGTTTGCTGAAAGTAAAATTTGTTAAGGGGGTGGTGGAGTATGGAAGTGGAGGGGATAAGAATTTTTCTAAAATATCACGTCTCATATCTCAAGAACAGTGTAAGGTAGATGCTTAGAATTTTTAGCGGAAGTAGGCCAAATAAACTCATAGCAGGGAAAAAAATTTTGGTGGTGAGCGGGTAGAGGGTGAGGGTGGGGGAGGGTGAAAAGGAAAAAGTTTCGATTTTTATATCTCGAGAACCTATAAAGATATAAAGCTGAAACTTGGTATTTGGATAGAACTATAGTAGTAGCATGTTGAAAAAATATAATATTTTATAGGGGTAGTATGGTACGGGGGTGGGTGGTGTTTTTCCTAACTATAGAACGGCTTATGCTAGAAATTTGAAATTTGATATGTATATGTAAGTCAACTAGAAAAGTCTTTTAGATTGTAAAAAAATTCAAATATTCATTGGCGTACAGAGGGGGAGCGAGAAAAATGATCAGTGAAAATGGATATATTTTCACGATTTTCATCATATCTATTAGGTCTTTCCAATTATTGAATCCATTTTTATTCTACGGATTTTTCATATAAATACCTAGAAAGTGTTTTCAGGATTTTTTGAAATTCGACCCGCACGAAGGTGTAAAGGGGATGTATACATTTTCACGAACTCAGCCATATCCCTCAGGTCTGATTATATATCGAATAAATTTTTACTTCCACGGACTTGTTTAATAATCGCCTAAAACTTGTTTTCAAATGTTTTCCTTTTTCAACTCCTAAGAGGGTATAAACGGATTGAACACGTTTTCACGAATTCCGTCATATCTCTTACGAGTGATAAGACATCGGATTGGTTTTCACTTTCTCGGGCTTTCTTTATATATATCTAAAAACTCATTTCAGGATTTTTGGATATTCAACCCCAAAGTGTGTTCGAGGGGGTTGCATATATTTTCACAAATTCCCACATATTTCTTAGTTCTAATGAGATATTGAATTCATTTTTACTTCTTACGGCTTCCTATATAATCGTCAAAAAGTTGATTTCAGGATTTTTAGATATTCAAGATATTCTTAGGATTGATGAGATATTAGATTGGTTTTCACTTCCACAGACTATTTATTTAATCGCCTACAAACGCATTTCCGATTTCATGTAATGGCCCAAAACCAAATCACGAAAAACTTCCTAATCACGTAATAACTACGTAGTATTATACTACTACTTAAACTGCGTCCCGGAGTACGACCCAATTATGTAATTCATATTTTATATGTGGCAGCGGCGTAAGTATTCTAGCGCGACCTCATTCTACCAATTTTTTTAGGTTTTCAGTCACATCGTAACCTACACCGCATTAATCTTAAACGCGTTCCGAACTTCTACCCGAAAAATAATAAAGTTGCGCCCGGACTGTTGGCAGATTTTTTACTTTATTATTTCATAATACAGTATTGTTATCGAATTTAAAAAAAAAAAATGTGCTTTCCCCAAAATTTTTTTTACGTTTCATAACGAGTAGACACGAAAAAAGAAAAAAAAAATTTCAGTCCGTCTGTCCGCCGTACGTCTACCGGTGTACGCAAAATTGTTTGAAGGCTCGTAGCACCCAAACCCTTTGAGCTATTTAGTTGAATTTTTTTTCATGGGTAGAGTGGGTAGGCCCCCTAAAGAGACCAAATTTGGAGGGGTGGGGGTGTAAGGGGGGAGGAGGGGAAGTGTTTTAGATTTCTAGATCTCAGCAACTGTTTATGCTAGGAGGCTGATATAGGAGGCCGATATAGGTGAAGGGGTTTGGGAGTGGGGGGAATAATAATGCGTCCGAAACGCAAAAAAGGCGAGATCGACACATTCTAAATTCTATATCTCCTAAACGGTTAATGTCATAAAATTGAAATTTAATGAATATCTGTAAGTATACTAGGAGAGTAGATCGGAAGCAAATTTTTGAGTAGGGGCAGTAGCGTATGGGGCTGGGGGGTAAAAAACTTTAGATTGCGATATCTCACAAACCAATTGCACAAATAAAATTTAGATTATGTAAGTTGACAAATGAAGTTTGATGAAAGCAAAATTTTTCAAGAGGGCGGTGGAGCATGAAAGTGGAGGGGATAAGAATTTTTCTAAAAAGTCATGTCTCATATCTCTAGAACAGTATAAGATAGAAGCTTAAAATTTTTACCAGAAGTAGGCCTAATAGACCCCTAGTAGAAAACAAAATTTTGGAAGTGATGGTGTAAAGGAGGAGGGTGGGGGAGGGTGAAAAGGAGAAAGTTCAAATTTTTATATCTCAACAACCTATAATGATATAAAGCTGATACTTGGTATTTAGATAGAGCTATAGTAGTAGCATCTTGGAAAAATATAATTTTTTAGAGGGGTATCATAGCCCTACTTGTCCTCAGTATGGTACGGGGTGGGGGGTGTTTTTCCTATCTATAGAACTGCTTCTGCTACAAAGTTGAAACTCGGTATGCATATGTAAATCAACTGGAGAACTAATTTAGATAAAAAAAAATTTCAAATATCAATTGGCGTTCGGAGGGGGGCAAAAAAAATGATCAGTGAAAATGGAATGCATTTATTTTCACGGTTCTCGTCATATCTATTAGATCTTCCCAAATATTGAATTCATTTTACTTTATTATTTCAATAATACAGTATTGTTATCGATTTTTAAAAAAAAAAAATTTGCTACCCTCAAAATTTTTTTTTTTCACGTTTCATGACGAGTAGACACGAAAAAAGCAAAAAAAAATTTCAGTCCGTCTGTCCGCCGTACGCCGTACGCCGTACGCCGTACGTCTACCGGTGTACGCAAAATTGTTTGAAGGCTCGTAGCACCCAAACCCTATGAGCTATTTAATTGAATTTTTTTTCGTGGGTAGAGTGGGTTGGCCCCCTAAAGTGACCAAATTTGGAGGGGTGGGGGTGTAAGGGGGGAGGAGGGGGAAACGTTTTAGACGGAAAATTTTGGTTTCTAGATCTCAGCAACCGCTTATGCTAGGAGACTGAAATTTGGAATTTATATAGAGCTTCGGTAGTGGACCCATTTGCAAAAAAATTGCTGATATAGGTGAAGGGGTTCGGGAGTGGGGGGAAAAATAATGCGTCCGAAACGCAAAAAAGGTGAGATCGACACTTTCTAAAATCCATATCTCCTAAACGGTCACTGTCACAAAATTGAAACTTAATGAATATCTGTGGGTATACTAGGAGAATAGATCGGAACCAAAAATTTGAGTGGGGGAAGTGGCGTACGGGGGTGGGGGGTGAAAAGCTTTAGATTACGATATCTCATGAACCAATTGTACTAGATAAATAAAATTTGGTTTGTGTATAAAGGTTGAGAAATGAAGTTTGATGAAAGTAAAATTTTTTAAGGGGGCGGTGAAACATGAAAGTGGAGGGGATAAGAATTTTTCAAAAAAATCAATTATCATATCTCAAGACCAGTTTAAGATAGATGCTTAAAATTTTTACCAGAAGTAGGCCTAATAGACCCCTAGCGGAAAACAAAATTTAGGAGGTGTGGGTGTAGAGGGTGAGGGTGGGGGAGGGTGAAAAGGAAAAAGTTCCGATTTTAATATCTCGACAACCTATAATGATATAAAGCTGAAACTTGGTATTTGGATAGAGCTATATTAGTAGCATGTTGGAAAAATAAAATTTTTTATAGGGGTAGTATGGTACAGGGGTGGGGGGTGTTTTTCCTATCTATAGAACGGCTTATGCTACAAAGTTGAAACTTGGTACGTTTATGTAAATCAACTAGAAAACTAATTTAAATAAAAAAAAATTTCAAATTTCTAATGGCATTCAGAGGGGGGGCAAAAAAAATGATCAGTGAAAATGGTATGCATATATTTTCACGGGTTTCGTCATATCTATTAGGTCTTCCCAAATATTGAATTCATTTTTATTCTACGGCTTCTTCATATAAATACCTAGAAAGTGTTTTCAGGATTTTTTAAAATTCGACCCCTAAGGGGGTGCAAAGGGGGTTGTAAAATTTTTCACGAATTCTACTATATCCCCACGTCTTATCAGATATGGAATATCTTTTCACTTTCACGTGCTTGCGTAATAATCGCCTAAAACTTGTTTTTAAGTTTTTTCAACCCCTAAGAGGGTATAAACGGGTTGAACACGTTTTCACGAATTCCGTCATTTCTTTTAGAAGTGATAAGAAATTGAATTGGTTCCTACTTTCTCGTGCTGTCTTCATATTTATTTATTAACTCCTTTCACGATTTTTGGATATTCAACCCCCAAGTGAGTGTAAGGAGGTTGCATATCTGATAATATATCGAATTCATTTTTACTTCCCAAGGTTACCTATATAAAAAAGCCAAAAAGTCAATTTCAGTATTTTAGATATTCAATCCTAATGGGTGTAAGGGGGGTAGCATGCTTTTCAAAGTTTCGACATATTTCTTAGGTTTGATGAGATATTAGATCGCTTTTCATTTCCACAGACTTTTTATATAATCGCCTACAAACCCATTTCTCGATTTTTGGATATTCAGCCCCCAAGGGTTTGCATATGTTTTCACAAATTTTGCCATCCCTTAGTTCTGATGAGATATAAAATTGGTTATTACGGCATTTGATGTAATGACCTTAAAACCAATTTCACCATTTTTCGAATTTCAAGAACCAAGGGGGTGTGAAGAGTTTGCTTACGTTTTCACAAATTTTTCAATATCCGTCTTGTCTCATGAGATATCAAGTTGCTTCTTATGAAATCGTCTAAAAACCTGTTTCACAATTTTTTTGAAATTCAAACCCCAAGTGGAAGTAATGGATTTGTATACGTTTTAACAATTCGACTATCTAATTCTGATAAGGCAACAAATTCGTCTTTACTTCTATGGGCTTATAGTGTACATAATATACTTAAATTCGAATAGTCTACACGGACCTTTTCAATGTATAAAATCTTGTTCTAAAAATCTCTATTTTAAATATTTTTATATTAAGAACAAAAATAGTTTTCCAAGAAATCTAATAATCTCGAAGCAACTCATGATACACTCCGACTTTGACCGCTCCCGAACTTTGACCCGAAAAATAATAAAGTTTCGCCCAGACCATTGGCAGATTTTTTATTCTACGGCTTCTTCATTTCAATACCTAAAAAGACTTTTCAGGATTTTTTAAAATTCGACTCCTAAGGGGGTGCAAATGGGGTTGTAAACTTTTTCACGAATTCTACTATATCCCAAGGTCTTATCAGATATCGAATATCTTTTCACTTTCACGTGTTTGCGTAATAATCGCGTAAACCTTGTTTTTAAGTTTTTTCCTTTTTCAGCCCCTACGGGTTGAACACGTTTTCACTAATTCCGTCATTTCTTTTAGAAGTGATAAGAAATTGAATTGGTTCCTACTTTCTCGTGCAGTCTTCATATTTATTTATTAACTCCTTTCAGGATTTTTGGATATTCAACCCTCAAGTGGGTGTAATGAGGTTGCATATCTGATGATATATCGAATTCATTTTTAAAACCTATATAAAAAAAGCCAAAAAGTCAATTTCAGTATTTTAGATATTCAATCCTAATGGGTGTAAGGGGGTTATATGCTTTTCAAAGCTTCGACATATTTCTTAGGTTCGATGAGATATTAGATCACTTTATATTTCCACAGACTTTTATATAATCGCCTACAAACCCATTTTTCAATTTTCGATATTCAACCCCCAAGGGTTTGTATATGTTTTCACAATTTTTACCATCCCTTAGTTCTGATGAGATATAAAATTGATTATTACAGCCAACCAATTCACGATTTTTCGAATTTCCAGAACCAAATAGGTGTAAAGGGTTTGCTTACGTTTTCAAAATTCCTCGTGTCTCATGAGATATCAAGTTGCTTCTTATGAAATCGTCAAAAAACCTGTTTCACAATTTTTTCGAAATTCAAACCCCAAGTGGAAGTAATGGGTTTGTATACGTTTTAACAATTCGTCATATCTCTTAAGTCTGATAAGGCAACCAATTCGATTTTACTTCTATGGGCTTTTAGTGTACATAATATACCGAAATTGGAATAGTCTACACGGACTTTTTCAATGTTTAATAGGCTAAAAATCGCTATTTTAAATATTTTTATTTTAAGAACAAAATGAATTTTCTAAGAAATCTAATAATCTCGAAGCAACTCATGATATACTTCGACTTTGACCGCTCCCGAACTTTGACCCGAAAAATAATAAAGTTTCGCCCAGACCATTGGCAAATTTTTTTCTTTTGTTTTATCTCATTTTTTTTTTATTTTTCTCTAGTGGTGTGCAAAAAGTAATTATTCGATACTTAGTATTCGTTACTTCAAACGAGTATCGAGTATCGAATACTACTTTTCAATAGTATTCGATATTGACTTCATTAATTCATTTCCGTTTCTAAGTGTGATGACCTTTTTTTTTTTTTAGCTTATCACATTCTATCCGACGACCCATTTTTTTTTTTTTTGTGATCACATTGCACCAGACGACATTAGAAGTTTCAGCTTTCTACCATTATCGGCTCTCAAGATATTCATTTTTTTTCCTTTTCACCCACACCCACAAATGTTTGTCCTTGCTGTTTTTGAGACATGAGACGCAATTTTTTTTTTTTTAGTAAATTCTTATTCCCCCTCCTACTCTCATGATTCACCGCACCGTGAAAATTTGTATATACAGTGAACTTTTCTTGTCCTACTATATACAACTAGTAAGTTTTGTCTTTCTGCTAAGTTTCACACTCCGTTACGCATGACCGACACGCTCCTCCGTCAAAATTATTTGTCACCCTCCATCTCCAATCCCGTTTCCCCATATTCCATCGGCTATCTCCTATCCTTCATTCTTCATCCTCCTTCCTACATCCTCCTTCTTCCATTTTCCATGCTCCATGCTCCATCCTCTATCCTCTATCCTCTATCCTCTATCCTCTATCCTCTAACCTCTATCCTCTATCCTCTATCCTCTATCTTCTATCCTCTATCCTCTATCCTCTATCCTCTGTCCACTATCCACTATCCTCCATCCTCCATCCTCCATCCTCCATCCTTAATCCTCCATTCTCTATCCTTCATCCTCCATCCTAAGTCCTCCATCCTCCATCCTCCATCCTCCATCCTCCATCTCCATTCTCCATCCACCATCCTCCATCCGCCATCCTCCATCCTCCACCCTCCATCCTTAATCCTCCATCCTTCATCCTCCATCCTCCATCCTCCATCCTAAACCCTCCATCTCCATCCTCCATCCTCCATCCTGCATGGATGGAGGATGGAGGATGGAGCATTGAGGATGGAGGATGGAGATGGAGGGTTTAGGATGGAGGATGGAGGATGGAAGATTAAGGATGGAGGATGGAGGATGGAGGATGGAGGATGGAGGATGGAGGATGGAGGATGGAGGATGGAGGATGGAGGATGGAGGATTTAGGATGGAGGATTTAGGATGGAGGATGGATGATGGATGATGGATGATGGATGATGGATGATGGATGATGGATGATGGATGATGGATGATGGATGATGGATGATGGATGATGGATGATGGATGATGGATGATGGATGATGGATGATGGATGATGGATGATGGATGATGGATGATGGATGATGGATGATGGATGATGGATGATGGATGATGGATGATGGATGATGGATGATGGATGATGGATGATGGATGATGGATGATGGATGATGGATGATGGATGATGGATCGCGCCATCACCATCCATCGGTCCCATGATATGATATTGGAACATTCCCTACCATATATTAGGTCAGATATCCATATTCGAATGTATTCACTGATATCACATATTTCAATGGATTCGCTGATATCAAATATTAGTGAATATAAAATATTAGTGAATATAAAATATTAGTGAATATAAAATATTAGGGAATATAAAATATTAGTGAATATAAAATATTCGTGAATATTTGATATCAGCGAATCCATAGGAATATGTGATACCAATGAATACATACGAATATGGAAATCTGATCTAATATATGGTAGGGAATATTCCAATATCATATCATGGGACCGATGGATGGTGATGGCGTGTCTTTTGGTGAGGAAGTGGATGTGTAAGGGGGAGGAGGGGAAGCGTTTTAGATGAAAAATGTTGGTTCCTAGATCTCAGGAACAGCTTATGCTAGGAGGCTGAAATTTAAAACTTATGTAGAACTATGATCGTGGACTCAATTGCTTAAAAAATTGTCGATATAGGTTGAAGGGTGTGGGAGTGGGGGGAAAAATAATGTGTCCGAAATGCTTGAAAGCTGGGATTGAAACATTCTAAAATCCATATCTCCTGAACGGTTGAAGTCAGAAGGTTGAAACTTTGTGGTTATCTTAAGGGATGGAGGATGGAAGATTAAGGATGGAGGATGGAGGATGGAGGATGGATGATGGATGATGGATGATGGATGATGGATGATGGATGATGGATGATGGATGATGGATGATGGATGATGGATGATGGATGATGGATGATGGATGATGGATGATGGATGATGGATGATGGATGATGGATGATGGATGATGGATGATGGATGATGGATGATGGATGATGGATGATGGATGATGGATGATGGATGATGGATGATGGATGATGGATGATGGATGATGGATGATGGATGATGGATGATGGATGATGGATGATGGATGATGGATGATGGATGATGGATGATGGATGATGGATGATGGATGATGAATGATGGATGATGGATGATGGATGATGGATGATGGATGATGGATGATGGATGATGGATGACGGATGATGGATGATGGATGATGGATGATGGATGATGGATGATGGATGATGGATGATGGATGATGGATGATGGATGATGGATGATGGATGATGGATGATGGATGATGGATGATGGATGATGGATGATGGATGATGGATGATGGATGATGGATGATGGATGATGGATGATGGATGATGGATGATGGATGATGGATGATGGATGATTAGTGATGGGTCCATACCGATATATGGTGATATCACCTAATACGAATATATTCATTACGCGGTATTATAATGCTGCTAATCATCCATCATCCATCATCCATCATCCATCATCCATCATCCATCATCCATCATCCATCATCCATCATCCATCATCCATCATCCATCATCCATCATCCATCATCCATCATCCATCATCCATCATCCATCATCCATCATCCATCATCCATCATCCATCATCCATCATCCATCATCCATCATCCATCATCCATCATCCATCATCCATCATCCATCATCCATCATCCATCATCCATCATCCATCATCCATCATCCATCATCCATCATCCATCATCCATCATCCATCATCCATCATCCATCATCCATCATCCATCATCCATCATCCATCATCCATCATCCATCATCCATCATCCATCATCCATCATCCATCATCCATCATCCATCATCCATCATCCATCATCCATCATCCATCATCCATCATCCATCATCCATCATCCATCATCCATCATCCATCATCCATCATCCATCATCCATCATCCATCATCCATCATCCATCATCCATCATCCATCATCCATCATCCATCATCCATCATCCATCATCCATCATCCATCATCCATCATCCATCATCCATCATCCATCATCCATCATCCATCATCCATCATCCATCATCCATCATCCATCATCCATCATCCATCATCCATCATCCATCATCCATCATCCATCATCCATCATCCATCATCCATCATCCATCATCCATCATCCATCATCCATCATCCATCATCCATCATCCATCATCCATCATCCATCATCCATCATCCATCATCCATCATCCATCATCCATCATCCATCATCCATCATCCGTCATCCATCATCCATCATCCATCATCCATCATCCATCATCCATCATCCATCATCCATCATCCATCATCCATCATTCATCATCCATCATCCATCATCCATCATCCATCATCCATCATCCATCATCCATCATCCATCATCCATCATCCATCATCCATCATCCATCATCCATCATCCATCATCCATCATCCATCATCCATCATCCATCATCCATCATCCATCATCCATCATCCATCATCCATCATCCATCATCCATCATCCATCATCCATCATCCATCATCCATCATCCATCATCCATCATCCATCATCCATCATCCATCATCCATCATCCATCATCCATCATCCATCATCCATCATCCATCATCCATCATCCATCATCCATCATCCATCATCCATCATCCATCATCCATCATCCATCATCCATCCTCCATCCTCCATCCTCCATCCTTAATCTTCCATCCTCCATCCCTTAAGATAACCACAAAGTTTCAACCTTCTGACTTCAACCGTTCAGGAGATATGGATTTTAGAATGTTTCAATCCCAGCTTTCAAGCATTTCGGACACATTATTTTTCCCCCCACTCCCACACCCTTCAACCTATATCGACAATTTTTTAAGCAATTGAGTCCACGATCATAGTTCTACATAAGTTTTAAATTTCAGCCTCCTAGCATAAGCGGTTCCTGAGATCTAGGAACCAACATTTTTCATCTAAAACGCTTCCCCTCCTCCCCCTTACACATCCACTTCCTCACCAAAAGACACGCCATCACCATCCATCGGTCCCATGATATGATATTGGAATATTCCCTACCATATATTAGATCAGATTTCCATATTCGTATGTATTCATTGGTATCACATATTCCTATGGATTCGCTGATATCAAATATACACGAATATTTTATATTCACTAATATTTTATATTCCCTAATATTTTATATTCACTAATATTTTATATTCACTAATATTTTATATTCACTAATATTTGATATCAGCGAATCCATTGAAATATGTGATATCAGTGAATACATTCGAATATGGATATCTGACCTAATATATGGTAGGGAATGTTCCAATATCATATCATGGGACCGATGGATGGTGATGGCGTGTCTCTTGAGAAGAGGGGAGGGGGGCGGATGTGTAAGGGGGAGGAAGGAGGAGCGTTTTAGATGAAAAATGTTGGTTCCTAGATCTCAGGAACCACTTATGCTAGGTAGCTGAAACTTAGAACTTATGTAGAACTATGATCGTGGACCCAATTGCTTAAAAAGTTGTCGATATACAGGGTGTAAGTAGTACTGAGGTTCAAACGAAAATGGGAGATAGAGGAACTTGTCCTGAGTAGAAAATCGTTCTACACATACTACCGTTTTTGTACCGTTAAGGAGATAGCGCGATTTTAAGGACGAAGGATTTTCATCGTACCTGTGATCACTGTTTGATCTCTAACTTCTGCTGTACTTAGCGTAACGTAATAATTCTGGGCTCGTTGGAAAGGACACAAATTCTTCTTTCTAATTGCTATCAACTGTGTCAATTGGTGTTATACTTTTTGAGAAAAATTTATTTAAATGACACAAAAATAATAAAATATTAAAAAAAAATACAAAAAAGTCCTGTTTTCTCCAAGAAGGACCTGATTAACCACAAAATTTTATTACATTTTCGGAAAGCCCATAAAATTTCACTATACGTTTGATAACAGAATTTCTTCATAGGTTGAATAGTAAAGGAGCGGGGCTAACAGTTATCAAGCACGTTCCCTTCAAGTAAATCTGGTTTGACACCCGTCATTCGCCGAAGGAGTATGATAGGGATACAGTCCTTCTCCTTGCAGAATTCGGAACACTTGCATGTGGCAAGAAGAAATTCTGTTATCAAACGTATAGTGAAATTTTATGGGCTTTCCGAAAATGTAATAAAATTTGGTGGTTAATCAGGTCCTTCTTGGAGAAAACAGGACTTTTTCGTATTTTTTTTTATTTTTTTATTAGTTTTGTGTCACAGGTCCTTCGTCCTTAAAATCGCGCTATCTCCTTAACCGTGCAAAAACGGGAGTATGTGTAGAACGATTTTCTACTCAGGACAAGTTCCTCTATCTACCATTTTCGTTTGAACCTGAGTACTAGTTACACCCTGTAGGTTGAAGGGTGTGGGAGTGGGGGGAAAAACAATATGTCCGAAACGGTTGAAAGCTGGGATTGAAACATTCTAAAATCCATATCTCCTGAACGGTTGATGTCAGAAGGTTGAAACTTTGTGGTTATCTTAAGGGATAATGGAAGATTAGATAAGGTCTAAAAAATTTATGGGGGGTGGTGGGGTGTCGAGTTTTGGGGTGAAAAGCTTTGGACATCAATATCTTCCGAACCAATTACAGCAGGAAGATAAAATTTGGTTTCTGTATATAGGATTACAAGTGGAGTCTACTGCACGTAAACTTTTTTTGGGGGGAAGGAACGATTTTTCAGAACATAACTTTTCGCGGTGTGAAAGTTGAAGTAGTGAACTGTACAATGTGATGCAAAAAGGCGTCTCGTACAATGTGATGCAAAACGGAAGGCATGGCAAAAAAGGTCATCAAGTATACATATACAGACGCCTAGTAGAAAGTAAGTGAAAAAGTATCGAATACCAAATATCGAATACCAAATATCGAATACTAATTTGAAGTACTCAGTAATTATTAGATACTGAAAAGTAATTGCATTGCACATCACTATTTTTCTCAATTCCAATTTTCCCAAGAAGTTGAAGAGCCTGAGATTTTCCTTTCAACTCGACCTAGCAGGAGATAGGATGAGGTTTGGGAGGTGGATAGCGAGAAGATCCATCCCGTTTGGAGTTTTATTTTTTTTGCTTTGATGGAGCTTTCTTTTGCTTTGATTTTTTTTGATTTCGATTTTTGCATTTGCTAGTTACATTTGCTAGTTGAATTTGGCTTTGCTTTACAATTTTTTTTTTGTGTAGATTTTCGTTAATTTCGAAGATACGGATTTTTTTTTATTTGTTTTGTTTTTGAGCCTTATTTATTTAAAGTTGCATAATTTTTTTTTGCTTTCGTTTCTTTAAATTTTTTTTATCGATATTTATATACAGGGTGTTTGGCACTCCGTGTGCCACCTTGTAAGGGGTTATTTCTTGATATATTTGGAGAAAAAAATTGTTCTACAGGGTGGGTCAATTTTCAATATTAGTGGAGATACAGGGTGGTTAAGAAAAGTGTTTTTGACCGGTACCCTCACTCACTTAAAACGTTATATCTTGAAAACGAATAATCATAAGGCAAAGTGTTAAAACTCGTTTTTTAGGCAATCGAATCACCTTTCATTTGATGTAACAGTCTAAATTGCAACTGGATCCAATCTTGAGATATTTACTCGAAAACACAAATTTTTGCTACGTGAACCCTTAAAATTCAGTGATCAATGTAGTTTTTCTCAGAAAACCCCATTATAAAAATGTCATTTTAATTTAATTTTTTTATGAGCCGTATTATTACCTACAAAAGCTGCATACATATGTATGAGTTACGATTAACATTTTGGAAGAATGAGGTCGCGCTAGAATACTTACGCCGCTGCCACATATAAAATATGAACTACATAATTGGGTCATACTCCGGGACGCAGTTTAAGTAGTAGTAGAATACTACGTAGTTATTACGTGATTAGGAAGTTATCCGTGATTTGGTTTTGGGCCATTACATGAAATCGGAAATGCGTTTGTAGACGATTATATAAATAGTCTGTGGAAGTGAAAACCAATCTAATATCACATCAATCCTAAGAATATCTTGAATATCTAAAAATCCTGAAATCAACTTTTTGACGATTATATAGGAAGCCGTAAGAAGTAAAAATGAATTCAATATCTCATTAGAACTAAGAAATATGTGGGAATTTGTGAAAATATATGCAACCCCCTTGAACACACTTTGGGGTTGAATATCAAAAAATCCTGAAATGAGTTTTTAGATATATATAAAGAAAGCCCGAGAAAGTGAAAACCAATCCGATGTCTTATCACTCGTAAGAGATATGACGGAATTCGTGAAAACGTGTTCAATCCGTTTATACCCTCTTAGGAGTTGAAAAAGGAAAACATTTGAAAACAAGTTTTAGGCGATTATTAAACAAGTCCGTGGAAGTAAAAATTTATTCGATATATAATCAGACCTGAGGGATATGGCTGAGTTCGTGAAAATGTATACATCCCCTTTACACCTTCGTGCGGGTCGAATTTCAAAAAATCCTGAAAACACTTTCCAGGTATTTATATGAAAAATCCGTAGAATAAAAATGGATTCAATAATTGGAAAGACCTAACAGATATGATGAAAATCGTGAAAATATATGCATTCCATTTTCACTGATAATTTTTTTCGCTCCCCCTCTGTACGCCAATGAATATTTGAATTTTTTTACAATCTAAAAGACTTTTCTAGTTGACTTACATATACATATCAAGTTTCAACTTTCTAGCATAAGCCGTTCTATAGTTAGGAAAAACACCCCCCACCCCGTACCATACTACCCCTATAAATTATTATATTTTTTCAACATGCTACTACTATAGTTCTATCCAAATACCAAGTTTCAGCTTTATATCTTTATAGGTTGTCGAGATATAAAAATCGAAACTTTTTCCTTTTCACCCTCCCCCACCCTCACCCTCTACCCGCTCACTTTTTTTCCCTGCTAGGGGTTTATTTGGCCTACTTCCGCTAAAAATTATAAGCATCTACTTTACACTGTTCTTGAGATATGAGACGTGATATTTTAGAAAAATTCTTATCCCCTCCACTTCCATACTCCACCGCCCCCTTAATAAATTTTATTTTCAGCAAACTTTGTTTGTCAACCTTAATACAGAAACCAAATTTAATTTTTCTAGTGTAATTGGTTCGTGAGATATCGTAATCTAAAGTTTTTCACCCCCCACCTCCGTACGCCACTTCCCCCACTCAAAAATTTGTTTCCGATCTATTCTCCTAGTATGCCCACAGATGTTCATCAACTTTTAGTTTCGTGACATTAACCAATTAGGAGATATAGATTTTAGAATGTCTCGATCTCGGCTTTCGAGCGTTTCGGACGCATTATTATTCCCCCCACTCCCACACCCCTTTACCCATATCCTCCTTTTTTTTGCAAATGGGTCCACTATCGATGCTCTATATAAATTCCAAGTTTCAGCCTCCTAGCCTAAGCGGTTACTGAGATCTAGAAACCAAAATTTTTCGTTCAAAACGCTTCTCCCACCTCCCCCCTCACACCTCCCCCCTCACACCACCCACTCAAAAGGTGGGCACTTGAAGGAGTCTGCTCATTCTACCAACAAAATTCAACTTAATAGCTCAAAGAGTTTGAGAGTTATAAGCTTTCAACCGTTTTGCGTACGGCGGACGGCGGACGGCGTACGGCGGACGGCGCACGGCGGACGGCGTACGGCGCACAGACGGACTGACAATTTTTTTTGATTTTCGGTGTCTATTAGTCATGAAACGTGGAAAAAAAATTTTTCAGGGTAGCAAATTTTTTTTTTTTAAAAATCGATAACAATGCTTTATTATTAAAATAATAAAGTAAAAGAGAACATCAGCTACACATCAAAAAATTCACGAAAGAAATTGATTAAAAAACATACTGCAGTCACGATCGGCTGCAAGCCAATCGTATAATACTCTAGATGAATACTGAACTCCGATTTATATTGTAGTTGGGGATAAAGTAGAATTACGTGTGTGCATGTTGTATGTCCTTTATTAAGGACTGAAATTAGATTGCTACTCAAAACTGAAAGACAATATTCAGTGTTTAATTTCATATCTTGAACTGGGTAAGTCATCGAAAAAAAATGTCCCTTTTGAAGGACTTTCACATGGGAGGTGCAGGAAGGACTCATTCGATTTCTTAAATATTTGTCCTTTTCCTTGGAACCATTCAAAAATTAATGTGTACAAAATTTCAAATTCGTAGCTTGAAGCGTTCAAAAGTTATCTAAAAATATTGTTGAACACGTGTCTTGAGGATTTTTTGTATGGAAGGTACCAGAAGGAGTAAAAGGATTTCGCTGACTAGTAAACTCGAACTTCGTTTTCACTCAAAACTAATTTGTACAAAATTCCGAATTCGTAGCTAAAAGATTACTTGAGTTATAGTAAGTTCCGTAAATTAAGTGAATACATTTTGACAGGATATTTGTATGGCAGCTACACGAAGGACTAATAGGATTTTCTTCATAATCATACATTTAGCTCCAACTATTGGAAAAATAATACATACAAAATTTCAAAGAAGTAGCTTAAACCCTTCTGAAGTTATCGGCCAATATTCTTGAACACGTGTTCTAAGGACATTTTGTATGGCAGCTACCAGAAGGAGTAAAGGGATTTCGCTGACTAGCAAACTCAAACTTTCTTTTTACTCAAAACTAATTTGTACAATATTCCGAATTCGTAGCTAAAAGATTACTTAAGTTATAGTGAGTTTCGTAAATTAAGTGAATACATTTTGACAGGATATTTGTATGGCAGCTACACGAAGGACTAACAGGATTTTCTTCATAATCATATATTTAGCTCCAACTAGTGGAAAAATAACACATATAAAATTTCAAAGTAGTAGCTTAAACTCTTCTGAAGTTATCGACCAATATTCTTGAACACGTGTTTTAAGGATATTTTGTATGGCAGCTACTCGAAGGAGTAGGACGATGTTGCCCGTTAACGAACTTAGCCTTACAAATTTAACCAAACATCCAGATTCAAAATTTCAAGATCCTAGGTGAAGGCGTTCTTGAGTTATCGTTGTAGCGCACCAGTGTGCAGGTGGGCCACACCAGTTTACGAAATAGGGCCCGCGTCGCCGGTGGCCGAGGTAAATCTGAGCCGGCGGTGCTAGGGCGAGCGGTGGTCAGTTTACGACGCTCACTGTCGTTGGAGGTCGCAATCGCCTGCGTCCAGGGGCGAGCGTTGTGACTGGCGTCGCGATGGTATTCGACACTGAGACGCCTGCGTCCGGGGGCGAATTTACGACGTTCACTGTCGTTGGGAGGTCGCAATCGCCTGCGTCCAGGGGCGAGCGTTGTGACTGGCGTCGCGATGGTACTCGACGCTGAGACGCCTGCGTCCGGGGCGAATTGCTGAAAGGCTGCGGTGTCGGCCGCCTACGTCCGGGGGCGGGCGTCGACTTAGGCGTCGGGATGAAAACGATTTGCCTGCGTCCGGGGGCGAGCGTTTTCCTCGGCTCTGATAAGAGCCTTTCGACTTCGTTTTACTCTTTGAGTTCTGACAAGAACTATAAGTGCGATTTAGATTTCAGTCCTGACAAGAACTGAAATCTTTAAAGGCTACTGCTTCCTGGGTAGCGTTTTAACGCGAAAAACAAAAACGACCTCTCGGCCCGGATCCAATTTACTACTGATAATTTATTTCCTAAAATTTACACTATTTAAACACTTAAAAATAATACTTGGTCCATCCCTTCTACTAAATATTTCACGATGCTAAGTGCATTGCTACAAATTCTAATGCAAACACAAAAGATGACCTAACGGTCAATTTGTGATGCCGAGTGCATTTGGACAAATTTTAATTTCATACAAAAGATGACCTAACAGTCAATTTGTGATGCTAAGTGCATCTTGACAAATTTGGTAAATGGATTATTGTGAGCCATTTAGGTGGACACAGTAGAGTCCGTCTAAATGACCCACAATCGTGTTCATGGACGGACGGACGGACGGACGGACGGACGGACGGACGTCAAGCGGATTTGAGGTTTTTGGCCACAAATAAACAAAAAATAATATATAACTTGTTTTCGTCCGAGGCTTGGTTCTATGCGTTACAAACTTTTCGGCTGGATTAAACTTATAATACTCTATATGATTTCATCTAGAGTATAAAAATGGTTCGTACAAATCAGTTACGAGTATTACATTGGTTCGGTGAATGTTTTCAATGTATCTTTATCAACTGAAAATACTTGTTTTTCGGTTAAAATAATTATACTCTAGATGAAATCATATAAGTAGAGTTTTACAGTGGATGCCGCTTATTGTAATCACTTTGGGACCAGCCAAAAACAATAACATTAACCGGGTGATAACAATAAACGAAGAAAAAATAAGCGATGAATTATGTTTGTTTAAAATGGAACCCAACTGTTTTGATAAGAAAATGCGGCTTATTACATTATCCGCGATTACAATAAGCGGCATCCACTGTATAAGTTTAATCCAGCCTAAAAGTTTGTAACGCATAGAACCAAGCCTCGGAGAAAAAAAAGTTGTATATTATTTTTTGTTTATTTGTGGCCAAGAACTCCAAATCTGCTTGACATCCGTCCGTCCGTCCGTGCGCCCGTCCGTCCGTCTGTCTGTCCGTTAGCACGATAACTCAAGAACGCCTTCACCTAAGATCTTGAAATTTTAAATCTGGATGTTTGGTTGAATTTGTAAGTTCGTTAACGGGCAAAATCGTCCTACTCCTTCAGGTAGCTGCCATACAAAATGTCCTTAAAACACGTGTTCAAGAATATTAACCAATAACTTCGGAACGCCTAAAGCTACGACTTTGAAATCTTGTACACGTTTATTTTTCAATAGTAGGAGCTAAATGTATGATTATGAAGAAAACCCTATTAGTCCTTCGTGTAGCTGCCATACAAATATCCTGTTAAAATGTCTTCACTATAACTCAAGTAATCTTTTAGCTACGAATTCGGAATTTTGTACAAATTAGTTTTGAGTTAAAAACAAAGTTCGACTTTACTAGTCAGCGAAATCCTTTCACTCCTTCTGGTAGCTGCCATACAAAATATCCTTAAAACACGTCTTCAAGAATACTGACCGATAACGTCAGTAGGGCTTAAGCTACGACTTTGAAATTTTGTATCTGTTAATTTTCCAATACTTGGAGCTAAATGTATGATTATGAAAAAAATCCTATAAGTCCTTCGTGTAGCTGCCATACAAATATCCTGTCAAAATGTATTCACTTAATTTACGGAACTCACTATAACTCAAATAATCGTTTAGCTACGAATTCGGAATTTTGTACAAATTAGTTTTTAGTGAAAACAAAGTTCGAGTTTACTAGTCAGCGAAATCCTTTTACTCCTTCTGGTATCTTCCATACAAAAAATCCTTAAGACACGTGTTCAACAATACTTTTCGATAACTTTTGAACGCTTTAAGTTACGAATGTGAAATTTTGTACACATTAATTTTTGAATGGTTCCAAGGAAAAGGATAAATATGTAAGAAATCGAGTGAGTCCTTCCTGCACCTCCCATGTGAAAGTCCTTCAAAAAGGAAAATTTTTTTTCGGTGACGCACCCTGTTCAAGATATGAAATTAAACACTGAATATTGTCTTTTAGTTTTGAGTAGCAATCAAGCTTAATAAAGGACATGCAACATGCACACACGTAATTCTACTTTATCCCCAACTATAATATAAATCGGAGTTCAGTATTCGTCTAGAGTATTATACGATTGGCTTGCAGCCGATCGTGACTGCAGTATGTTTTATTTTATTTTTGTTATGTGAGACGTTTCGGACTCGACTGACTCCTTTATTAAACTGACAAAAAGTTTGATAAAGGACTCAGTCAGTCCGGAACATTACACATAATAAAAATTAACAGTGTTTTAGCCGGAAAACAAGTATTTTCAGTTATTACAATATATTAAATATATTGTTACATGTAAACCTGGCAACCGCGCAACTCGATCGATTACGAATAAGGGAAACAGCAAGTCTCGACTCCAGACAAGTAGTATAAAAGGAGATGAAGCTTTCAGCGAGGGACATAGTAATTTTTATTACGTGGACTGTGACAGTCAACTACTACGCGATCGTATTGGTGTAAAGCTATTGATATTGCGTGTGATCGAGTAAAGCGATAAATAAGCGGGCGGTATTGCCATACAGTGCGAATTATTGTGCGAATGGAATTATCACTTATTTTGATTTTAAACGAATTGTGTTTTACTTAAAATCCCGGCGAACCCCTAGCTCGCAACAATTGGTGTCAGAAGTGGAATTTCAAGGATTAAAATCGTGAGTGGAAAAAGTGAAATTAAAATTCTCGAACTGACAAAGTGAGAATTTTGTGCGCAAATAAAGTTTTCAAACTGTAAAGTGAAATGAAAAATTCTCGAACGGACAGTGAGAATTTTGTGAAATCGAATATTTTCGAGTGCTCTTGTGAGCGGTAACTTGAATTAGTGAAGTGGAAAGTTCTTATACGGACAAAAAGAGAATTTGAGTGAATTTGTATCGCGAAAAATAAAAATCTTTATTGGACAAGTAATCGATAGTGAAAATGACGCGTTATTTAAAAGACTTAAAACTAATGGAGCTGAAGGAAGAGGAAGAGAATTATCAACAACTGGAAACAAGTCTGAACTTGTCAGCCAAATAATCGAAGTGCTTGAGGCTGAGAGTAAGGACGCAAACACTTTCGAGTTCCCAATCAAAGTAGCTCATGCAGGAAGTGGTGAGGAGTGTTTTGGTACGTCAGATGCACTGACGCAATTCATGCAGCAAATGATGAATAAATTAGACCAACAAAGACAGCTCTCAGCAGACCTCTCAGCGGACCTCAGCCAGAAAATGGACCAACAAAGCCAGAAAATGGACCACCAAAGTCAACTATCAATAGACCTCAATCAGAAACTGGACCACCAAACTTAACAAAATTGGAACAGCAAAGCGAACAGACGAAAGAGCTAAAAGAAGATTTAAATAATAAAATTAAAGATCTGAGCCAGTCGATAGAGAGACCATAGGGCATTTTTTTTTTTTTTGCTTTTTTGGTGTTTACTAATCCTAAAACGTGTAAATACAAAATGTCAGGGTAGCAGATTTTTTGGAAATTCAGCTCGATAACAATACTTTATTATTAAAAAATAATAAAGTACAAAATAACGATTTTATCCTTAAATATCTCAAAAAGCGTATTTAATTTTTGTTTATTTTTTTATATTTTGTAAATTATACTGTTTTTCAAACCAGGCCAAAAAGTCCGAAACGTGTTTAATGATGAGATACGGCGTTGGGTACTATGCGACTGACAACCTAAAAAATAACGTTCCAAATAGCCTCCTGGTTATTTTTTAGGTTGTCAGTCGCATAGTACCCAACACCGTATCTCATCATTAAACACGTTTCGGACTTCTACCCATAAAATAATAAAGTTGCGCCCAGACTGTTGGCAGATTTTTTTATTTACTTACTTATTTTTTTATCAATAGAATAATTCATAGTAGTAAAAGCGAATTCGATCACATTAAACCTAAGAGATTTTCGGAATCAGTGAAATCTTGAACAATACCCCCAGGGGGTTTAATTGAAAAAAATATTTAAATCGGTCTTTTTCCCAACTACGTTTAAAGCTTATAGAAGTAAAAGTGAATTCCAAATCTCAATATACCTTAGAAATATATCAGAATTCGTGAATATGTACTCAACTACTTTACACCCCCTTAGGGGTTGGATATCGAAAAATTTTGAAGATCGTTACTAGGCGCTTATATAAATAGCCCGCAGAAGTAAAATTGCTTTGATAGCTCGACATGTCTAAAAGTTTTAACAAAGTTTGAGAAAATATGGATTCACGGAAATGTTTTTTACTCAACCTCTGAATGCCAATAAAAATCTGAATTTTTTTTTTGCTTTAGTTACTCTAATAGCACATCTACATATACGTACTAAGTTTCAACTTTCTAGCATAAACCGTTTCTGAGATATAAAACATACTGCAGTCACGATCGGCTGCAAGCCAATCGTATAATACTCTAGATGAATACTGAACTCCGATTTATATTGTAGTTGGGGATAAAGTAGAATTACGTGTGTGCATGTTGTATGTCCTTTATTAAGGACTGCCATCAGATTGCTACTCAAACCTATAAGACAATATTCAGTGTTTAATTTCATATCTTGAACTGGGTAAGTCATCGAAAAAAAAAGTACTTTTTGAACGACTTTCACATGGGAGGTGCAGGAAGGACTAACTCGATTTCTTACATATTTATCCTTTTCCTTGGAACCATTCAAAAATTAATGTGTACAAAATTTCAAATTCGTAGCTTGAAGCGTTCAAAAGTTATCGAAAAATATTGTTGAACACGTGTCTTAAGGATATTTTGTATGGAAGCTACCAGAAGGAGTAAAAGGATTTCGCTGAATAGTAAACTCGTACTTCGTTTTCACTCAAAACTAATTTGTACAAAATTCCGAGTTCATAGCTAAAAGATTACTTGAGTTATAGTGAGTTCCGTAAATTAAGTGAAGACATTTTGACAGGATATTTGTATGGCAGCTACACGAAGGACTAATAGGATTTTCTTCATAAGCATATATTTAGCTCCAACTAATGGAAAAATAACACATACAAAATTTCAAAGAAGTAGCTTAAACCCTTCTGAAGTTATCGACCAATATTGTTGAAGACGTGTTTTAAGGACATTTTGTATGGCAGCTACCAGAACGAGTAAAAGGATTTCGCTGACTAGTAAACTCGAACTTCGTTTTTACTCAAAACTAATTTGTACAAAATTCCGAATTCGTAGCTAAAAGATTACTTGAGTTATAGTGAGTTCCGTAAATTAAGTGAATACATTTTGACAGGATATTTGTATGGCAGCTACACGAAGGACTAATAGGATTTTCTTCATAAGCATATATTTAGCTCCAACTATTGAAAAAATAACACATACAAAATTTCAAAGTCATAGCTTTAGGCGTTCCGAAGTTATTGGTCAATGTTCTCGAACACGTGTTTTAAGGACATTTGTATGGCAGCTACCCGAAGGAGTAGGACGATTTGGCCCGTTAACGAACTTAGCCTTACAAATTCAACCAAACACCCAGATTCAAAATTTCATCATCCTAGGTGAAGGCGTTCTTGAGTTATCGTGTTCACGGACAGACGGACGGACGGACGGACGGACGGACGGACGTCAGGCGGATTTGAGGTTTTTAGGCACAAATAAACAAAAAATAATATATAACTTTTTTTCGTCCGAGGCTTGGTTCTATGCGTTACAAACTTTTGGGCTGGATTAAACTTATAATACTCTATATGATTTCATCTAGAGTATAAAAACCACCCCTCTCCCCCATACCTTGATACCTCTATCAAAAATTTTATTTTTCTAGGATGTCTCCATAGTGGCTCTATATAATCCTAAATTTTTAGCTTTCTATTCATTAAGGTTTTCGAGAAATAAAAATCAGAATGTTTTCCTTTCTAGTCTTCACCATCACCACCAACACCCACATTACCAACATTTTTTCCCTACTAGAAGTTTACCAACCCCAACTCCTGTAAAATTTTCAAGATCATATCTGATACGGTTTCTGAGATATAAAAATTACATTTTTTGAAAAATTGCTGTCCCCCCACTTTCGTGCTCCACCTCCCCCCTCAAAAAATTTAGTTTCTGTAGACTCCTCTTGTGATCCCATATACAGAAACTAAATTCTATCTTCCTAGTGTAATTGGTTCGGAAGATATTCTAATCCAAAGTTTTTCACCCCCCACCCCCACACCCCACCACCCTCTTCAAAATGTTAGCCCTTGTCTAATCTTGAAGTATCCCTTAGAACAACAACAAAGTTTCAATCTTCTGACATCAATTGTTCAGGAGATATCGATTTTAGAATGTTTCAATCCCGTCTTTCATGCGTTAAAGACTCATTGTTTCCCCCCCACTTCCACACCCCTTAACCAATATCGACCATTTTTCTGCAATTGAGTCCATTATCATAGTACTACATAAGTTCCAAGTTTCAGCCTCCTAGCATAAGTGGTTCCTGAGATCTAAAAACCAAAATTTTTCGCCTAAAACGCTCCCCTCTCCTCTCCCATTGTACCCCCACCCCTCAAAAATATACCAGTCGTAGGGGTTCACCCAATCTACCCACCATAAAAATTCATTCAATTTAATATCTCAACGGGTTTGGGAGCTACGCACCTTCAAACGATTTTGCGTACGGCGGACAGACGGACATTTTTTTTTTTGATTTTTTGGGGTTTAGTAGTCCTAAAACGTGTAAATACAAAATTTCAGGGTAGCAAACTTTTTTGAAATTTCAGGTCGATCACAATACTTTATTATTAAAAAATAATTAAATAAAATCATATTGGGTTCTCAAAGGGATCGGGGTCAAAAAAATCGAAGAACATCAGTGGTTCTCAATTATTTTATAGAAAAAACATAACGCAGTCACGATCGGCTGCAAGCCAATCGTATGACACTCTAGATGAAATACTGAACTCCGATTTATATTTTAGTTAGTGTTTGTTGTGTGCCTTATTCATGATGAGGTTGAACAATTGCGCCTTATGCGCAATGTAGTACAGTAAAACCTTCGAGAGACGGAACCTTAGGGGACTATATTTTTTTCCGGCTCTCGCAAGTTTTCCGCCTTTCAGAGAACCGAATATAAAATATACTACTGATATCCCCAAAATGATTCCTTATGATTAGAAAAAAAAATAGTAAGATTTACATTATGTTTATTCAAATTATGTTTTTTACAAGATCTGTTACTTACATACATATGTATATACATATATCTCAAGTAGAAAGAAAATTAAGTAAAGAAAATTAATTAATATTTTATCGCTTCTAATTTGAAAGACTCGATCAACGTGGTTCTTTTGGTGAATTTTTTGAATAAAAATATCCAGAGTTTATTGTTTGGTTTGTTTAGATTTTTTTAAAGATTTATTAAAACATATTTCTACATCTGCAGCTTTGCCATAGAATTCTTGGTCCCCATTCGCTTTTCCGAATTCTTTTAAAGCATGTACATATATAGGCTGGAACCTGTTTTTGATTTAGAGGTTCAACTTCATCTGTTTCCATGTCAACATCATCATGATCTGTGTCATCGGCATAACCAGTACACAGTATTCAAGTCCACAATATCACCAAGGTTAATTTCAATATTTTCCGTGACAGTTTCGTTATCACAGTCGATGTATGATGCAGCATTTACCATATTGTCATCACTATACATCAATCATATTCTGAATCTCCATGATTTCACTATTTCAATTTCCGTATTTTCCTCATTTTCAAATATAAATCCACAATATTTAAAAGATTTTTTTACGGTTTCTTGCTTGACCATTTGATCAATGATCGGTTAGCAAACGTGATTGCTTCAAGAACGTAAATTTTCACAGCAATATCAGACGCCGGCTTGTACGAGTCAATATTTGCGATTACTTTTTGAAGCAAAAGTTTTCTGTAATTTACTTTGATATTTTGAGTAATGCCGTTATCTAAGGGTTGTAAAGCTGATGTAGTGCGTGGTGGTAGAAATATTAACTTAATGTTGGATAAGTGATGAATCCGATGACAAGTAGCGTTATCAAGGAATAAAAGAATTTTGCGATTTTTTTTTTTCATAGTTTTGTTGAGATTATTGCAAAATTCTTCAAAAATAACTCGCGTCATCCAAGCTTTTTTGTTCCATTTCTATTCTACAGAAAGTTGAGTAATTTTAATCGCCTTGAAGCACCGTGGTTTTTGGCTCTTTTCAATGACCCATGGTTTCCAAAATGTTCCGTCTGCAAAAGTAGTGTAAAGGATGGAAAGTCTTTCCTTCGAAAACCGACCCCGGGATTATTTCAATTTTTATTTCATTTTCATATTTCTTGAAGGCATAGCTCTGTAAATTGCATTTGCATTTGCAATATCTTTAGAATCATAATATCGAATGATCTCGCGTGTGAATCAATCTTGAACAACCCCGCTATCCACTTCGTTCGACTCTCCACAAGACACATTGCAAGTGATGTTATTGTTCTTTTTAAAGCTTTGGACCCACCCGTTGGATGCTGCGAATCCATCAATTTTCAAAAGTTTCGCTGTTTCTTTAGCCTTTGCTTGCAATATTGGTCCGGAAATAGGAATATTTTTAGCAGAAGCTTGAAGAAACCACTCAGAAACTGCTTTATTAATTTGGGCATACCATCCCTTTTTTTCTTTACATTTACATTGCTGGAGCACATGTATTTTTCTTTGATTTTATCCTTATCTTTCATGATTTTGTAGATTTGAGTTTTTTCGCAATTAAACTTTGTTACAACTTCTGCAACGGTTCTTTTGTTTCCTTTTATCATGTTGATAGCTTCAACCTTTTCTTTTAGAGATAAACTTCTTACTCTTTTAGACATAACTGTAAAGAAAGAAACTCTTATTAACCGAAAGGGGAGGAAATGGGTGTGTATAAGGCTTTTACCACCTTAAGTTAAGTAATAGTCCAAAAAGAAAAAGATTAGGAACTTATTAATAGAGCTCAAAGTCTAAGAGGGCACAATGAAGATACGAGTAATTGGCAAAAATTAATTTTTTTTATAACTTTAGAAAACTGATTTTCTTATAACTTTTGAGACCACCAAACTTGAAAAAAAAATTAATCTCAATATGAGAAAAACCACGAATGACTTGTTGGAAATTCGATTTAGGAAATACCTTCACATTCGCTTTCCTCGAACAACAGAAGAACCAGAAAATTTAGATAACTGCGACTAGGCGTATGATTCTTGGAATATATTCCGGCTCTCGCGGCTGCAGTTCCGCGTATTTCAGTCGCAATGTTAAAATTTTTTTTCTTCCGTCCACGTTTCGCAGGTTTTCGGCTTTCGCAGAATATTTAATAAGCTGAAAAATCGTTCTGCCGGGAACATTTTTGCTTTTGGAAGGGTTTCGCCTTATACAGGTTCCGGCTTTCAGAGGTTTTACTGTACTTCCAAAATGCTTGATCGCAATGATGTCCAAATACTGCGCCTTATGCACAATATTCTGCTCCTTCGATTATACTGTGAGGCCCATATGTTAAACGAGAAAAGGCTCACTGTTGTGATGACTACTAGTCGCACTTTAAAATGAAATGAAAAACCCACTGTTGTGATGACTATTGTTTTAATTTTAGGAGCGATGGTTATACTTCAACGGCTGAACTGGTAGTGACTCAAAAATTTAAGTACAAAACTACAATAGGGACTGAAGGTCCCGTAAGCTATATGCATAACTGCAATAGAGACTGAAGGTCACATAGACTATGTAATAGAAACTTGAAATACCTACGGCCTGATTTTGCCGAGGTAGAAAAGTTATTAAATTGAAAAATGTTTAATCTTAAACATACCGCCGGCCTTGAAAGATCTGATTTTCAATTAAAGAAAAGAAAAAAAATTATTAATGTAACTCTACTTTCTTGTTTCAGTTTTTTTTAAGAGAAAAAATAAAAAATTAAGTACAATGTTTCAAGAGAATTTTTCAAGAGAACAATAAAAAATTGCAAATACAATGTTTATTAAATTTCGTGAAATTCCAATGACAATTGTGATTGCAGATGATCATGATGATGATGTTCGATTGAACGTTTGATTTTACCATTTTTAGTTTTGATGGTAATAACTCGTACAATGTTGTCATCACCTGGATGAATGTCGACGATCCTGCCAAGTGGCCAAAATAGAGGAGCCAGTTGTTCATCCTTGATAATGACGAGAGAACCAATTAATTCGTCGCGAATCTTACTGCCGAATTGCCTTTTGGTGCGTTGTTGTAAAGTATGAAGATACTCCGAGGACCAGCGCTTCCAAAAATGCTGAAGCATCTGTTGTAGATGCTGATAGCGCTTGAGGCGGTTGGATGGTATATGCTGAACGTCTTGCTGCGGTGCGGCGTTGAGAGCAGCGCCAATGATGAAATGCCCGGGAGTTAAGGATTCAAGGTCGATGGGATCATCGGAAAGGGGACAAATAGGAAGATTTCGATTCGATTTTGTTCTGTTTCGCGAAGTTCTGTACCCTTGAATCGATTTGAAACTATGTGACACGTTTGAGCTCGGTATTAGCTCCAACAAAATTAGTTGCGGTCTCACTGTAAATACTTTGGCATAGTCCCCGAGGAGATACAAACCATCAGTGGTTAGATCGCTAACAAATTCTAGATGCACGGCTTTGGTGGAGAGACACACGAATAAGCATACATATGATTCATTTTACGATTGCGGCATTTTCCGTCCTTGCAAAGGTAAGGCCCTGCATAGTCGATGCCGACATTAGAAAAAACTCGATTTGGAGAAATTCTTTTCTCTGGTAAATTTCCCATTTGGGGGAACATTAACATTGGTCTCGGTCTAAAGCAGACAATACATTTTCTTAAAACGCTTCTAACGACCTGCCTCACTCTAAGTGGCCAGTAAATCTGACGAATTGTAGCTAACACTGTCTGTGGCCCAGCGTGTAGGTTTTTTCTGTGGATATGCTCGATCAACAATCTTGTGAATTTGTGCTTCGATGGTAGCACAATGGGATGCTTGTGGTTAAATGGAAGTTCCGCGTTTTGAAACCTACCTCCAACGTGGATGATCCCCTTGTCGTCTATAAAAGGGTTCAATGATTTGAATGTGCTATTTCTTGATACCTCGCTTGACTTAAGTAATGATTGTAAGTCAAATTGAAAATCTTCCATTTGAACTATCTTAACGAGAGCAGTAATAGCCCTTTTTAGTTCAGAGGTTGTAATGATTCCGATCGTCCTGTCCTTGCATGCAGAGAGGGCGTTTTGCTTGAATATAAGGCAATGAACTGTGATGCGTATCATTTTGTTAAATGATAAGTACCTTTCAAATAAGTCGAATGAGACACTAGTCAGAAGAATTATACTAGGTTTTCGTTCTTCGTCAGTTTCGATGACTCTTTCTGGAACGGATTGTGGCCAGCAAGATGGATCCATTAAGAGCCAGATCGGACCATTCCACCAGAGCCTATGTTCCTCTAGAACACTTGGATTCGAACCTCTAGAGATTATATCCTCCGGATTGTGCTCAGAACATACATGTCGCCAGACTACACCATGCGTGAGCTGTTGTATCTGTGAAACCCGGTTACCTACAAAGGTTTTCCATCGATTCGGTTGACCCGATATCCAGTTTAATGTTACTGTAGAGTCACACCAACAATATATATCATCTATCTGTATTTTGAGTGCTTCGCAAGCTCTCTTGACTAATTGAGTCAAAAGAAGTGCACCGCAAAGCTCCAACCTTGGCAAGGAGAGTGATTTTATTGGAGCAACGCGAGATTTTGCGCAAACGAGCCTTGTCAAGACGTTGACTTCTGACGCAGATCTGATGTACAAGCACGCACCATATGCGCTTTCAGATTCATCATAAAAACCATGCATTTGAATATGCATCGCATCGGGAATAAGTAAAAGTCTGGGTATCTCGATTGCTTTTATTATTTCGAATTCGTTTAAATATCGTTGCCAAATACCGAGCAAATTTTCGAGCACAGGCTCATCCCATGACAAGCCATGCTGCCACAATCTTTGCAGAATAATCTTCGTCTTTGTTATTATTGGGCACAATAGACCAAGTGGATCAAACAGCTGAGCTACCATCGATAAGATCGCTCTTTTTGTAGCCTTGTCGCTAAAGTTGAATGAATAGCAAAAAGAGTCGTTGTGAGGACTCCACAAAATACCTAGTGTCTTATGACCTTGATCATAATTTAGTACATATGTTTCACAGGGTTCGGACTGCGAAGCTGGGTGATTGTTCAAAACTTCTGATCTATTGGACATCCACTTCCTTAGCTCAAAACCACCATTGCTCAAAACGCTTTCTATGTCTTCTTTGAGTTTGATTGCAGATTGAATATCTTCAGCCCCAGTAAGGAGATCATCGACATAAAAGTCTGTGAGAATAGCTTGACTAGCATGCGGTAGAGTGCTTGAGCTTTCGTTTGCGAGCTGCACCAGGCAACGTATGACTAACAAAAAGGCAGCGGCTGTGCCATAAGTAACCGTATTTAATCGATACTCCTGCAGCTCTTCTCGTGGATTTTGACACCATAAAATCCTTTGAAGATCTCCAGGTTCGTCGTCAAGCAGCACCTGTCGATACATTTTCGTGATATCAGCAGTTAGTACTACGTTATGTTTTCTAAATCTCAACACAATTGAGAATAGATCGTCCTGTAAAATTGGACCCACAGCCATAACATCATTGAGCGATAATGTTGATGACGTTTTTGCAGACGCGTCGAAGACGACACGCAACTTGGTTGTCAAGCTCGATTCTTTTGTAACGCAATGGTGTGGTAAATAGTAGTGCAAGTTTGCATTTGGGATCGAGTTCACCTCAGTCATGTGATTCAAGTTTTCATATTCCGACAGAAATTCCGAATATTGCAGCTAGAGAGAACTATTCTTTTCAAATTTTCGCTCCAAAGCGTAGAAAGGTTTGAAGGCATTCCGTCTTGAATCTCCCAGATTGGTGCAATTGTCCTTCAATGGCAACTTGACAACGAAACGATTCAAATGATCGCGCTTGACATTTTGTAGGAAGTGAGTTTCACAGTCAAACTCTTCCCTTGACAATACTTTCCTATCATAACACTCTTCTATTTCCCAAAACTTTCTTACCTCTTCATGGAGGCTTAGATGACAATGCAATGGGCCCTTTTTAAAATTTGTGATTGGACCCGAAATGATCCATCCCAACCTTGACTCTTGCAAGATGGGCTGTTTGGGTCCCATTTTTTTTTGATTGAAGCATAAAAGATCATAGAATGTGCTGGCATCACTAGGCTTGGAAAATTGAGGATCTGCCAGCTTAAGATTTGATAGAATTTTTAAATGTTCGAAATCAATTAACTTATGTGAAATACGACCTGCTATCGCATTTATCACTAAGAATGATAATGTTGTTTGATAGGGTTGATGTACTGATTTCTACGTTATCTTTGCTCTTTGGGTTATATTGGTTTGTGCCATGTTGATCCCAGTTATTGACTGATGAACTACTGTACCCTTATGACCCAGTCTATGAAGTAAGTCTTGAGTTATGAAATTGGACTGTGAGCCACTGTCCAGCAGAGCTCTACATTTCACCTTATTACCCACATGGTCATAAATCTCTATAATTGCAGTGGATAATAATATGGTTGTATTGTTTGATGAGTGACCACAATGGGCAATCGCACTCGATGAATTGCTTGTTTCAATCAATGCGCGGTTACTAGTAATCCCCTCGACCACAGGATTAGAATCCTCTAAATGCGACGATTCGGCAGGTGGTTTCGATTGCAATTCGCGATGAAGTAAGGAGTTTTGCCTTTCATTGCATTTGCGACAACTACCCGATTTACAAACTTTCGCCTGATGTCCTGGTCGTAGGCAATTAATACATAAATTTAGCCTTTTTATTTCTTTAAAACGTGAGGATGGCGCCATGTCAATAAATTGCTGAAAGAGACTGTGTGATCCCTTGCATAAGTAGTAGGCTATACTTGCTTGACATGAAAATACTTTCGAATTTGAATGCTTTCCTTGATGAAAATTCTGATTCGAGTTGCTACTATTAGTCGAAATTGTTCCTAATAGTTCGCATTTCTCCTTCAAAAACTCTACGAACTGAGTTATGGTTGGAAATACCTTTGACCTGCTTGATTTTTCCCAGTCCCTTTTGGATGTTGAATCCAATTTCGATACTATGATATATAACAAAATAGTATCCCAAATGTCGACAGGCTGCCCCAATATGCTTCGAAAACTCGTTTAAAACATTCCTAAGAGCACTGTGCGATTCTTTATGCACTGGACATAACTCGAATAATCCCTTCAAATGGGTTTGAACTATTATCTTCTTGTTTTCATAACGTTCCTTAAGCAACTGCCAGGCAACGATATAATTCTTGTCGGAAATCTCCAACGACTAGAGATGAGACGAATATATTAGTATTCGCTATGATATTACTAATATTTGGATATATTAGATATTAGGAATATGCCGATATCAAATATTCGAATATCATGATATTCATTTCCCATCGACCCCTTCTCATTAGAGATGGGAAATTCGGATCTTTTCAATGAACCGGTTCACCGGATCTCGCTCTTTTCATTGAACCGGCTCTTTGAACCGGTTCAAAAGATCCAGGTGGATCTTTTGCACTGCCGTACAAGGGGACTGCAGATTAATATTGAAAAACCGAAAACTAATTTAAAAAAAAAAAAATATGAATAAATTATGAGCTTTAATAAAAATACTCAAAGTTGATTATTTTAAGGCAATGCTGGGGGTACTGCGGGAAATAATAGGAATCTCGTTTTAAAAAATATTGGCTCTAGTCCTGGATTTGACGGCATAACAATTCAATGTCTAAAAATATTAAAAGATTTTATCTCAAAGCCTCTTACACACTTAATTATTTTTAACCTTTCGAAGAGTGTATTCCCTAAAATTTAGTAAACACTCAACAATTATTGACTTATTTCCTTAATATATATCGTTGGAAAAATAATTGAAAAGGTTGCAAAGTAGAAATGAATGAGTTTCTTTAAAAGACATAAAATATTAAACGAAAGTGAAAATATTTCTATGGCAAGAGCGAAGCGCACGTCAGTCAAACATGAACGCGAAAAGAGTTTTAATCCTTTTAGCCACGCAGGGCTGCACAAAAGGCAGTTGGAGCGTAGCGCGCGTCAGCCAAACATAAACACGAAAAGGGAGTTTTAGTCCCTATAGCCCTGCAAATTTTGAGCTAGCGATATCGTTTAATTTCAAGTCGAGCGGGGAGTGAAACAAATTGAAATTGACTTAAAAGTGGAAATACCATAAACGAAAAATGTAAATTTTCATTTTGGCGTTTAGATGTCCAGTAATACTTTTTCCTAAATATGTCTTCCATCTCCTCTTTTCAATTTATAATCTTTAATATTCCATCTTTAATCTTCACTTTTCAATCTTAAATCTTCAATCTTCAATTTCCAATCTTCAATTTTCAATCTTCAATCTTCAATTTTCAATCATCAAACTTCAATCATCAAAACTTCAATCTTCAATCTTCAATTTTCAATCTTCAATCTTCAATCTTCAATCTTCAATCTTCAATCTTCAATCTTCAATCTTCAATCTTCAATCTTCCATCTTCAATCTTCAATCTTCAATCTTCAATCTTCAATCCTCAATCTTCAATCTTCTATCTACAATCTTCAATCTTCAATCTTCAATCTTCAATCTTCAATCTTCAATCTTCAATCTTCAATCTTCAATCTTCAATCTTCAATATTCAATCTTCAATCTTCAATCTTCAATCTTCAATCTTCAATCTTCAATCTTCAATCTTCAATCTTCAATCTTCAATCTTCAATCTTCAATCTTCAATCTTCAATCTTCAATCTTCAATCTTCAATCTTCAATCTTCATTCTTCAATCTTCAATCTTCAATCTTCAATCTTTAATCTTTAATCTTTGATCTTTGATCTTTGATCTTTGATCATTAATCTTTAATCTTTAATCTAAACCCACTATCCTCCACCTTTCATCCTCCATCATCCATCCTCGGTCATACATAGTCCATCATCCATCTTCCATCCTCTATTCTCTATCTTCTATCCTCTATCCTCTATCCTCTATCCTCTATCCTCTATCCTCTATCCTCTATCCTCTATCCTCTATCCTCTATCCTCTATCCTCTATCCTCTATCCTCTATCCTCTATCCTCTATCCTCTATCCTCTATCCTCTATCCTCTATCCTCTATCCTCTATCCTCTATCCTCTATCCTCTATCCTCTATCCTCTATCCTCTATCCTCTATCCTCTATCCTCTATCCTCTATCCTCTATCCTCTATCCTCTATCCTCTATCCTCTATCCTCTATCCTCTATCCTCTATCCTCTATCCTCTATCCTCTATCCTCTATCCTCTATCCTCTATCCTCTATCCTCTATCCTCTATCCTCTATCCTCTATCCTCTATCCTCTATCCTCTATCCTCTATCCTCTATCCTCTATCCTCTATCCTCTATCCTCTATCCTCTATCCTCTATCCTCTATCCTCTATCCTCTATCCTCTATCCTCTATCCTCTATCCTCTATCCTCTATCCTCTATCCTCTATCCTCTATCCTCTATCCTCTATCCTCTATCCTCTATCCTCTATCCTCTATCCTCTATCCTCTATCCTCTATCCTCTATCCTCTATCCTCTATCCTCTATCCTCTATCCTCTATCCTCTATCCTCTATCCTCTATCCTCTATCCTCTATCCTCTATCCTCTATCCTCTATCCTCTATCCTCTATCCTCTATCCTCTATCCTCTATCCTCTATCCTCTATCCTCTATCCTCTATCCTCTATCCTCTATCCTCTATCCTCTATCCTCTATCCTCTATCCTCTATCCTCTATCCTCTATCCTCTATCCTCTATCCTCTATCCTCTATCCTCTATCCTCTATCCTCTATCCTCTATCCTCTATCCTCTATCCTCTATCCTCTATCCTCTATCCTCTATCCTCTATCCTCTATCCTCTATCCTCTATCCTCTATCCTCTATCCTCTATCCTCTATCCTCTATCCTCTATCCTCTATCCTCTATCCTCTATCCTCTATCCTCTATCCTCTATCCTCTATCCTCTATCCTCTATCCTCTATCCTCTATCCTCTATCCTCTATCCTCTATCCTCTATCCTCTATCCTCTATCCTCTATCCTCTATCCTCTATCCTCTATCCTCTATCCTCTATCCTCTATCCTCTATCCTCTATCCTCTATCCTCTATCCTCTATCCTCTATCCTCTATCCTCTATCCTCTATCCTCTATCCTCTATCCTCTATCCTCTATCCTCTATCCTCTATCCTCTATCCTCTATCCTCTATCCTCTATCCTCTATCCTCTATCCTCTATCCTCTATCCTCTATCCTCTATCCTCTATCCTCTATCCTCTATCCTCTATCCTCTATCCTCTATCCTCTATCCTCTATCCTCTATCCTCTATCCTCTATCCTCTATCCTCTATCCTCTATCCTCTATCCTCTATCCTCTATCCTCTATCCTCTATCCTCTATCCTCTATCCTCTATCCTCTATCCTCTATCCTCTATCCTCTATCCTCTATCCTCTATCCTCTATCCTCTATCCTCTATCCTCTATCCTCTATCCTCTATCCTCTATCCTCTATCCTCTATCCTCTATCCTCTATCCTCTATCCTCTATCCTCTATCCTCTATCCTCTATCCTCTATCCTCTATCCTCTATCCTCTATCCTCTATCCTCTATCCTCTATCCTCTATCCTCTATCCTCTATCCTCTATCCTCTATCCTCTATCCTCTATCCTCTATCCTCTATCCTCTATCCTCTATCCTCTATCCTCTATCCTCTATCCTCTATCCTCTATCCTCTATCCTCCATCCTCCATCCTCCATCCTCCATCCTCCATCCTCCATCCTCCATCCTCCATCCTCCATCCTCCATCCTCCATCCTCCATCCTCCATCCTCCATCCTCCATTCTCCATCCTCCATCCTCCATCCTCCTTCCTCCATCCTCCATCCTCCATCCTCCATCCTCCATCCTCAATCCTCCATCCTCCATCCTCCATCCTCCATCCTCCATCCTCCATCCTCCATCCTCCATCCTCCATCCTCCATCCTCCATCCTCCATCCTCCATCCTCCATCCTCCATCCTCCATCCTCCATCCTCCATCCTCCATCTCCATCCTCCATCCTCCATCCTCCATCCTCCATCCTCCATCCTCCATCCTCCATCCTCCATCCTCCATCCTCCATCCTCCATCCTCCATCCTCCATCCTCCATCCTCCATCCTCCATCCTCCATCCTCCATCCTCCATCCTCCATCCTCCATCCTCCATCCTCCATCCTCCATCCTCCATCCTCCATCCTCCATCCTCCATCCTCCATCCTCCATCCTCCATCCTCCATCCTCCATCCTCCATCCTCCATCCTCCATCCTCCATCCTCCATCCTCCATCCTCCATCCTCCATCCTCCATCCTCCATCCTCCATCCTCCATCCTCCATCCTCCATCCTCCATCCTCCATCCTCCATCCTCCATCCTCCATCCTCCATCCTCCATCCTCCATCCTCCATCCTCCATCCTCCATCCTCCATCCTCCATCCTCCATCCTCCATCCTCCATCCTCCATCCTCCATCCTCCATCCTCCATCCTCCATCCTCCATCCTCCATCCTCCATCCTCCATCCTCCATCCTCCATCCTCCATCCTCCATCCTCCATCCTCCATCCTCCATCCTCCATCCTCCATCCTCCATCCTCCATCCTCCATCCTCCATCCTCCATCCTGCATCCTCCATCCTCCATCCTCCATCCTCCATCCTCCATCCTCCATCCTCAATCCTCCATCCTCCATCCTCCATCCTCCATTCTCCATTATCCATCTTTCATCCGCCATCCTCCATCCACCATCATCCATCCTCCATATTCCATTTTCCATCATCATTATCTGAAAGATCCGCGAACCTTAAAGATCCAGGAGCCGTGATGATCCGCGAACCCCAAAGATCCGTCGAGATCTGTGCGCTGTGAAGATCTGCGAACCGCAAAGATCTGCAAAACACAAAGATCCGTAAAGATTTGCTGAGCCGTCGAGATCCGCGAACCGCAAAGATCCGTAAAGACCTGTTGAGCCGTCGAGATCCGCGAACCGCAAAGATCCGTAAAGATCTGCTGAGCCGTTGGGATCCGCGAACCGTAAAGATCCGTAAAGATCTGTTGAGCCGTCGAGATCCGCGAACCGCAAAGATCCGTAAAGATCTGCTGAGCCGTGGAGATCTGTTAAACCGTCGAGATCTGTTGAACCCTCGAGATCTGTTGAACCGTTGAACCGTAAAGATCCGTGGAGAAGATCTGGCTCAGATGGATCTTCTGCTTGAGCCGGCTCAGATCTGAGTTACCCATCTCTACTTCTCATACCATGGATTTACCGATCTGTTTATTCTTTATTTACTTGGATCCAAATTGCACTAATTTACCAATCTACTCTTCTTTTCCTTATACAATAAATTTCATACATTGTCATTTATATCTTCAAAGTAGACAGTCCTTTCCCTTCCGATAAATTTTGAATTCGTTGTTTAAATCTACCATAACTTCCATTACTCATTTACACTTTCCTTATTTAATGTGTAGGTGGTAGGTGCGAAATTGCATAGGTGTACTTTCCCAGACCCTCTCCTTCTTAAAGTGCCTACCTTCTTTCTCTAGAATACGCTCAATATAGTAGAAAATTTTTAGTTTTCTATCCTTTGTGGTTCTCGAAAAATATTGAATAATATTTTTTTTCTTTTCACCTTCTCCAGACATCGCCCCTACAATCACACCTTCAAAATTGTTTTCCCTGCTAGAAGTCTACTGGGCCTAACTCCTGTAAAATTTCTAAGATATATCTGCTACTGTTCTTGAGATATAAAAACCTAATTTTTTGAAGGGAATAGCCCCTCACTTTTGTGCTTCACCACCCTCCTCAAAAAGTTCATGTTCAGTAGACTTTACTTGTAATCCTATATACAGAAACCAAATTTTATCTTCCGGCTGTAATTGGTTCGGAAGATATTGATGTCCAAAGTTTCTTACCCCCCACCTCGACACCCCACCACCCGCCATACATTTTTTAGACCTTATCTAATCTTCCATTATCCCTTAAGATAACCACAAAGTTTCAACCTTCTGACATCAACCGTTCAGGAGATATGGATTTTAGAATGTTTTAATCCCAGCTTTCAAGCGTTTCGGACACATTATTTTTCCCCCCACTCCCACACCCTTCAACCTATATCTACAATTTTTTAAGCAATTGGGTCCACGATCATAGTTCTACATAAGTTTTAAATTTCAGCCTCCTAGCATAAGCGGTTCATGAGATCTAGGAACCAACATTTTTCATGTAAAACGCTCCCCCTCCTCCCCCTTACACATCCCCCACCCCAAAAGACAAAAGACATCACCATCCATCGGTCCCATGATATGATATTGGAATATTCCCTACCATATATTAGGTCAGATATCCATATTCGTATGTATTCACTGATATCACATATTCCTATGGATTCGCTGATATCAAATATCCACGAATATTTTATATTCACTAATATTTTATATTCACTAATATTTTCTATTCACTAATATTTTATATTCACTAATATTTTATATTCACTAATATTTTATATTCACTAAACACAGCACTAAACACAGCACAAAAGTGAGGGGCTATTTCCTTCAAAAAATTAGATTTTTATATCTCAAGAACAGTAGCAGATATGATCTTAGAAATTTTACAGGAGTTAGGCCCAGTAGACTTCTAGCAGGGAAAACAATTTTGAAGGTGTGATTGTAGGGACGATGTCTGGAGAAGGTGAAAAGGAAAAAAATATTATTCAATATTTTTCGAGAACCGCAAAGGATAGAAAACTAAAAATATATGACAGTATTGAGCGTATTCTAGAGAAAGAAGGCAGGCACTTTAAGAAGGAAAGGGTCTGGGAAAGTACACCTATGTAATTTCGCACCTACCACCTAGACATTAAATAAGGAAAGTGTAAATGAGTAATGGAATATTATGGTAGATTTATAAAACGAATTCAACATTTATCGGATGGGAAAGGACTGTCCGCTTCGAAGATAAGAATGACAATGTATGAAATTTATTGTGTGAGGAAAAGAAGAGTAGATTGGTAAATTAGTGCAATGTGGATCCTAGCAAGTAAAGGAAAAATTGATTGCTAAATCTATGCGTTATATAAATAGGAAAGGGTGGGTGTTTTTATATTTGGAAATAACAATTGAATTAAATATAACTTACATATATTGGACAATGAAAAGGATAGTAGAGTAAATCCGAGTGATTTCGCACCTCGTAAGTTTGGGCAAGGGTGAATGGGGTAAGTTCGTAATGTTTAACATCTTTGTTAGTTTTGATTTTCATTTATTTTCGGTTTTGTGTTCATAGATCTATACCGAGTTAAACATTTTTTCAGCAATTAGATATTTTGCAATAAGCTGCTAATAATAGTGTATTTTCGCGATCATATTGACTTTTAAAATTTAAATACCGTAATGTTTTCTTTAGCTTAACTTCACCAAATATAGTTATAAATCTCTATTCGATGATCATTTCATGAAGATTGTTTTCCAACAAGCACCAGCTCAATATGATACAGTAGATATTAGTAATATTCAAATATTAGTTTAGATATTATAATACCGCGTAATGAATATATTCGTATTAGGTGATATCACCATATATCGGTATGGACCCATCACTACCAACGACTGTACAACCTGCGAAGCTTCACCTCGCAAAGCGGGTTGTAAATAATGGAATTTTTGTGAATTCGCTATATTCATGTTATCATGGATCAGCGATTTCAACAGGTCATGAAAATGCAACCACTTGTCATACTCCCCCCAAAGTCAGGCAAGGATATCTGTGGCAACTTGATGTTTTGAGTCGGTACCACATTTTCACCGACCAAAGACTCCCGTTTTTTATGACAGGAAGGGACCTGATTAACAGAACTTATGCGATGAAAAAGAAATTTGAACAAACTCGACAATTGCAGATCTGTCGATTTTATTTTATTGCCGGCCAATGCCGTAACGTTGTAGAGGTACCGTAATCTCGCTACAATTTCAGCACGAGGTTTCGTAGAAAGAAAGGGCGAAACTGTACCCTTGAATTACCGTAATTCGGAAAAATTCACCGTACCGCGACCACGTTTTTCACCAACTTTTCAATTTTCAAAAAAAAAACGGAAAGCCGAACACAATTTTTCACCCGCGTTTAATATACGAATTTTTTTTTTATTGTGTTTTATTTGTGTTTTATGATAGGTAGGATAGAGAAAGAAGAAAATTGGGACTTACATGTGTACATCCGCGTTGTTCTCATGCAATTTTGTGTGCCAACCACTTTCAATAAAACGCATCAAATGTTTCGGCAACTTGTAGCGGCAGCAACACAATTCCAAAAAAAAAGATAACGATCCCGTCAATCGCTATCCGGCACGATGAGGTTGAACTATTGCGCCTTATGCGCAATGTAGTACTTCCAAAATGCTTGATCGCAATGATGTCCAAATACTGCGCCTTATGCACAATATTCTGCTCCTTCGATTATACTGTGAGGCCCATATGTTAAACGAGAAAAGGCTCACTGTTGTGATGACTACTAGTCGCACTTTAAAATGAAATGAAAAACCCACTGTTGTGATGACTATTGTTTTAATTTTATGAGCGATGGTTATAATTCAACGGCTGAACTGGTAGTGACTCAAAAATTTAAGTGCAAAACTACAATAGGGACTGAAGGTCCCGTAAGCTATATGCAAAACTGCAATAGAGACTGAAGGTCCCATAGACTATGTAATAGAAACTTGAAATACCTACGGCCTGATTTTGCCGAGGTAGAAAAGTTATTAAATTGAAAAATGTTTAATCTTAAACAGTTAGGAATATATCAAAATAATGAGTAGTGCAGATACAATTATTGCATGACCTTTTATTTACAGGTAGAAACTATTGTATATAGTGGCTATTCGATGGATGGATACACGATTTCTTGAGTTGTAGTGAGTTCCTTAATTTAAGTTAGGACATTTGTATAGAATTTTATATGGCAACTACATGAAGGACTTATAGGATATTTTTCATATTAATACTTTCAGGTGCGACTATTATAAAACCAACGTATACAAAATTTCAAAGTCGTAACTTAAAGCGTTCTAAAGTTATCGTTCAATATTGGTGAACACGTATTTTAAGGACTTTTGTATGACAACTACCCGAAGGAGTAAACGGATGACGTTAATTAATGGCTGCTACAAGAAGGACTCCTTCGATTTGCATCATATTCGGAACTTTCGCTTCAAACATTGTAAACTTTCAGTATGCAAAATTTCAAGTTCCTAACTTGAAGTATTCGAGCAATAATTACCCGAAGGAGTAGAAGGATATCGCCCATTAACGAACTAAACCTTACTTTTTCCATTTTACAGTTGGTGACAAAATTTCAACTTTCTAGGCCAACGCGTTCTTGAGTTATCGTGCAAACGGACGGACGGACAGACGGACGGACGGACAGACGGACGGACGGACGGACGGACAGCAAATGGATTTGGGGTTTTTGGCCACCCTGAACGCAAGATAATATATAACTTTTTTTTGTCCGAGGCTCGGTTCTATGCGTTACAAACTTTTCGGGCTGAATTTTTATATTACTATATGATTTCGTCTAGAGTATAATTACAATTATTCTAATTACTTACTCGTATGTAACGAGGCTTTCATTTTGTGATTCTTGATATATGGACAGCTCTTAAGATCATAAATAGAAGCTATTATAGTTTAGTTCTTTAATAATTTAATTGAGCTACTAATTGCCTAAAAAGATGAAAATTGAAAAAAAAATGTTTTTCCTTTTTCAAATACTTTTATATAGGAGGTGCAGGATGGACTCACTCGATTCCGAATTCGTGGCTAAACGATTACTTGTGTTGTAATGAGTTCCGTATATCAAGACATTTTGACAGGATATTTGTATGGCAACTACACGAAGGACTAATAGGATTTTCTTTATAATCATACATTTAGCTGCAACTATTATAAAATTAACACATTTAAAATTTCAGTTGCTTAAACCCTTCTGAAGTTATTGGCTAATATTCTTGAACACGTATCGTAAGGACACTTTTGCCCATTAACGAACTTAGCCTTACAAATTCGACCAAACATCCAGGTTAAAAATTTCAAGATCCTGGGTCATGGCGTTATTGAGTTATCATGCACACGGACAGACAGATGGACGGACGGACATATGGACGGACATACGGACGGACGGACGGACGTCGGATTTGGAGTTTTTGGCAACAAATAAACAAAAACTATAACTTTTTTTAGTCCGAGGCTCCGTTCTATACGTTACATACTTTTGGGCTGGATTAAAATTATAATAATCACAGATTTCATCTAGAGTATAAAAACATATTAAATTTCTTTAAAATTATTAATTACATAATATTTAAGGGGATATTGAAATTTCTGGATTTCTCTGGATCCTCTCTTCTGGATTTCTCTCTTCGAACACTACGGGAAAACGACTGAATAGGATTTTGTGAGGTTCAGTATTTAAGTAAAGGACAACATAATAAATATTCTATGGTGTCATGGCTTTTTTTTAATAGCTTCAAAAAGAAAGGAGTTTACATGGAGAAAAAATTTGGGTTTTCAAATATGTCTTTTAATTTGTATCCTATTGAAAGATTTAATACAGCAATAGTTCCAGGAAAAGTGACTTCCAACCCAGCAAACCAAGAGTGTAGAATAGTCGGATGTCCGAATCGTCGGCAAGTATTCAAATGCGAATTCGAAACGGTATTAAAAATCCGACTCGTCTGAAAGATTTCGACTAGAAATCGGAATTATAATAGGTACGATATTGAATAACGATATCGGTATCAATTCGGATGCACATTTTGTATCAAATGCGTTACGCCACAAAAGATCCGAAATGTCTGAACTATAATATTTCGGATAGAAATCGGAAAGCGCAAACTGTGTTTTTCATTACATTGTACACCGTGCGTGCTCATATTTTTATACTCTAATCAAGCCGAAAAGTTTGTAACGCATAGAACCAAGCCTCGTACGAAAAAAAGTTGTAAATTATTTTTTGTTTATTTGTGGCCAAAAACCTTAAATCCGTCTGTCCGTGAACACGATAACTCAAGAACGCCTTCACCTAGGATCTTGAAATTTTGAATCTGGATGTTTGGTTGAATTTGTAGAGCTAAGTTCGTTAACGGGCAAAATCGTCCTACTCCTTCGGGTAGCTGCCATACAAAATGTCCTTAAAACACGTGTTTAAGAATAATGGTCGATAACTTCAGAAGGGTTTAAGCTACGACTTTGAAATTTTGTATTTGTTATTTTTCCAATAGTTGGAGTTAAATATATGATTATGAAGAAAATTCTGTTAGTCCTTCGTGTAGCTGCCATACAAATATCCTCTCAAAACGTCTTTACTTAATTTACGGAACTTACTATAACTCAAGTAATCTTTTAGCTATGAATTGGAAATTTTGTACAAATTAGTTTTGAGTAAAAACGATGTTCGGGTTTACTAATCAGCGAAATCCTTTTACTCCTTCTGGTAGCTGCCATACAAAATGTCCTTAAGACACGTGTTCAACAATATTTTTCAATAACTTTTACGAATTTGAAATTTTGTACACGTTCATTTTTAAATGGTTTCAAGGAAAAGGATAAATATGTAAGAAATCGAGTGCACCTCCCATGTGAAAGTCCTTCAAAAAGGAAATTTTTTTCGATGACTTACCCAGTTCAAGATATGAAATTAAACACTGAATATTGTCTTTTAGTTTTGAGTAGCAATCTAATGGCAGTCCTTAATAAAGGACATACAACATGCACACACGTAATTCTACTTTATCCCCAACTACAATATAAATCGGAGTTCAGTATTCATCTAGAGTATTATACGATTGGCTTGCAGCCGATCGTGACTGCAGTATGTTTTTTAAAAGCATTACATTTCAAGTCATCAGGTTTATGAAGTGACGAAATATTTAGTACCCATATGCCCAATTTCTAGCGGATTGATATTCTGCCATGAGTTCGAAGATCAATTAAAACATACTGCAGTCACGATCGGCTGCAAGCCAATCGTATAATACTCTAGATGAATACTGAACTCCGATTTATATTGTAGTTGGGGATAAAGTAGAATTACGTGTATGCATGTTGTATGTCCTTTATTAAGGACTCCCATTTGATTGCTACTCAAACCTAAAAGACAATATTCAGTGTTTAATTTCATATCTTGAACTGAGTAAGTCATCGAGAAAAAATTTCCTTTCTCAGGGACTTTCGCATGGGAGGTGCAGGAAGGACTCACTCGATTTCTTACATATTTATCCTTTTCCTTGGAACCATTCAAAAAATCTGCCAATAGTCTGGGCGAAACTTTATTATTTTTAGGGTCAAAGTTCGGGAGTGGTCAAAGTCGGAGTGTATCATGAGTTGCTTCGAGATTTTTAGATTTCTTATAGAAAATTAATTTTGTTCTTAGTATAAAAATATTTAAAATAGAAATTTTTAGGCGATTAAACATTGAAAAAGTCCGTGTAGACTATTCGAATTTCAGTATATTATGTACACTAAAAGCCCATAGAAGCAAAAACGAATTTGTTGCCTTATCAGAATTAAGAGATATGACGAATTGTTAAAACGTATACAAACCCCTTACTTGCACTTGGGGTTTAAATTTCGAAAAAATTGTGAAACAGGTTTTTAGACGATTTCATAAGAAGCAACCTGATATCTCATGAGACAAGACGGATTTTGAAAAATTTCTGAAAACGTAAGCAAACCCTTCACACCTCCTTGGTTATGGAAATTCGAAAAATCGTGAATTGGTTGGCCGTAATAATCAATTTTATATCTCATCAGAACTAAGGAATGGCAAAAATTGTGAAAACATATACAAACCCTTGGGGGTTGAATATCGAAAAATTGAGAAATGGGTTTGTAGGCGATTATATAAAAAGTCTGTGGAAATAAAAAGCGATCTAATATCTCATCGAACCTAAGAAATATGTCGAAACTTTGAAAAGCATACAACCTCCTTACACCTCTTTGGATTGAATATCTAAAATACTGAAATTGACTTTTTGGCTTTTTTACATAGGAAACCTTAGGAAGTAAAAATGAATTCGAAATATCATCAGATATGCAACCTCCTTACACCCTCTTGGGGGTTGAATGTTCAAAAATCCTGAAAGGAGTTAATAAATAAATATGAAGACAGCACGAGAAAGTAGGAACCAATTCAATTTCTTATCACTTCTAAAAGAAATGACGGAACTCGTGAAAACGTGTTCAACCCATTTATACCATCCTAGGTGGAAAAAGGAAAAAAGTTAAAAACAAGTTTTAGGCGATTATCACGCAAGCCCATGAATATGAAAAGATATTCAATATCTGATAAGACGTGGGGATATAGTAGAATTCGTGAAAAAGTTTACAACCCCCTTTGCACCCCCTTAGGGGTCGAATTTTAAAAAATCCTGAAAACACTTTCTAGGTATTTATATGAAGAATCCATAGAATAAAAATGAATTCAATATTTGGGAAGACCTAATAGATATGACGAAAACAGTGAAAATATATGCATTCCATTTTCACTGATATTTTTTTTTGCCCCCCCCTCCAAACGCCACTGGATATTTGAAATTTTTTTTTATCTAAATTAGTTTTCTAGTTGATTTACATAAACGTACCGAGTTTCAGCTTTGTAGCATAAGCCGTTCTATAGATAGGAAAAACACCCCCCACCCCCGTACCATACAACCCCTATAAAAAATTATATTTTTCCAAGATGCTACTAATATAGTTCTATCTAAATACCAAGTTTCAGCTTTATATCATTATAGGTTGTCGAGATATTAAAATCGGAACTTTTTCTTTTTCACCCTCCCCCACCCTCACCCTCTACACCCACACTTCCAAAATTTTGTTTTCTGCTAAGAGTCTATTAGGCCTACTTCTGGTAAAAATTTTAAGCATCTATCTTACACCGTTATTGAGATATGAGACGTGATTTTTTAGAAAAATTCTTATCCCCTCCACTTTCATGCTCCACCGCCCCTCTTAAAAAATTTTAATTTCAGCAAATTTTATTTGTCAACCTTTATACAGAAACCAAATTTTATTTATCTAGTGCAATTGGTTCGTAAGATATCGCAATCTAAAGTTTTTCACCCCGGTACGCCAACAAATTCAACCAAACATCCAGATTCAAAATTTCAGGATCCTAGATGAAGGCGTTCTTGAGTTATCGTGCTAACGGACAGACGGACGGACGGACGTCAAGCGGATTTGAGGTTTTTGGCCACAAATAAACAAAAAATACTATACAACTTTTTTTCGTCCGAGGCTTGGTTCTATGCGTTACAAGCTTTTGGGCTGGATTAAACTTATAATAGGCAGGAAATCCTCGTCTTTAGTCCTCCACGCGGGCGCCTGCTGGTAATGATTAGTCGGGATGGATCTTGATTCCTCCGGATTACTCAGCCGAGACTTACACACTCGCATCAATCGGGTGCTGTGGTCATTAAGATTGAGGTACCCAAATGTGTGTTATTACCCCGTTGTGTCGTCTACCCAAAACCAATTTCCCTTCCAACCCCAAGTCAAGGTGGAAATCATCGTGCTGAGGACTGCATGGCTGAGGGGGTAAGCTCAGTCGCGAACGATAAACTCCAGATACCGGGCGACCTCTGGTTTAAATTAGCCTTCCCATGGTAATGCGGTGCTCTGCCATGGGTGACGTCCCTTTTTCACGCGCTACTCGTGGGAATTACATGAATCACAAAAAAACAAAAAACAACGACGTTTTAGAGGGAGATAGACGGGAACCTAGCGTTCTGTCAAGTGACGACGATGAGGTTTCGCTCTCGTCCAACTCGCTGGATGACAGGTTCGGGAGCTTGTCGACGGAGGATCAGCTTCTGGCGCCGGTCGAAGACGCTGATGTTACCCTGACCGGTGATGCGCAGGACGGCTTTGAGCGCACTGCTACTGCTTGTGGGGTGAGCACAATTGTCTGCAGCACTGCTGACCTAACTGGTGAGACTCGGACTGGTAATAAGCAGTCCCTTCTTGCCGGGGAGGCCACAGAAGCTGCACATAGTAGGGATGTTGACCTGGACCTAGTTGCTGACACAGCCGTTAATGTAGGCACCTGTAGTGTACCATGCCACTACCCTAACCAAAACACATAAATCTCCACGAGCATCAAAACAAGATCGTATGTTTATCATAAACAACACCAAAAGAAAGCATAACATCGAGTGTCAAAGAAATAACATTAATATAAACACTCTATGTTATGCAATACGATTCTTGACCACACAAAAGTTGAGCATAGAGCCATTACTATGGGAATCTCCTATGCTTGCCTTTTGTTGTTGGATATTTTTCCGCACACGAAATCGGTTCTCCGATTTCATCTGCTTGTGCATAGGAAATGCATGCAATTACTATGGGACTATGCCACACGCATAGAATTGCTGGCCATGCATTTCCTATCGACCTGAACCGTAATGACTCGTGCGGATTCACATGTGATATCGTTAGAACGTTTTTTTTTGTATAGTTTTATATAGCTATAAATTGCCCAAAGCAGAAATGCATTTTTTAGAATAAGAACGTTTTTTATGAATAAGTTAGGATAGGAAAGTACTTAGTAAGTAAATATTAAGAAACCTATTTTTTATGTATAGACTTTAGAATTAAGACTGTATAAAAGAGATGTGTTGGCCCAGAAACGAGGCCACTTGATCAATATACTTACGCTCGGCTACACGCCTTTACACAAGTAAAAATTGTTCTTTGGCTTTAAAACACTTTGGCAATTAGTGCCATCCAAATCTGCAGTTCAACACTGCTTCGAGAACTTTGTTGAGTATTCGGCAATTAGTGCCTAAGCTATCCGCGGGACCAGCCGCTCACAATTACTGGTAAGTACTCCGCGTTCGATCTTTCTCTCTCTCTGACGTTCAGACATCGAACATCGATCAGGGGTGCTTTAAGTGGGTTAGGGTGGGCAAGAGTAGGGCAAACGCACACCTGCAGGCGAAGCGCAGGATGCTATCGGCTTTACGCAAGATAGGCAGGAACCCAGCGGACGGCTCCTTATGGATCAGTGGCTGCAGATCGAGGGCAAGATCCTCGATGCATTGCTGACCCGGTATCGGACGGGGGATTCTGACCTAGACCTGCGGTTTGACGGAGCAGGCTGGGATGGAGGGCACAAAATTATCGCGTGCGGTAATGAAGCCTCCAGGGAGCTGATCGCGGGGGTCTTTGCCCTACTGGGCGAGTTATGGGAGGGTGCCAGGCTTAAGGCGGTCTCTCCGTCGGAATTGGTGAACTACATCCTGCCTAAGGTATGGGTGTGGGTTCCCAGGCCATTCCTGGAAGCGGAGAAGGTTCTGGATCTCCTTAAATTCCAGAACAGGGAGCTCAAAGCGGACAGCTGGAAGGTGCTTAAGGTGGGGCCGAAGCAGGAGTTTGGCCAGCACTTCCTCCTGGCCCTCAGCAGGGATTCGTTACCGTACCTGGAGCAGTGCAAAGGGATGGTACGGTTCGGACTGGGCAGGGTGATGCTAAAACCATCTCTACAAAAGAGGGGTATTGAGGAGGCGGTTCCTACTGATGTTGGAGGTGATACAGATCAAGCTCCACCACAGTAAGGTGGCAACCGCTTGTTTGGCGGCCTACATGGCAGAAAAGGGAGTCTCTGTAGCATTAATTCAGGAGCCCTGGGTTAACGGAAAGAACGTTATCCAGGGACTCAAGCTCCCGAATTACAAACTATGCTACAAGAAATGTGAAGGTAAACCCAGGGCATGCATATTGATAAAAATAGAGCTAAAGTCTTTTTTGTTGAATAATTACAGTAATGAGGACTTAACGGCAGTTATCTTAGAGAGGAAGAATGGTAAGTCAATGTGTCTCGCGTCGGCTTACCTACCATACGACAGCGCGGATGTTCCAGCGTCTATAGTGCGGGAGCTCGCAATGTGTAGGAAATGGGATACTGTCATCGGATGCAATGCGAACGCACACCACACGCAGTGGGGAAGTACCAACACCAATGAACGGGGTAAGTCTCTTTTTGATTTTATTATGGGTACCAATCTTAGGATATGCAACACAGGGTCAGACCCCACATTTATAGTGTAACGACTCTTTTCCGGGGTATGCTCATCGGGTGCCAGTGTCCGTTACAAAATATTTATTTCATTGATTGACTTCACTTTATTTACTCTAATTGATGACATATATTTGGTTATTTGATTTCCTGTGGGTTTTCTCCTTGCTTGCCTCTGCGCGTCTGCTCTTGACTTGCTCCTGATCGCCGCCTCTGCTCAACGTGATTGGATTGTAATCCTGCGGGTACGATTCCACTCGCCTTGCCTCGACTCTCTCTGCTCTGCTCTCTCTCTGTCTTCCTGCATGCCCAGTCTGCTGTTCGGTCTGTCGCTGCTTGGTTGGCTTCGTTGCTTGGTTTGTTGCTACCTGGCTCAACGTCGCGTGGTCCTTCGCTGCTTGGCTCATCGCTGCTTGGTCTTTGCTCTGTTGCTCGGGGTGTCTCTACCGAGCCCAACGTCGCGTCGTCCTTCGCTGCTTGGCTTTCTCCGATGTTTGGCCCTTGCTTTGTCTTCCCTGTCTTCGTCCTACTCTGTCTTCGTCCTTCCCTGTCTTCGTCTCTCTGTGTGGCTTCTGCTTCGTTCGTCTCGGCGTAGCTTGTCGTAGCTGGTTTTAGCCCGACTCCTGGCACGACTCTGCTTGCCTTAACTTGACCCTGCTTCTGATCGTCATCTCGCCTTCGCTCGCATGATCCGCTCGTCGTGACCCGCTCTGTGCTTGTCGCTGCTTTGCTCTGGGTATCGTCGTTGCCCTGTGCTCGTCGCTGCTTGTGCTCTGCTTGTGGTGGCTCGCCGTGCTTCGCTCTGCGCGTCGTGGTTTGGCTTCGCTGCTGTCGTCTTGGCTTCGCTGCGGTCGTCTTGGCTTCGTTGCTATCGTCTTGGCTTCGCTGCGGTCGTCTTGGCTTCGCTGCGTTTGTCTTGGCTGCGCTGCGGTCATCTTGGCTTCGCTGCGTTCGTCTTGGCTTCGCTGCGTTTGTCTTGGCTTCGCTACGTCCGTCTTGGCTTCGCTGCGTTCGTCTTGGCTTCGCTGCGTTCGTCTTGGCTTCGCTGCGTTCGTCTTGGCTTCGCTGCGTTCGTCTTGGATTCGCTGCGTTCGTCTTGGCTTCGCTGCGTTCGTCTTGGCTTCGCTGCGTTCGTCTTGGCTTCGCTGCGGTCACCTTGCTTCGTGGCTCTGTCTTGTGCGTCGCTGCTGTCGTCTTGCTTCGCTGCTTCGTCTTGTGCTTCGGCTTAGACTAGACCTAATTGACCCCAGACTTTCAAAGAGGAAGTGCAACTTCGCTAGCCTTATCCTGTCTGAGGGTCGCTTAGGACGACTGTCCGGTCAGTTTTCAATGTTGCTAGAAGAGGAAGTGCAACTTCGCTTGCCTTCTTTGCAGACTTGATCACCGAGCTCCTCTTCTGGTTGACTCGTTCACTATATATTTAGTGACCAACATTCGCTGTCCATGAATTATGTTATGGAACAAATCTTGTGTGGGAGAAATTTTGCCATTTTATAATTCGCGGCTGGGGTATGCTTGCCTCGGTATATAGTCTCGCTGGGATTTCGTATACTTGTCGGCGGGTTCTCTGTCGCATTGCGTCGCCTGGGACGTTTTTGTGATCCCGCTGACCTTTTCCAGGTATATTCCGAAATTTTCTCCTTTTCAGCCTTTGTTGTGTGTCTTTTCAGATTCTGTGTTTCATGTTTGATGTATTGAGCTTGTGTTGTATTCAAAGTTCTTAGCTCTTGTGTTGTATTTGTAATTCGATTCACTGTTACATGTTTAAATTCAATGTTTGTGTGTGGAAATTTCGCATGGAAATTTCCGTCCTCACAATAGTAAGGAACCGGAGGGAAGTGCTGGACATCACGCTAGCCACTAACTCCAGTACTTTAAGAGTTGATAAATGGAAGGTCTCAGATAGACCATCTTTCTCGGACCATTGCTGGATTCTCTTCGAAATTAACTTCGAGCAGGTGAGAATACAGCCGGCAAGGAATCCTAGGAAGGCAGATTGGGATAGGATCCACAGAATCACGGAGACGGATTTACCGCCTCCTCCGGTGGAACTGAAGTGTGGAGAAGATATAGAGGATTGTGTGCGAGTTTTCAATGCTGTTTTAGTTAACGCTTTCGAAAGGTCCTGTCCGCTGCCCAGGGCCCCAAAGAAAGCTAACCCACCCTGGTGGAATGGCGAACTTAAGAAATTAAGGGAGTCTAGTAGAAAACTGTTTAATAGGGCAAAACGAGACGGAAACGAGGCGGACTGGGACAGGTACAAAGCCAGTCTCAGAGTGTTTAAGTATGAAATTAGGAAGCGTAAAAGGGAGTCGTGGAAAGGTTTCTGCGAATCTATTAGCGGAAACAGCGAGGCGTCTAGGTTACGGAAATTACTTTCCAAGGAGCCATGTACACCGAGCTACATTAGGCGGAGCGACGGAACATGGGTGGAAACTAGTCAAGAGACGCTAGAGCTTTTGATGTCCACTCACTTCCCTGGAAGCACATCGCTAGATGGGCACCCTACGGGAAATGGAGCTTCATTGGCAAATCAGATTGTTCCAGGAGGGATGGTCGAACTACTAAGTGAGGAAAGGATCAAATGGGCTATAGGAACTTTGGCTCCCTATAAATCACCAGGACCAGATGGCATCAGGCCAATCATGCTACAAAGAGCATCTGTGGCAATCCGAAATTGGCTAAGCACTATTTATAGGAACTGCCTTTCGGTGGGGTACGTCCCATATGCCTGGCGGGAGGCGCGTGTCGTTTTTATCCCGAAAGCCGGCAGACCCAGCCACACAACAACAAAGGACTTTCGACCCATCAGTCTATCGTCCTTTGTGCTCAAGGTACTTGAGAGGCTTTTGGAAACGCATATTCGGAATCTATGTGGAAACAGGATGCTGTCAGGCACACAGCATGCTTACATGAGAGGGAAATCTGTAGACACAGCCCTGCATGAGGTAGTGGGGTCTATAGAATCTTGTCTGGAGTATAAGGAATTTGCTTTAGCAGCTTTTCTGGACATAGAAGGGGCTTTCAACAACGTGACAGTGGAAGCAATTAGGGCGGCGTTGTATAGCATAGGATTGGAGGAGGTATTGACAAGATGGCTAACGACTCTTCTCAATACCAGAATCGTGAGTGCTAATATGGGGCAAGGCAATGTTATAAGACAGGCCTCGAGGGGAACTCCTCAGGGGGGGGGGGTGATATCGCCCCTTCTTTGGCTCCTTGTTGTGAACGAGGTTCTCCTGGAAATTGAAAAGCAGGGAATAAAGGTCGTGGCATATGCAGACGACATTGTGGTAATCGCCAAGGGCAAGTTTTTGGATACGCTGTCGAGCATTTTTGAATCTGCACTCCGCACACTCAGCCAGTGGGCTGGAAGATGTGGCCTGGGGGTGAATGCTTCTAAAACTGAATTGGTGCTATTTACAAGGAAGCATAGAATTCCGGCATTTAGGCTGCCGAAGCTCGAAGGCGTGGAGCTTAGACCATCGGGACAAGCTAAATACCTGGGTCTAATTCTGGATAGGAAGCTCAGCTGGAAATTGAATATTCAGGAGCGCATTAAGAAGGCAAATAACGCGCTTTTCGCGTGCAAGCAGACCGTGGGCAAAAGCTGGGGTCTCAAACCAAATATAGTACACTGGTTGTACACGGCGGTTGTGAGACCTATTCTGACCTATGGGGCAGTGGTATGGTGGAAAGCCATGGATAAAGAGTACAATCTTAGGGAACTAGGAAGAGTGCAACGGACTGCTTCTGTTATGATCACGGGAGCCCTTCGCACAACGCCTACTGCCGCGTTGGAGGTGTTTATGCATCTATTACCAGTGGATATCTTTGTGAAACAGGTAGCGGCAAATACAGCAGTTAGGCTATCGAGCTGTGCACTTTTTAAGCGTAGCTCTAAAGGGCATAGTTCAATTCTCAGCGAATTTCTGGGAAGCCCGGCGGATATTAGTACGGACTACTTAATTCCAGGGATGGATTTTGTGACGCCATACGAAATTGTGTATCCTAGTAGAGTGGACTGGGAGAACAATAGGGTACTACGTGAAGGGGAAATCTCCGTATATACGGATGGATCGAAAATGGAATGCGGCACTGGCGCGGGCGTCCTCTCTGAGCAGCTGAGTGTAAGGAAGTCGTTTAAGCTGCCAGATATGTGCAGCGTATTCCAAGCGGAAATTCTGGCGGTATTGCAGGCATCAAACATCCTGTTAATGGGGGAGATATGCGATCGGAATATTTCACTCTACATTGACAGCCTGGCGACCATAAAGGCGCTGGAATCGGTCACCATTAAATCCCAGTTAGTAAAGCGCTGTCGAGAAGTGCTAAAGGTACTTTGTAGTCAGCACAAAGTACAGATTTGCTGGGTGCCAGGGCATAGTAATATTCTAGGGAACGAAAGAGCGGACGAGCTGGCGAGATCGGGATCGGCATCGAATGGTAGGGTTGAGAAGGATGTTTGTCCACCGATATGCGGCATCAAAGCGCAAATTGGTGAGCGATCTAAAAAGACAGCCAACTCTAGGTGGGCAGGACTGGCAAGCTGCAGGATTTCTAGATCCCTGTGGCCCGAGCTGGATAGTCAAAAAACTAGGTATATATTGACTTGGGATAGAGGAAAACTGCGACTGCTCGTCGGAGCACTAACGGGGCACTGTATGCTGAGGAAACACGCTATGCTGCTAGGGGTTGCGGAATCGGACATGTGTAGGTTCTGCCAAGATCTGCATGCTGTGGAGGACATCACTCACATTCTGTGTGAATGCCCGGGGATCGCTAGGAGGCGTCTGAAATGGTTGGGTAGCCTTTTCTTCGAGAGCATCGAGGATTTGAGGTCATTAGGGTATGACAAATTAGTCAGGTTCTGCAGGGAACTGGAGTGTTTCTGAGGTGATGGAGTAGCCCACGAGGACCTGAAGGGATCGCAATGGGCCCGTTTGGCGCTTAGTGAGCTTGTTAGTTTTTTAGCGCTGCGCCCCTTCATAAACCTAAACCTAAACCTAAACTTATAATACTCTATATGATTTCATCTAGAGTATAATGATGCGAACGTGAAAGGAAAATTATTAAGCGATACTTAATTGCTATTATTCAATAGGAACTCTATAACTTAATACATATTACACTGCTTCTGCAGATGACAGGTTTCATAAGGTGCACAGCCAAGGACTCAGTCAGATTAGTCACTGAAATTTTAAATATGATTTTCTGATCTGATGAACTGAGCACGGGTTTTGCGTGGAACTCGACAAATTTATATATTGGTGTGAAGGATTTTCTAATTATATCGAGATAATAAGAGGTAAGTTGAGCTGTGTATCCTTAGAAGACTGCATTTAAAATATTTAAAGATATTTGAACGGGAAACAAGGGACGGGGTTAATTCCAGCATAAACAATTTTTTTCATAATGCCAAGGACAAATTGAAGAGGAAGCATTCACTATCGGCAAGCGAACCGGAGTAGAATAGTAAAGGATACTGCACCCATATCCAAAAATGAAAATGTATTATTTTATAATTAATTTATCTATTTTTTTTTTGTTATTAATTATAATCTTTTTTTAAGGTTTTCGTTATATATTTTGTAAAAATTTTTTTTTTAAATAATTGTTTTTAATTTTTAATAAATTTATACTATACAGGGTGTTGGGTACTCCGTGTGCTACCTTGTAAGGGGTTATTCCCTGATATATTTGGAGAAGAGAATTGTTCTACAGGGTGGGTCAGTGGAGATACAAAATTCAGGAAACTGGCAGCATTAGGACGAGCTGAGTAAATGCAAATCCTGCGCCAATAATCGCTGTTTAGATCGATAAAAGAATACTGCAGGAAGTTTAAAATGATCCATCAATCAGTAATCGACGCTTGGCATTGCAGTTGAACATCTCTACTTGAAAAGTATGGATTGTTTTAAAAGCAGACACATCATAGACCAGTGCAGGAGCTGCTACCCATTGATTTGCCCAGGATGGAGTTTTACAATTGGCTCCTTGAACGACAAATAGATGACGAGAATTCTATGAACAACATTCTTTGGACGAATGAGTTAAAAATTAACAGAGACCACAACCTACATACGTGTGCTGAGAGCAATTTACACACAAGAAGAGCGGCATCATTTCACCACAGATGCAGCGTCAATTTATGGGGCAGGTGTGATTGGTAACGAGATTTAGCGATTTCATTGGACCTATTATGCTTCCGCCTACCCTCAATAGTTCCAATTACTTACATTTTTTACTAAATGATCTGCGGGACTTTTTGGGTGATATTCCACTGGTACGATTGGCTTCCATATTTTACCTACACGATGGTGCTCCAGCTCATTACGGCCGATAAATCACAGATTGGTTAAATTCCAATTATAGCAATCGCTGGATCGGTAGAAATGGACCGCTACGCTGGCCTACGAGATCTCCTGATGTAACTATTATAGATTTCTTTGTATGGGGATGGATGAAGGACCTTGTATACGTAACGGCAGTAGTAACATTGGAAGATCTAAATACCAGAATCGATGCGGCAGCAACAGAAGTAAGGCAGGAGTTGAGGAGTATGAATACCAAGAGAACACTTGCAAGACGAGCTTTAGCGTGCATTCAATATGAAGGTGGCCATTTTGAACATTTATCGTAATTAAAAATTTTTGAAATAAAGCATAAAAATTATTATTAAATTCTTTCGGTTCAAGCAAAGAGTGTAGATCAACATGTTCTTCTTTTTTACATAAAAGTGCAATATTTTTGGAATTATAATTTTACTTTATTTATTAACTTAACTTAACTTATGCAATGCAAGTGTATGCAACTTTTGTAGACAATAATATGACAAATAAAAAAATTAAATTAAACTGACATTTTTATAATGGGGTTTTCTGAGAAAAACTACATTGATCACGGAATTTTAGGGTTGAAGTAGCAAAAATTTGTGTTTTGAAGTAAATATCTCAAGATTGAATGCAGTTACAATTCGAGCTGTTACATCAAATGAAAGGTAAAAAAAAAGTTATAGCACTTTGAATTCTAATTATTAGTTTTCAAGATATAAAGTTTTAAGTGAGTGAGGGTAGAGGTCCGAAACACTCTTATTGACAACCCTGTATCTCCACCGATATTGAAAATTAACCCACTTTGTAGAACAATTTTTGCCTCAAAATATATCAAGGAATAACCCCTAATAAGGTTGTCCACGGAGTACCGAACACCCTGCATATTACATTTATTTCCCAAAAAAAAATTTCAAATCATGACTAGAATTATTAGTTTCTGTTTTAATTATTTTTTCATTAAACTTATGAAACTCTTGATGAAAATATGAAGTCATAATCAGTTTTTAATATGACCGAGTATGATGTAAAATACATCAGATTTTCTTAAGATTTCAAAGGAGAACTCTTTCTGATTTCATTTCTCATCACAAAAATGTGCGATATCTGCGCGACTTTTTGATTCAAATTATCTGTTATTATTCGTTACTTTGGCTAGGCTCGAAATCTTCCCGACATTTCGTACCGAAATGTCACCGAAGTTTACACTACAGTTCATACTGAAGTCTGTACGACATTTCGTACCGAAATCTTTCCGAAAACTCGGTACGAGTTTGAGTATAGTTTCCGTTAGGACTTCGAGACAAAATCCGCTCAGAAATTGGCATCCAACACCGACAAGGTGGATCGATTTCGGAACGAACTCAGAACTTTTGGTTTGCTGGGAACCTTTTATGTTTTATGTATTGTATATCTTTCCTAAGTAGATTTGAGATTTTATATTAGCTACTTAAGATTTTTTAAGCGGGGTATCGAACTACATACAATAACTACGTGGTTTATATGCACACATTACAAAATTATGGACGTTTACATACCCCACCTCCATTAATTAAGTTTGGTGAATACGGATTTTTGCTGGGTATTAATTACTATAATATAACGATTAACTGTTGCGCAATCTTGGTTATGTTATATTGCCTTTGGTGGGGCAGACACTTTCAATTCCAATTCCGGAGTTCGTACAAACCAAATTTATAAAGTCTTAGAGTATAAAACTACGTACAGTATGTGCACTGTACCATACAGTCATTGATAAAAACATCAAAGTTATTGTGTATACATATTTTTTAACATACTCAAGACGCACACACTTCGCTTTTTATTATTTAGATAATTATTAACATTAAATACCTATGAATTTGATAATTCTTCACACCACTTATATTTTTATAAGTAATATAACAATTTATAATTAAATAAAAATCAACTATATTTCAACGCAGCTCAAGAGCTTACACCGATTCACCTTAAATCGAGCACTGAACTGCGAAATTAATTATATAAACCTTGATCGATGAGAACGTTTCTCTAATTTAAATTTATGACTATAACTTTGGACACATTGATGATAACTTTGTCGTAAATGCTTCATCAATTAGTTTAGTGAAAAAACAACAGCATATACTTATTTAGACGACGCTAGGTTTGGGTTATTAAAAGTTTCATCTTTAATGTCAGTGGTAAATATTATTGGCAATTTGTTTTGGACTCTTGGCAATTGTTCTTTTCCTCCTGTACGAAAAAGTGTTATATATATATGTGCACCGTTGGTTAGATGTAGTTAATTTTAGACGAACTAGAACTAATTGCATGATATGAAAAATAAAAACATAGTGTTCAACATAGTACATTCACCGAGGACTGAAGGACTTTCAAGCGTTTGAAGCGTTCAAAAGTTATCGGAAAATATTGTTAAACACGTGTCGATTTTTTGTATGGAAGCTTCCAGAAGGAGTAAAAGGATTTAGCTGACTAGTAAACTCGAACTTAATTTTCACTCAAAACTAATTTGTACAAAAAGCCGAATTCGTAGCTAAACGATTACTTGAGTTATAGTGAGTATAGTGATTTCATTTAGAGTATAAAAAATCTGCCAATGGTCTGGGCGAAACTTTATTATTTTTCGGGTCAAAGTTCGGGAGTGGTCAAAGTCGGAGTGTATCATGAGTTGCTTCGACATTATTAGATTTCTTGGAAAATTATTTTTCTTCTTAATATAAAAATATTTAAAATAGAAATTTTTAGCCGATTAAACATTGAAAAAGTTCGTGTAGACTATTCCAATTTCGGTATATTATGTACACTAAAAGCCCATAGAAGTAAAATCGAATTGGTTGCCCTATCAGACTTAAGAGATATGACGAATTGTTAAAACGTATACAAACTCATTACTTCCACTTGGGGTTTGAATTTCGAAAAAATTGTGAAACAGGTTTTCAGACGATTTCATAAGAAGCAATTTGATATCTCATGAGACAAGACGGATTTTGAAAAATTTGTGAAAACGTAAGCAAACCCTTCACACCTCCTTGGTTCTGGAAATTCGAAAAATCGTGAATTGGTTGGCCGTAATAATCAATTTTATATCTCATCATAACTAAGGAATGGCAAAAATTGTGAAAACATATACAAACCCTTGGGGTTGAATATCGAAAAATTGAGAAATGGGTTTGTAGGCGATTATATAAAAAGTCTGTGGAAATGAAAAGCAATCTAATATCTCATCGAACCTAAGAAATATGTCGAAACTTTGAAAAGCATACAACCCCCTTACCCCTTAGGATTGAATATCTAAAATACTGAAATTGACTTTTTGGCTTTTTATACTCTAGATGAAATCATATAGAGTATTATAAGTTTAATCCAGCCCAAAAGTTTGTAACGCATAGAACCAAGCCTCGGACGAAAAAAAGTTATATATTATTTTTTGTTTATTTGTGCCCAAAAACCTCAAATCCGCCTGACGTCCGTCCGTCTGTCCGTTAGCACGATAACTCAAGAACGCCTTCACCTAGGATCTTGAAATTTTGAATTTGGAAGTTTGGTTGAATTTGTAAGGCTAAGTTCGTTAACGGGCAAAATCGTTTTACTCCTTCGGGTAGCTGCCATACAAAATGTCCTTAAAACACGTGTTCAAGAATATTGGTCGATAACTTCAGAAGGGTTTAAGCTACGACTTTGAAATTTTGTATGTGTTATTTTCCCAATAGTAGGAGCTAAATGTATGATTATGAAGAAAATCCTGTAAGTCCTTCGTGTAGCTGCCATACAAATATCCTGACAAAATGTATTTACTTAATTTACGTAACTCACTATAACTCAAGTAATCTTTTAGGAACGAATTCGAAATTTTGTACAAATTAGTTTTTGGTGAAAAGGAAGTTTGAGTTTACTAGTCAATGAAATCCTTTTACTCTTTCTGGTAGGTCCCATACAAAATGTCCTTAAAGCACGTGTTCAAGAATATTGGTCGATAACTTCAGAAGGGTTTAAGCTACGTCTTTGAAATTTTGTATGTATTATTTTTTCAATAGTTAGAGCTAAATGTATGGTTATGAAGAAAATCCTATTAGTCCTTCGTGTAGCTGCCATACAAATATCCTGTCAAAACATCTTCACTTAATTTACGGAACTTACTATAACTCAAGTAATCTTTTAGCTATGAATTGGAAATTTTGTACAAATTAGTTTTGAGTAAAAACAAAGTTCAGGCTTACTAATCAGCGAAATCCTTCTACTCCTTCTGGTAGCTGCCATGTAAAATGTCCTTAAGACACGTGTTCAACAATATTTTTCGATAACTTTTGAGCTCTTCAAGCTACGAATTTGAAATTTTGTACACGTTCATTATACTCTAGATGAAATCATATAGAGTATTATAAGTTTAATCCAGCCCAAAAGTTTGTAACGCATAGAACTAAGCCTCGGACGAAAAAAAGTTATATATTATTTTTTGTTTATTTGTGCCCAAAAACCTCAAATCCGTCTGACGTCCGTCCGTCCGTCCGTCCGTCCGTCCGTCCGTCCGTCCGTCCGTCCGTCCGTCCGTCCGTCCGTCCGTCTGTCCGTTAGCACGATAACTCAAGAACGCCTTCACCTAGGATCTTGAAATTTTGAATCTGGATGTTTGGTTGAATTTGTAAGGCTAAGTTCGTTAACGGGAAAAATCGTCCTACTCCTTCGGGTAGCTGCCATACAAAATGTCCTTAAAACACGTGCTCATGAATATTGGTCGATAACTTCAGAAGGGTTTCAGCTACGACATTGAAATTTTGTATGTATTATTTTTCCAATAGTTGGAGCTAAATATATGAATATGAAGAAAATCCTGTTAGTCCTTCGTGTAGCTGCCATACAAATATCCTGTCAAAATGTACTCACTTAATTTACGAAACTCACTATAACTCAAGTAATCTTTTAGCTACGAATTCAAAATTTTTTTCAAATTAGTTTTGAGTGAAATGGAAGTTCGAGTTTACTAGTGAGCGAAATCCTTTTACTCCTTCTGGTAACTCCCATACAAAATATCCTTGAAACACGTGTTCATGAATATTGGTCGATAACTTCAGAAGGATTCAAGCTACGACATTGAAATTTTGTATGTGTTATTTTTCCAATAGTTGGAGCTAAATATATGATTATGAAGAAAATCCTGTTAGTCCTTCGTGTAGCTGCCATACAAATATCCTGTCAAAATGTATTCACTTAATTTACGAAACTCACTATAACTCAAGTAATCTTTTAGCTACGAATTCGAAATTTTTTACAAGTTAGTTTTCAGTGAAAAGAAAGTTCGACTTTACTAGTCAGCGAAATCCTTTTACTCGTTCAGGTAGCTGCCATACAAAATGTCCTTAAAACACGTGTTTAAGAATATTGGCCGATAACTTCAGAAGGGTTTAAGCTACGACTTTGAAATTTTGTATGTATTATTTTTACAATAGTTGGAGCTAAATGTATGATTATGAAGAAAATCCTATTAGTCCTTCGTGTAGCTGCCATACAAATATCCTGTCAAAACGTCTTCAATTAATTTACGGAACTTTCAATAACTCAAGTAATCTTTTAGCTATGAATTGGAAATTTTGTACAAATTAGTTTTGAGTAAAAACAAAGTTTGAGTTTACTAATCAGCGAAATCCTTTTTCCCCTTCTGGTAGCTGCCATACAAAATGTCCTTAAGACACGTGTTCAACAATATTTTCCGAAAACTTTTGAACGCTTCAAGCTACGAATTTGAAATTTTGTACTCGTTCATTTTTAAATGGTTCTAAGGAAAAGGATAAATATGTAAGAAATCGAGTGAGTCCTTCCTGCACCTCCCATGTGAAAGTCCTTCAAAAAGGACATTTTTTTTCGATGAATTACCCAGTTGAAGATGTGAAATTAAACAATGAATATTGTCTTTTAGTTTTGAGTAGCAATCTAATGGCAGTCCTTAATAAAGGACATACAACATGCACACACGTAATTCTACTTTATCCCCAACTATTTACAATATAAATCGGAGTTCAGTATTCATCTAGAGTATTATACGATTGGCTTGCAGCCGATCGTGACTGCAGTATGTTTTTTAAATGGTTCCAAGAAAAAGGATAAATATGTAAGAAATCGAGTGAGTCCTTCCTGCACCTCCCATGTGAAAGTCCTTCAAAAAGGACATTTTTTTCGATGACTTACCCAGTTCAAGGTATGAAATTAAACACTGAATATTGTCTTTTAGGTTTGAGTAGCAATCTAATGGCAGTCCTTAATAAAGGACATACAACATCCACACACGTAATTCTACTTTATCCCCAACTTATAAATCGGAGTTCAGTATTCATCTAGAGTATTATACGATTGGCTTGCAGCCGATCGTGACTGCAGTATGTTTTATATAGTAAACCTTAGGAAGTAAAAATGAATTCGATATATCGCTAGTTTTGCAACCTCCTTACACCCACTTGGGGGTTCAATATCCAAAAATCCTGAAAGGAGTTAATAAATAAATATGAAGACAGCACGAGAAAGTAGGAACCAATTCAATTTCTTATCACTTCTAAAAGAAATGACGGAACTCGTGAAAACATGTTCAACCTGTTTATACCCTCTTAGTGGTTGAAAAAGGAAAAAAGTTAAAAACTTAAAGTTTTAGGCGATTATTACGCAAGCACGTGAAAGTGAAAAGATATTCGATATCTGATAAGACATGGGGATATAGTAGAATTCGTGAAAAAGTTTACAACCGCCTTTGCACCCCCTTAGGGGTTGAATTTTAAAAAAATCTTGAAAACACTTTCTAGGTATTTATATGAAGAAGCCGTAGAATAAAAATGAATTCAATATTTGGGAAGACCTAATAGATATGACGAAAACCGTGAAAATATATACATTCCATTTTCACTGATAATTTTTTTTGCCCCCCTCCGAACGCCAATGGATATTTGAAATTTTTTTTTATCTAAATTAGTTTTCTAGTTGATTTACATAAACGTACCGAGTTTCAACTTTGTAGGATAACCCGTTCTATAGATAGGATAAACACCCCCCACCCCCGTACCATACTACCCTTATAAAAACTTATATTTTTCCAAGATGCTACTAATATAGCTCTATCTAAGTACCAAGTTTCAGCTTTATATCATTATAGTTGTCGAGTTGTCGAGATATTAAAATCGGAACTTTTTCCTTTTCACCCTCCCCCACCCTCACCCTCTACACCCACACTTCCAAAATTTTGTTTTCTGCTAAGAGTCTATTAGGCCTACTTCTGGTAAAAATTTTAAGCATCTATCTTACACTGTTCTTGAGATATGAGACGTGATTTTTTAGAAAAATTCTTATCCCCTCCACTTTCATGCTCCACCGCCTCCTAAAAAAATTTTGATTTCAGCAGATTTTATTTGTTAACCTTTATACACAAACCAAATTATATTTGTCTAGTGCCATTGGTTCGTGAGATATCGTAATCTAAAGTTTTTCACCCCCCACCCCCGTACGCCACTGCCACCACTCAAATTTTTGTTTCTGATCTATTCCCCTAGTATACCTACAGATATTCATTAAGTTTCAATTTTGTGAAATTGACTGTTTAGGAGATATGGATTTTAGAAAGTGTCGATCTCACCTTTTTTGCGTTTCGGACGCATTAATTTTCCCCCCACTCCCACACCCCTTCACCTATACCGGCAATTTTTTTGCAAATGGGTCCACTACTGAAGCTCTATGTAAATTCCAAATTTCAGCTTCCTAGCGTGAGCGGTTGCTGAGATCTAGAAACCAAAATTTTCCGTCTAAAACACTTCCCCCTCCTCCCCCCTCACACCCCCCCCTCCAAATTTGGCCACTCCAAGGGGCCTACCCAGTCTATTCATAAAAATTTCAATTTAATAGCTCAAAGGGCTTGGGAGCTACGAGCCTTCAAACGATTTTGCGTACAGCGGTCGACGTACGGCGTACGGCGTACGGGGTACGGCGTACGGCGGACAGACGGACTGAAATTTTTTTTTGCTTTTTTCGTGTCTACTAGTCATAAAACGTAAAAAAAACAATTTTGAGGGTAGCAAATTTTTTTTTTTTAAAAATCGATAGCAATACTGTATTATTGAAATAATAAAGTAAAATCGGCCAACAGTCTGGGCGCAACTTTATTATTTTATGGGTAGAAGTCCGAAACGTGTTTAATGCTGAGGAGCGGTGTAGGTTACTATGCGACTGACAACCTAAAACATAACGTTCCAAATAGCCTCCTGGTTATTCCAAAAAAATTCAAATATTTATTGGCGTCGGAAGGGGAGGCAAAAAAAATTATTAGTGAAAGTGGAATGCATATAATTTCTCGATTTTCGCCATATCTATCAGGTCTTCCCAAATATTGAATTAATTTTTATTGTACGGATTCTTCATATAAATACCTAAAAAGCGTTTTCAGGATTTTTTGAAATTCGATCCACAAGGTGGTGTAAAGGTGTTGTATACATTTTCACGAATTCAACCGTATCCCTCAGGTCTGATTAGATATCATATAACTTTTCACTTCCACGGGCTTGTTTAATAATCACCTAAAACTCATTCCCAAGTTTTTTTCCTTTTTCAACCACTAAGAGGGTATAAACGGGTTGCACACGTTTTCACGAATACAAACGCCTACAAACGCATTTCCGATTTCATGTAATGGCCCAAAACCAAATTACGAAAAACCACCGAATCACGTAACATGATATTATACTACGACTTAAACTGCGTCCTGAAGTATGACCGAATTATGTAATTCATATTGTTACGTGCAAGCCTGGCAGCCGCGCACCTCGATCGATTACGAATAGGAATACAGCAACAACCGAATACCTAAGCTGCAAAGTAACCCAATCAAAAGACTAGTTCAGCATATAAGGAGAGCGGAGCAACACGATTATACCTCTCTTCTAATCGAACGCGCTCGAATGTACTAGAACAGCATCTAAGATCAAATCGAATGATCTCAAGCTTTCGGGTTCCATCCACACACACCACCGAGCGAAGATTCAAGAACAGTCTCGACTACAGACAACTGGTATAAAAGCAGATAAAACTTTCAGCGAGAGATATAGTAATTTTTATTACGTCGACTGTGACAGCGAGCGTGTGTACGCAATAGTTTTAAGGGGGGAACCTCCAAAACATGGTCGAAAAATACATGATTTTCAGGAATTATTTTCTCAGGTATAACAACTCGAAACGATTTGAAATTTTTATGACAATTTAATGCATAATTCAAGAGCACAGTGTATTTTTTCACATTAAACCAGAAGGAGTGAAAGGATTTCACTGGCTAGTAAACTCGAACTTTATTTTCACTCAAAACTAATTTGTACAAAATTCCGATTTCGTAGCTAAAAGATTACTTGAGTTATTGTGAGTTTCGTAAATTAAGTGAATACATTTTGGCAGGATATTTGTATGGCAGCTACACGAAGGACTAACAGGATTTCCATCATAATCATACATTTAGCTCCAACTATTGAAAAAGTAACACATACAAAATTTCAAAGTCGTAGCTTTAGGCGTTCCGAAGTTATTGGTCAATATTCTTGAACACGTGTTTTAAGGACATTTTGTATGGCAGCTACCCGAAGGAGTAGGACGATTTTGCCCGTTAACGAACTTAGCCTTACAAATTCAACCAAACATCCAGATTCAAAATTTCAAGATCCTACGTGAAGGCGTTCTTGAGTTATCGTGTTCACGGACAGACGGACGGACGGACGGACGGACGTCAAGCGGATTTGAGGTTTTTGGGCACAAATAAACAAAAAATAATATATACCTTTTTTTCGTCCGAGGCTTGGTTCTATGCGTTACAAACTTTTCGGCTGGATTAAACTTATAATACTCTATATGATTTCATCTAGAGTATAAAAATATATGTTTAATTTAAAACATACTGCAGTCACGATCGGCTGCAAGCCAATCGTATAATACTCTAGATGAATACTGAACTCCGATTTATATTGTAGTTGGGGATAAGGTAGAATTACGTGCGTGCATGTTGTATGTCCTTTATTAAGGACTGCCATTAGATTGCTACTCAAACCTAAAAGACAATATTCAGTCTTTAATTTCATATCTTAAACTGGGTAAGTCATCGAAAAAAAATTTCCTTTTTGAAGGACTTTCGCATGGGAGTTGCAGGAAGGACTCACTCGATTTCTTACATATTTATCCTTTTCCTTGGAACCATTCAAAAATGAACGTGTACAAAATTTCAAATTCGTAGCTTGAAGCGTTTAAAAGTTATCGAAAAATATTGTTGAACACTTCGTTTTTACTCAAAACTAATTTGTACAAAATTTCCAATTCAGAGCTAAAAGATTACTTGAGTTATAGTAAGTTCCGTAAATTAAGTGAAGACGTTTTGACAGGGTATTTGTATGGCAGCTACACGAAGGACTAATAGAATTTTCTTCATAATCATATATTTAGCTTCAACTATTGGAAAAATAACACATACAAAATTTCAAAGACGTAGCTTAAGCCCTTCTGAAGTTATCGGCCAATATTCTTAAACACGTGTTTTAAGGACATTTTGTATGGCAGCTACCAGAAGGAGTAAAAGGATTTCGCTGACTAGTAAAGTCGAACTTTCTTTTCACTCAAAACTAATTTGTACACAATTTTGAATTCGTAGCTAAAAGATTACTTGAGTTATAGTGAGTTTCGTAAATTAAGTGAATACATTTTGACAGGATATTTGTATGGCAGCTACATGAGGGACTTACAGCATTTTCTTCATAATCATACATTTAGCTCCAACTATTGGAAAAATAACACATACAAAATTTCAATGTCGTAGCTTAAACCCTTCTGAAGTTATCGAGCAATATTCTTGAACACGTGTTTTAAGGACATTTTGTATGGCAGCTACCCGAAGGAGTAGGACGATTTTGCCCGTTAACGAACTTAGCCTTACAAATTCAACCAAACATCCAGATTCAAAATATCAAGAAGGTGAAGGCGTTCTTGAGTTATCGTGCTAACGGACAGACGGACGGACGTCAAGCGGATTTGAGGTTTTTGGCCACAAATAAACAAAAAATAATATACAACTTTTTTTCGTCCGTGGCTTGGTTTTATGCGTTACAAACTTTTGAGCTGAATTAAACTAGAGTATAAAAATCTGCCAATGGTCTGGGCGAAACTTTATTATTTTTCGGGTCAAAGTTCGGGAGCGGTCAAAGTCGGAGCATATCATCAGTTGTTTCGAGATTATGAGGTTTCTTGGAAAGTTAATTTTGTTCTTAAAACAAAAATATTTAAAATAGAGATTTTTAGCCAATTAAACATTGAAAAAGCCCCTGTAGAAAGGATTTCGCTGACTAGTAAAGTCGAACTTCCTTTTCACTCAAAACTAATTTGTACAAAATTTTGAATTCGTAGCTTAAAGATTACTTGAGTAAGGTTTCAAAGACGTAGCTTAAACCCTTCTGAAGTTATCGACCAAAATTCTTAAACACGTGTTTTAAGGACATTTTGTATGGCAGCTGCCAGAAAGAGTGAAAGGATTTCGCTAACTAGTAAAGTCGAACTTTCTTTTCACTCAAAACTAATTTGTACAAAATTCCGAATTCGTAGCTAAAAGATTACTTGAGTTATAGTGAGTTTCGTAAATTAAGTGAATACATTTTGACAGGATATTTGTATGGCAGCTACACGAAGGACTAACAGGATTTTTTTCATAATCATACATCTAGCTCCAACTATTGAAAAAGTAACACATACAAATTTTCAAAGTTGTAGCTTAAACCCTTCCGAAGTTATCGGCTAATATTCTTGAACACGTGTTTTAAGGACATTTTGTATGGCAACTACCCGAAGGAGTAGGACGATTTTGCCCGTTAACGAACTTAGCCTTACAAATTCAACCAAACATCCAGATACAAAATTTCAAGATCCTAGATGAACGCGATCTTGAGTTATTGTGTTCACGGACAGACGGACGGACGGACGGACGTCAAGCGGATTTGAGGTTTTTGGCCACAAATAAACCAAAAATAATGTATAACTTTTTTTCGTCCGAGGCTTGGTTCTATGCGTTACAAACTTTTGGGCTGGATTAAACTTATAATACTCTATATGATTTCATCTAGAGTATAAAAATTTACAATACATTTAAATTGTAAACCACAAAAAAAAATCTGCCAACAGTCTGGGCGCAACTTTATTATTTTTTCGGTAGAAGTTCGGAACGAGTTTAATTCTGAGATGCGGTGTAGGTTACTATGTGACTGAAAACCCCAAAAAAGGTTTGGGAAGTGGTTAAAATGGGGTCGCGCTAGAATACTTACGCCGCTGCCTCATATAACACAAATAATACATAATTGGGTCATACACCGGGACGAGATCTAGTCCTAGTATAATATCAGTTGTTCCGCCATTAGAACGATTTTCGTGATTTGGTTTCGGGCCATTACGTGAAATCGGAAATGCGTTTGAAGACGATTATATAAAAAGTCTGTGGAAGTGCAAACCAATCTAATATCTCATCAATCCTGAGAAATATGTCGAAAGCCTTACGTCCTATTGGAGTTGAATAACAAACATCCTGAAATCAACGTTTTGACGATTATGTAAGAATCCTTAGGAAGTAAAAATGAATTCGATATCTCATTAGAACTAGAAATATGTAAGAATTTGTGAAAACTTATGCAACCCCCTTGCACCCACTTTGGGGTTGAATATCCAAAAATCCTGAAATGAGTTTTTAGATATATATAAAGAAAGCCCTAGGAAGTGAAAACCAATCCGATGTCTTGTCACTCCTAAGAGATATGACGGCATTCGTGAAAACGTGTTCAACCCGTTTTTACACTCTTAGGGGTTGAAAAAGGAAAAAACTTGAAAACGAGTTTTAGGTAATCACCTCTTTTAATAATCATTAAAAGAGCCCGTGGAAGTGAAAATTTATTCGATATCTAATCAGACCTGAGGGATACGGCTGAATTCGTGAAAATGTATAGATCCCCTTTACACCACCTTGGGGGTCCAATTTTAAAAAATCCTGAAAACACTTTTTAGGTATTTCTATGAAGAACCCGCAGAAAAAATGAATTCATTATTTCGAAAGACCTAATAGTCATGGCGAAAATTGTGAAAATATGTGCATTCCATTTGCAATGATCATTTTTTTTGCCCCACTTCCGAACCCCAATAGATATTTGAATTTTTTTCATCAAAATTACTTTTCTAGTTGATTTACATATACGTACCGAATTTCAACTATCTAGCATAAGCCGTTCTATAGTTAGGAAAAACACCCCCCACCCCCGTACCATACCACCCCTAAAAAAAATTATATTTTTCCAACATGCTACTACTATAGTTCTATCCAAATACCAAGTTTCAGCTTTATATTCTTATAGGTTCTCGAGATATAAAAATCGGAACTTTTTACTTTTCACCCTCCCCCACTCTTACCATCTACACCCTAACATTTTTTTTTCTCAAGCTCAAAGAGTTTGAGAGCTATAAGCTTTCAAACGTTTTGCGTACGGCGGACGGCGGACGGCGTACGGCGCACAGACGGACTGAAAATTTTTTTTGCTTTTTTGGTGTCTATTAGTCATGAAACGTGGAAAAAAAATGTTCAGGGTAGCAAATTTTTTTTTTTTAAAAATCGATAACAATACTTTATTATTAAAATAATAAAGTAAAACGAGAATATAAAATTTTAAAAATCGGTTATTCAAAACGAAAACCGCGCACAATACTACAAGAAAAGCAAACCGGTGCATCAGTATTCCGTCGGAGATTTGGAAACTCAGTTTGGATCATTAGCAAAGATAAAATCGGAGGTGGGGGATGGGTTCACAAAAAAAACTATTATCCCCTTAGATTTTTTAAATGAGAAACGGAGATATGTGGGAAACGCTATTAGCGATACTAACCCTTACGTGTGTGAGACAGGCTTATGAGAGTAAAATGTTCGTGAGCAGAAACCAGCAAAATAAAAATTATGGGTATATAATATATGTCAATGGTCTGGGCGAAACTTTTTTATTTTTCGGTTTAAAGTTCGGGAAGCGGTTAAAAGGATATGTCACATGAATAACGTAATTGGGTCATACTCCGGGATGCGGTCAAAGTCAAATCATATCATCAGTTCATTCAAGATTATGAGGTTTCTTGGAAAGTTAATTTTGTTCTTAAAATAGAGATTTTTAGCCGATTAAACACAGAAAAAGGTTGTGTAAACTATTCCAATTTCGGTATGTTATGTACACTAAAAGCATATAAGTAAAAACAAATTTGCTGCCTTTTCATTCTTAAGAGATATAACGAATTGTTAAAACGTATACTGTAAGGACGGAAACACCAATCACCTAAGGAACAAGTACAAGGAGTACCAAACAACATAGGATTAAGTACATGAATTAAAACTTAGCTTTAAAGTATAATACAAAAACATGTAACAGGGAACATAGAACCTGAAAAACAATAAAACGTAAGGTAGTCTGAAAAACGACACAACAAAGCTGAAACACACGCACGACAGAAAACACAAAGCTAGAGAAAAATGCACATTGGCAAAATACCTGGTAAAAGTCGGCAGGACCACAACGGCGTCCCAGGCGACGCAGCGTGGCAGATAAACCCGCCGACAAGTACACAAATCTCAGTGGGACTATATACCGAGAAGTACATGTCCCAACCACGAATTATAAAACAGTGAAATATCAAAATCGTCAGGAAAACCGGTTATGACGAGTACCAATATAAGGAACAACGAGCAAGCAGAAGAGGTCAGTCGGTCGGGAGTCAGTCGGCAGTACTCATGCTGGGACAAAGATAGTGGAGTTGTACTTCCTTTCTTTGAAACAGTATTGAGAAACTTCTCAGGAAGGAAGTACAACTCCACTATCTTTGTCCCAGCTCGATCGGTTCGACTTGTGCTATTGCTCTTGTGGAGTTGTACGACGACGAAGCAGCGCTACCCAACGCAGCAAGACGAAGTAGCTGCAAAAAACCAAGAGACGCCGAAGCAACGCAGCAAGACGTAGTAGCAGCAGGAAGCCGAGAGACGACGACGCCGAAGCAACGCAACGAGACATAGCTACCGCAAGAAGCCGCAGGAATACGACGCCGAAGAAATATAGCTAACGCCAGCCAACGCAGCGATACGTAGCGAGCCACGACGAGCACAGCAGAACCAGCCACGACAAGCAGAGCAAGCCACGCCGAGCAGCGGAGTAAGTCAAGCCACAAAGAACTACGCGACGTTGAGCGAGGTAACGACAAGCCCAGCAGCGGAGCGAACCAAGCGGCGATGAACGAAGCAGCGGAGTAAAGCCAAGCAGCGCAAAATAACGCAGGAGGCCAAGTGGAGACTACGACGACGTGACATGGACGGACGAACGGACGTCAAGCGGATTTGAGGTTTTTGGCCACAAATAAACAGAAAATAATATATAACTTTTTTCGTCCGAGGCTTGGTTTTATGCGTTACAAACTTTTGGGCTGGATTAAACTTATAATACTCTATATGATTTCATCTAGAGTATAAAAACAGGATACCGAAAATCAAAAATTTTTATGGAAACCAGTGCAGTGGTTGCAATACCGTCAAGGACCGTGAAATGTATTTTTACTTTATTATTTTAATAATAAAGTATTTTTATCGATTTTTAAAAAAAAAAAATTTGCTACCCTGAACATTTTTTTTTATTCGTTTCTTGACTAATAAGCACCAAAAAAGCAAAAAAAAATGTCAGTCCGTCTGTGCGCCGTACGCAAAACGTTTGAAAGCTTATAACTCTCAAACCCTTTGAGCTATTAAGTTGGATTTTTTTTTATTGGTAGACTGAGCAGACCCCTTCAAGTGGCCACCTTTTGTGTGGAGGGGGTGTGAGGGGGAGGTGGGGGAAGCGTTTTAGACGGAAAATTTTGGTTTCTAGATCTCAGTAACCACTTAGGCTAGGAAGCTGAAACTTGGAAGTTATATAGAACATCGATAGTAGACCCATCTGCAAAAAAAAATTATGATATAGGTAAATGGGTGTGGGAGTGGGGGGAGTAATAATGCGTCCGAAACGCTTAAAAGCCGAGATTGAGACATTCTAAAATCCATATCTCCTAATCGGTTAATGTTATGAAATTAAAACTTAATGAACGTCTGTGGGCATACTAGGAGAATAGATTGAAAACAAATTTTTGAGAGGGGGCAGTGGCGTACGGAGGTGGGGGGTGAAAAACTTTAGATTAAGATATCTCACGAACCAATTGCACTAGAAAAACGAAATTCGGTTTCTGTATTAAGGTTGACGAATAAAGTTTGCTGAAAGTAAACATTTTTAAAGGGGAGGTGGAGTATGGAAGTGGAGGAGATAAGAATTTTTCTAAAAAATCACGTCTCATATCTCAAGAACAATGTACGATAGATGTTTAGAATTTTTACCGGAAATAGGCCCAATAGACTCCTAGCAGGAAAAAAAGAAATTGAGGGTGAGGATGTAGAGGGTGAGGCTGGGGGAGGGTGAAAAGGAAAAAGTTCCGATTCTTATATCTCGAGAACCTAAAATGACATCAAGCTGAAACTTGGTATTTAGATAGAACTATAGTAGTAGCATGTTGGAAAAATATAATTGTTTATAGGGATAGTATGGTATGGGGGTGGGGTGTTTTTCCTAACTATAGAACGGATAATGCTAGAAAGTTGAAACTCAGTACGTATATGTAAGTCAACTAGAAAAGTAATTTTGATTAAAAAAAAATCAAATATCCATTGGCGTACAGAAGGGGGGCAAAAAAAATTATCAGTGAAAATGGAATGCATATATTTTTACGATTTTCGTCATATCTATTAGGTCTTTTCAAATATTGAATTTATTTTTATTGCACGTATTCTTCATATAAATACTTAGAAAGTGTTTTCAGGATTTTTGGAAATTCGAGCCCCACCATGGTGTAAAGGGGTTGTATACATTTTCACGGATTCAGCCGTATCTCTCCGGTCTGATTAGATATCGAATATATTTTTACTTCTTCGGGCTTGTTTAATAATCATCTAAAACACATTTTCAAATTTTTTCCTTTTTCAACCCCTAAGAGTGTATAAATGGGTTGAACACGTTTTCACGAATTCCGTCATATCTCTTAGGAGTGATAAGACATGGGATTGGTTTTTACTTCCTCGGGCTTTCTTTACATATATCTAAAAACTCATTTCAGGATTTTTTAATATTCAACCTCTAAGTGGGTACAAGGGGGTTGCATATGTTTTCACAAATTCCTATATATTTCTTAGTTCTAATGAGATATCAAATTAATTTTTACTTCCTAAGGCTTAATACATAATCGTCAAAAGTTGATTTCAGTGTTTTTAGATATTCAACTCCAATAGGACGTAAGGCTTTCGACATATTTCTTACGATTGATAAGATATCAGATTGGTTTTCACTTCCACAGACTTTTTATATTATCGCCTACAAATGCATTTCCGATTTCATGAAATGGCCCAAAACCAAATCACGGAAAATCTCCTAATCATGTAACAACTGATATTATACTACGACTTAGACCTCGTCGCGGAGTATGACCCAATTATGTAATGCATATGTGGCAGCGGCGTAAGTATTCTAGCGCGACCCCATTCTAACCGCTTTCTGAACTTTTTTCTGAGTTTTCAGTCACATAGTAGCCTACACTGCGTCTCAGAATTGAACGCATTCCGAACTTCTACCGAAAAAATAATAAAGTTGCGCCCAGACTGTTGACTAATTTTTTAACATACCCTTAAAAAAAAATCGGCCAACAGTCTGGGCGCAACTTTATTATTTTTTCGGTAGAAGTTCGGAACGAGTTTAATTCTGAGATGCGGTGTAGGTTACTATGTTAGAATGGGGTCGCGCTAGAATAATTACGCCTCTGCCACATATAACATATGAATTACATAATTGCATCATACTCCGGGACGAAGTCTAGTTTTAGTATAATATCAGTTGTTACGCCATTAGAAGGTTTTTCGTGATTTGGTTTTGGGCCATTACATGAAATCGGAAATGCATTTGCAGTCGATTATATAAAAAGTCTGTGGAAGTGCAAACCAATCTAACATCTCATCAGTCCTGAGAAATATGTCGAAAGCATTACGTCCTATTGGAGTTAAATAACAAACATCCTGAAATCAACGTTTTGACGATTATGTAAGAAGCCTTAGGAAGTAAAAATGAATTCGATATCTCATTAGAACTAAGAAATATGTAAGAATTTGTGAAAACATATGCAACCCTTTTGCACCCACTTTGGGGTTGAATATCCAAAAATCCTGAAATGAGTTTGTAGATATACAGGGTGTTTGGTACTCCGTGCACGACCTTGTAAGGGGTTATTCCTTGATATATTTGGAGAAAAAAATTGTTCTACAGGGTGGGTCAATTTTCAATATTAGTGGAAATACAGGGTGGTTAAGAAAAGTGTTTTTGACCGATACCCTCACTCACTTAAAACGTTAAATCTTGAAAACGAATAATCACAAGGCAAAGCGTTATAACTCGTTTTTTAGGCAATCGAATTACCTTTTATTTGATGTAACAGTGTAAATTGCACCCAATCATGAGATATTTACTCGAAAACACAGATTTTTGCTACGTCAACCCTAAAAATTCAGTGATCAATGTAGTTTTTCTCAGAAAACCCCATTATAAAAATGAAATATTAATTTTATTTTTTTATGAGCCGTATTATTACCCACAAAAGCTGCATACATACGAGGGCGGTTTGATAATGACGTGCAAAAATTATTTTTCAACGTAGTCTCCTTTTAGCTCGATACACTTAGTCCAGCATTTTTCCAATTTTTTGATCTCTTCCAAATAATATGATTTGTCCAACCCTTCAAAATAGGCGTTGGTTTAACTTATGACGTCAGTATTCGTAGTAAATCTCTTTCCAGCAAGCCATTTTTTCAAGTCTGGCAATAATAAAAAGTCGCAGGGTACCAAATCTGGAGAATACGGAGCAATTCGTACCGTAATTCAAACAGTTTTGCCATTGCAACAGCGGGCGTGTGAGCCCGAGCGTTGTCGTGATAAAACAACACTTTTTTCTTCGCCAAATGAGGCCGTTTTGCCTTGATTTCAGCACCCAATCGAACCAATAACTCAGAATAATATGCTCCCGTTATTGTTTTTCCTTTCTCCAAGTAGTCGGTGAATATTATTCCATTGGAATCCCAAAAAACTGTCGTCATAACCTTTCCAGCTGATGTAACGGTTTTTGCCTTCTTCGGTGTGTTGAACCGGCTTCCTTTCATTGTTTTGACTGTTGTTTGGTTTCTGGAGTGTAGAGATGAATCCATGTTTCATCAACAGTTACGAATCAATGAAAAAATTAATTTGTATTACGTTAAAACAGTTGCAAACCGTGCTGTGAAGCTGTCACACGATTGTGTTTTTAGTCAATTGTGAGCAAACGCGGCAGCCATCTGGCGGATAGCTTTCTCATGTCCAAACAATGTCTCAAAATATTCCAAATACGTTCAGATGAGATGCTTACTACGTTAGCTATCTCACGCACTTTTACTCGACGATCTTCTATCACGATATCATGAATTTTATCGATCATTTCTGGCGTGGTCACCTCATTTGGACGACCTGGACTTGGTATGGTTTCTGTGCTCGTACGATTACAGTTGAATTCAGAAAACCATTTGTAAATCATTCGGATCGATGGTGCAGAGTCCCCATAATGCTTATCTAATTTTTCTTTGATTACTTTAGCGGTTTTCCCTTTTAAAAAATTGTGTTTAATCAACACACGAAATTCATTTTTATCCATTTTTAAAAATTTTTATAAGTCAACTTGCTTAGCCGGCTGTTTCTCGAAAACTAAAAGCGGTATCATTCTTAAACTTTGCAGGTAATCTATTTAAGGATGATCCAGGTCAAAAAAAATAACGAATTCCTTACCTGCCCCTCCTTCTTGATTTTTGCACGTCACTATCAAACCGCCCTCGTATGTATGAGTTACGATTAACATTTTGGAAGTAACAGGTAAAAATACATATCGCATAAAAATTAAATATTTAAAAGTCAGTGCCATAAAGTGGACCTCGTCCAAGAATCTGTTTAATTTGTCGGTAGTACTACAGTATTTTTATTGCACATTTATTACTATTTAAAGTATGAAGGAAAACAATGAAATGTAAGTGAGTGTCAACATAATTGATGCTTTTACCTGGACGTGGTAGCTACTACTGGATGCGGTACTATGCCTTTTTTAATAGGGTGTCTTACAAAATAAAAAGCCTATAAAAGCAAAACTACCTTCATATTTTTCTCAGTTTTAGTTACGTTGCTAAGAGAAGAAGGTGTCAGTAGAATTTAAAAAATTATTTGAAAATGCCTGAGTACTCCAATGAAGAATATGCTGACATGATGTTAATTTATGGAGAGTGTGACCAAAAGGCACGAGCCGCGCGAAAGCTTTACCATCAGAGACATCCTTATCGACTGACACCTAGCTGGAGAGTATTTCAAGACGTTTACAGGAGAATTAGGGAAACTAGCAGCGTTAGAACAAGGAGAGTAAATGCAAATCCTGCGCCTATAATCGCTGTTCAGATTGATGAAAGAATACTGCAAGCAGTGCAAAATGATCCATCGATCAGTATCCGATGCTTGGCATTGCAGTTTAACATATCTACTTGGAAGGTTTGGAGTATTTTAAAAGTAGAACGCTTCCATGCCTACCATCACACACCAGTACAGGAGCTTCTACCCATTGATTTCCCCAAACGGATGAAGTTTTGCAATTGGCTCCTTGAGCGACAAAGAGATGACGACAATTTTTTCAACAATATTCTGTGGACGGATGAGTCCCAATTTACCAGAGACGGTATCACAAACTTCAACAACCTACATACGTGGGCTGAGAGCAATCCACACACAAGAAGAGCGGCATCATTTCAGCACAGATTCAGAGTCAATTTATGGGCAGGTGTGATTGGTGACGATTTACTCTGACCAATTAGGCTTCCGCGTACTCTAAATCGCTCCAATTACTTACAGTTTTTATCAAATGATCTACAGGACTTGTTGGATGATATTCCACTGGTTCGATTGGCTTCCATGTTTTACCAACACGATGGTGCTCCTGCTCATTACGGCCGACAGATCACAGATTGGTTAAATTCCAATTATAGCAATCGCTGGATCGGTAGAAATGGACCGATACACTGGCCTGCAAGATCTCCTGATCTTACTACTATGGATTTCTTTGTATGGGGACGGATGAAGGACCTTGTCTACGCAACGCCAGTAGAAACATTGGAAGATCTAAATATCAGGATCGATGCGGCAGCAATAGAAGTAAGGCAGCAGTTGAGGAATATTAATACCAACAAAACACTCGCCAAACGAGCTTTAGCGTGCATTCAAAATGAAGGTGGCCATTTTGAACATTTATTATAATAAAAATATTTGAAATAAAAATATTTGAAATAAAAACCATTATTAAATTCTTTCAATTCAAGCAAGTAGCGTAGATCAACATGCACATGCACTGATTTTTCAAATATTTAATTTTTATGCGATATGTATTTTTACCTATTACTTCCAAAATGTTAATCGTAACTCATACATATGTATGCAGCTTTTGTATGTAATAATACGGCTCATTAAAAATAAAATTAAGATGACATTTTTATAATGGGGTTTTCTGAGAAAAGGGTTGACGTAGCAAAAATCTGTGTTTTCGAGTAAATATCTCAAGATTGGGTGCAGTTACAACTTAGACTGTTACATCAAATGAAAGGTAATTCGATTGCCTAAAAAACGAGTTATAACACTTTGCCTTCTGATTATTCGTTTTCAAGATTTAACGTTTTAAGTGAGTGAGGGTACCGGTCAAAAACACTTTTCTTAACCACCCTGCATCTCCACTAATATTGAAAATTGACCCACCCTGTAGAACAATTTTTTTCTCCAAATATATCAAGGAATAACTCCTTACAAGGTGGCACACGGAGTGCCAAACACCCTGTATAAAGAAAGCCCGAGGAAGTGAAAACCAACCCGATGTCTTATCACTTCTAAGAGATATGACGGAATTCGTGAAAACGTGTTCAACGCGTTTTTACACTCTTAGTGGTTTAAAAAGAAAAAAACTTGAAAACGAGTTTTAGGTGATTATTAAGTAAGCCCGTGGAAGTGAAAAGTTTTTCGATATCTAATCAGACCTGAGGGATACAGCTGAATTAGTGAAAATGTATACATCCCCTTTACACCACCTTGCGGGTCGAATATCAAAAAATCATGAAAACACTTTTTAGGTTCTTCAATGAAGAATCCGTACAAAAAAAAAATAATTCAATATTTGGAAAGACCTAATAGATATGGCGAAAATCGTGAAAATATATGCATTCCACTTTCACTGATACTTTTTTTCGCCCCACTTCCGAACGCCAATAGAGATTTTTTTTTTTTTAATCAAAATTACTTTTCTAGTTGATTTATGTATACGTACCAAATTTCAACTTTCTATCATTAGCCGTTCTATAGTTAGGAAAAACATCCCCCACCCCCGTACCATGCTATCCCTATACAAAATTCTATTTTTCCAACATCCTACTAGTGTAGCTCTATCTAAATACTAAGTTTCCGCTTTATATCATTTTTAAAAATCGGCACTTTTTACTTGTCACCCTCCCTCACCCTTACCCTCTACACCCTCTTCCCTGAAATTTTTTTTCCTGCTGGGGTCTATTAGTCCTACTTCTGGTAAAAATTTTAAGCATCTGTCTTACACTGTTCTTGAGATATGAGACGTGATTTTTTAAACAAATTCTTACCCCCTCCAGTTCCATGCTCCACCACCCTTTTAAAAAATTTTACTTTGAGCAAACTTTATTTATCAATCTTTATACAGAAACCAAATTTTATTTGTCTACTGAAATTGGTTCGTGAGTTATCTTAATGTAAAATTTTTCAACCCCCACCCCCGTACATCACTGCCCCCTCTCAAAAATTTGTTTCGGATCTATTATCCTAGTATGCCCACAGATGTCCATTAAGTTTTAATTTCGTGACATTAACCGATTAGGAGATATGGATTTTAGAATGTCTCAATCTCGGCTTTCAAGCGTTTCGGACGCATTAATATTCCCCCACTCCCACACCCCTTCACCCATATCAACAATATTTTTGCAAATGGGTCCACTACTGATGCTGTATATAAATTCCAAGTTTCAGTCTTCTAGACTAAGCGGTTATTGAGATCTAGAAAAAAAAATTTTCCGTCTAAAATGCTCCCCCCACCTCGCCCCTCACAACACAACCAATCAAAAGGTGGCCACTTGAAGGGGTCTGCTCAAAAAAATTCAACTTAATAGCTCAAAGAGTTTGAGAGATATAAGTCCTCAAACCATTTTGCGTACGGCGTACAGAGCACAGATGGACTGACATTTTTTTTGCTTTTTATACTCTAGATGAAATCATATAGAGTATTATAAGTTTAATCCAGCCCAAAAGTTTGTAACGCATAGAACCAAGCCTCGGACGAAAAAAAGTTATATATTATTTTTTGTTTACTTGTGGCTAAAAACCTCAAATCCACTTGACGTCTATCCGTCCGTCCGTCCGTCTGTCTGTCCGACCGTCCGTCCATCCGTCCGTCTGTCCGTCCGTCCGTCTATCCGTCAACACGATAACTCAAGAACGCCTGCACCTAGGATCTTGAAATTTTGAATCTGGATGTTTGGTTGAATTTGTAAGGCTAAGTTCGTTAACGGGCAAAATCGTCCTACTCCTTCGGGTAGCTGCCGTACAAAATGTCCTTAAAACACGTGTTGAATAATATTAGCCGATAAATTCAGAAGGGTTGTTTTGGTGTCTATATTATTCATGAAACGTGGAAAAAAACATACTGCAGTCACGATCGGCTGCAAGCTAATCGTATAATACTCTAGATGAATACTGAACTCCGATTTATATTGTAGTTGGGGATAAAGTAGAATTACGTGTGTGCATGTTGTATGTCCTTTATTAAGGACTGCCATTAGATTGATACTCAAAACTAAAAGACAATATTCAGTGCTTAATTTCATGTCTTGAACTGGGTAAGTCATCGAAAAAAATGTCCTTTTTGAAGGACTTTCACATGGGAGGTGCAGGAAGGACTCACTCGATTTCTTACATATTTATCCTTTTCCTTGGAAAAATTTAAAAATGAACGTGTGCAAAATTTCAAATTCGTAGTTTAAAGCGTTCAAAAGATATCGAAAAACATACTGCAGTCACGATCGGCTGCAAGCCAATCGTATAATACTCTAGATGAATACTGAACTCCGATTTATATTGTAGTTGGGGATAAAGTAGAATTACGTGTGTGCATGTTGTATGTCCTTTATTAAGGACTGCCATTAGATTGCTACTCAAACCTAAAAGACAATATTCAGTGTTTAATTTCATATCTTGAACTGGTTAAGTCATCGAAAAAAAAAGTCCTTTTTGAAGGACTTTCACATGGGAGGTGCAGGAAGGAATCACTCGATTTCTTACATATTTATCCTTTTCCTTGGAACCATTCAAAAATGAACGTGTACAAAATTTCAAATTCGTAGCTTGAAGCCTTCAAAAGTTATCGAAAAATATTGTTGAACACGTGTCTTAAGGACATTTTGTATGGCAGCTACCAGAAGGAGTAAACGGATTTCGCTGATTAGTAAACTCGAACTTCGTTTTTACTCAAAACTAATTTGTACAAAATTTCCAATTCATAGCTAAAAGATTACTTGAGTTATAGTAAGTTCCGTAAATTAAAAGAAAACGTTTTGACAGGATATTTGTATGGCAGCTACACGAAGGACTAATAGGATTTTCTTCATAATCATACATTTAGCTCCAACTATTGGAAAAATACTACGTACAAAATTTCAAAGACGTACCTTAAACCCTTCTGAAGTTATCGGCCAATATTCTTGAACACTTATTTTAAGGATATTTTGTATGGCAGCTACCAGAAGGAGTGAAACGATTTCACTGACTAGTAAACTCGAACTTTATTTTCACTCAAAACTAATTTGTACAAAATTCCGATTTCGTAGCTAAAAGATTACTTGAGTTATAGTGAGTTTCGTAAATTAAGTGAATACATTTTGGCAGGATATTTGTATGGCAGCTACACGAAGGACTAACAGGATTTCCTTCATAATCATACATTTAGCTCCAACTATTGAAAAAGTAACACATACAAAATTTCAAAGTCGTAGCTTTAGGCGTTCCGAAGTTATTGGTCAATATTCTTGAACACGTGTTTTAAGGACATTTTGTATGGCAGCTACCCGAAGGAGTAGGATGATTTTGCCCGTTAACGAACTTAGCCTTACAAATTCAACCAAACATCCAGATTCAAAATTTCAAGATCCTAGGTGAAGGCGTTCTTGAGTTATCGTGCTAACGGACAGACGGACGGACGGACGGACGGACGGACGGACGGCCGGACGGACGGACGGACGGACGGACGTCAAGCGGATTTGAGGTTTTTGGGCACAAATAAACAAAACATAATATATAACTTTTTTTCGTCCGAGGCTTGGTTCTATGCGTTACAAACTTTTCGGCTGGATTAAACTTATAATACTCTATATGATTTCATCTAGAGTATAAATATTGTTGAACACGTGTCTTGAGGACATTTTGTATGGCAGCTACCAGAAGGAATAAAAGGATTTCGCTGATTATTAAACTCGAACTTCGCTTTTACTCAAAACTAATTTGTACAAAATTTCCAATTCATAGCTAAAAGATTACTTGAGTTATAGTAAGTTCCGTAAATTAAGTGAAGATGTTTTAACAGGATATTTGTATGGCAGCTACACGAAGGACTAATAGGATTTTCTTCATAATCATACATTTAGCTCCAACTATTGGAAAAATAACCCATACAAAATTTCAAAGACGTAGCTTAAACCATTCTGAAGTTATCGGCTAATATTCTTAAACACGTGTTTTAAGGACATTTTGTATGGCAGCTACCCGAAGGAGTAAAAGAATTTCACTGACCAGTAAAGTCAAACTTTCTTTTCACTCAAAACTAAGTTGTACAAAATTTTAAATTCGTAGATAAAAGATTACTTGAGTTATAGTGAGTTTCGTAAATTAAGTGAATACATTTTGACAGGATATTTGTATGGCAGCTACACGAAGCACTAACAGGATTTTCTTCATAATCATACATTTAGCTTTGACTATTGAAAAAGTAACACATACAAAATTTCAAAGTCGTAGCTTTAGTCGTTCCGAAGTTATTGATCAATATTCTTGAACACGTGTTTTAAGGACATTTTGTATGGCAGCTACCCGAAGGAGTAAGACGATTTGGCCCGTTAACGAACTTAGCCTTACAAATTTAACCAAACATCTAGATTTAAAATTTCAAGATCCTAGGTTAAGCCGTTCTTGAGTTATCGTGCTAACGGGCAGACGGACGGACGGACGGTCGGACGGACGAACGGACGGACGGACGGACGCCAAGCGGATTTGAGGTTTTTGGCCCCAAATAAACAAAAAATATTATATAACTTTTTTTCGTCCGAGGCTTGGTTCTATGCGTTACAAACTTTTGGGCTGGATTAAACTTATAATACTCTATATGATTTTATCTAGAGTATAAACATACTGCAGTTACGATCGGCTGCAAGCCAATCGTATAATACTCTAGATGAATACTGAACTCCGATTTATATTGTAGTTGGGGATAAAGTAGAATTACGTGTGTGCATGTTGCATGTCCTTTATTAAGAACTCCCATTAGATTGCTACTCAAAACTAAAAGACAATATTCAATGTTGAATTTCATATCTTGAACTGGGTAAGTCATCGAAAAAAAATTTCCTTTTTGAAGGACTTTTACATGGAAGGTGCAGGAGGGACTCACTCGATTTCTTACATATTTATTGTTCTCCTTGGAACCATTTAAAAATTAACGTGTACAAAATTTCAAATCCGTAGCTTGGAGCGTTCAAAAGTTATCGAAAAATATTGTTTAACACGTGTTTTAAGGACATTTTGTATGTCAGCTACCAGAAGGAGTAAAAGGATTTCGCTGATTAGTAAACTCGAACTTCCTTTTTACTCAAAACTAATTTGTACAAAATTTCCAATTCATAGCGAAAAGATTACTTGAGTTATAGTAAGTTCCGGAAATTAATTGAAGGCGTTTAGACAGGATGTTTGTATGGCAGCTACAGGAAGGACTAATAGGATTTTCTTCATAATCATACATTTAGCTCCAACTATTGGAAAAATAACACATACAAAATTTCAAAGACGTAGCTTAAACCCTTCTGAAGTTATCGACCAATATTCTTGAACACGTGTTTTAAGGACATTTTGTATGGCAGCTTCCAGAAGGAGTAAAAGGATTTCGCTGACTAGTAAACCCAAACTTTGTTTTCACTCAAAACTAATTTGTACAAAATTCCGAATTCGTAGCTAAAAGATTACTTGAGTTATAGTGAGTTTCGTAAATTAAGTGAATACATTTTGACAGGATATTTGTATGGCAGCTACACGAAGGATTAACAGGATTTTTTTCATGTTCATAGATTTAGCTCCAACTATTGGAAAAATAACACATACAAAATTTCAATGTCGTAGCTTAAACCCTTCTGGAGTTATTGACCAATATTCTTGAACACGTGTTTTAAGGACATTTTGTATGGCAGCTACCCGAAGGAGTAGGACGATGTTGCCCGTTAACGAACTTAGCCTTACAAATTCAACCAAACATCCAGATTCAAAATTTCAAGATCTTAGGTGAAGGCGTTCTTGAGTTATCGTGCTAACGGACAGACGGACGGACGGACGGACGGACGGACGGACGGACGGACGGACGGACGGACGGACGTCAAGCGGATTTGAGGTTTTTGGCCACAAATAAACAAGAAATAATATATAACTTTTTTTCGTCCGAGGCTTGGTTCTATGCGTTACAAACTTTTGGGCTGGATTAAACTTATAATACTCTAAATGATTTCATCTAGAGTATAAAAATGTTCAGGGTAGCAAATTTTTATACTCTAGATGAAATCATATAGAGTATTATAAGTTTAATCCAGCCCAAAAGTTTGTAACGCATAGAACCAAGCCTCGGACGAAAAAAAGTTATATATTATTTTTTGTTTATTTGTGGCCAAAAACCTCAAATCCGCCTGACGTCCGTCCGTCCGTCCGTCCGTCCGTCCGTCCGTCCGTCCGTCCGTCCGTCTGTCCGTTAGCACGATAACTCAAGAACGCCTTCACCTAGGACCTTGAAATTTTGAATCTGGATGTTTGGTTGAATTTGTAAGGCTAAGTTCGTTAACGGGCAAAATCGTCCTACTCCTTCGGGTAGCTGCCATACAAAATGTCCTTAAAACACGTGTTCAAGAATATTGGTCGATAACTTCAGAAGGGTTTAAGCTACGTCTTTGAAATTTCGTATGTGTTATTTTTCCAATAGTTGGAGCTAAATATATGATTATGAAGAAAATCCTTTTAGTCCTTCGTGTAGCTGCCATACAAATATCCTGTCAAAATGTATTCACTTAATTTACAAAACTCACAATAACTCAAGAAATCTTTTAGCTACGAATTCGAAATTTTGTACAATTTAGTTTTGAGTGAAAAGAAAGTCGGAGTTTACTAATCAGCGAAATCCTTTTACTCCTTCTGGTAGCTGCCATACAAAATGTCCTTAAAACACGTGTTCAACAATATTACCAATAACTTCAGAACGGTTTTAGCTACGTCTTTGAAATTTTGTATGTAGTATTGTTACAATAGTTTGAGTTAAATGTATGATTATGAAAAAATCCTATTAGTCCTTCGTGTAGCTGCCATACAAATATCCTGTCAAAACGTTATCACTTAATTTACGGAACTCGCTATAACTCAAGTAATCTTTTAGCTACGAATTCGGAATTTTGTACAAATTAGTTTTGAGTAAAAAGGAAGTTCGAGTTTACTAATCAGCAAAATCCTTTTACTCCTTCTGGTAGTTGCCATACAAAATGTCCTTAAAACACGTGTTCAACAATATTTTCCGATAATTTTTGAACGCTTCAAGCTACGAATTTGAAATTTTGTACACATTAATTTTTGAATAGTGCCAAGGAAAAGGATAAATATGTAAGAAATCGAGTGAGTCCTTCCTGCACCTCCCATGTGAAAGTCCTTTAAAAAGGACATTTTTTTTCGATGACTTACCCAGTTCAAGGTATGAAGTTAAACACTGAATATTGTCTTTTAGTTTTGAGTAGCAATCTAATAGCAGTCCTTAATAAAGGACATACAACATGCACACACGTAATTCTACTTTATCCCCAACTACAATATAAATCGGAGTTCAGTATTCATCTAGAGTATTATACGATTGGCTTGCAGCCGATCGTGACTGCAGTATGTTTTTTTTTTAAAAATCGATAACAATACTTTATTATTAAAATAATAAAGTAAAATTAGCCATTCAAAATGATAAATTTTAGAAAAAATGGGAAAACATTGTATTTTAGAAAAGAAAAAACAGATTCTCTATCTATTGCCTTTGATAGATCCAGCTTTCCATGATTTCTATCGAAACCTGGCAACCAATGATCAACCGCCAATCGATCCAGATTTGTTTCAAATCGAACAGGATGAGATTGACGATTAATCTTAAGGGGTAATTTTAATTTTAGGTAATAATAATTACCTAAGTTCCTTTTGGAACTTCATTTTAGGGATTGTATTCTTTGTTTATGAATTTTACTTTATTATTTTAATAATAAAGTATTGTTATCGATTTTTAAAAAAAAAAATTTGCTACCCTGAACATTTTTTTTTCCACGTTTCATGACTAATAGACACCAAAAAAGCAAAAAAAATTTTCAGTCCGTCTGTGCGCCGTCCGCCGTACGCGAAACGTTTGAAAGCTTATAGCTCTCAAACTCTTTGAGCTATTAAGTTGAATTTTTTTTTGTTGGTAGACTGAGCAGACCCCTTCAAGTGCCCACCTTTCGAGTGATGGGGCTGTGAGGGGGGAGGTGGGGGAAGCGTTTTGAAAGAAAAATTTTGGTTTCTAGATCTCAATAACCGCTTAGGCTAGGAGGCTGAAACTTGGAATTTATATAGAGCATCGGTAGTGGACCCAATTGCAATAAAAAGGAGGATATGGTTAAAGGGGTGTGGGAGTGGGGGGAATAATAATGCGTCCGAAACGCTCGAAAGCCGAGATTGAGACATTCTAAAATCCATATCTCCTAATTGGTTAATGTCACGAAATTCAAACTTGATGAACATCTGTGGGCATACTAGGAGAATAGATCGGAAATTTTGGAGTGGGGGAAGTGGCGTACGGAGGTGGGGGGTGAAAAACTTTAGATTACTATATCTTACGAACCAATTACACTAGAAAAATAAAATTTGGTTTCTGTATTAAGGTTGACAAATAAAGTTTGCTGAAAGTAACATTTTTTAAGGGGGCGGTGGAGTATAGAAGTGGAGGGGATAAGAATTTTTTTAAAAAATCACGTCTCATATCTCAAGAACGTTGTATGATTGATGCTTAGAATTTTTACCGGAAGTAGGCCAAATAAACCCCTAGCAGGGAAAAAAATTTTGGTGGTGAGCGGGTAGAGCGTGAGGGTGGGGGAGGGTGAAAAGGAAAAAGTTCCGATTTTTATATCTCGAGAACCTATAAAGATATAAGGCTGAAACTTGGTATTTGGATAGAACTATAGTAGTAGCATGTTGAAAAAATATAATATTTTATAGGGGTAGTATGGTACGGGAGTGGGGGGTGTTTTTCCTAACTATAGAACGGCTTATGCTAGAAAGTTGAAACTCGGTATGCATATTTAAGTCAACTAGAAAAGTCATTGAGATTGAAAAAAAATTCCAATATCTATTGGCGTACAGAGGGGGGGCGAAAAAAATGATCAGTGTAAATGGAATGCATATATTTTCTCGATTTTCATCATATCTATTAGGTCTTTCCAATTATTGAATCCATTTTTATTCCACGGATTTCTCATATAAATACCTAGAAAGTGTTTTCAGGATTTTTTGAAATTCTACCCCGAAGGGGGTGTAAAGAGGTTGTATACATTTTCACGAACTCAGCCATATCCCTCAGGTCTGATTAGATATCGAATAACTTTTTACTTCCACGGACTTGTTTAATAATTACCTAAAACTTGTTTTCAAATGTTTTCCTTTTTCAACCACTAAGAGGGTATAAACGGGTTGAACACGTTTTCACGAATTCCGTCATATCTCTTAGGAGTGATAAGATATCGGATTGGTTTTCACTTCTTCGGGTTTTCTTTATATATATATCTAAAAACTCATTTCAGGATTTTTTGATATTCAACCCCAAAGTGGGTTCAAGGGGGTTGCATATATTTTCACAAATTCCCACATATTTCTTAGTTCTAATGAGATATTGAATTCATTTTTACTTCTTACGGCTTCCTATGTAATCGTCAAAAAGTTGATTTCAGGATTTTTAGATATTCAAGATATTCTTAGGATTGATGAGATATTAGATTGGTTTTCACTTCCACAGACTATTTATACTATAATCGCCTACAAACGCATTTCCGATTTCATGTAATGGCCCAAAACGAAATCACGAAAAACCTCCTAATCACGTAATAACTACGTAGTATTATACTACTACTTAGACTGCGTCCCGGAGTATGACCCAATTATGTATTTCATATTTTATATGTGGCAGCGACGTAAGTATTCTATCGCGACGTCATTCTACCCATTTTTTTAGGTTTTCAGTCACATAGTAACCGCATCAATCTTAAACGCGTTCCGATCTTCTACCCGAAAAATAATAAAGTTGCGCCCAGACTGTTGGCAGATTTTTCTATTCATTTTACTTTATTATTTTAATAATAAAGTATTGTTATCGATTTTTAAAAAAAAAAATTTGCTGCCCTGAAAATTTTTTTGAAGGTGAGGGTGTAGAGGGTTAGGCTGGGGGAGGGTGAAAAGGAAAAAGTTCCGATTTTTATATCTCGAGAACCTATAATGATATAAAGCTGAAACTTGGTATTTGGATAGAACTATAGTAGTAGCATGTCGGAAAAATACAATTTTTTATAGGGGTTGTATGGTACGGTGGTAACTATAGAACGGCTTATGCTAGAAAGTTGAAATTTGGTACGTATATGTAGATCAACTAGAAAAGTAATTTTGATTAAAAAAAAATTCAAATATCCATTGGTGTTCGGAAGTGGGGCAAAAAAAATGATCAGTGAAAATGGAATGCATATATTTTCACGATTTTCGTCATATCTATTAGGTCTTTCGAAATATTGAATTCATTTTTTTTCTACGCGTTCTTCATAGAAATACCTAGAAAGTGTTTTCAGGATTTTTTAAAATTGGACCCCCAAGGTGGTGTAAAGGGGATTATACATTTTCACGAATTCAGCCGTATCCCTCAGGTATGATTGGATATCGAATAACTTTTCACTTCCAGGGGCTTATTTAATAATCACCTAAAACCTGTTTTCAAGGTTTTTTCTTTTTCAACCCCTAAGAGTGTAAAAACGGGTTGAGCACGTTTTCACGAATTCCGTCATATCTCTTAGGAGTGATAAGACATCGGATTGGTTTTTACTTCCTCGGGCTTTCTTTATAAAGGGTTTTCCAATAGGGACTTGACAACTTTGAATTCAATTTGTGAACGCACCCTTTCACTAATCATCGAACTGTCACTGTCAATTTATTCAGTAAACTTAACATTTTTATCATGGTAAAGTACACGAAGGAACAACGTCTGCAAATTATAAAAATTTACTACAGAAATTCGGAGTCGGTGACCGCTACTTTAAGAGCGTTAACTCCGATTTTCGGTCGTAATTCTCGCCCTAGTAGACAGGCAGTAACAAGTTTAGTGCAAAAATTTGAGTCTACATATTCGTTGTGTGATGTTGCCGTGCCAGTGAGACAACGGGTTGGTCGAAGTGTCGAAAATATCGCTGCCGTTGAAACGTCCGTAGCAAATGATCCAAATCAGTCAATTCCATGGCGTTCTCAAGTGTTGGGCATCGCCCAGACCACGTTATGGCGAATTTTGCGTAAGGATCTTGGTTTACACCCATACAAGATCAAGCTGACTCAAGAATTGAAGCCGATGGACCATTTGAAGCGACGTACGTTCTCCGATTGGGCTCTGGAAAAGATGCGCCAAGATGATCAATTTCATCGCAAAATCATCTTCAGTGACGAAGCTCATTTTTGGCTCAGTGGGTTCGTCAATAAGCAAAATATGCGTTATTGGTCCGGTGAAAATCCACATGTGCTTCATGAAAGACCACTTCATCCACAAAAAATAACTGTTTGGTGCGGTTTGCATGCTGGCGGCGTCATAGGGCCATATTTTTTCGTCGACGATAATGATCGTCACGTTACTGTGAATGGTAATCGTTATCGCGCCATGATTACCGATTATTTTTGGCCCGAATTGGAAGATATGGACTTGGACAACATGTGGTTTCAACAGGACGGTGCCACAAGCCACACAGCACACGTTACAATCGATTTATTGAAGAGTAAGTTTGATGAGCGTGTTATCTCAAGAAATGGACCAGTCGATTGGCCGCCTCGTTCGTGCGATTTAACGCCTCTGGACTTTTTTCTTTGGGGCCACGTCAAGTCGTTGGTCTATGCCAACAAGCCGACGACGTTGGAAGAGCTCAGAGCCAACATTGAACACGAAATAGCAGCCATTTCGGCCGAAATGTGTGGCCGAGTCATCGAAAATTGGGTCCAACGAATCGACCGCTGCAAACGTGCCCGCGGTGGCCATATGAACGAAGTCGAGTTCCATTCATAAATGTTTTGATTGTACTTCAACCCAATAATAAAGTTTTTGAAATATCTCACATGGTTTGCATTTTATTTTGAAAAAAAGTTGTCAAGTCCTTATTGGAAAACCCTTTATATATCTAAAAACTCATTTCAGGATTTTTGGATATTCAACCCCAAAGTGGGTGCAAGTGGGTTGCATATGTTTTCACAAATTCTTACATATTTCTAGTTCTAATGAGATATCGAATTCATTTTTACTTCCTAAGGCTTCTTACATAATCGTCAAAACGTTGATTTCAGGATGTTTGTTATTCAACTCCAATTGGACGTAAGGCTTTCGACATATTTCTCAGGATTGATCAGATATTAGATTGGTTTGCACTTCCACAAACTTTTTATATAATCGTCTTCAAACGCATTTCCGATTTCATGTAATGGCCCGAAACCGAATCACGAAAAACCTTCTAATGGCGTAACAACTGATATTATACAAGGACTAGATCGCGTCTTGGTGTATGACCCAATTATGTAATTGTAATTATGTTATATGAGGCAGCGGCGTAAGTATTCTAGCCCGACCCCATTTTAACTGCTTCCCGAACTTTTTTTTGGGTTTTCAGTCACATAGTAACCTACACCGCATCTCAGAATTAAACTCGTTCCGAACTTCTACCGAAAAAATAATAAAGTTGCGCCCAGACTGTTGGCAGATTTTTCTATTTGTAGCTCATATTTTTGTATCAATTGTAGTGGATATTAATGCTTACGTTGTTTTTTCTATTGTTTCGTAATAAAAGTTTTCTTAACTGTATCTTTTTGTTTTAATGGTATTTTTGTTAACTAAATGAAAGTACACCTAATTGACAAAATAAATGAGAAATAACAACAAAGAAACTTATTAACATTAATATAAAAAGTATGGGGAATCATCAGGTAAGAAGTATGGTGAAAAAGTTGGGATGATCTGGTGCAAAGTCAGGTAACTAAACGTAAATCCTAAAAATAATTTCAGCAAATTAATAATTTTCAAACCACTAGATTTCAAACGTTATTTGATCACATTAATGTCAACAAAACTAATTTTTTCAAAAAAATGGATTTATAGGAATAATTCAATAGTAACAAAGTGCTGCCCTGAAAAGTTTCGTTTTTCGACTTACCTAGTTATTCCCTGTGACCACAGATATAGGGTGTTTGGCACTCCATCCGCCACCTTATGAGGGGTCATTCCTTGATATATTTGGAGAAAAAAATTGTTCTACAGGGTGGATTAATTTTCAATATCAGTGGAGATACAGGGTGGTTAAGAAAAGTGTTTTTGACCGGTATCCTCACTCACTTAAAACGTTATTTCTTGAAAACGAATAATCACAAGGCAAAGTGTTATAACTCGTTTTTTAGGCAATCGAATTACCTTTCATTTCATCTTACAGACTAAATTGTAACTGCACTCAATCTTGAGATATTTACTCGAAAACACGGATTTTTGCTACGTCAACCCTAAAAATTCAGTGATCAATGTAGTTTTACTCAGAAAACCCCATTATAAAAATGTCATCTTAATTTTATTTTTTTATGAACCGTATTATTACCTACAAAAGCTGCATACATCATTACGATTAACATTTTGGAAGTAATAAGTAAAAATACATATCGCATAAAATTTAAATATTTCAAAAGTGTGCATGTTGATCTACAGTACTTGCTTGAACTGAAATAATTTAATAATGGTTTTTATGATTTATTTAAAATTTTTTTATTATAATAAATGTTCAAAATGGCCACCTTCATTTTAAATGCACGCTAAAGCTCGTTTGGCGAGTGTTCTCTTGGTATTCATATTCCTCAACTGCTGCCTTACTTCTATTGCTGCCGCATCGATCCTGATATTTAGATCTTCCAATGTTTCTACTGGCGTTGCGTAGACAAGGTCCTTCATCCGTCCCCATACAAAGAAATCCATAATAGTAAGATCAGGAGATCTTGCAGGCCAGTGTATCGGTCCATTTCTACCGATCCAGCGATTGCTATAATTGGAATTTAACCAATCTGTGATCTGTCGGCCGTAATGAGCAGGAGCACCATCGTGTTGATAAAACATGGAAGCCAATCGAACCAGTGGAATATCATCCAACAAGTCCTGTAGATCATTTGATAAAAACTGTAAGTAATTGGAGCTATTTAGAGTGCGCGGAAGCCTAATAGGTTCAAGTAAATCGTCACCAATCACACCTGCCCATAAATTGACTCTGAATCTGTGCTGAAATGATGCCGCTCTTCTTGTGTGTGGATTGCTCTCAGCCCACGTATGTAGGTTGTGGAATTTGTGATACCGTCTCTGGTAAATTGGGACTCATCCGTCCACAGAATATTGTTGAAAAAATTGTCGTCATCTCTTTGTCGTTCAAGGAGCCAATTGCAAAACTCCATCCGTTTGGGGAAATCAATGGGTAGCAGCTCCTGTACTGGTGTGTGATGGTAGGCATGGAAGCGTTCTACTTTTAAAATACTCCAAACTTTCCAAGTAGAGATATTAAACTGCAATACCAAGCGTCGGATATTGATCGATGGATCATTTTGAACTGGTTGCAGTATTCTTTCATCAATCTGAACAGCTATTATAGGCGCAGGATTTGCATTTACTCTCCTTGTTCTAACGCTGTCAGTTTCCCCAATTCTCCTGTAAACGTCTTGAAATACCCCCCTGTCAGGTGTTCATCGATGAGGATGTCTCTGATGGTAAAGCCTTCGCTCGGCTCGTTCATTTCCGCGACAATCTCCATAAATTTACACAATGTAAGCATATTCTTCATTGGAGTACTCAGGAATTTTTTTAATTCTACTGACACCTTCTTCTTTTAGCAACGTAACTAAAACTGATAAAAATATGAAGGTAGTTTTGCTTTTATAGGCTTTTTATTTTGTAAGGCACCCTATCAAAAAAGGCATAGTACCGCACCCAGTATTACCTACCACATTCAGGTAAAAGCATCAATTATGTTGAAACTTAAATAGTAATAAATGTGCAATAAAAATACTTCAGTACTACCGACAAATTAAACAGATTCTTGGACGAGGTCCACTTTATGGCACTGACTTTTAAATATTTAATTTTTATGCGATATGTATTTTTACCTGTTTCTTCCAAAATGTTAATCGTAACTCATACATACGAGGACGGTTTGATAATGACGTGCAAAAATCAAGAAGGAGGGGGCAGGTAAGGAATTCGTTATTTTTTTTGACCTGGATCATCCTTAAATAGATTACCTGCAAAGTTTAAGAATGATACCGCTTTTAGTTTTCGAGAAACAGCCGGCTAAGCAAGTTGACTTATAAAAATTTTTAAAAATGGATAAAAATGAATTTCGTGTGTTGATTAAACACAATTTTTTAAAAGGGAAAACCGCTAAAGTAATCAAAGAAAAATTAGAAAAGCAGGTCGTCCAAATGAGGTCACCACGCCAGAAATGATCGATAAAATTCATGATATCGTGATAGAAGATCGTCGAGTAAAAGTGCGTGAGATAGCTAGCGTAGTAAGCATCTCATCTGAACGTATTTGGAATATTTTGAAACATTGTTTGGACATGAGAAAGCTATCCGCCAGATGGCTGCCGCGTTTGTTCACAATCGACTAAAAACACAATCGTGTGACAGCTTCACAACACAGTTTGCAACTGTTTCAACGTAATACAAATTAATTTTTTCATTGATTCGTAACTGTTGATGAAACATGGATTCATCTCTACACTCCAGAAACCAAACAACAGTCAAAACAATGAAAGGAAGCCGGTTCAACACACCGAAGAAGGCAAAAACCGTTACATCAGCTGGAAAGGTTATGACGACAGTTTTTTGGGATTCCAATGGAATAATATTCACCGACTACTTGGAGAAAGGAAAAACAATAACGGGAGCATATTATTCTGAGTTATTGGTTCGATTGGGTGCTGAAATCAAGGCAAAACGGCCTCATTTGGCGAAGAAAAAAGTGTTGTTTTATCACGACAACGCTCGGGCTCACACGCCCGCTGTTGCAATGGCAAAACTGTTTGAATTACGGTACGAATTGCTCCGTATTCTCCCTGCGACTTTTTATTAAATTTTATGCGATATGTATTTTTACCTATTACTTCCAAAATGTTAATCGTAACTCATACATATGTATGCAGCTTTTGTAGGTAATAATATGGTTCATAAAAAAATAAAATTAAAATTAAATTTTTATAATGGGGTTTTCCGAGAAAAACTACATTGATCACTGAATTTTTAGGGTTGACGTAGCAAAAATCTGTGTTTTCGAGTAAATATCTCATGATTGGGTGCAGTTACAATTTAGTCTGTAAGATGAAATGAAAGGTAATTCGATTGCCTAAAAAACGAGTTATAACACTTTGCCTTGTGAATATTCGTTTCCAAGATATAACGTTTTAATTGAGTGAGGGTACCGGTCAAAAACAGTTTTCTTCAGCACCCTGTATCTCCACTGTTATTGAAAATTGACCCACCCTGTAGAACAATTTTTTTCTCTAAATATATCAAGGAATAACCCCTTACAAGGTGGCGGACGGAGTGCCAAACACCCTGCATAGGAAGCCTTGTAGCGACCCAATTATTGAAACAATAAAATTGAAATTCTATTTTTACTGGAGCAATAGAAATTTAAAATCGAAATTCTATTTTTGCTGAAATAATAAAAACTCAAATTCTATTGTCGTTGCAATCCGATAATTTAAAATCGAAATTCTATTTTCTCTGAAATAATAAAAATTCTAATTGTCGTTGCAATCCAATATTTTGCACCGGTAGTATCAAAGAACACCGACAGCGACCCTTTACGGTAAAACACTAGAGATCGTAACAATAGAAATACTTATTATTAAAAAATAATAAAGTAATTTATATTCTATTATTCAACCTATGTACAGCCGAAGTAATTTTGAATTATGTAAAACTAGTTTGTAAGTTAGAAGTTAAGTTAAGTTATAATAAATAGTCAGTCGTTTTTGAACTACAAATCCACACGGACGCTTCTGTTGTATTCGTTGAATAAAGATTCCCCAAAGTCACTAACCAAGTGTACTAACATCCCCACAGCCTTATGCCCGAGACATATGGCAGAATTTAATATACATATATCAAACCAAAAAAGAGCTCGAGAACCCATAATGATGGATAGCTGAAACTTAGCTGTTGGTCACGGTATACCTTTAACCGCAACCTTTGTAAGAAACAACGAGAACTCTTGCAAAGAAAATAAAACACATCCGCACACGACGGCGATACAACTTCAAGTCATGTATTTCAACTGAGAAATTATGGTATAGAAATAAATATAATTTGTAAACGACAACACTGTTACAAAACGTTTAATTAATGCTATGTTCGATTGGCGCGAATAAGTTTAAATCGCTGAGATGATTGCAAATATATAAAAGTAAATAGTGGAGTAGCTGCATTGTCACTACATTGACATTTAGAATGAGGTATAGTAGTGGCATGTTGGAAAAATATAATTTTTTAAAGGGGTAGTATGGTACGGGGGTGGGGTTTTTTTCCCATCTATAGAACGGCTTATGCTAAAAAGTTGAAACTTGCTGGATGTAGAGAGATCTACTAGTAAAGTAATTCAGTTAAAAGAAAATTTAAAATACCCATTGGCGTACGGAAGGGGGCAAAACAAAAATGATCAAAAAAATGGAATGCATATATTTTCAATATTGAATTAATGTTTATTCTACGAGCTCGAGAGCGCTGGCACTTGTTGTACCGCGACATTTTGGTAGACTTCGTCATCTCTCTTTCTTCGTCAAAGTGGTTACGCTTTGGAAATCCCTCTCGCCAGTTTTAAGGCGTGTGATGTCTCACGCCAGTTTCTGTAGACTTTGTTTTGAGCATTACGCGGAGTTACAGTAAATTTTTCTTTTTCTTTTGGGAATGCATGCACGAGAGTATTAGAAAGTATTCCTCCGAATATCAAATTGTATTTTTCGTTCACATTTGTAAGTTCAAATAGTATTTTCGTTCACATTTTTGAGTTTTCTGACAAATTATTTATTATCTTGTTTCTGTACATTTGTTTTCTAATCCATGCACAATTATTCTCTTTACTATTTTTGTTCAACTTGAATTCGGTTATCTTTTTGTAAATCAAGTTGTAGAGACTTACTGTCTCATTGGTTTGCAATATTTGGGTTTAATAAATGAAATGAAATCCAATGATCTCATTGGGGTACTTGGAAATTTTCAAGGCGAAGGAGCCGACGGAGGAGCCGACGGAGGAGGATCAACCTTTCATGCTGAGACTGGGGTCAGATACCATCTCCACCATCAAGGAGAACAGCGTGCGACTGGTCTTCGCAATTACTGTAGTGACCACCATGTTATTCAACAAGGACTTGGGTCACACCGCTGACGTTTGGCCGTTAAGCGCTGACGCTAACACTCACCATGCCAAGTGTGGTAGTACGGACATCACTTTTTGATTTCATAATTAACTCCAATCGATTAATTTGCAATACGGGTGTAGAACCAACCTTCGTGACTAAAGTCAGGAGGGAGTTGCTGGACATCACGCTCGTTTCGGACTCTGACAATATCAGGGTAAATAAATGGAGGGTGTCAGATCGCACACCGCTCTCTGATCTTTGTTTGATTAGGTACGATGTGATGGACAAAGCCAGGCGAGAGTCTTGGGGACGCTTCTGTGAATCAATCGGTGAGACGAACGCAGCAGCTAGACTGAGAAGAATCTTATTCAAGGACCCAGTCGCACCGAGCTAACTATGTGACTCGGCGGGGAATTGGACGAAATGTAGCAGCCAAACTTTGGAGCTGTTAATGAGTACACATTTTTCGTGTTCCTCCGAGGTATTACAGGACGGTGTAGACAGTTCTGTGAACGAGTATGTGGGGTTGCAACTTAATAGTTAGCTCAGAGAAAACAATATGGGCAATTCAGAACATTCTACTTTTCAAACCGCCAGAAGTAGACGGGGTTTTTCCAGATATGATGCAAAATGCGCTAACCTGGTTAACATTCTGGCTAAGGGAAATTTTTGGGGGTTGACTAGCTCTCGCCCAAATTCGGTGCAAATGGAGAGGGGCGCGAGTTATCTTCTTACCAAGCCATACTTTAGCGAAGGATTTTAGAACAATAAGTTTGACTTCCTTTTTACTAAAAATCCTCGAAAGGTTGTGTATTCGGGTAATTGGTTTGGGTTATTGCCGTGAGAGGCTCGCAACATGCTTACACCAAAGGTAGATTGACCGAAACGGCGCTACACGAGGTGGTATTTAAGATTGAGAGATATCTGTTTTTCAATGAATTTACTTCTGAATATCAAGGGTACCTTCAACAATGTTAAAGTTGAGGCGATTAGCGATGCACTAAGAGACGCGTGGGTGGGAATGGGGAACTGTAATTGGATTGGCGGTATGCTGAGTAACCGGGCTATTGCCTCGGCTTTGGGTAGAGTGCGCTGGTATTCGGCTCGAGTTACACCACAAGCAGGGGTGATTTCACCACTGCTATGGCTCCTAGTACTCAATACGATACTGACTTCGCTGACCCGTCATGGCGCGAGGGGAGGTTCCTACCCACTATAAAGCTGCTCGAAAGGGCACTAACACTGGTGAGCTGGTGGATCAAACAGCTGTGGACTGGGAGTCAATGCCTCCAAGATAGAGTTGGTTATCTTCACACGTAGGACCTAAATCCCAGAGGTCACACTCGCTAATCTGGGGGGTCTCACCCTACGGATTAGAGATAACGCTAAATACCTGGGTATGGTCCTGGATCAGAAACTAACCTGGAGTAAGAATATCGAGGAGCGACTATGGAAGGCTTTAGGGACTCTCAACACTTGCAAAAAGATGTTCGGGAAAAGTCCGGAATTAAGCCAGGGATGGCTCACATGGCCATAGTCAGGCCCATCCAAACCTACGGAATTTCAATGTGATGGGGAGCGCTGGAGAAATCCACCTACCTCAAAAAACTCACCAAGGTTCAACGTTTTGTTTCCACTGGAGCAACAGGCGTACTTAGCACCACACCTACAGTGGCGCTAGCGATGATTCATCATCTCCTACCGCTCGATATTTATAGGAAGAGTGTATCAGCAAAAAGTGCCGTGAGACTGAAAGAGTCAAGCAACTGGGAATCCAGACCTGTGGGACACAGCTGCATACTCGGGCTGTTTAGTGACTGTAACCCGTTAGAGGATACAGACTACTTAATTCCGCAGCTCGTCATCCTAACAGATAGTGGATATTTATTTGCTGGGCGAATGATCAAATCCGGCCTCGTGAAGATGTGGAGGGACAAAATAAGTGCATTACGCATACATTTTAATACAGCGATTTGTTGGGTTCCGGGTCACAGTGTGATTCCGGCAAACGAATCTTGACATCTTGAAAAGAAGTCTCGGTGGTCGCTGATAAACTGCTTTATTCCTTCAATTCTTTCTCATTGCTACCTTGTCTAGCTGCAACCAGGCGTACCAATCTATGCGTATATCGTTGCATACAAAAACCGAAACAGTCGGTTACAAAAACCACAACAAGAGCCACGCTATATCAATTGTCGACCCGACAATTCAGCTCTGGTTGCAGCAACACTTACAAGTATTTTGTTTGTTTGTTGTTTTTTTTTTTTTTAAGTTCTTACATTAACAAGTTATATATATTTCAACACAAATGGGTTTAATTCTTCCTTAATTCTTAGTTATATTAATCAAATATATTAATAAAATTATTATAATTCATAAATTTTTTTTCTTTTTTTTTTATTAGTTTTGTACTGGCTTGAGCCTATCGATCGCAATGACGCCCTCGAATCTCCTACCCGATTGTGCTTCATTCATTGTAGCGCGCACGCAGTATCGGTCGTTATCTAGTGCTTCTACTATCTCGCACAGCCCTCTGTACCGGGGGCGTAATTTCCTACTATCACCTGTTGCTGGTGGTTCGGATCTAACTAATACCAGATCTCCTACGCTCAACTTCGGGGCAGCCTTACGTTTAGCATCGAATTGAGCCTTCTCTACCTCCATGTTTTGAATTAATAATTCACCCACATTGTGATTGCTGCCCGCACCCATAGCCTCGTTAAATGATTGAATCTCAGTGGTTAATATATTATCATATAGCCCCTTGCTCTTGTAATGAAACACCAGCCTGGAAGGCGTTTCCTTTGTAACCCGATGCACCGCATTGTTGATTGACCACTGTACATCTCTTAATCTTCTATCCCAATCCTTACAATCTAATCCCTTGGAGATGGAACCGAGCGCATGAACAATGGTTTTGTTCACTCTCTCCACTGGCCCGTTTGCTCTCGGTGTGGCAGTTGCCGTCTTCACATGCTCTATCGAATGATCTCTGCAAAATTTCTCGAAGGCGCCCGCCGTAAAGGCTGTACCCCGATCACTGATAATCCTATTAGGTTTACCGTAATGTGAAATAAACTCCCGCAGCGCATCGACCGTGGACTCGATGTCCACGTTGTTCACAGGTCTCAATCAGGTATATTTACTAAACCCGTCCACAATGACTAAGACATATCTTTTCCTGGTTTTAGTGGTAATAAGAGGCCTGAAATGATCTATGTGGATTGTTCCGAAGGGCTCAGAACCCTTATCTAGTGGATGAAGAAATTCCGGTTGTCTCCCTTTCGGTGTCTTATAATATAGACAATTAATGCAACGGTTAACATATTTGGAGACCTCATCTCTCATTTTTGGGAAATAATATGTCTCTTTAAGCTTTCGTAGGGTCTTGTCTATGCCCATATGTGACAAGGATTTATGCGCTTCTGAAATCAAGTCGAAGCGAAGGTCTTCAGGAACATATAAACGCCAGACATTATTCTTCACCCTATATACGCGGTCGCCGTTAAGCGTGTATTTCTCGCACACGGCAGGTAAACCCTCAACAATATCCTTCCGAACATTCGCGATTTCCGAACATGCCTTCTGGATAGCAGCAACCCAATCTGTAGAAATTGATATACCTAATATGGGAACACTCGCCACCTCTGGTTGTTCTTCCTGATACACTGGATAGCGACTAAGAGCATCAGCTACCAAATTGGTTGTTCCCTTCACATATTCTATATGATTGTCGAACTCTGAGAGCTTCATCAGCCATCTTGCTATCCTGGGGTTAATACCCTTCTTGCCTTCCATGAGTTTGATACTATTGCAATCTGTCCGAATTGTAAATTCAATTCCCAATAAATAAACTCTAAATTTGTTCACAGCGCAAACTATAGCCAACGCTTCCAGTTCTATACCAGCATAATTTGCTTCTTCACGACTTGTTTTACGGCTGTAGAAACTTATAGGATGCAGTTTTCCATCTTCTTGCTCCTGCAAAAGCACTGCTCCCAACCCAATGGCACTTGCATCTGTATGTAATTCGGTTCGTGCTAGAGGACAATACACACATAAGGTCGGAACTGATATTAAAGCTTTTTTTATTACCGCAAAAGATCGACATTGCTCTTCATCCCAATAAAACGTGCAGTCTTTCGATAACAGTTCACTCAAGGGTTTGGCGATAGTGGCAAAATTTCTTATAAAATGTCGGAAATAGCTAGCTAACCCAAGAAAACTCCTAACTGCTCTTGTATTTATTGGGACAGGAAAAGATTGGACTACTAGTATTTTATGGTTTCCTGGACTTATACCCTCTTCGGAAATTTCAAAACCCAAATAGTCCACCTTTTTCATGAGGAACGCACACTTTGATAAATTCAGAGTTAAACCCGAGCGTCGAAGTTCTTCCAGTACGCGTTTGAGATATTCCAAGCCATGTTCTACAGAGTCTGCTGGTATCAGTATGTCGTCTAAATAAGCGAGTGCTAATCCCCCTAGCCTACTAACAATTTTATTAATAATCCGCTGGGGCATTGCACAATCCGAACGGTACGCGTTTGAATTGGTACTTCCTATCGTGGGTGACGAACGCGGTTTTTTCCCTGGATTCCGTACTAATTGGAATTTGGTAGTACCCTGAATGCAAGTCAAGACTAGTAAAAAGTTTGATCTTACCTAACCTATCTAGCTGATCGTCTATACGAGGGAGTGGGAAGTGTTCCTTAACCGTTATTTTGTTTACGCCACGATAGTCGATGCACATCCTATAATCTCCGGACTTTTTGCGTACTAAAACTATCGGGCTAGAGAAAGGGGAAGTACTTTCCTCGATTATGTCAGCTTCACGTAATTCATTCACCATACGTTGCACCTTCTCCCGCTCAGAGTAAGCTAATCGATATGGTTGGTACACAACGGGTTTATCAGATAGGAGTTCGATTCGCATCTCAGCGTCCTTAGCACAACCAACTTCACTGAATCTAGAACCAATAACCTAATTAATTCTATCTTATTTTCCTTATCTAAATCAGTTTTAACTTCTTCTTCCTCGAATCTCGAATAGTTTTCTTGAGGTACGTCAGTTGTCTTGATGCCTGTTGTGATAGGCTGCTTTTCCTGAGTGTCGACTAGTTCGACTAGTTCAGCCCTTGCTAGTAGCATTCCCTCGTCGAAAGTCATATCCTTATCCGTGACGTTTAATACCGGCAAGAAAGATTCCCCCTTGTCATCAGTTTGCAGCACACAATTCGGTATGACTGGACCATTTTCCCGAATGCTGCGGTCTATACACACTTGTGATCTGATCACGTTTGTCACAACTTGAATGTGTCCCAAGTAATTGGAAGGAATGACAGACGATTTGCTTGCTGTCACCGTTGTTTTCGTTTCCTCTTGACACGCTGATTGCGGGAAATCGTGGTTATACTCGACATTTAATCCTCGGGCACTGCTAACAATTTTAACGTGCTCCTATTCTGTATACGTGTGGCCTACTATCAAGGGTATAATTTGGATCGCGTCTGGAACTATATGTACTCTAACCTTAGCTGCTACTCCGTCGATTGCAACCGTTGCGGTGAATATTCCCAGTGGTTTTACAGTACCCGATCCGTGCCCCACGAGCGCCGGCAAATTATCGTCTTCGAAGAATGTCAGCCCTTGTTGTTCAGCAGTTTGTTTGGTCATTGCTGTTACGCTGCTTCCCAAATCGACGTAACATTGAATTTGATTGCCGTTTACAGTTGCTGTCTTCAAGTACTTTGTATGCGTTTCGTGGTTGATGTTGAATACCTTCTGGTTAGCGACGGGCTTAAGGTTCGGCTTCGCTAGACAATTTCGCGCGTAATGCCCAATCAACCCGCACTTGAAACATGTTATAGTAACGGACTTGAACTTGGCTTCGTAAAACGATGTGCAGTCGGAAATTTAGATTGACCTTGCGGATTAGTTGACGACGGATTAATTGACGACGTTTCGCGTTCTATGTGATTACTGGCGGCTTGTAGGTCCACCAACAACTGCGATGGCTGCTGGTATTTGTGTAGTAGTCCGAGATAGTCCCTGTAGCGATCGTTACCTAGTCCATCGACCATCCACTCCATGATTTCGTCGTCCGTCATCTTGGCCTTGAGACATGAGGAATATTTTCATACTCTAGATGAAATCATATAGAGTATTATAAGTTTAATCTAGCCCAAAAGTTTATAACGCATAGAACCAAGCTTCGGACGAAAAAAAGTTATATATTATTTTTTGTTTATTTGTGCCCAAAAACCTCAAATCCGCTTGACGTCCGTCCGTCCGTCCGTCCGTCCGTCCGTCCGTCCGTCCGTCCGTCCGTCCGTCTGTCCGTTAGCACGATAACTCAAGAACGCCTTCACCTAGGATCATGAAATTTTGAATCTGGATGTTTGGTTGAATTTGTAAGGCTAAGTTCGTTAACGGGGAAAATCGTCCTACTCCTTCGGGTAGTTGCCATACAAAATGTCCTTAAAACACGTGTTCAAGAATATTGGCCGATAACTTCAGAAGGGTTTAAGCTACGTCTTTGAAATTTTATATGTGTTATTTTTTCAATAGTTGGAGCTAAATGTATGATTATGAAGAAAATTCTATTAGTCCTTCGTGTAGCTGCCATACAAATATCCTGTCAGAACATCTTCACTTAATTTACGGAACTTACTATAACTCAAGTAATCTTTTAGCTATGAATTGGAAATTTTGTATAAATTAGTTTTGAGTAAAAACAAAGTTCGAATTTTCTAATCAGCTAAATTCTTTTACTCCTTCTGGTAGCTGCCATACAAAATGTCCTTAAGACACGTGTTCAACAATATTTTTCGATTACTTTAGAACGCTTCAACCTACGAATTTGAAATTTTGTACACGTTCATTTTTAAATGGTTCCAAGGAAAAGGATAAATATGTAAGAAATTGAGTGAGTCCTTCCTGCACCTCCCATGTGAAAGTTCTTCAAAAATGACATTTTTGTTCGATGACTTACCCAGTTTAAGATATGAAATTAAACACTGAATATTGTCTTTTAGGTTTGAGGAGCAATCTAATGGCAGTCCTTAATAAAGGACATACAACATGCACACACGTAATTCTACTTTATCCCCAACTACTATATAAATCGGAGTTCAGTATTCATCTAGAGTATTATACGATTGGCTTGCAGCCGATCGTGACTGCAATATGTTTCGTAATAATATTCGATTATGCTCTGTTGTGCATTTCTCGTGTATCTTTCGGCATTCAATCTGTTTTTTAAGCTGCTTCCGAGGATGGGAAATGTTTCTGTTAGAAGCGTTTTCCATTCAGCCCAAGAGTGTTGGGTTCGTGCAATCGAATCGCGCCATTTGTACGCGACAGCTCGTAATCCGCCTAATGCGTGGTGCACGATTTCGACCTTCGTCCAGTCATACAGTTCTCCATATTCATCCATTTTCCTTAGGTAGGTTGTGATGTCATCTCTTACTGGATCAAACGTTGGCAGGATTGACTCATAATCAAATCGCACGCCAGCCTTCACTGCCATCGGTCCCCCCTCGGCTAGCACGGTCTCCGGCTGTTTCAATTCCTCCTTCTCGAGGTCACCACGTGATTGCTCTCCGATCATGTTCATATTTCCAGATTTTCCAGAATTAAAAATTTTTTTTTTTTTGGTGATCCCACTTCTGACTGTTGACACTCGAAATAAAAGTCTTGGTGGTCGCTGATAAACTGCTTTATTCCTTCAATTCTTTCTCATTGCCACCTTGTCTAGCTGCAAACAGGCGTACTAATCTATGAGTATATCGTTGCATACAAAAACCGAAACAGTCGGTTACAAAAACCACAACACGAAGTTGCGGATAAATTCGCATGGTCTCTTTCTGTGAGGAGACCAATTGAAGACATAAAGCAAGCAATCGACGTGACGCCATATAACAAGAGAACAGAAGGTGGTCGGGCCTCACATCATGTCTCGTTGCACACAAAGTTTGTCCTACTCGGAGATAGGAATACTACTACTCGAAGATAGGAATAATCTACGTATCCTCATTGCTGTACTAACGTGCCATTGCCCCATCGGCCGGCACACCAGAAGGCTTTGTGTTGCGGACTTTGAAGATCTCTGCCGTAGGGATGTTAATATCGGAAAAAAATATCGATATATCGACATTGAAAAAAATATCAATATCGGCTGACGATATATCGGAGAAAAATATCGATATATCGATATATCGAATATTTTTTCCAATGAAAAATAAACTCCAATGCTGCATCAAAATTGCTTGTAGCTTGTAGCAAACCGAAAGCTAATAAATAAATGACATTTGATTTCGTTGCCTTCGGTCACAGTTGCCAAATTTAGCTATTTTTAGAGTCTGAAATTCAATTTCAATTTTATCATTGCAATTTCAATATCTGAGAATTTTTTGATTGAACAATTGGAAATGTTGGTGAAAAGCGGAAAATTCTTCTCTGTTGACTTATGAAATCAAAATATTGCCTTTTTTGATCGAAATAAAGTTTGCGGATAGAAATACTGTTATTTTTTATATATATTATTTTTAAGAAATAAGAATAAAAGGGGCAAAATCGAAAAAAGTATTAAGAACAAAATTGATTTTAATTATTTATTAATGAAATATTATATATTGACATATTTTTAAAATATAAGCTTATGAGAACCAGTACTTTTCTGGGACAGTTGTTAAGAATACTCGCTCCTTAATATGCTCTCCAGTAAGCCGACTGCGATTATTTGGCACCACAATATTTATTGCCGACGCAACTCTTTCGGATGACAACGATGAGGCAGGGACAATCAGGTATTTCTGATAGTTGCCTGGTTGCCTCGTCGTACATATATTTGTATTGGCGCCTAAAGTGAAGATTTGCGTGCATGTGCCCGTATATATCACGTGCCTTGAACCTAGTTTCGACAGATATGGTTTCCATGATCGAAATTTTTTTTTCTACTTTCAACGTTTCTGGCATCCCTCATAAATAATCAGAAATGCAGATTAAATGCAAAGAACCCGTTCGATTTCTAAAATATGCTATACTTAAAAAAAATATCGAGTCCGATAGTCGGATTTCAATATCGATATATCGATATATCGCTTTTTACAATATCGGCCGATATTATCGATATATCGTTCAAAATATATCGCAATTTCGATATATCGACATTTTTTTAAAATCCCTACTCTGCCGCAGGTGCAGTGAATCCGATGCCGATGAAAGTATTTTCCACATGCTTTGCGAATGCTCTGTTCTGGCTTTGAGGCGGGAATGTACGCTGGGTACACTCTTCGCCATGGACTTGAGTGATTTCGTAAACATAAGGCTAGATAAGCTGTTGCAGTTTGTCAGGGTGGCGGGGAAGTTCACCTGAGATGATATTGGGCATACGTGTTTCTCTTCCTCGCACATATGGGATCACAGTGACACCATTGGCGGTCTATGTGTTTGGCCGCCATAGCGGCCACCCACCTTACCTAACCTAACCTATCATTGAGGAAGGCTGAAAGGCTGAGCTCACCAAATTTATGAATTTACTTTAAAGTGAGGACTGACGTAGTGAGCAAGTAGTAGGAAGACATCCCTGCTATCAACCAATCAATCTATTCGAGCAGAACGATACGGCTAGAATATTAAACGCGACATCAAGACTGCAACACGGAATGAACTTATTCAAACCAGAACACCAGCTCCACGAAAAGTTACTCTACTAGTTTTCGACGGAATATCTATAAAGGAAGACATTCTGGTTTTGTAACCAGTGATTAAAGTTACCAAGTAAAAAATTTAACCGTTGGAAATGTTCCGGTTTACTACGGTACCCAGGGATTTAGCAGGCGATTTGACAAATTTTGCATTATTCACGATTGAAGTCATGACAAGAGCTTATTTGTGGGATTATTGGAGTGATTCTGACGAAGAAGACGACTTATTTATGGAGCGTCGCCTATACCAAATGGCCCAACGAATTGACAAATGGGACGATAGATATTTTTTCTGCTGATTCCGATTGACGAAGCCAACGGTAGTTTATGTACTGAACATAATTCAATCGTATCTTCAGCACGGAGACGAAAAGTAAGTTGAATCAAGAATATGAATAAACTTTTTCGTAATTTTTCTTCCTTTGCATATTTCAGATCGCGCTACATTAGACCGAAACTTTTAATTGTGTTATGGTTATGTTTTACTTGGGACTATGCAGCTCAGAATAGACGATTTTGATGGAGGTTGCCAAGCGTCCGCTCAAATATTCTGAAGAGGGTTACCACTGCAATTGGTGACCAGGCTTCACATTTTATTAAAATGACACGAACGGACGATGAATTATCTGCAGCAAGTATGAAATTCTATCACCTAGCTAGCTTACCACGAATAATTGGAGCAATTGACTGCACTCACGTAAAAATTCTATCACCCAGTGGCACACAGTTAGAGAACTACCATAATCGAAAGGGATGGTTGTCGTTAAACGTGCAAACTGTGTGCTCTGCCAATTTGAAAGTGTTAAACATCGTTACACGGTGGCCAGGTGCATCACACGATCAGACCATTTTCAATAATTCGAAATGGAAAATGAAATTGGGACTTGGTCATTTCCGAAATTACATGATTGTTGGCGATTCTGGATATCGCAATACCTAATACCTTCCGCAAATTGAGAATAGAAATAATGCAGATGACAATATAGGAATAAACACATGACAATTTAATAAATTATTTTATTAACATTAATTTAGTTGGGACAGCTCAGCCTCTAAACATTTTTTTTTAAATTTCCATTCACCATTTTTAAGGTGGGCTCTTCTGCGTGATGTTCCATCCGTTGCTTTCGCTCTGTCATGTCAATTTCATGCCTTTCTTCAGCCATCTCCGGATCACGATTCAAAATTTTTAGCCGCATGTCAAGCAGTTCATCTCTCGGAACACGTTTAAGGCGTCTTAAAATACTGCTGATTGGCGTGCGCAATGCGGATGGGGTGGGTTTTTTTTCCATTTTCGTTTTGCAGTTCTGACTGCGATTTCCGCACTACTGGACTTCGATGATCGTAGAGACAATATTTGTAGGTCACTTGACTCTAGCAACTGCGACGGTGTGTCTTGCTATTCAACCAATTCACTGTCCTTTGCAATGCTTTCAGACACGCGTGTCTCTTCCACCTCAAAATCGTCATCACAGCCCAGTGATTGAAACAGCAATCGTTTCGCGAAGTTCGGTCATCGGTTCTGATATTGGCGCGTTGCTATCTTCAAATTTTCCTTCTCCTATCGCCAATCGTTGTAGACGTTCGTTTGCTGAAATTTTGCGAAGATTAAGCTTGATAGTTGCATACTTTTCTCGCAAAACTTTCGCTGTTCTTGGCTACATAGAACAAAAAGAAAGAAAATAAGCGACATTTCAGAGAAATTAACCAGTGATTAAAGTTAATGTCCCGGATAAGTTATAAGTTGGTTAAGGCAAAAATAACCCGAGGTGAATAATACGGCCCTAAGAAGATGTAAATCGTGTTCCTTATGCCAAATTCGGTCAAACGAAGAAGCCCACTTAAGAGGTGGTTAACTGTTATCCAGCAGTCACATCAGGAGCAATGAAGTATAGAAAGTCATCCTAAGTACTCTTGGCAACAGCAGTTATATGTACATATCAGGGATGGACATGACAATTTTTTGGGGTGCAGAGCCGTTCTGGATTCTGGCTCCCAGCTCAACCCTACTTCAGCACATTTGGTAGCACGTCTATAAATTTCACACACAAATTGCAACACAATCGTGGCGCAAGACACGTTTGTGTACAACCATTCACTCAAAATTGAATAATTTCACCAAAGGAATTGAAGCTCTACCAACAATTACTAGAAATAAGCCAGCCACTTTGTGAACACTAAACATTGGTCACCTTCCTCTAACATCAAGCTAGCAGACCCTCGATTTCAAATTCAAATTTAGTACTGAAGTCGCTACTAACGCAGACATTCAGTAAATTTAGGAGATGGAAAAAGTCAGTAGCTCTACAAGCCAACCTCAGACGCAGACAGGATAACAGTGTGAGAAATTGTTTGAGAAAAATACTTCCATAGATATATCTGAATGATTCTTGGTAAGACTTCCTTTTAAGACAGAGCCAACAGTTCTTGGACAATCTAAGGTGATCACATTTGCCGTTTTATATCTATGAAAAAGGGGACGTTTAAGAATCCAGAGCTGAAAACATATTATGCATAATTCATGAGAAAGTAATACACATTGGGGCACATGTTGAAAGTTGACACACGAAATATAACCTTCACGGCTGTTTATTTACGCTCTATCGCCGTCAAAGGAAATGTTACAATTAAAAGTGGCACCAACCAAAACATGCTCCATCGTGTGAAGAAAATAATACTGCAGATCAACTATTTCATTAATGTGATTCACAGATAGTTTTACAATGGATAATGGGCTGAATCGTCCTGGTATAAAATATTCGTCGTTAATCGAATAGCTAAAATTCAAAGTAAGGCAGCTCCAACCTTCCTCCCTTGGATATTTACCTTGCCGTGATGGGGTAATTTGTGTCGCAAGTCTAGAGATAGTTGCGGGGTTTACACTCTGACCACTTTGCAGGAGCGGCGAACAAAAGGAGATCCAACACTCAAGCCAAGGTGTGTAGGTGGAGGTGTTCCGAGGGCTGCATGGTATCAGGTGTATAAATGTGGTGCCTTGAACGATCTTCTGCGGGCACCAGTCGGAGCCCCTTTGTAACCTAGCCTTACATTCGTATTGGGAGCTCTGCGGATGCGGACTTCCTTTTCTCAACATACTCCTGAGATCAAAATAGACACCGTAATTAAAAGAACCTACGAAGTGTCCTCTGGAATTTGCACACCAGTTGACGTGAAACTTGCTGGGAGCATTGATGGCCGAAGACCAAATGAGAAGACCGAAGACCAAGTGAGAGACGTCAAGCTGTCAATCATGGACAAGGTGGACAAGATTAAGGCTGGCGGATCACTTCCGCAATTTATTGCACACAGTCAGGCAAGCGGCTAGTTTGCTATCTAGTGCAAAGACAAACCGACCAGGGACTGGATCATCAGGACTACTCTTATACTGAAGCCCTGAAAGGAGGCTCAGTTCGTTGAGGTAGACAGGTCCGAACTTCCAATGGTAACTACTTGCGTAGCGTATGTCCCACCAGGATTCGAACAACCGGGTGGCATATTCAAGAACCGTTTAGGCAAACAGAACCCATGGCGGACAGACGTTTTTCTTCTTACAGATGCCCAGGTCAGAAACACTAGCTCTTAACCAGGATCATATCAAACAGCAGTGAAAGCAGATGTTCAGGACAGAGCAAGTAACCCCCAACTGGTAACATCACAGGTCCCGATACCAATGAATGATGAGTCTAGAACTGACGCAGAAAAAAATGGTCAGGACAACTACATCACGCCACAACCATTAAAGTCACACGGTCCCTCGAAGTGGGCAAGAGCCCAACTTTTGGTGCAACAGCTCCAACAAAAAAAATACCTCAAGCCACAGTGCGTCAGCTAAAGGCTCAAAACCGGCACAACCACCATTGCCACTGTAGGGATCCAGAACATCAGAGATGCTGCTCGGGCAGCTAACTCTGACAGCGCTAAACCAGCTGCCGAGCAATGACCGCTTTCAGATGCAGCATGCAAAAGCATCATCAGCAGTCCTCTCCCGCAGGTTCACTGAAGCTCACCTTGACATCGCTCTTATCCAGGAGCCATATTTAACGGAGGACTAGGGGCCCTATTCTCGAGTTCATTCGAGTTTTTGGTCGCATACGATCTATTCGAATGATAAGTTTCGTACACGATCCAACTGCCATAAAAATTAGTATTCTTGAATGTCATGCGAAACTTTTTCATTCGATTGGTCGTACACGAATTGGAAGTGGTATTGCCAGACACGTTTTTTGTTATTTAGCGTGAATTCGGTAAACCACTGTGACCACTGACAAGTGAAACACGTCAAAACAGAAAGCCGTTAGTTTCAAACTATAAAAAAACATACTGCAGTCACGATCGGCTGCAAGCCAATCGTATAATACTCTAGATGAATACTGAGCTCCGATTTATATTGTAGTTGGGAATAAAGTAGAATAACGTGTGTGCATGTTGTATGTCCTTTATTTAGGACTCCCATTTGATTGCTACTCAAAACTAAAAGACAATATTCAGTGTTTAATTTCATATCTTGAACTGAGTAAGTCATCAAAAAAATGTCGTTTTTGAAGGACTTTCACATGGGAGGTGCAAAAAGAACTCACTCGATTTCTAACATATCTATCCTTTTCCTTGGAACGGTTTTTATGGCAGCTACCAGAAGGAGTAAAAGGATTTCCCTGATAAGTAAACCCGAACTTTGGTTTTACTCAAAACTAATTTGTACAAAATTTCCAATTCATAGCTAAAAGATTACTTGAGTTATAGTAAGTTCCGTAAATTAAGTGAAGACGTTTTTACAGGATATTTGTATGGCAGCTACACGAAAGACTAATACGATTTTCTTCATAATCATACATTTAGCTCCAACTATTGAAAAAAAAACACATACAAAATTTCAAAGACGTAGTTTAAACCCTTCTGAAGTTATTGGCCAATATTCTTAAACACGTGTCTAAAGGACATTTTGTATGGCAGCTACCAGAAGGAGTTAAAGGATATCGCTGACTAATAAAGTCGAACTTCCTTTTCACTCAAAACTAATTTGTACAAAATTTTGAATTCGTAGCTAAAAGATTACTTGAGTTATAGTGAGTTTCGTAAATTAAGTGAATACATTTTGACAGGATATTTGTATGGCAGCTACACGAAGGACTAACAGGATTTTCTTCATAATCATATATTTAGCTCCAAGTATTAGAAAAATAACACATACAAAATTTCAAAGACGTAGCTTCAACCCTTCTGAAGTTATCGACTAATATTCTTGAACACGTGTTTTAAGGACATTTTGTATGGCAGCTACGCGAAGGAGTAAGACGATTTTGCCCGTTAACGAACTTGGCCTTACAAATTCACCCAAACGCGCAGATTCAAAATTTCAAGATCCTACGTGCTAACGGACAGATACAGTATTATAAGTTTAATCCAGCACAAAAGTTTGTAACGCATAGAACCAAGCCTCGGACGAAAAAAAGTTATATGTTATTTTTTGTTTATTTGTGGCCAAAAACCTCAAATCCGCTTGACGTCCGTCCGTCCGTCCGTCCGTCTGTCCGATAGCACGATAACTCAAGAACGCCTTCACCAATAATCTTGAAATTTTGAATCTGGATGTTTGGTTGAATTTGTAAGGCTAAGTTCGTTAACGGGCAAAATCGTCCTACTCCTTCGGGTAGCTGCCATACAAAATGTCCTTAAAACACGTGTTCAAGAATATTGGTCGATAACTTCAGAAAGGTTTAAGCTACGACATTGAAATTTTGAATGTGTTATTTTTCCAATAGTTGGAGATAAATATATGATTATGAAGAAAATCCTGTTAGTCCTTCGTGTAGCTGCCATACAAATATCCTGTCAAAATGTATTCACTTAATTTACGAAACTCACTATAACTCAAGTAATCTTTTAGCTACGAATTCGGAATTTTGTACAAATAAGTTTTGAGTGAAAAGGAAGTTCGAGTTTACTAGTCAGCGAAATCCTTTTACTCCTTCTGGTAGCTCCCATACAAAATGTCCTTAATACACGTGTTTAAGAATATTAGCCGATAACTTCAGAAGGGTTTAAGCTCCGACTTTGAAATTTTGTATGTGTTATTTTTCCAATAGTTGGAGCTAAATGTATGTTTATGAAGAAAATCCTATTAGTCCTTCGTGTAGCTGCCATACAAATATCCTGTCTAAACGTCTTAACTTAATTTACGGAACTTACTATAACTCAAGTCATCTTTTAGCTAGGAATTGAGAATTTTGTACAAATTAGTTTTGAGTAAAAACGAAGTTCGAGTTTACTAATCAGCGAAATCCGTTTACTCCTTCTGGTAGCTGCCATACAAAATGTCCTTAAGACACGTGTTCAACAATATTTTTCGATAACTTTTGAAGGCTTCAAGCTACGAATTTGAAATTTTGTACACGGTCATTTTTAAATGGTTCCAAGGAAAAGGATAAATATGTAAGAAATCGAGTGAGTCCTTCCTGCACTTCCCATGTGAAAGTCCTTCAAAAAGGACATTTTTTTCGATGACTTAACCAGTTCAAGATAAGAAATTAAACACTGAATATTGTCTTTTAGTTTTGAGTAGCAATCTAATGGCAGTCCTTAAGAAAGGACATACAACATGCACACACAACATGCACACACACACACGTAATTCTACTTTATCCCCAACTACAATATAAATCGAATTTCAGTATTCATCTAGAGTATTATACGATTGGCTTGCAGCCGATCGTGACTGCAGTATGTTTATTATATTATATGTATATAACAAAAAGATGTAAAATATTCAAATTTTTAAAATTTAAGCTTGTCACTTTTTAAATGTAAATTTAAATTTAATTTTTACACACATTTAAAATATTTTTGAGTTCAAACTTGTCAGTTACATGGTAACGGCTAAAGTTTCGTGTACGAAAATTTAATTCGAATGGTAGAAACCACTCGTTGCAAAAAGCGAAAAGATTCGCATGCGATCGCCTTGTGACTACTCGAGAATAGCAATTTTTTCAAGTCATTCGAAAGTTGATGAAATTCGTGGAAGAAACTTAGTCGAATGAGATCGAGAATAGGGCCCCAGGTAAGATACTTGACTGTGGGTGAGCCCCTGTATGACTCTACCAATACAGGTAAGCCTGCAGCATATCTATTTTTTAAAAACAATCTCTATATATAAAAATGAATGTTTGTCTGTCTGTTTGTCTGTTTGTCTGTTTGTCCTGTATAGGCTCCTAAACCACTCATCCAATTGCGATGAAACTTTGGTGATTTGTTGAGGGTACGCCCTCGATGGTTTCTGCGTTAACAAAATTATTTAACAGTTGGTGGTTCGCGAGTTAATTCAACATTTGAGTGTTTTTCATATGATTTAGCGGCAGTTCGTTTTTGGTGTATTAGTTATGCCTATTCGTATTACTAAATGGTGTAAGAGGATAGTGGATAAAAGATGGAATATGGAGGATGGAAGATGGAGGATGGTGGATAGAGAATGGAGGATGGATGATAGAGTTTGGGGGATGGTAGATGGAGGATGGTGGATAGAGGATGGTGGATGGAGGATGGGAGATGGTTTGTGAAGGATGGTGGATAGAGGATGGAGGATAGAAGATGGAGGATGGTGGATGGTGGGCGGAGAATGGTGGATGGAGGATGGTGGATAGAGAATGGGGGATGATAGATGGAGGATGGTGGATGGTGGATAGAGGATGGTGGATAGAGGATGGAGGATGGTGGATGGTGGATAGAGGATGGATGATGGAAGATGGAGGATGGATGATGGAGTTATTTCAACATTTTATTGTTTTTCATATGATTTAGCGGCAGTTCATTTTCGGTGTATTAGTTATGCCTATTCCTATTACTAAATGGTATAAGAGGATAGTGGATGGAAGATGGAATATGGAGGATGGAAGATGGAGGATGGTGGATAGAGAATGGAGGATGGATGATGGAGTTTGGGGGATGGTAGATGGAGGATGGTGGATAGAGGATGGTGGATGGAGGATGGGAGATGGTGGGTGAAGGATGTGGGATAGAGGATGGAGGATAGAAGATGGAGGATGGTGGATGGAGGGCGGAGAATGGTGGATGGAGGATGGAGGATAGAGAATGGGTTATGATAGATGGAGGATGGTGGATGGTGGATAGAGGATGGTGGATAGAGGATGGAGGATGGTGGATGGTGGATGGTGGATGGTGGATGGAGGATGGATGATGGAAGATGGAGGATGGCGGATGAAAGATGGAGGACGGTGGATGGTGGATGGTGGATGGGGATGGTAGATGGTGGATGGAAAATGGTGGATGGTGGATAGAGGATGTAGGATAGAGGATGGTGGATTGGAGATGGGGGATGGAGGATAGAGTAACGGGAGCAACGGGAGAAATGGGAGTAACGGGAGAAATGGTAGCAACGGGAGTAACAGTAGCATCGTGAGAAACAGGAGCAACGGATCAACGTGAGAAATGTGAGCAACGGAGAAATAGGAGCAATGGATCAACGGGAGAAACAGGAGCAATGGATCAACGGGAGAAACGGGAGCAACGGGAGTAACAGGAGCGATGGAGCAACGTGAGCGAAGCGAGCGTAGCCGCGGTACGCGGCTAGTACTAAATATATTCCAATTCTAGAATACTGTACAAGGGACGTAGTAGCAGCCTTTGTAGAGCTACCATTCCCGGAGGCCATCATTTGCTCAGCCTATCTTCACAGAGATTGCGCAGAACCCACTTCGTTCGTTATCAGGAACATCGTCGGCCTATGCCCGAGGACGTAGAAGCAGCTGCCACTTGGCTGTGGTTTCAACACACATCACACTTTGTGGTCAAATTCCAACACCAATGATCGGGGTGAGTTGCTTTTCGATTTTCTTTACACCAAAAACTTGAATATTCTTAATTGACGAATATACCTGTCTGGCGGTAAGTTTCGGAACCTTATAAGATAGACAGAAACTGGCAGTTCCATGTGATTTTCATACAAAATTGGGATTGAGCTCGAATAAAAGTGTTTTACTCCAAAATATCGCTTAAAGTGAATTTAAATGAACCTCATAATTAAATAAGAAGGACAAACGTATCATAACATATCAAAAACAAAATTAATTTTTTTTAGAAACCAATTTCAAGCACCAAAATGAAAGAATAATGTAACGAAAAAACAGTTTATGTTCCTTTTCAATAATTTAAAAATTATTCCATATTTCTTTTTTCCGGAATATTAAACATTTGTGAAGTTATTTCGAAGTTTATACCGCCCGTTCATAAAGAAAAATTGTTCATTTTCTGACTTCGTTGTGCGGGTTTCAGTCTAACATTTTCGGAATGTAGAACCGGAAATGAACGCACCGATCGTCATCAATTTTTATTATGTCTTTCATAATGAAATTAAGAAAGAATCGAAAAATTCCCGAGCTCCAAATCACAAAATTACGCACGAACCGCCGTATAACAATCAGCTGACAAAAATTTATCTATCTTAAAGGGTTGTTTTTTTTTCCACCAGGTGGAGATTTCCAACTTAACCATTGGTCAATAGAGGTAACAAACCCACTTTTATAATAAGAGTCAGACAGGAGGTCTTAGATCTCATCATTTGTACTCAATTCCTGAACTCAAGCAGTCAATCCTTGCAAACTTTTGTAGAAACGAGTATGTCGTACGGGTCTAACGGTAAACGGATCGACATATCGATCAGTTATAACTTGACTGTAACAGTACATACGAAATCCTCACTCGAAAGTACGCTTTCCAGAGTAAACTGATAACTAGGACAAGTCCCAAGGCTTTGATGGAGAACCTTACATACAGCTTTATGTCTATTTTTGCACTTTTCAAGGCCAATCACAGAACAAGCAGAGATCAAATGGTTAATTGTTTCCGAAAAATGATCACAGATTATGCATCAGTTTTCGTTCCTTGGGGATATATTTCCTGTAGGTACGACGTAGTCCTGGATCGCACAGTTTCAGAAAAAAAAATTTCCTGCTGTCAGCCATCTATTGGACAAGAAAAGATCAATGTAGAAAATTAACATATTTACCATGTAACCCCTTTTGCTTCCACGCATCGATCTTTTTCTAGTTGGTACTCAACCTGTCCAAAGAATCGAAATTGCGATCCTTCATATCCTCCCTTCATGTTTAGTGTAAGACGATTGTCAACCTTGCAAACAACTACATTCAGAGAACTTGCAGTCTCTTTTCGGTAGAAATGTGTGCGTAGTAGACCAAGCTGTCGTTGGAAAAGGTTGGTTAAATCGTTAAGGCCTCTACCTCCAATTACACGCGATACTGTAATACGTTCTACTACTGATTTCCGGTGATATATTCAGCATTTGGGCATGGTGGTGCGGACCGAACGGTTGGCAGAGGTTACAGTGCACACTAGTAAACTTCTTGTACCAGAAGTTCATGGGCTGAGGCTTTGGAGTTAAAGGACTTATTAAAAGCCTTCATTACATCTTACTTTGTAACATCAGCCAATGTCACTGTCAAATCAAGCGAAACTTTTTGAGTAGGCGGATCACATGATATATTCGTACTCCTTGTTGAGCCTAGACGACGATTACAATCTTAACGCCGTACTGAACATCAAAGGAAGCAGTCCAGTCACCAAAACAGGCTCCCGTCGGGTATCCGAGGCACGTATATACGTGCCAGTCATATTTTCATTTTTCGCCACGTCACAGTATTCCCATACGAGGCTCCGTTCTATGTGGTACATCCTTTTGGGATGGATTAAACTTATTATAGGTACGCTAAAGACATTCATCTAGGGTATAAAAAGCAGTAAGCGATTGAAAACTCCACCGAGATTTTTATAAATATTCGTTTTTATTTTTGAAGGTCATCTCCTTTAACATCTCCTTTATTTTCGCATATAATCTCTCTTATGTTATTATTCTCTCTTTATATCATTTAAGTCCTCGCTGATTTATTTCAACTTATTGGCGAAGTTCTTTTTCCACTTTCAAATATTCATAAATAGTGGATGTATGTGGGTGGTGTGGTGTGTATCTCAGAATGTAAAAATACATGTGGTCTATAGTCTGTTTGTGTACAGCGTCTCATCGCGATGCGAATGAATTAGAATTAAAACGACGAGGAATCTAAAAATAAATAAATAACAACACTATACATAAGCTGTGACGACATTGATGGCGTCAAATTGAGAATGTGATACATACTTTCATAACGAAGAATGTCTCGTATACCTAATAATGGAGACACAATAGTTATTGTATTGTACTGGATTTAACTATTTATTGTAAACGTAGCAATGGAAGAGCGGGGGATCACGAAATTATTTTTTTATTGCTGGTTTGTGACTAATATAGTGTACCATATTTGGTACACTTGGGGACTTGCACTACTAAAATAATGTGAAATTTCTGAGTAACATCTTTACCATTTTAGCGACCGTCAACATTTTTTTCTCGTGTCTGCTTCTTCCTTGTTCAGGCACTGTCGGATTATGATTTTATACTCTGGATGAAATCATAGAGTATTATAAGTTTAACCCATTCCAAAAAGTATGTAACGCATGGAACCGAGCCTCGGAAAGAAAATAGTTACATTTTTATCTTATGTCCAGTTGTGGCAAAAACCACAAATTCATTTGTTGTCCTCCGTCCGTCCATCCGTCCATCCGTCCCTTTGGACTATAGCTCAAGAACGCATTGACCTAGGAAGTTGAAGTTTTGTCACCACCTGTAAAACAGGAAAAGTAAGGCTAAGTTCGGTACTTACCGTTCAAGAGTCCTTGAAACACATATTCATGATTATTGGCTTTAAATTAAGAGGTTAAAATAATATAAACCTTCTAATATTTAAAGCTAAAACTCCGAATATTATCTCTATATATAAACATACTGCAGTCACGACCAGCTGCAAGCCAATCGTATAATACTCTAGATGAATACTGAACTCCGATTTATATTGTAGTTGGGGATAAAGTAGAATTACGTGTGTGCATGTTGTATGTCCTTTATTAAGGACTGCCATTAGATTGCTACTCAAAACTTAAAGACAATATTCAGTGTTTAATTTCATATCTTGAACTGGGTAAGTCATCGAAAAAAATGTCCTTTTTGAAGGACTTTCACATGGGAGGTGCAGGAAGGACTCACTCGATTTCTTACATATTTATCCTTTTCCTTGGAACCATTCAAAAATTAATGTGTACAAAATTTCAAATTCGTAGCTTGAAGCGTTCAAAAGTTATCGAAAAATATTGTAAAACACGTGTCTTATGGACATTTTGTATGGCAGCTACCAGAAGGAGTTAAAGGATTTTGCTGATTAGTAAACTCGAACTTTGTTTTCACTCAAAACTAATTTGTACAAAATTCCGAGTTCATAGCTAAAAGATTACTTGAGTTATAGTGAGTTCCGTAAATTCAGTGAAGACTTTTTGACAGGATATTTGTATGGCAGCTACACGAAGGACTAATATTATTTTCTTGATAATTATACATTTAGCTCCAACTATTGGAAAATTAACACATACAAAATTTCAAAGACGTAACTTAAACCCTTCTGAAGTTATCGACCTATATTCTTGAACACGTGTTTTAAGGACATTTTGTATGGCAGCTACCAGAAGGAGTAAAAGGATTTCGCTGACTAGTAAACTCGAACTTCCTTTTCACTCAAAACTAATTTGTACAAAATACCGAATTCGTAGCTAAAAGATTACTTGAGTTATAGTGAGTTTCGTAAATTAAGTGAATACATTTTGACAGGATATTTGTATGGCAGCTACACGAAGGACTAACAGGATTTTCTTCATAATCATATATTTAGCTCCAACTATTGGAAAAATAACACATACAAAATTTCAAAGTCGTAGCTTAAACCCTTCTGAAGTTATCGACTAATATTCTTGAACACGTGTTTTAAGGACATTTTGTATGGCAGCTACCCGAAGGAGTAGGACGATCTTGCCCGTTAACGAACTTAGCCTTACAAATTGAACCAAACATCCAGATTCAAAATTTCAAGATCCTAGGTGAAGGCGTTCTTGAGTTATCGTGTTCACGGACAGACGGACGGACGGACGGACGGACGGACGGACGGACGGACGGACGTCAGGCGGATTTGAGGTTTTTGGCCACAAATAAACAAAAAATATTATATAACTTTTTTTCGTCCGAGGCTTGGTTCTATGCGTTACAAACTTTTGGGCTGGATTAAACTTATAATACTCTATATGATTTCATCTAGAGTATAAACATACTGCAGTCACGATCGGCTGCAAGCCAATCGTATAATACCCTAGATGAATACTGAACTCCGATTTATATTGTAGTTGGGGATAAAGTAGAATTACGTGTGTGCATGTTGTATGTCCTTTATTAAGGACTGCCATTAGATTGCTACTCAAAACTTAAAGACAATATTCAGTGTTTAATTTCATATCTTGAACTGGGTAAGTCATCGAAAAAAATTTCCTTTTTGAAGGACTTTCACATGGGAGGTGCAGGAAGGACTCACTCGATTTCTTAAATATTTATCCTTTTCCTTGGAACCATTCAAAAATTAATGTGTACAAAATTTCAAATTCGTAGCTTGAAGCGTTCAAAAGTTATCGAAAAATATTGTTGAACACGTGTCTTAAGGACATTTTGTATGGCAGCTACCAGAAGGAGTAAAAGGATTTCGCTGATTAGTAAACTCGAACTTTGTTTTCACTCAAAACTAATTTGTACAAAATTCCGAGTTCATAGCTAAAAGATTACTTGAGTTATAGTGAGTTCCGTAAATTCAGTGAAGACTTTTTGACAGGATATTTGTATGGCAGCTACACGAAGGACTAATAGGATTTTCTTGATAATTATACATTTAGCTCCAACTATTGGAAAATTAACACATACAAAATTTCAAAGACGTAGCTTAAACCCTTCTGAAGTTATCGGTAATATTCTTGAAGACGTGTTTTAAGGACATTTTGTATGGCAGCTACCAGAAGGAGTAAAAGAATTTCGCTGATTAGTTAACTCGAACTTTCTTTTTACTCAAAACTCACTTGTACAAAATTCCGAATTTGTAGCTAAAAGATTACTTGAGTTATAGTAAGTTTCGTAAATTAAGTGAATACATTTTGACAGGATATTTGTATGGCAGCTACACGAAGGACTAATAGAATTTTCTTCATAATCATATATTTAGCTTCAACTACTAGAAAAATAACACATACAAAATTTTAAAGTCGTAGCTTAAACCCTTCTGAAGTTATCGACCTATATTCTTAAACACGTGTTTTAAGGACATTTTGTATGGCAGCTACCAGAAGGAGTAAAAGGATTTCGCTGACTAGTAAAGTCGAACTTCCTTTTCACTCAAAACTAATTTGTACAAAATTCCGAATTCGTAGCTAAAAGATTACTTAAGTTATAGTGAGTTTCGTAAATTAAGTGAATACATTTTGACAGGATATTTGTATGGCAGCTACACGAAGGACTAACAGGATTTTCTTCATAATCATATATTTAGCTCCAACTATTGGAAAAATAACACATACAAAATTTCAAAGTCGTAGCTTAAACCCTTCTGAAGTTATCGACTAATATTCTTGAACACGTGTTTTAAGGACATTTTGTATGGCAGCTACCCGAAGGAGTAGGACGATCTTGCCCGTTAACGAACTTAGCCTTACAAATTCAACCAAACATCCAGATTCAAAATTTCAAGATCCTAGGTGAAGGCGTTCTTGAGTTATCGTGTTCACGGCCAGACGGACGGACGGACGGACGGACGGACGGACGGACGGACGGACGGACGGACGGACGGACGGACGGACGGACGGACAGACGGACGGACGGACGGACGGACGTCAGGCGGATTTGAGGTTTTTGGCCACAAATAAACAAAAAATAATATATAACTTTTTTTCGTCCGAGGCTTGGTTCTATGCGTTACAAACTTTTGGGCTGGATTAAACTTATAATACTCTATATGATTTCATCTAGAGTATAAAAATGAATGTTTGTCTGTTTGTCTGTTTGTCCTGTATAGGCTCCTAAACCACTCATCTAATTGCGATGAAACTTTGGTGATTTGTTGAGGGTACGCCCTCGATGGTTTCTGCGTTAACAAAATTATTTAACAGTTGGTGGTTCGCGAGTTATTTCAACATTTGAGTGTTTTACATATGATTTAGCGTCAGTTCGTTTTTGGTGTATTAGTTATGCCTATTCCTGTTACTAAATGGTATAAGAGGATAGTGGATGGAAGATGGAATATGGAGGATGGAAGATGGAGGATGGTGGATAGAGGATGGAAGATGGAGGATGGTGGATGGTGGATGGAGGATGGTGGATAGAGGATGGTGGGAGATGGTTTCTGCGTTAACAAAATCATTTAACAATTGGTGGCACGCGAGTTATTTCAACATTTGAGTGTTTTTCATATGATTTAGCGGCAGTTTGTTCGTTTTCGGTGTATTAGTTACGCGTTCCTATTACTAAATGGTAAAGTTGGACAATGGATGGTGGATAGAGGATAGTGGATAGAGGATGTTGGATGGAAGATGGAAGATGGTGGATGGTGGGTGGAGAATGGTGGATGGTGGATGGAGGATAGAGAATGGGGCATGGTAAATGGAGGATGGTGGATGGTGGTTAGAGGATGATGGATAGAGGATGGAGGATGAGGTATGGAGGATGGTGAATAGAGGATGGATGATGGAAGATGGAGGATTGTGGATGGAGGATGGTGGATGGGGATGGTGGATGGAGAATGGTGGATGGTGGATAGAGGATGGAGGATAGAGGATGGGGGATGGTGGATGGAGGATGGTGAATGGTGGATAGAGGATAGAGGATAGAGGATAGAGGATGGAGGATGGAGGATGGTGGATAAAGGATGGTGGATAGAGGATGTAGGATGGAGTATGGTGGATTGGAGATGGGGGATGGAGGATGGTGGATAGAGGATAAAGTAACGTGAGCAACGGAGCAACGGGAGAAATGGGAGTAACGGGAGAAACCAGAACAATGGATCAACGGGAGAAACAGGAGCAATGGATCAACGGGAGAAACAGGAGCAATGGATCAACAGGAGAAAAGGGAGCAACGAGATCAACGAAAGCAACGGGATTAACAGCAGCGATGGAACAACGTGAGCGAAGTCTTTTGAAAATGTGTGAAAGTTGTAAAATCCACTATCACTCACGAACGCGTTAAAGCAAGAAGTAAAGATTTCACAGGAATTAGTTTTATGTCCAAAGCAAAACTAAATTAGTTAATTAGTAACATCCGTCAACTTTTTCGGGTAGCTGTAGTACAAAAGTCCTTAAAACACGTGTTAATTGAACGATTACTTAAGAAAGCTTTAAGCAACCACTTTAAAGTTTTGTATACGTTGCTTTTATAACACTCGCAGCTAAAGGTGTAAATATGATTAAAGTCCCTTGAGTCATTCATGTAGCTTTGAATTGTCGTGTCGGGGTAGATTTGGTTACCTCTGTTACTGGCGGGCCCAAAATCCTCATCTTTAGTCCTCCACGTGGGCGCCCGCTGGTAATGATCAGTCGTGGATGTCATTGTGTCCCTACGATAGATCAGCCAAGACGACACGCATGTACTCAATCGTGCGCGGTGGTCATTAAGACTGAGGTAATACCTAACTCAAAGGTGGTATGAGCGTATTGTAAACCGTGCCGAAGGATGAAAGACTGAGGGTTAAATCAGTCACGAACGAGCTCCTGTGGTTGATCGGGCAAATAACCACAATATTCTTTGCCTTACTCTGGTTAGCCGGCTCTGCCAGAATGGACCTTTCCTTCCGGGCATACTCGTGAGAATCAAATGGAAAAACATAACATAAAAAACATAGACAAGACGAAAAGCAAGACGAAGGACAACACCTGCAAGCCTAGTTCTCTGTCCGGCGTTGGTGACAATCAGTCATCTAGCTCGACAGGCGCTGAGGCTGCGGATGGTCCGACGGTGCAGGAGCAGGCCGTTGCAACGTGCGCAAATACTGCTTCTTCTTCCTTCCGAAGCAGGCATGCATCCACTGGGGCCCAGTCCTTGGTTGATTCATCTCCCCCATCCTTCTCCCCTCCCTCTCCCCTTCCTGACAACCCTCCCTCACCTTCGACTTCGGTTGGAACCAGTTGCTCCTATTTGGCTAAGCTGAATCTGGAGCAGGATTCTGAGGATGAAGACGACGACCTGAATAACACCGTAGTACCGGTCAACCTTCTGGGGGGTGTGGACGAATCTTCTGCACCACCAACCACGACGAAAGAGATAACGGAAGCATCTTCCGCTACTCAATCATCATCCGCTGGTAAGGTTTGTAGCCTGGCGGCACGCATCCGAAACAATAGGAAGCTAGCTAGGAGAGCGATCAAAGCGTTTGGAAGCGTCGAATCGAACGATTTGTTGCTTATCCAGTCCAACAGACTGAACTGGGCAAGAGAGTACCTGAAGCTGCACCCTCCATCGGAGAAGTCCTCTGATGTGGGTAAATTGGACCCCTCGTCGGTTAAAACTGGGGAGGACCAATCGAAGAAGAGAATCCGGCCGTGTGAGGGCGAGCAAAGCGAAGCGAAGAAGCCGAGACCTGCAATGTCGCAGCCTACGACGTCACGGCCGAACATGCGTCCAATCTCGAACGTACCGGAGGAGTTCCATGTAGCGATAAGGGATGAGCGTCTCTGACTACAGGATCTCCCGAGAGAGATGGGCTTTGATTGAGTCTGCTATCACGGACCAGGTGCTGACTGATAGTGAAGAAGCCCCCTTTGCCATTGATGACATTGCATGGTATCGGGGGTGCGGACCATGATCTGCAGGGATGAACAGACGCGGACAAGGCTCTCTTGCTACGTATCTCGGATCGGCAATCTGTGGGATGGAGCGAAATTCGCTCGTTAAGCCACAGGCCCGGGTATGGGTTTCGGGACCCCCCTATAAGGACGCGAAGACTCTTGGTCTGCTGAGAAAGCAGAACCCGGACGTTCCTATGGCGGGACTTAGTATCGCCAAGAGGGACCCACCAGCTAACGGTGGACAACGTCTTCTACTGGTATGGGACAAGGAAGCGATCCCGGCACTGGAAAAGAAGAAGTGGGAACTACACTACGGATGTAGCAGAACGTTAGTGAGATTCCCGCAGAGCGAAACGGAAACTAAGGAAGCCAATGCTGAAGGTACTACAACTTAACCTTCATCATAGCAAAGCCGCAACCGGCAATCTCTTGAGGCTGCTTGATTTGTGCAAAATAGATGTGGCTCTCCTGCAAGAACCCTGGTTGTTAAACAATCGGATACAGGGTCTGAAATCAGCAGAATTTGATTTGTTCTTTTCGAAGGACACAGGTAAGCAGAGAACGTGTATTCTGATTAGGAAAGGAGTTAATTCTTTTCTCTTGAACAATTACAGCAATGGTGACCAGACTGCAGTAAAGGTGGAGGGATCGGATGGTAATAGTATTATTGTCGCCTCTCTCTACCTTCCGTGTGACAGCGAAGAACACCCACCCCCTGACGGGTTCAGACACTTGATCAGTATGGTGGAAAGGAAGAAGATCAACATCGTGGTGGGGTGCGACGCTAACGCTCACCACACTCAATGGGGCAGCAGAGATATCAACAGTAGGGGTGAGTCACTTTTTGAATATATTTGCTCTTCCAAACTTTTATTAAGCAACAGAGGTGATGATCCCACTTTTGTTATCAGAAATAGAAGTGAAGTCTTGGACATAACACTAAGATCGACCTACGAAGTGGTGGTCGAAGGATCTTGAAACTCTGAGAGGAAAGGCGAGGAGGCTTTTCAAGAAACCTAAAAGAACTCAGAATGATTTGGACTGGGACACATACAGACTCAGCTAAAAAGAATTTAAATCGTCGCTGAACTTCGCCAAGCGAAGTTCATGTAGAAAACTCTGCGAGGAAATAGAATGTATTAATGAAGCATCTAGAATGCGTAGGATCCTCGCCAAGGACCCCAGTGTTCCGGGGTACTTGAGGAGGAATGACGGAAACTGGACGGAATCAAGTCAGGAAAGTCTGGATCTACTGATGGAGACGCACTTCCCGAGGTGCATCTCGGAGCTTGGGAACTCATCTCAGGTAGTAGATCTCCCTGTGGCGGACGTAGACATTGTAAATCGGACAATCTCTCTTGAAAGGGTAAGGTGTGCGGTTATGTTCTTCTCTCCCTTTAAGTCTCCGGGAGTGGACGGTCTGGTGCCCATTGTGCTGCAAAAGACCATGCCACTTATTGGTCCTTCCTTGGTGAGGATCTTTAGAAATTGTCTAACTCTCGGGTATGTCCCGAAGATGTGGCGTGAAGTCAGGGTGATTTTCAGTCCTAAGGCTGGTAAGCCAAGCCACACCCTGGCCAAGGACTTTAGACCCATTAGTCTATCAACGTTTTTACTGAAAACAATGGAGAGACTGATGGACTATTATCTCAGATGTGTTCTGGACGCGAGAGGCTTCTCAACTTCTCAGCACGCCTATATGAAGGGAAAATCTGTCGAAACGGCCTTACATGAGGTCGTCTACACGGTTGAAGAATCTTTGAATGTGAAAGAGTATACTCTAGCAGCGTTTCTAGATATTGAGGGTGCCTTTAATAATGTGGAGACAAGTGCGTTCGAGAAGGCATTGAATAGACTGGGTGTGGACTCATTCATTTCGTGCTGGATTGTGTCGATGCTAGGGGGTAGAATTATTAGCTCCTTTTTGGAGGATGGATGTAGCAGAATGAAAGCAACACGGGGAACCCCACAGGGTGAGGTGCTATCTCCACTGCTGTGGGTCATAGTGGTTGTAGAAATTTTACAAGCTCTATCTTTGACCGGAGTCAAGGTTGTTGCCAACGCGGATGATATCGTTCTGATGGTGAGAGGTAAGTTCCTGGACACCTTGAGCGATATACTAGAAGTTGGGCTCAAATCCTTGAGCAGGTGGGCTGGTAACTGCGGTCTCAACATCAATCCGGAGAAAACCGACCTTATCCTCTTTACGAGGAAAAAAGACCGAGAATTCAGGCTCCAACGCTTGAATCGCGTTACCATCCCGCTCTTCCCTAGTATGAAGTACTTGGGAATCTATCTCCATCCTAAGTTGAACTGGAAACTCACGATTGACGACAGGATCAAGAAGGCATCGAATGCTTACTACGCTTGTCAGAAAATGGTAGGGAAAACCTTGGGCCTTAACCCGAGAATAGTGCACTGGCTGTACATCACGGTAGTTAGACCTGCTCTTACTTACGGGTCACTGGTGTGGTGGCATGCGTTGGAGGTTGGGACTAACAGGGTCGCCATGAGCAGAATCCAAAGAATGGCACTCATTGGGATCACTGGAGCCTTACTTACCACGGCCTCGCAGGCTCTGGAAGTAATGCTCCACATAATCCCATTGGAATTAGCGGTAAAATCAATAGCAGCAAAGGGTGCTTTGCGTCTGCGTGAGACAGGCTATTGGATGGGAGGCAGTGTGGGCCACACTAGGATCTTGTCAATTTCCCTGTGTTCCGCCATGCCAGTTTTGGACATTCCTATGCTGTGAATATTCCCACCAGACTGGAGTGGCGATCTGGAATCATCGCCGCAGATACGTTTGCAATCTGCACTGATGGCTCCAAAACGGAAAGCGAAACGGTTGCGGTAGTGTACTCTTGTGACCTTGACATTATGGAATCGTTCAGACTACCGGATAGCTCGAGCGTGTTTCAGGCCGAGATTTTCGCGCTGACAAAAGCAGCGGAGTTAATTGTGCGAAAACAGTGTCTGTCCCTTTGGAAGGCATGGAAAAAGGCTGGGAATACCCATGGCTGACCTGTGTCGCTGTGGTGATGAGAATGTTGAGCCATCACTGGAGCATCTAGTGTGTGAATGTGAAAGTCTGGCACGAACCAGGCATCGGTACTTGGGGAAATTCTCCTTAACGGATCTATCAGACCTTGCGATGATTCCTTTATGGAGAACTACTCTCTTCATAAGGAAGAGCAATATTTGGAATCAGTAGTCAAGAGCCCGGTTTTATACGAGGGGACCACAATGGATCCACAGTGATCTCTCGTGATGGACTGGGGCACATTGCTTTAGTCCACCCTTCTCAACCTAACCTAACCTACCTCTGTTACTAAAGCCTCAATTGGACCTATTCTGACGTACCCTGGATTATTTATGATTCCTCTTCAATCCCTGCGCTTTCAAAGCTCAGTATCTCACATTGAGGAAGAGCCAGGCATTCCGATGGGTCCATGAAGCTTTGACCGAATTAATGAATTCATTTGTGAGCAAGTCTCTTACATTCACATAAGATGTGCTTTGGTATTTCGTCTTCGTCAATCGTCATCACAAATTCTGCAAATTTTGCTCTCAGAGAGACCAATCCTATGAAGATGTTTCCTTACGAAACAATATCCAGTCAGAACTGCCACTAGGGTTCGGGTCTGATGTCTGCTTAATTTCAAATAATCAGAGGTTTTTTTCTCCGAATGCTTCGGCATAAAAAGCTTTGAGTGTCTGTTGCACGGTCTCAAGTCCCAGTGAATGACACTTTACGATTTTCGCTACATTCGGAATGGATAGGTCCCATGAAGTCAGTTTCTGAACTAGAAACTAGAACTTTTCTAGTCATTGGGTCGGCCATTTCGTTACCTTCATAGCCGCTGTGTCCCGGAATCTAAATATGTTGAACTCTCTTCTTGTTTCCAAGTTCAATGAATCACTGGAGGCAATCCCAAATAAGTTTGGAATGGATTTGAACTGACTGCAATGACATTATTGTTTCTTTGCTGTTCGAGGGAATATATATACCCGTATGTGTGTTTTTAGCTCCGTTTCATATTTTCTATAATGCAGAGTTCAATAGCATGAATCCATGCCAGGAAAACAGTGGATATTATGTGCATGCTACAATAGAATTTTACATTTGGGCGAACTTCATAAACTCCTGCTCCTACACCTTGATTTGTATTAGATCCGTCTGTGTACCAGATTATGGAACCCGGTTTTGGGGTGGGTTCATTTCTCTTAGGTAGGACAACTAGGCCATTGCGAAATTAAATTTCGGTACCATTAAATCAGGAAGAGGTATCGCTAGTTTGGAGTCCTTGTTCAGTTCCGCGGATAGATTTGGGTAAGCTGTTTCGAGCTTTGGCTCTAAAGTTTGTATTTAGTAAACCTTGCTTCTTTCTGTATTTCTAAACGTAGAGGTGCTAGGTTAAGATGCAGATGACCTTGCTTCTTTCTGTATTTCTAAACGTAGAGGTGCTAGGTTAAGATGCACCTCTAAGGCAACCGTGGGAACTCGAGTCTAACTGAGTGAGTTATAATGAAGAAAGACAATCACAATAGGCCCTCTGAGGCCGCAGTGAATCGGGATTTTAGACCGTCCTCCACCATCTACAATATAGTCAACTTAAGCTGAGCAGTCTTCTGTGTTATTTCCTTCCACCAGACAGATACAGCTCTGCCACAGTCAAATTTACCTCTAACAAGGATGGCGTGATTCTTGATTTTGTTAGGTTCAGAAGAAGATCGTCCACTACTAACCACCAGATAATGGAGTACCCCGCCCTGAGGACTGCTCTTCGCAACTGTGATTGTGACTGTTGAGTCAGCTAGTATCGAAGTTACTTTTCTGCGTTCTGGCATGGCCTTGATCCAACTGCAGGTTTTCAGATCAAAGCCACGATTTTGTGCAGCAGAGTAGATAAGCAGTGTTGTTAAAGGACCTTTCGATATCTAAGAAGCAACCCACAGCTAATTCCTTGTCCGTTATTAAATTCTCGACTTTCGTGACCAGGTCTTGCAAGGCGTTGGTTGTGACTTCGCTGTGGAGGTGTTGTGATTTCAGAGTCCCATCTCGTATATGCTTATTAATTATCTTTTCCATAGTTTTGATAGGAATAGCGTTATTGCTTGGGCGGCGCCCTATTTTTGATATGTTTATCACCTAAACGTTGCGGTAGGGTATGGATATGTAACCCCATGCGTGGCTTGCTCTGAATATAAATATCCTGTCTTCGTCAGGGAATTTAAATATTGTTTAAAACTCTGTATAAGTTGTCACAATTACCAATATTCACGATGTCAGAAAGTATGACATCACCACCAATATTCACGATGCCAGAAAGTATGAAAATAAACTCAATAATATAACGCTTCAAGTAAATCAACAGATGGTAACTATTGAAGTATGATATCTTGCAACACCACACTAGAGTATAATTTGAATTATCTTGGTATTGTAAACTCCATATATTTACTATATTGTAAGCTATGAATTCAGTTGTTCAGACGTTGAAATAAACTCTCAGAAGTACCAAGTGTTTTTCTTTCGGTTTTGGTTTAATTGGAAATAAATCTAGCAAAGATTATGGGCCCAGACCCAAGTGTTTCTTTTTTAAATCGAAAAATTAATTAATATTAGCGCGATGAGTTCCGCTTTATATAGTATAGAAAAACTGAACGACGACAGTTACGACTCCTGGAAACTCCAGATGAAGTCGATTTTAGTACACAGTAAGCTGTGGCACTTTGTCGATGGAGCGGAGCCCCAGCCATCTGCTGCGGCCGAGCTGACAACGTGGAAAATTAAGGACGAAAAGGCTTTGGCCACCCGCTCGAAAGGTAACGCTCTTCAAGCAACTACTAAATTTAAAAATGGCCGAAAATTCAGAAAAATCATCAATGCCTTCGCATATCAATATGTTTTTTGATTTGGTTGAAAAACTTATGGAAATTGATATTGATCTCAAAGATGACCTATTGGCTATTATCTGGCTGTCCTCATTACCGAAAAATTTCGATAATTTTGTAATTGCTGTTGAATCAAGGGACAGTTACCCGCTACAAGCATTCCAAAAAACAAAATTGATTGAAGAAAGTAAAAGGAGAGAGGGAGATGATACTCAAGGAAATGAAGAAGCTGCATTCATGTCTAAACAAACGGGTAACTCAACATCACGAACGGCCCAGCCGCTCACATCCACAACAAATAAAATGCGTGTGAAGTGCTATGACTGCAACAAGCGCGGACATTATGCGTCCAGTTGTCGTGATTCGAAGAAGAAACCATCTTCCGCATTTACAATGCTTAACGCGATGAGTTCTGTCGGGATAAATAAAAGTAATTGGATTATTGATAGTGGAAGTACATCCCACATGTGTTGTGATAGTTCCCTTTTTTCCGACCTTAAAGAACATAAAGAGAAAATTGAATTAGCGTCCGATAATCTCGTTCGGTCATCGGGTATCAGGACAGTCGTAATTGAAACTGGTTATAGTAGATACGGTCAGCCTCAAACAGGTGTTACTAGTGCCGGAACTAAAGACCAATTTTATTTCAGTGAGTAAAGCAACAACAAGTCACGTTCGACAAGGAAAGTGCCAAAATTAAATTGCTAAATGGTGGAACAGTGTTGTACGCGAAAAAATTCGGAGACTTATTCATTTTTGCAAACAATCGATATAATTTCAATATGAAAACGGGACTCAATGACTTAGTGCTTTTGCATCAACGGTTCGGACATTTAAACATGCAAAGCATAATAAGTTTAAGCAAAAATAACATGGTGCAGGGGATTAACCTTAAAAATTGCGATACACGAGTGCAGTGCGAGGTTTGTCTTAAGGCGAAAATATGTCGTTTGCCTTTTGCGAAAAGCAGCACGGTTACAACAGACGTCCTAGAATAAGTACAAAGCGACATATGCGGGCCCATGAGGAAAATTTCTATAGGAGGATCAAACTACTTTATAACATTCATCGACGATTTTTCGCGAAAAATGTTTGTCTACTGTTTAAAGAACAAAAGAGATGCGTTTGAAGCATTCAAACATTTTCAAACATTTGTGGAGCGCGAAACTTCGAAGAAAATTAAAACTCTACGTAGTAACAAGGGCCGTGAGTATGTTAATAACAGTTCTTCGAAGTACTTACAGGATGTTGGTATAAGACATCAGCTTACAGTAGAATACACCCCGCAACAGAACGGTGTAGCAGAACGCGCAAACAGAACGATAGTTGAGATGGCGCGCTGTATGCTGCTCAGTTCCAATCTGAGTCTTTCTGGGCAGAAGCTGTCAACACGTTGGTCTATATAAGAAATCGAAGCCCCACTAAAATGCTGAAGGATAAGACTCCATACGAAATGTGGGTTGGAACGAAGCCTAATGTATCTCAATTCAAATCCTTTGGGTGTAAAGCCGTAATGCCAGACAAGCGACCTGGCAAGTCTAAGTTCCAGACAAAAGGCATTGATTGCTACATGGTAGGATATTCCAGTGAATCGAAGGCGTATCGCGTATAAGTCCCCGATAACAGGAAGGTGGTAAAAATTCGAGACATTCATTTTTTGGAGGATTCATTTGAATTACCTGACGCGGGTACACAAGATGACTATACCATTGTAGATATGCTGTACAAGCTAGCAAGCGGTGACGTGACTGGTAAATTAAAAGCAGAGGCTGAAATTGATGAAAATGATAGTATATTCTGTGATAGATTGTAGATTGGAAGTTGGGGTTGGTATGGTTAACCTCTGTCACTGCAGCCACAGTTGGGCCTATTGTGACGTCCCCCCGGATTCACTATGATTCCTCTTCAATCCCTGCGCTTTCAATGAAGCCTAGTATTTTGCGGAGAGGAATGGTCAGGAATTCCGATGGGTTCATGAAACCCTGACCGAAGTGACGAAATCTTTTGTAAGCTAAACCCTCACATTCACAGAGGATATGCTCTGGTGTTTCGTCTTCATCATTCTATATTCTTAGTCTCAGAGAGACCAATCCTATAGAAATGCTTCCTCATGTGACAATGTCCAGTGAGAGCTCCTACTAGGGTTCGGGTCTGATATCTGCTTAATTTAAGATAATCAGATGTTCTTTTCTCCGAATGTTTTGGCATAAAAAGCTTTGAGCGCCTGTTGCCCGGTGCCAAGTCCCAGTCAGTGGCACTTTGCGATTTCTTCCACATTCGGATGTTCATTCTAGCTGTGCTTAATGGTATCCCACAAAATGAATATGGTCCCATGAAGTCAGCTTCTGAAACTTTCCTAGCCATTAAGTCGGCAATTATATTACCTTCATAGCTGCTATGTCCCGGAATCCTAATGAGGTTAACTCTGTTCATATTTTCGAGTTCAATCAGGCATTGGAGGCAATTCCAAACAAGTTTGGAGTAGATTTGAACGGACTGAAGTTTATTGCAGCCTTGCTGCCCGAGAGTATGTATATTTGTTGGTTTTGGTAGCCCCGTCTGATATTTTCTCTAATGCATAGTACAATAGCATGAGTCTCCGCCTGAAAAACAGTGGATGTTATGTGCATGCTACAGTAGAATTTCACATTTGGGCGCACTCCTTAAACTCCTGCTCCTACACCTTGATCCGTTTTAGATCCGTCTGTGTACCAGATTATGGATCCTGGTTTTGGAGTGGGTTTGTTCGTGACCCAATCCTCCCTTTCAGGTAGGACAACTTTTAATTGCTTTGTGAAATTAAATTTCGGTACCATTGAATCAGAAAGAGGTATAGCTATTGTGATATTGGCGGGCGCAAATCCTCATCTTTAGTCCTCCACGTGGGCGCCCGCTGGTAATGATCAGTCGTGGATGACATTGTGTCCCTACGATTGATCAGCCAAGACGACACGCGTGTACTCAATCGTGCGCGGTGGTCATTAAGACTGAGGTAATACCTAATTCTAAGGTGGTGTGAGCGTATTGCAAACCGTGCCGAAGGATGAAAGACTGAGGGTTAAATCAGTCACGAACGAGCTCCTGTGGTTGATCGGGCAAGGTAGGTAGGTAGGTACGCGTGGCTGCCCGTGAGAACACGGACACACTTAGACCTGAAAGATCCGTTGTGTTACCACAGGACCATCGAATCCGGTCCCACTCGTCGAACCATTTAGAGCTTGCAATGAAGTGTTGGATTCTCGCGACCTCCATTGCGGCAAGATCACCGAGACAGTTGAAGAAGTAAGCTCCAAGATGAGCTTTTCTTCTGGCTGATAGAGCTGGACAGGTACAGAGAAGGTGAAGGACTGTCTCCTCCTCCTCCTCATCCAAGCAGCTTCTACAGAAGTCGTTTGAGAAGAGGCCGAGTCTTTTGGCATGTCGACCAATAAGACAGTGTCCAGTCAGGACACCGACTGCGGTGCTGATATTCGCCCTTTTGAGCAAAGTCAGCCTTTTAGAGCGTTTCAGATCCAGCTCCGGCCAGATCTGTCTCGCAGTGTGACATGTAACACCATCTGCCCATCTTGTGTTGGTTTTCTCGATTGAGTCCAATCCCAGTAGCAGTTTACATGTAGAGAGAGGCACACCCAGATTCCGATGTTCCGGCATAATCTGAAGGGTAGTGCCGCGACGAGCGAGTTCGTCAGCCATGCAGTTCCCTGGAATATCCCTGTGTCCTGGCACCCAGCACAGAAGAATATTGAACTGTTCTGCCATCTCCTTAAGAGATGATCAACATTCTGCGGCGACCTTTGATGTTGTTGAGGCCGATTCCAAGGATTTTATTGCCGCTTGGCTGTCTGTGAAAATGCTAATATCCCTAGTAGATATTACATTACACCTCAGCCAGGACAAGGCCTCCTTGATCGCCATAAGCTCCGCCTGAAAGACACTACAGTGGTCCGGAAGGCGGAAGGAGCTGCTAATGTTAAGCATGTCAGAGAAAACGCCTCCACCTACTCCGCCTTCAGTTTTGGAGCAGTCCGTATATATGTGGGCGGACTCCTCCGTCCGTACCGAATCCCTTTCCCATTCTAGACGGGTTGGGATGGTTGTTAGGAAATTTTTGTCAAAATCATAACTGGGAGGGGTGTAGTCGGTGTTTTCAGGAATATCATTGAAGTTATTCAAGATTGTTGAGTGACCTGCATATATGCCAGTCCACTGTGTAGAGGCTCTAAGTCGAATGGCTGCACTGGCTGCCATTTGCTTGCCAAAAATGTCTAGGGGTGGCAAACTGAATAGCATGTCTAGTGCTGCAGAGGGAGTTGTTCTCAGAGCTCCACTGATGCATATGCATGCTGATCTCTGTACCTTCCCTAGGGTGGTGCAGTTAACTGCTTTGTCTAAGGCCGTCCACCAGACAATAACACCATACATAAGTATCGGTCTGATGACGGACACGTAGAGCCAATGAACTATTCTGGGTTGCATACCCCTTTTTTTGCCAATGGCCTTTTTGCACGAGTAAAGCGCAACTGTTGCTTTCCTTACCCGTTCCTGAATGTTAGGTTTCCAGTGAAGTTTCCTATCCAAAATAAGACCCAAATATTTTGCGCTATCGGTGAAAACTAGACTAGTACCATTCAGAGAAGGAGGGTCTACGTGAGGAATTTTATATTTCCTGGTAAAGAGGACTAATTCTGTTTTGCGTGGGTTCACACCCAACCCGCATTCAGCTTCCCATTTGGAAAGGATAGAGAGAGCATTCTGCAATATCTCACTCAGCGTGTTGAGGTGCTTTCCCGAGACAGCAATTGCAACATCATCTGCATAAGCAATCACTCTGCAGCCCGCCCCTTCCAGTCTCAATAGTAGTTTGTTGACCACTAAATTCCATAGAAGAGGGGAGAGCACACCACCTTGTGGTGTACCTCTGCTGACAAACCTTCGAGAGGAGAACTCGCCCAGCTTTGTGTTCACAATCCTGGATGTTAACATCAAATTGATCAGCGCGCCAAGCGAGGACTCCACCTTCAGGATAGAAAGAGCGTCAGTGATTGCCTCTGGTCTGACGTTGTTGAAAGCTCCCTCGATATCGAGAAAGGCAACCATGGTGTATTCTTTAATACTAAGTGATTTTTCAATGGTGCGCACGTGCGAATGTAAGGCCGTTTCGACCGACCTCCCCTTCCAGTACGCATGTTGGGATATTGACAGAAAACGCTTGTCAATATTGGCGCGGATGTGCAGATCCATTAGTCTTTCCAGTGTTTTCAAAAGAAAGGATGATAGACTGATAGGTCTGAGGTCCTTAGGGCAGACTTGAGAGCTTTTTCCTGCTTTGGGTATGAAAACCACTCTGACTTCCATCCATGTTTCAGGAATGTAGGTTAGATCCAGGCAGCCTTTCAAGATAACCTTTAGCCAAGGCAGAATTATATCCGAGGTCTGTTGGATTTCAGCAGGAATAATTCCATCCGGTCCCGCAGACTTAAATGGTTTAAAGCCTTCTATCGCCCAGAGGAGCTTGGTCTCTGTTATAAGAGCGTCAGAGTTGAACGGTGCATGGTTTCCTGCAGTGCTTACCCGCTCCGATTCAACATGCGAGCTACCAGGGAAGTGGGTGTCCAGGAGGAGATCAATGGTTTCCCTGCTTGAGGTAGTCCAAGATCCGTCCGGTCTCCTCAGGTAGCATGGTGTGGTTGGATTTTTAGAGAGAATTTTACGGAGCCTGGATGCCTCAGAGGAATCTTCTATTTCACTACAGAAGAGTCCCCAGGCTTTGCGATGCGCCTTTCTCAGTTCATATTTGTATTTACGAAGTGATCCTTTATAGGAGTCCCAGTCGCAAACGTCTTTGGTGCTTTTGGCTTTGTTAAACAGTTGCCTACAGCATTTTCTAAGAGCCCCGAGTTCTGCGTTCCACCATGGCGGCTTATGTCTCCCTCTTGGCCTGCTCTCAGGACAGGAGTTCGACAGTGCCTCGTTTAGGGCGCGCGTGAGGGTGGTGACCAGACTGTCGAGGTCAGTTGAGCTACTCGGTTGGAGTGGCGGTGTGGATGGGAGTAAGCTGCTAAGAGTTTCCCTATATTTGACCCAGTCGGTCCTCCTGTGGTTCCTAAAGGCCGGTGGGATAGTTTTGTAATCTTTCAGATTAAATTGGAGGTAGCGGTGATCCGAGAAGGAATTTTCTTCAGAAACCTTCCAGTTGCTGACCATGTGTGAGATATTATCGGAAACCAGGGTTATGTCTAAGACTTCTTGTCTATTCCTGGTTATAAAGGTAGGCTCTTGCCCTGTGTTACAGAGAAGAAGGTTAGTGCTTAAAAAGTAGTCAAAAAGCAACTCGCCTCTTTCGTTTGTGTCAGTGCTACCCCAGACTGCATGATGCGCGTTTGCATCACACCCTAGGATGACGCCAGTGTTGAGCTTACCAGCTTCAGTGATTAGATCGCTTATAACCCTCGGCGGCAGTGGACCTTGATGGTCATGGGCCAAATAGGCCGAGATCAGCCAGTGAGTCTTGTTATTCAGTTCAAGGCTGACTGCGATGGTGTCGGGGTCACTGAAGCTGTGTAGCAGAAATATATTTAAACTGTTCTTTGCAAGGATGCATGCTCTTGGCTTGCCATTATTTCTTACATAGAACAGAGTATAGTTTGGAGTCTTGAGACCGGTTACCACGTCATGCACAATCCATGGTTCCTGGATCAAGACAAGGTCTTCTCCATCTCTGGCTAGACGGAGAAGTAAGGAGGCTGATGCCGTTTTCGAGTGGTGGAGGTTAATTTGATCGGGCAAATAACCACAGTATTCTTTGCCTTACTCTGGTAAGCCGGCTCTGCCAGAGTGGACCTTTCCTTCCGGGCATACTCGTGGGAATCAAATGGAAAAACTTAACTTAAAACAAAACATAAACAAGACGAAAAGAAAGACGAAGGACAATACCTGCAAGCCTAGCTCTCTGTCCGGCGTTGGTGACAATCAGTCATCTAGCTTGACGGGCGCTGAGGCTGCGGTTGGTTAGACGGTGCAGGAGCAGGCCGTTGCAACGTGCGCAAATACTGCTTCTTCTTCCTTCCGAACCAGGCATGTATCCACTGGGGCCCAGTCCTCGGTTGATTCATCTCCCCCATCCTCCTCCCCTCCCTCTCCCCTTCCTGACAATCCTCCCTCACCTTCGACTTCGGTTGGAACCAGTTGCTCCTATTTGGCTAATCTGAATCTGGAGCAGGATTCTGATGATGAGGTCGACCTAAACAACACCATGGTATCGGTCAACCTTCTGGGGGGTGTGGACGAATCTTCTGCACCACCAACCACGACGAAAGAGATAACGGAAGCATCCTCCGCTACTCAATCATCATCCGCTAGTAAGGCTCGTAGCCTAGCGGCACGCATCCGAAACAACAGGAAGCTAGCTAGGAGAGCGATCAAAGCGTTTGGGAGCATCGAATCGAACGATTTATCGCTTATCCAGTCCAACAGACTGAACTGGGCAAGAGAATATTTGAAGTTGCACCCTCCATCGGAGAAGTCCTCTGGTGTGGGGAAATTGGACCCCTCGTCGGTTATAACTGGGGAGGACCAATCGAAGAAGAGGATCCGGTTGTGTGAGGGCGAGCAAAGCCAAGCGAAGAAGCCGAGACCTGCAATGTCGCAGCCTACGACGTCACGGCCGAGCATACGTCCAATCTCTAACGTACCGGAGGAGTTCCATGTGGCGATAAGGGATGTGAGCGTCTCTGACTACAGGATCTCCCGAGAGAGGTGGGCTCTGGTTGAGTCAGCTATCACGGACCAGGTGCTGAATGATAGTGAAGAAGCCCCCTTTGCCATTGATGACATCGCATGGTATTGGGGGGTGCGGACCATGATCTGCAGGGATAAACAGACGCGGACAAGGCTCTCTTGCTACGTATCTCGGATCGGCAATCTGTGGGACGGAGCGAAATTCGATGTGGTGCCGAAGTCATCGCTCGTTAAGCCGCAGGCCTGGGTATGAGTTCCGGGACCCCCCTATGAGGACGCGAAGACTCTCGGTCTGCTGAGAAAGCAGAACCCGGATGTTCCTATGGCGGGACTTAGTATCGCCAAGAGGGACCCACCAGCTAACGGAGGACAACGTCTTCTATTGGTATGGGACAAGGAGGCGATCCCGGCCCTGGAAAAGAATAAGTGGGAACTTCACTACGGATGTAGCAGAACGGTAGGGAGATTCCCGCAGAGCGAAACAGAAACCAAGGAAGGCAATGTTGAAGGTACTACAACTTAACCTTCGTCATAGCAAAGCCGCATCCGGCAATCTCTTGAGGTTGCTTGACTTGTGCAAAATAGATGTGGCTCTCCTGCAAGAACCCTGGTTGTTAAACAATCGGATACAGGGTCTGAAATCAGCAGAATTTGATTTGTTCTTCTCGAAGGACACAGGTAAGCAGAGAACTTGTATTCTGATTAGGAAAGGAATTAATTCTTTTCTCTTGAACAATTACAGCAATGGTGACCAGACTGCAGTAAAGATGGAGGGATCGGATGGTAATAGTATTATTGTCACCTCTCTCTACCTTCCATATGACAGCGAAGAACACCCACCCCCTGACGGGTTCAGACACTTGATCAGTATGGTGGAAAGGAAGAAGATCAACATCGTGGTGGGGTGCGACGCTAACGCTCACCACACTCAATAGGGCAGCAGATATACCAACAGTAGAGGTGAGTCAGTTTTTGAATATATTTGCTCTTCCAAACTTGTATTATGCAACAGAGGTGATGATCCCACTTTTGTTATTAGAAATAGAAGTGAAGTCTTGGACATAACTCTAAGATCGAGCTACGGCACGAAGTTTGAAGTCGGTAACTGGTCAGTCTCGGGAATGGAATCCTTCTCTGATCATAGAATAATAATGTTCACGATATCTTGCGATGTAGTGCGGGGTAACTCCTTCCGCAACATCAAAGGAACTAACTGGGAGGATTTCGTAAGGGTGGTCGGTAGGAACCTTAGGCAGGAAAGCATCAGCTTAAGCAGTGCGGAACTACTTGAGAGGGAGGTGGGAATGATTTCGGAAACCTTGATGACTGCCTTTAGATCGGCCTGCCCGCTCTCAAATGGGGGTGGGAAAGGTGGTCCAAAGTGGTGGTCGAAGGATCTTGAAACTCTGAGAGGAAAGGCGAGGAGGCTTTTCAAGAAAGCTAAAAGAACTCAGAATGATTTGGACTGGGACGCATACAGACTCAGCCAAAAAGAATTTAAATCGTCGCTGAACTTCGCCAAGCAAAGTTCATGGAGAAAGCTCTGCGAGGAAATAGAATGTATTAATGAAGCATCTAGAATGCGTAGGATCCTCGCCAAAGACCCCAGTGTTCCGGGGTACTTGAGGAGGAATGACGGAAACTGGACGGAATCAAGTCAGGAAAGTCTGGATCTACTGATGGAGACGCACTTCCCGGGGTGCATCTCGGAGCTTGGGAACTCATCTCAGGTAGTAGATCTCCCTGTGGCGGACGTAGACATTGTAAATCGGACAATCTCTCTTGAAAGGGTAAGGTGTGCGGTTATGTTCTTCTCTCCCTTTAAGTCTCCGGGAGTGGACGGTCTGGTGCCCATTGTGCTGCAAAAGACCATGCCACTTATTGGTCCTTCCTTGGTGAGGATCTTTAGAAGTTGTCTAACTCTCGGGTATGTCCCGAAGATGTGGCGTGAAGTCAGGGTGATTTTCATTCCTAAGGCTGGTAAGCCAAGCCACACCCTGGCCAAGGACTTTAGACCCATTAGTCTCTCATCGTTTTTACTGAAAACAATGGAGAGACTGATGGACTATTATCTCAGATGTGTTCTGAACGCGAGAGGCTTCTCAACTTCTCAGCACGCCTATATGAAGGGAAAATCTGTCGAAACGGCCTTACATGAGGTCGTCTACACGGTTGAAGAATCTTTGAATGTGAAAGAGTATACTCTAGCAGCGTTTCTAGATATTGAGGGTGCCTTTAATAATGTGGAGACAAGTGCGTTCGAGAAGGCATTGAATAGACTGGGTGTGGACTCATTCATTTCGTGCTGGATTGTGTTGATGCTAGGGGGCAGAATTATCAACTCCTCTCTGTGGGATGGATGTAGCAGAATGAAAGCAACCCGGGGAACCCCACAGGGTGGGTGCTATCTCCACTGCTGTGGGTCATAGTGGTTGACGAAATTTTACAGGCTCTATCTTTGACCGGAGTCAAGGTTGTTGTCTACGCGGATGATATGGTTCTGATGGTGAGAGGTAAGTTCCTGGACACCTTGAGCGATTTACTAGAAGTTGGGCTCAAATCCTTGAGCAGGTGGGCTGGTAACTGCGGTCTCAACATCAATCCGGAGAAAACCGACCTTATCCTCTTTACGAGGAAAAAAGACCGAGAATTCAGGCTCCCACACTTGAATGGTGTTACCATCCCGCTCTCCCCTAGTGTGAAGTACTTGGGAATCTATCTCCATCCTAGGTTGAACTGGAAACTCACGATTGACGACAGGATCAAGAAGGCATCGAATGCTTACTACGCTTGTCAGAAAATGGTAGGGAAAACCTTGGGCCTTAACCCGAGAATAGTGCACTGGCTGTACATCACGGTAGTTAGACCTGTTCTTACTTATAGGTCACTGCTGTGGTGGCATGCGTTGGAGATCGGGACTAACAGGGTAGCCATGAGCAGAATCCAAAGAATGGCACTCATTGGGATCTCGGGTGCCTTACGCACCACGGCCTCGCAGGCTCTGGAAGTAATGCTCCACATAATCCCATTGGAACTAGCGGTAAAATCGATAGCAGCAAAGGGTGCCTTGCGCCTGCGTGAGGCAGGCTATTGGTTGGGAGGCAGTGTGGGCCACACTAGGATCTTCCCTGTGTTCCGCCATGCCGGAGCGCACCGACTACTGGACACCGTCTTGCAGTTTTGGACATTCCTATGCTGTGAATATTCCCACCAGACTGGAGTCTCGATCTGGAGTCATCGCCCCAGACACGGTTGCTATCTACACTGATGGCTCCAAAACGGAAAGCGGAACGGGCGCGGGAGTGTACTCTTGTGACCTTGGCATTATGGAATCGTTCAGACTACCGGATAGCTCGAGCGTGTTTCAGGCCGAGATTTTTGCGCTGACAAAAGCAGCGGAGTTGATTGTGCGAAAACAGTGCGTGAATGGTACAATAACTATTTATGTTGACAGCCAAGCTGCCATCAAGGCTGTTGAGGCGCACATTACTAAATCCAGGCTTGTGGAAGAATGTAAAAGAATATTGCAGATGCTGGGTATGAATAATAACCTGAAGATTAGCTGGACTCCTGGTCACAGTGACTTCCCTGGTAATGAAAAGGCAGACGAGCTCGCCAGAAGGGGGTCGGAGATGAGCATGGAGCTGGCCGACGAGTCGGTTCTTTGTCCCATTGAATGTGTAAAGGGAATGATTGATATTGAAGCGCTCAGACAGATGGAGGGGGCCTGGGTGAATCTCTCGGGATGCCGGCAAGCAAGAATCTGCTGGCCGAAACTTGATAGGAGGAACTCTGGCTTCATTTTGTCTCTGGGCAGGGACATTTGCAGACAACTTATAGGGGTCCTAACGGGACACTGTCCCTTTGGGAGGCATGGAGAAAGGCTGGGAATACCCATGGCTGACCTGTGTCGCTGTGGTGGCGAGAATGTTGAGCCAACACTGGAGCATCTAGTGTGTGAATGTGATAGTCTGGCGCGCACCAGGCATCGGTACTTGGGGAAATTCTCCTTAACCGATCTATCAGAACTTGCGATGATTCCTTTATGGAGAACTACTCTCTTCATAAGGAAGAGCAATATTTGGAATCAGTAGTATAGAGCCCGGTTTTTATACGAGGGGACCACAATGGATCCACAGTGATCTCTCGTGATGGACTGGGGCACATTGCTAAAGCTAAAGTCCACCCTTCTCAACCTAACCTAACCTATTGTGATATTGCTGGTTGAGTGTTGAGTTCCACGAAAAGAGTTGGACAAGCTATTTCGCGCTCTGAATCGTCCTCCGAGCTCAAAAGTTTGTATGTGGTGAACCTAGCTTCTTTCTGTATTTCAAAGTGTAGGGGTGCTAGGTTGAGAAGCACCTCTAAGGCATCTGTGGGAGTGGTGCGCATCGTCCCAGTAATACCCAGGCATGCCACTCTTTGTAATTTGGTCAGCTTCAGCTGAGCAGTTTTCTGCTTTGTTTTTACATCCAGTAGGTTAGTTTTGGACTCAATCCCCAGTTTTTGCAGAGAAGGCTCCAGCAGGTCCATAGAGAGATTCTGGCCCTTTCAAGAACTTTGTCCAAATAAGCATTCCAAGTGAGCTTTTCATCCAGGAATTTTACCTCATTAGAATACTCTATGGATTCTCCAAAAAGAGTAGGCTTAGTTAACTTGTCCTTACATCTGAATGCAACAATTGTGCTTTTCTTTGGGTAATTACCCAATCCTGCTTTAGTGCACCATGTTGTTACCTGGTTAAGGGTATTCTGAACTAGATGTAGTTTAATCTGGAATTGGAACATATTTAGTATTCTTTTTAAAAAGTAAACATGCTCTGGTTCTACCGGTATTGGTAGAGTCATGCAAGAGCTCACCCACGGTCATGCCTCTTACCTGGTCCTCCGTTAGATATGGCTCCTGAATAAGAGCGACGTCAAGGTGAGCTTCAATGAACCTGCGAGAGAGGACTGCTGACGATGCTTTCGCATGATGCAGGTTCACTTGAAGGCACCTGAAGACGGTCATTGATCGGCAGTCGGGTTGGCCCTGTCAGGAACCGTCAGAGATTGACAACGCAGACAACGCTGCTGTATCTAATCAAGGAAACCTTCGTCCGCGTCATAACAAAAATGTACTACACTATATGAAAGGCGCAGAACACATTGACAATCCGTCAACAGTGAAAGAAGCTTTGCAACGCCCGGATAGTAGTCGATGGTTCCAGCCCATGCAGAGCGAATTTGAAACGCTTATCGCGAACAATACTTCCGAGCTGGCAGACGTCCCACGAAACCGGCAAGCGATTAAGTCGAAATGGGTTTTCAACATTAAACGTGACAAAAATAGAAATGTGGAGCGCTACAAATCAAGGCTGGTGGCAAAGGGTTGCAGCCAAAAGTTCGGTGTTGACTACAATGAAACGTTCTCGCCAGTCGTACGCAATTCTTCACTGAGACTGATACTAGCACTCGCAGTGGAGCATGATTTGGAGATATACCAGATGGATGTAGCAGCGGCGTACTTAAATGGCGAGCTTCAGGAGGACGTTTTCATGATTCAACCGGACAATTTCGTAGATAAAGATAACCCGAACAAGGTGTGCAAGTTAAAAAAGACCTTATATGGCTTAAAGCAGCAGGAAGGGAATGGAACGGAAGGCTGGACCAGTTTTTAGTCAAAATTGGGTTTAAACGATGTAATGCTGATTCCTCCGTATACACCATGAACAGAAAGAATGAAATCAACATCATCGCTGTTTATATAGATGATATACTTTTAGCTTGTTCGGATCTCCGAGTTTTAAACCAAATTAAGCATCGAATCAGCTTGGAATTTGATGTGGTAGATAAAAGCCCAATTGAGTATTTTTTGGGCTTGGAGGTGACAAAAGAAAAACAAGGAAATTGTATAAGCATTTCTCAACACCATTTATTGGAAGAGTACAATATGACTAACACACGAAAATGTAACACTCCTCTGGATCCTGGAGAACGATTTAAATACTATGCGACTGGTTATTTTTTAGGTTGTCAGTCGCATAGTACCCAACACCGTATCTCATCATTTAACACGTTTCGGGCTTCTACCCATAAAATAATAAAGTTGCGCCCAGACTGTTGGCAGATTTTTTTTTTTTTTATTTACATATTTTTTTTATCAATAGAATAATTCATAGTAGTAAAAGCGAATTCGATCACATTAAACCTAAGAGATTTTCGGAATCAGTGAAATCTTAAACAATACCCCCAGGGGGTTTAATTGAGAAAAATACTTAAATCGGTTTTTCCCCGATTACGTTTAAAGCTTATAGAAGTAAAAGTGAATTCCAAATCTCAATATACCTTAGAAATATATCAGAATTCGTGAATATGTACACAACCAATTTACTCCCCCTTAGGGGTTGGATATCGAAAAATTTTGAAGACCGTTACTAGGCGCTTATATAAATAGCCCGCAGAAGTAAAATTGCTTTGATAGCTCGACATGTCTAAAAGTTTTAACGAAATTTGTGAAAATGTGGATCCACGGACATTTTTTTTACTCAACCTCTGAACGCCAATAAAAATCTGAACTTTTTATTTGCTTTAATTACTCTAATAGTACATCTACATATACGTACTAAGTTTCAATTTTCTAGCATAAGCCGTTTCTGAGATATAAAAACCACCCCTATCCCCCGTACCTTATTTTTCTAGGATGTCTCCATAGTGGTTCTATATAATCCTAAATTTTTAGCTTTCTATTCATTATGGTTTTTGAGAAATAAAAATCAGAATGTTTTCCTTTCTACCCCCTTTCACCATCACCGACCCCAACTCCTGTAAAATTTTCAAGATCATATCTGATACGATTTCTGAGATATAAAAATTACATTTTTTGAAATATTGCTGTCCCCCCACTTTCATGCTCCACCTGCCCCCTCAAAAAATTTAGTTTTGGTAGACTCCTCTTGTGATCCCATATACGGAAACTAAATTTTATCTTCCTGGTGTAATTGGTTCGGAAGATGTTGTAATCCAAAGTTTTTCACCCCCCACCCCCACACCCCACCACCCCTTTTAACAATTTTAGCTCTTGTCTAATCTGGAAGTATCCCTAAGGACAACAACAAAGTTTCAATCTTCTGTTATTAATTGTTCAGGAGATATCGATTTTAGAATGTTTCAATCCCGGCTTTCATGCTTTAAGGACTCATTGTTTTCCCTCCCACTTCCACACCCCTTAACCAATATCGACCATTTTTTTCCAATTGAGTCCATTATCATAGTACTACATAAGTTCCAAGTTTCAGCCTCCTAGCATAAGTGGTTCCTGAGATCTAGAAACCAAAATTTTTCGTCTAAAACGCTCCCCTCTCCTCTCCCCTTGTACCCCCACCCCTCAAAAATATACCAGTCGTAGGGGTTCACCCAATCTACCCACCATAAAAATTTCAATTTAATATCTCAACGGGTTTGGGAGCTACGCGCCTTCAAACGATTTTGCGTACGGCGTACGGCGGACGGCGTACGGCGTCTACGACGGACAGACGGACATTTTTTTTTTTTTGGTTTTTTGGGTTTTACTAGTCCTAAAACGTGTAAATACAAAATTTCAGGGTAGCAAACTTTTTTGAAATTTCAGGTCGATCACAATACTTTATTATTAAAAAATAATAAAGTAAAAATGTGGCGATTGTTCCAACTGTGTCGCTGATTGGATCGTTAATGCAGCTTGGTACATTAACTAGACCGGATATTGCCCACTTAGTTAGCAAACTGGCACAATTCAACGTGAACCCCCACGCGGAGCACCTCACTGCTGCGAAGCATGTGTTAAGGTACCTAAATAACACAATCAATTACAAACTTCATTTCAGAAAAAGTGACGACCATTTAAGAACATTTGCTGATGCTGATTGGGCCGGTTGCTGTGAAAACCGAAAATCTTATACCGGTTATGCTTTCTTCATTGCTTTCTACTTGGGAGTCTCGAAAGCAGCAATCGGTAGCACTGAGCAGTACTGAGGCCGAATACATGGCCTTATCATCAGCCTCGAAGGAAGCTGTTTATTTGCGAAACTTCATCAAAGAGCTTAGATTCTCCAAATTTGTCGAAAGACCTACTGAACTAAATGGCGACAATTTAAGCGCCCAACAGATGGTTAAAAATCCGAAGTAAACATATAGATATTCGTATTCATTATATTCGCGAAGTATATGAAAATTCTTTAATTGAACTTAAATATGTGCAAACAGACGAGATGATAGCAGATATATTAACTAACAATTTTAATAAAACTAAGCATGCAAAACTATCTCGAATGTTGGGACTATTTCATTAATTTTGTTTATTTAACACTAGTATGGTTTTGAAGGGTAGTATTGAAGTATGATATCTTGCAACACCACACTAGAGTATAATTTGAATTATCTTGGTATTGTACACCCCATATATATTGTAAGCTATGAATTCAGTTGTTCAGTCGTTGAAATAAAATGTTTTTCTTTCGGTTTCGGTTTAATTGGAAATACCTCTAACAGTCACCAGAAGTCCAAACATATTGTTACCAGAAGTCAAGTACTCTAAGAAAATCAACAGATGGTCACCAGAAGTACAACACATTGTTACCAGAAGTCAAGTACTCTAAGGCCCGGTATTTCAATGTAAAGTTAACTACTCTGTTTCGTAACTAATGCCAATAAGTTAACTGACAGTTAACTTGTTAAGCGTATTTCCAAAAACGTTTGGTTTCAAGTTTGTAAATTGTAAGTAAGTGAGTATACTTAACAGTTTAAGTAAGTAACTATATTACAGTTTATCGATAATAAATAAATTCAACAAACATAAACAATAACAGTCAATTAAGAAATTACTTCAAATTCTTTAAGGTTATCAACTGGCAACTGTCAGTAAAATATAAGCAGAAGTTAACTGATGCCTGAAGTATGAGTTAACTTTTACTAACTCTTTGTAGGTTATCTGATATTGAAATACGGAAAATTATTTTAACTATCAGTTAATCAAAACCACTCAAGTTTACTTTATATTGAAATACCGGGCCTAAGAAGTGCAACATATATAAACATATATATATGGTCAACAGAAGTCCAAATATAAATGACCTATCATAAACGTATTTAAGACGGCTCAACATTTTAAAGAACTCAGTTATGGTTTTTCAGTTCAGTTCAGTTCAGCACTATTTTCAGTCGTCGCGAAATAAGTTACAAAAAAATCGAAGTTTATAAAGAATTATAAAATATATTAAGAAGAGAAGAAGCTAAAGTTTACTTTTATTTTAAAATTAGTTGAAGTGTAGTAAAAAGTTTATTAAAAGTAGAGTAGAAAGTGAAGTGAATCAAGTTAAAACATGGTAAAACTAACAGGTGAGTTATTTTAAAGTTATCTAAAAATTAAAATTTATGAAATTTTATTATTAAAATTTGTTATTAAAATTTAAAGAAAGTACAAAACTTTCGATAAAAGATAAAACTTATAGAACATTTAACCTTGTTACCAGTGAAGATCTTGGCTGAGTTTCTCCAGTTCAATATATTGGGTATACTCGTCTTTGGGACCGTAAGCCGTTCTTCACTGACTAGTTCAGTGGTTGGCGATCCTGAGAAATGAGTTTCAACTAAAACATCCAACGACTGTTTGCTATTTTCAGTAATCGAGCCATCGGGTTTCTCCAACAGACCTATTTTATTAGTGTGTGCTTTAAATAGTATTTTTTGTACTCTTACACTGCTGTGTAAGTAAGTTGTACACTAACAAAACGGTTTCCCCTAATTTATCTTAATTTCGTGGTTGTACTCTATTTAAACTCGTTTGTACGATACCCACTCACCACTTTTTTGACTGAGCTTAATTATTGTTGGGTTCCACCAAGCTACTTCCTATCGATTGCTCTGAATCTTTCCGGGCAGGATGAGGTGAAAGCAGTTTCGATAGCATTGCGAATTTATTCGGATCATATTTCAATGCTGTCAATATCTTTGATGTTACGTATGGTTCCGACCATGCATTCCGACAATTTCTGGTTGTATAGTTCCCAGTTGGTCGATTGTAGCTTCCTATCCGTTTTAGACAAATGATACTCGGTTCCATGTTGAGCAGGATATACCTGTAATTATAGAAGTGTACCAGTTGCACATTTTTGTCCTCAGGAATTGAGTACAAATGGTGAGATTTAAGACCTCCTGCCTGACTCTGTTTATAAAAGTGGTGATGAGCTCTGTCCTACCCTTCGGGAATGGTAGCTCTACAAAGGCCGCTAATACGTCATTAGTACAGTGCCCTGGAATTTGAACATATTTAGTTTTATTTTTTAAACGCAAACACGCTCTGGGTCTACCGGTCTGTCTAGGCAAGGTTCTGCTCTTCAGGGCTCTCTCGTGGAATCCGTTCAGGGTCAAAACTCTTGAGCAGGACATGTAGACGTCGCCAATCAGCGACCACGCGGACAGACAGGGCATTCCCTTTAACGTCAATTGCCGCAGTTGTGGGGATGCAATAACGAGGGAAACTCTTATCCACCTTCTTTGCGAGTGTCCGGGTTTTGCTAGTGCCAGACTTCGCAAAACCTTTCTTAGACAACCTTGATGAGATCTCGAAAAATAAGATTAGAGAACTTTTTATACTCTAGATGAAATCATATAGAGTATTATAAGTTTAATCCAGCACAAAAGTTTGTAACGCATAGAACCAAGCCTCGGACGAAAAAAAGTTATATATTATTTTTTGTTTATTTGTGGCCAAAAACCTCAAATCCGTTTGACGTCCGTCCGTCCGTCCGTCCGTCCGTCCGACCGTCCGTCCGTCCGTCCGTCCGTCCGTCCGTCCGACCGTACGTCCATCCGTCCGTCCGTCCGTCCGTTCGTCCGTCCGTCCGTCCGTCAGCCCGTCTGTCCGTGAACACGATAACTCAAGAACGCCTTCACCTAGGATCTTGAAATTTTGAATCTGGATGTTTGGTTGAATTTGTAAGGCTAAGTTCGTTAACGGGCAAAATCGTCCTACTCCTTCGGGTAGCTGCCATACAAAATGTCTTTAAAACACGTGTTCAAGAATATTGGTCGATAACTTCAGAAGGGTTTAAGCTACGACATTGAAATTTTGTATATGTTATTTTTCCAATAGTTGGAGCTAAATATATGATTATGAAGAAAATCCTGTTAGTCCTTCGTGTAGCTGCCATACAAATATCCTGTTAAAATGTATTCACTTAATTTACGAAACTCACTATAACTCAAGTAATCTTTTAGCTACGAACTCGGAATTTTGTATAAATTAGTTTTGAGTGAAAAGAAAGTTCGATTTTACTAGTCAGCGAAATCCTTTTACTCCTTCTGGTAGCTCCCATACAAAATGTCCTTAAAACACGTGTTCAAGAATATTGGCCGATAACTTCAGAAGGGTTTAAGCTACGTCTTTGAAATTTTGTATGTGTTATTTTTCCAACAGTTGCAGCTAAATGTATGATTATGAAAAAAGCCTATTAGTCCTTCGTGTAGCTGCCATACAAATATCCTGTGAAAACGTCTTCACTTAATTTACGGAACTTACTATAAATCAAGTAATCTTTTAGCTATGAATTGGTAATTTTGTACAAATTAGTGTTGAGTAAAAACAAAGTTCGAGTTTACTAATCAGCGAAATCCTTTCACTCCTTCTGGTAGCTGCCATACAAAATGTCCTTAAAACACGCGTCCAAGAAAATTGGCCGGTAACTTCAGAAAGGTTTAAGCTACGTCTTTGAAATTTCGTTTGTGTTATTTTTCCAATAGTTGGAGCTAAATGTATGATTATGAAAACAATCCTATTAGTCCTTCGTGTAGCTGCTATACAAATATCCTGTCAAAATGTCTTCACTTAATTTACGGAACTCGCTATAACTCAAGTAATCTTTTAGCTTTGAACTCGGAATTTTGTACAAATTAGTTTTGAGTGAAAGCGAAGTTCGAGTTTACTAGTCAGCAAAATTCTGTTACTCCTTCTGGTAGCTGTCATACAAAATATCCTTAAGACCCGTGTTCAACAAATATTTTCCGATAACTTTTGAACGCTTCAAGCTACGAATTTGAAATTTTGAACACATTAATTTTTGAATGGTTCCAAGGAAAAGGATAAATATGTAAGAAATCGAGTGAGTCCTTTCTGTACCTCCCATGTGAAAGTCCTTCAGAAAGGACATTTTTTTTCGATGACTTACCCAGTTCAAGATATGAAATTAAACACTGAATATTGTCTTTTAGTTTTGAGTAGCAATCTTATGGTAGTCCTTAATAAAGGACATACAACATGCACACACGTAGTTCTACTTTATCCCCAACTACAATATAAATCGGAGTTGAGTATTCATCTAGAGTATTATACGATTGGCTTGCAGCCGATCGTGACTACAGTATGTTTTTTTAAACAGCTCCGGATGGATATGATAATCCATTCCAGTCCCAGGTCTCTATAAAATCTTGTATCCACTTCATCAGCATCAACCACAAAAATGTCCGTGAAAAGGACTTTTTCGCACTTTCACGAATTTCTTTATATCTATTAAACATTTCAAGTTATGAAATTAGTTTTACTTCTGGGTGCTCTTTATTTAAGTGCCTAAAAACGCTTTTCCAAATTTTTCGATGTACAGCCACCAAGCGGGTGCAATGTGGTTTTTTATTTCTTAGAACTTATGAGATATCGAATTAAGTTTCACTTCTAAGGGCTTGAAATATAATCTGGGAAAAAAAAACCTATTTAAGCAAAAAAAAATCTTCCAACAGTCTGGGCGTAACTTTATTATTTTGCGGGCAGAACTCCAGAATGCGTTTAATGCTGAGAGCCGGTGTAGGTTACTGTACGACCGACAACCTATAAAATTACATTCCAAATAGCCTCCTGGTTATTATAATTTAGGACTAGTTAACTCCAAAAGGGCAAAAAATAAATGTCCGATTGTCCACCGTAGATGCCATCTGCCGTACGCAAAAGCGTTTGAGGGCGCGTAGCTCACAAGCCCGTCGAAGTATTAAGTTTAAATTTTTATGGTGGGTAGATTGGATGAAGTCCCCGAGTTCTATCTTTCGGGGGAGTGTGAGTGGGAGAGAGGAGGGAAACGTTTTAGACGAAAAATTTTGGTTTCTAGATATCAGGAACCGCTTATGCTAAGAGGCTGAAACTTGGAACTTATGTAGAACTATGACGGTGGAGCTATTTTCAAAAAAAGGTCGATAGGGGTTGAGTGGTGTGGGAGTGGGAGCGAGAGGAAAACAAGGCATCCGAAACCCTTGAAAACTGGAATCGTCTTTCGCATAGCGGACTACAAAAGTAATTCAAAATTGAATTCAAAATCCTATAAAAATGCCATAAATTAATTGACGGAATTCACTGTAACTCAAGAAATCGTTTAACCACGAAGTCGAAATTTTGTACACATTTGTGTTGTGTGGAAATTAAGTTGAAGTTTATTAGTCAAACAAATGTTCAAAAATATTGGCCAATAACTTCAGAACGCTCTAGAAATTTGAAATTTGTTCCCAATTTGATATTTTATTGATAGCATATGCTCTATATAGAGGATTTGGTATGAAGAAAATCGTTTTAGTCCTTCGTGTAGCTGACACACAATGATTCTTGGAAAATATGGACATTCAAATTTCCATACCCACCATAACTCGAGAAATTGTTGAGCTTGGAAGTCTAAATTTTATAGGAATTAATTTCGAGCTAAAGTAGGATCGGCTTTTATTGCGAAAGTCCTTAAAAAGGAAAACTTTACATTCGGTGATTTACCTAAAGTTCTAGATACGCTTTGAAAGTTATAGTATTTCACGTTCGAGGATTAATTTTATCTACAATAACACACAATTGGCTTACAGCCGATAGCCAATATTCCCTGTAAAATTTATACAGCTTAGTTACAATTTTATAAATCCTGTGATTCTATCCTGTAAAGTACATGTAAATATGTATAACAAATGCAAATAATTTGGTATTTTTTCAATTCGAAATTACTCCTAAAAGTTAGGACTTAATTTTTCACGTTGCCTGATCTGATGGTGCTGTCATTGTTTACCCTTCTCGCCTTAATACATGCAGAAACCATGTTACTGACTCTTTCCTTCTCAAGATTCAGGTCATCTGTAGCTCAATCCTAATTTGTGCCCCGGATAAATTCGAAGTTTCTCTAAACTTAAAATGAAATTAATTTTTGAAAGAAACCAACAGAAATTTTTCAATCAAAAATTATATAATTTGCATGTTGGAATGGTTAAAGTCAATGCTCTGCTCAGTCCCTTAGCCAAGTGTCGGGTGCCAGCCTTGGCGAGGGTACGAAAATTTTAGCTTTGAGCATTCTGCGATATGCAAATATGATGGAATGCATTACGAGTAGGGTTGTTCGATTTCGATTCGATTAATCGATTATTTTTTTAAAGAAATCTATTTTATCAATCGATATGAGTGATGTTGATTAATCGACATAATCGATTAGTTAACGTAAATTAATCGACAGTAAAGAGATTCTATGTTTGACAGATTTGGCAATATTTTACTACGAAATTAGCTGCAACAGAAAAAAAATTTGCATTCATGAAGAGATTTAGTAACACACGTATGGTAATAACAACCCAGCTAGCAAAAATTTCGTTGAGAAAATTGCTTTCTATGTGAATTTATTGGAATTATTTTACTCCTGCTGTTTCTTTCGGTCTCAAATTCGGAACTGAATCACTCTTGGACACCTCTTTCTACTTACTTTATAATAAATTCTAAAACCTTTTTCCAGTAAAATTGAATGCACTTATCCTATTATATTGTGTCAATTATCAACGAAATCCACTGTACATATGTACCAAAATCAACAAGAAAAACATTTGGGTGAGAACTATTAATTGAAAGGACATTGTTGTTGAAGACCATAAATTACAAAAAACTCGACGATGAATTTAGACTGTTATTTAATTAATAATTATTTTCAAACAATAATTCTAATGTAGAAGAAGATATAGAAGTGTTTTGGCAAGATCTTTCCTGTGTCCAGATAGGTGATCAGATGGCTTTTGTAACATTATGTAATTTTTTTGTATTTAATATCTTGACATTTCCACATTCATCCGCAAATGTAAAACGTGCTATTTCATAACCTTATAAAAACCAAAGCCAGGAACTTAGTTAGAAATTTAATGGACATTTAGCTCCACATGTCAGGAAGATAGAAAAATTCTTGATATACATATTAATGCACAATTCTATGTACATTTACCGCTATATGTACGACAATCCCAATGTTAAACGAATAATGAACCTAAATATTTCAAGTCAAATCTATCTGGGACTTAAGAATTACGCTATTAATCGATTAATTGACTAGAAGGCATCAATTAATCGATTCATCTTAATCGAACGTTTTAAAATAATTGATCTTGCAAGAATCGATTGTTGAGCAATCGTTTCCCATCGCTAGTTACGAGGCAGCTTCGCAGGAAAGAAAATGTATGAGGAGAGGAGTATGAAGAAGAAAAGTATGGGCATAATACTGACCATCAACAATTCACCTCCTAATTATAGATGAAATGATGTCGGAGTTTTCTTCTTCATACATTTTTCAAGGGAAATCTAATTTTAGCTTTAAAATAAGCTGTTTTGAAATATTTACCTTACTAATAAAAGATCTTTTCATAAATTAAAATAGCTTATAGAAAGTAATATTTCTTAAAATAAAACATTGTCTCACACCCTGGGGCCCTGATTTCGAGTTCATTCGAATTTTCGTCGCATACGACCTATTCGAATGATAAGTTCTGTGCACGATCAAACTCCCATAAAATTTCGTAGGGTTCATGTCATGCGAAACTTATTCATTCGATTCGTCGTGCACATTTGGAAGTGGTTTTGCCAGACATACTTTTTAACATTTTCCGAGAATTCAATTCAGAATTGATGACATCAATACGGAAATCCGTTAGTTTCGAATTTTAAAAAATTAATCAAAAACGCGTTGGCAACATTAATGGGGAACGACAAACATTTTTACGATTTAAGCCTCGTACGGACCTCGATCAAAATTTTGACTCGCTAAATGACTATATACATATGTCTACCATCTTTACAGTGAAAAATTCGTTGTCTAGAACAGCTGCTTGTTTGACATTTACATTTTCAAAAATAAAATTTATTATACGCGTGTTTTTATGGTAATTAAGTGTCATGGATAATAATATCGGCCACGGTTAATTTTATACGCGCATAAAAAATCTTAAAATCCGCTTCGGTTAAAAAAAACACTCGATATCACAAACATACTGCAGTCACGATCGGCTGCAAGCCAATCGTATAATACTCTAGATGAATACTGAACTCCGATTTATATTGTAGTTGGGGATAGAGTAGAATTACGTGTTTGCATGTTGTATGTCCTTTATTAAGGACTGCCATTAGATTGCTACTTAAAACTAAAAGACAATATTCAGTGTTTAATTTCATATCTTGAACTGGGTAACTCATCGAAAAAGAAGTCCTTTTTGAAGGACTTTCACTCGATTTCTTACATATTTCTCCTTTTCCTTGGAACCATTTAAAAATGAACGTGTACAAAATTTCCAATTCGTAGCTTGAAGCGTTCAAAAGTTATCGGAAAATATTGTTGAACACGTGTTTTAAGGATATTTTGTATGGCAGCTACCAGAAGGAGTAAAAGGATTTTGCTGATTAGTAAACTCGAACTTCGTTTTTACTCAAAACTAATTTGTACAAAATTTCCAATTCATAGCTAAAAGATTACTTGAGTTATAGTAAGTTCCGTAAATTAAATGAAGACGTTTTGACAGGATATTTGTATGGCAGCTACACGAAGGACCAATAGGAATTTTTTCATAAACATACATTTAGCTCCAACTATTGGAAAAATAACATATACAAAATTTCAAAGTCGTAGCTTAAAACCTTCTGAAGTCATCGGCCAATAGTCTTGAACACGTGTTTTAAGGACATTTTGTATGGGAGCTACCAGAAGGAGTAAAGGGATTTCGCTGAGTAGTAAGGCCAAACTTTCTTTTCACTCAAAACTTATTTGTAAAAAATTCCGAATTCATAGCTAAAAGATTACTTGAGTTATAGTGAGTTTCGTAAATTAAGTGAATACATTTTGACAGGATATTTGTATGGCAGCTACACGAAGGTATGAAGGACTTCATAATTATATATTTAGCTCCAACTATTGGAAAATTAACACATACAAAATTTCAAAGTCATAGCTTAAACCCTTCTGAAGTTATCGAGCAATAATCTTGAACACGTGTTTTAAGGACATTTTGTATGGCAGCTACCCGAAGGAGTAGGACGATTTTGCCCGTTAACGAACTTAGCCTTACAAATTCAACCAAACACCCAGATTCAAAATTTTAAGATCCTAGGTGAAGGCGTTCTAAAGTTATCGTGTTTACGGACAGACGGACGGACGGACGGACGGACGGACGGACGGACGGACGGACGGAAGTCAAGCGGATTTGAGATTTTTGGCCACAAATAATCAAAAAATATTATACAACTTTTTTTCGTCCGAGGCTTGGTTCTATGCGTTACAAACTTTTGGGCTGGATTAAACTTATAATACTCTATATGATTTCATCTAGATTATAAAAACTAAAGTCAGTTTGAAAAAAAAATTACAAATTCAAATTCAAATCAGGAGATGTCAAAATTATCGTACCCACCGACGACTTAAACTCAAGCCGCGCACATATGACAGTTCATCGTGAGAAGTGCTTCGTTTTACTTTATTCTTTCAAAAATACAGTATTATTATCGATTTTTAAAAAAAAACATACTGCAGTCACGATCGGCTGCAAGCCAATCGTATAATACTCTAGATGAATACTGAACTCCGATTTATATTGTAGTTGGGGATAAAGTAGAATTACGTGTGTGCATGTTGTATGTCCTTTATTAAGGACTGCCATTAGATTGCTATTCAAACCTAAAAGACAATATTCAGTGTTTAATTTCATATCCTGAACTAGGTAAGTCATCGAAAAAAAAAGTCCTTTTTGAAGGACTTTCACATGGGAGGTGCAGGAAGGACTCACTCGATTTCTTACATATTTATCCTTTTCCTTGGAACCATTTAAAAATGAACGTGTACAAAATTTCAAATTCGTAGCTTGAAGCGTTCAAAAGTTATCGAAAAATATTGTTGAACACGTGTCTTAAGGATATTTTGTATGGCAGCTACCAGAAGGAGTAAAAGGATTTTGCTGACTAGTAAACCTGAACTTCGTTTTCACTCAAAACTAATTTGTACAAAATTTCGAGTTCATAGCTAAAAGAATACTTGAGCTATACTGAGTTCCGTAAATTAAGTGAAGACTATTTGACAGGATATTTGTATGGCAGCTACACGAAGGACCAACAGGATTTTTTTCATAATCATACATTAAGCTCCAACTATTGGAAAAATAACACATACATAATTTCAAAGACGTAGCTTAAACCCTCCTGAAGTTATCGGTAATATTCTTGAACACGTGTTTTAAGGACATTTTGTATGGCAGCTACCAGAAGGAGAAAAAGGCTTTCGCTGATTAGTAAACTCAAACTTTCTTTTCACTCAAAACTAACTTGCACAAAATTCCGAATTTGTAGCTAAAAGATTACTTGAGTTATAGTGAGTTTCGTAAATTAAGTGAATACATTTTGACAGGATATTTGTATGGCAGCTACACGAAGGACTAACAGGATTTTCTTCATAATCATATATTTAGCTCCAACTATTAAAAAAGTAATACATACAAAATTTCAAAGTCGTAGCTTTAGGCGTTACGAAGTTATTGGTCAATATTCTTGAACACGTGTTTTAAGGACATTTTGTATGGCAGCTACCCGAAGGAGTAGGACGATTTTGCCCGTTAACGAACTTAGCCTTACAAATTCAACCAAACATCCAGATTCAAAATTTCAAGATCCTAGGTGAAGGCGTTCTTGAGTTATCGTGTTCACGGACAGACGGACGGACGGACGGACGGACGGACGGACGGACGGACGTCAGGCGGATTTGAGGTTTTTGGGCACAAATAAACAAAAAATAATATATAACTTTTTTTCGTCCGAGGCTTGGTTCTATGCATTACAAACTTTTGGGCTGGATTAAACTTATAATACTCTATATGATTTCATCTAGAGTATAAAAATACTCTGTATTAAAAGCAAACATACTGCAGTCACGATCGGCTGCAAGCCAATCGTATAATACTCTAGATGAATACTGAACTCCGATTTATATTGTAGTTGGGGATAAAGTAGAATTACGTGTGTGCATGTTGTATGTCCTTTATTGAGGACTGCCATTAGATTGCTACTCAAAACTAAAAGACAATATTCAGTGTTTAATTTCATATCTTGAACTGGGTAAGTCATCGAAAAAAAAAGTCTTTTTTGAAGGACTTTCACATGGGAGGTGCAGGAAGGACTCACTCGATTTCTTACATATTTATCCTTTTCCTTGGAACCATTTAAAAATGAACGTATACAAAATTTCAAATTCGTAGCTTGAAGCGTTCAAAAGTTATCGAAAAATATTGTTGAACACGTGTCTTAAGGACATTTTGTATGGCAGCACCCAGAAGGAGTAAAAGGATTTCGCTGACTAGTAAACTCGAACTTTGTTCTTACTCAAAACTAATTTCTACAAAATTCCGAGTTCATAGCTAAAAGATTACTTGAGTTATAGTGGGTTCCGTAGATTAAGTGAAGACATTTTAACAGGATATTTGTATGGCAGCTACACGAAGGACTAATAGGATTTTCTTCATAATCATACATTTAGATCCAACTATTGGAAAAATAACACATACAAAATTTCAAAGTCGTAGCTTAAACCCTTCTGAAGTTATTGACCAATATTCTTAAACACGTGTTTTAAGGACATTTTGTATGGCAGCTACCAGAAGGAGTAAAAGGATTGCGCTGATTAGTAAACTCGAACTTCCTTTTCACTCAAAACTAATTTGTACAAAATTCCGAATTCGTAGCTAAAAGATTACTTGAGTTATAGTGGGTTCCGCAAATTAAGTGAATACATTTTGACAGGATATTTGTATGGCAGCTACACGAAGGACTAACAGGATTTTCTTCGTAATCATACATTTAGCTCCAACTATTGGGAAAATAACACGCACAAAATTTCAAAGTCGTAGCTTAAACCTTTCTGAAGTTATCGACCAATATTCTTGAACACGTGTTTTAAGGACATTTTGTATGGCAGCTACCAGAAGGAGTAAAAGGATTTCGCTGATTAGTAAACTCGAACTTCCTTTTCACTCAAAACTAATTTGTACAAAATTCCGAATTCGTAGCTAAAAGATTACTTGAGTTATAGTGGGTTTCGTAAATTAAGTGAATACATTTTGACAGGATATTTGTATGGCAGCTACACGAAGGACTAACAGGATTTTCTTCATAATCATATATTTAGCTCTAGCTATTGGAAAAATAACACATACAAAATTTCAAAGTCGTAGCTTAAACCCTTCTGAAGTTATGGACCAATATTCTTGAACACGTGTTTTAAGGACATTTTGTATGGCAGCTACTCGAAGGAGTAGGACGATTTTGCCCGTTAACGAACTTAGCCTTACAAATTCAACCAAACATCCAGATTCAAAATTTCAATATCCTAGGTGAAGGCGTTCTTGAGTTATCGTGTTCACGGACAGACGGACGGACGGACGGACGTCAGGCGGATTTGAGGTTTTTGGCCACAAATAAACAAAAAATAATATATAACTTTTTTTCGTCCGAGGCTTGGTTCTCTGCGTTACAAACTTTTGGGCTGGATTAAACTTATAATACTATATATGATTTCATCTAGAGTATAAACATACTGCAGTCACGATCGGCTGCAAGCCAATCGTATAATACTCTAGATGAATACTGAACTCCGATTTATATTGTAGTTGGGGATAAAGTAGAATTACGTGTGTGCATGTTGTATGTCCTTTATCAAGGACTGCTATTAGATTGCTACTCAAAACTAAAAGACAATATTCAGTATTTAGCTTCATATCTTGAACTGGGTAAGTCATCGAAAAAAAATGTCCCTTTTGAAGGACTTTCACATGGGAGGTGCAGGAAGGACTCACTCGATTTCTTACATATTTATCCTTTTCCTTGGAACCATTCAAAAATTAATGTGTACAAAATTTCAAATTCGTAGCTTGAAGCGTTCAAAAGATATCGAAAAATATTGTTGAACACGTGTCTTAAGGATATTTTGTATGGCAGCTACCAGAAGGAGTAAAATGATTTTGCTGACTAGTAAACTCGAACTTTGTTTTCACTCAAAACTAATCTGTACAAAATTTCGAGTTCATAGCTAAAAGATTACTTGAGTTATAGTGAGTTCCGTATATTAAGTGAAGACTTTTTGACAGGATATTTGTATGGATTTTCTTGATAATCATACATTTAGCTCCAACTATTAGAAAAATAACACATACAAAATTTCAAAGACGTAGCTTAAACCCTTCTGAAGTCATCGGCAATATTTTTGAACACGTGTTTTAAGGGCATTTTGTATGGCAGCTACCAGAAGGAGTAAAAGAATTTCGCTGATTAGTTAACTCGAACTTCCTTTTTACTCAAAACTAACTTGTACAAAATTCCGAATTCGTAGCAAAAAGATTACTTGAGTTATAGTGAGTTTCGTAAATTAAGTGAATACATTTTGACAGGATATTTGTATGGCAGCTACACGAAGGACTAACAGGATTTTCTTCATAATCATATATTTAGCTCCAACTATTGGAAAAATAACACGTACAAAATTTCAATGTCGTAGCTTAAACCCTTCTGAGGTTATCGACCAATATTCTTGAACACGTGTTTTAAGGACATTTTGTATGGCAGCTACCCGAAGGAGTAGGACGATTTTGCCCGTTAACGAACTTAGCCTTACAAATTCAACCAAATTCACGATCCTAGGTGAAGGCGTTCTTGAGTTATCGTGTTCACGGACAGACGGACGGACGGACGGACGGACGGACGTTAGGCGGATTTGAAGTTTTTGGCCACAAATAAACAAAAAATAATATACAGTGAAACTTCTATTACCGGACACCTCCGAAAACCGGACACCTCCCTATAGAGGACAGTTCTTTATTCCCCAATGAGTTAGGTATTAAACTCAATACCCCCGAAAAGCGGACACCTCTTTATAACGGACACTTTTGAATTCCCCAAAGGAGTCCGCTATAGAGAAGTTATACTGTATAACTTTTTTTCGTCCGAGGCTCGGTTCTATGCGTTACAAACTTTTGGGCTGGATTAAACTTATAATACTCTATATGATTTCATCTAGAGTATAAAAATTTGCTACCCTCAAAATTTTTTTTTTTTGTTTCATAACGAGTAGACGAAAAAAGCAAAAAAAAATTTCAGTCCGTCTGTCCGCCGTACGCCGTACGTCTACCGGTGTACACAAAATTGTTTGAAAAAAACCTTTGAACTATTTAGTTGAATTTTTTTTCGTGGGTAGAGTGGGTAGGCCCCCTGCAGTGACCAAATTTTGTGTGTGGGGGTGTGAGGGTGGAGGTGGGGGAACTGTTTTAGACGGAAAATTTTGGTTTCTAGATCTCAGCAACCGCTTATGCTAGCAGGCTGAAATTTGGAATTTATATAGAGCTTCGTTAGTGGACCCATTTGCAAAAAAATTGCCGATATAGGTGAAGGGGTTTGGGAGTGGGGGGAATAATAATGCGTCCGAAACGCAAAAAATGTGAGATCGACGCATTCTAAATTCCATATCTCCTAAACGGTCAATGTCACAAAATTGAAACTTAATGAATATCTGTAGGTATACTAGGAGAATAGATCGGAAACAAATTTTTGAGTGCGGGCAGTGGCGTACGGGGGTGGTGTCTGAAAAACTTTAGATTACGATATCTCACGACCCAATTGCACTAGACAAATAAAATTTGGTTTGTGTATAAAGGTTGACAAATAAAGTTTGATGAAAGCAAAATTTTTTAACAGGGCGGTGGAACATGAAAGTATAGGGGATAAGAATTTTTCTAAAAAATCACGTCTCATATCTCAAGAACAGTGTAAGATAGATGCTTAAAATTTTTACCAAAAGTAGGCCTAATAGACCCTTAGCAGAAAACAAAATTTTGGAAGTGTGGGTGTAAAGGGTGAGGGTGGGGGAGGGTGGAAAGGATTCCGACTTTTATATCTCGACAACCTATAATGATATAAAGCTGATACATGGTATTTAGATAGAGCTATATTAGCAGCATGTTGGAAAAATATAATTTTTTAGAGGGGTGGTATGAGACGGGGGTGGTGGTGTTTTTCCTATCTATAGAACGGCTTATGCTACAAAGTTGAAACTCGGTATGTATATGTAAATGAACTAGAAAACTTATTTAGATAAAAAAAAATTTCAAATATCCATTGGCGTTCGGAGGGGGGCAACAAAAATTATCAGTGAAAATGGAATGCATATATTTTCACGGTTTTCGTCATATCTATTAGGTCTTCCCAAATATTGAATTCATTTTTATTCTACGGCTTGTTCATATAAATACCTAGAAAGTGTTTTCAGGATTTTTTACAATTCGACCCCTAAGGGGGTGTAAAGGGGTTGTTTACTTATTCAAGAATTATGCCATATCCCCCAGGTCTGATCAAATATCGAATTTCTTTTGACTTTCACGTGCTTGCGTAATAATCGCGTAAAACTTGTTTTTAAGTTTTTTCCTTTTTCAGCCCCTAAGAGGGTATAAACGGGTTGAACACGTTTTCACGAATTCCGTCATTTCTTTTAGAAGTGATAAGAAATTGAATTGGTTCCTACTTTCTCGTGCAGTCTTCATATTTATTTATTAACTCCTTTCAGGATTTTTGGATATTCAACCCCCAAGTGGGTGTAAGGAGGGTGCATATCTGATGATATATCGAATTCATTTTTACTTCCTAAGGTTTCCTATATAAAAAAGCCAAAAAGTCAATTTCAGTATTTTAGATATTCAATCCTAATGGGTGTAAGAGGGTTGTATGCTTTTCAAAGCTTCGACATATTGCTTAGGTTCGATGAGATATTAGATCGCTTTACATTTCCACAGACTTTTTATATAATCGCCTACAAACCCATTTCTCAATTTTTCGATATTGAACCCCAAGGGTTTGTATATATTTTCACAATTTTTTCCATCCCTTAGTTCTGATGAGATATAAAATTGATTATTACGGCCAACCAATTTACGATTTTTCGAATTTTCAGAACCAAGGAGGTGTGAAGGGTTTGCTTACGTTTTCACAAATTCCCTCGTGTCTCATGAGTAGAGCCCGGATAGTTATGCACGAAAAAAAGCCAAAATATGCACGAAAAAATCAGAAATATGCTCAAAAACATGCAATTTAAAAGTCCAAAATATGCAAAAATTCAAAGAAAATTGCCCAAAATATGCACTAAAAATGGAAAATTCAATAAATACTGATAGATTCATTGTTACTTATTGAAAAGGAACTTTTTTTAATTGAACAAAAAATATTTACAAACATTCTATATTGCATGCAAAAAGTAGATGTTGTTTGAAATGTTCAAAGGTAAAACTTCGCCGTTTTTCACTCAAAATGGATTTGTAAGTAGAGAAAGAACGCTCTACATCGACCGATGTGACAACAGCAAATTTGAACATTGTAAGTTCCAATGGTGTTAATGCCGACACATATTCATCCTCACCATGAAACGAACTTTTAAACAGTATATCTCTTATCTCTACCAATGATTTAAAACCAACATTACGAGCTAAAATTCGGTCAAATTTATCTAAAAATTTCTTCTTCGATCACATCCATGCTTTCATTTAGCTCTAATCCTTTCGATTCCACTTTTTCGATTCCTTCAACGATGCATGCAAAATTTGCTTTAATAAATGCTAGCTGCTTACGAATATTGTTTGATGCAATTATTGCCTTTGACTTTCGGATACTTTCAGCATCATTTTCGTCCAAATCGTCGATAACCAATTTTACAGCGTCAATATTATCAGCTTAGTAAATGCAAGCTTTTAACCAGGTTCCCCATCGAGCAATTACCGGCTCTGGTGGCAACGGTATATTTGGGTTTGTTTTTTTAAACAGTTGTCGGCGAGCTGGCGACTGCACAATAATAAAAAAAGTAATTTTTCCCTTGATTAAGAGGAACGAACAAAATCCAAAAGAGTAACGAACATACTTTTACAAATACAGCCTTTCCACTTGATATCAATTCGTTTACTTCAGAGAATTCCAAACGAATGAATTCAATCATATACGCAACAGCATCGGTAGCAACAAGCATAACATTTTCGTATTGGATTCCTTTATTATTAAAATAAAACATTCAATCAAATCATTTCAAATGTTACGATTTCAAATGTTCCGGAGAAGACAAACTTGCCATTGGGCCACAGGAAGAATAAAGAGTCAGTGAAAAATGTAGCAATGGTATTGGCGTTGACTTTTTCTAGTTCAGCAACGTTCAGCAAATATGATTTTCCGCGTTCATTTTCGTCATCCATTATACCAAAGATAAAATTTGCCACCATTCTTTGCTCGACATCTGTTGTCTCATCTAAAGCAACCCAAATTCGTTTTCCAGCAGCCTTTTCTCTAAGTTTTTTAATCATATCGTCATACAATGGTTTCACGTAATTTCGACGCAAAGTACTTTCATCCGGAGCCAAATGTGATGTGTGCGTTTCAATCAATTTTTTAATACTCGGGTGATTCACTTTAAACAGCGGTATGTTGGCTTCGAGAAAAGATCGACATAAATCCGAATTGAATGGTGAGAGCTTTGGTCCACGTTTTGGTTGGTAATCCACTAACAACGATTGATTTAATTGACGATCGGAATGGCATCTCTTTTCGCCGGTTTTTTATGTTTGTTAGAGTCCACGTGCTGTTTGACTTGAAACAGTTTTTTTGCAGGAACGACACAATCACAATACAAACAATACAAATTCGAATGATCCGATCTGAATATTTTTGGGAATTGCACTAACATTCGCGCAACAAATTCAACTTGAGTTTCTTTCGGCATTTTCTAATATTGCGTTGTTTAATATTCAATAGACTGATTACTACGAAGACCAACAACTAAATGAGACAGAGAAGTGTCAATCGCAATGCTCGGTCAATAACAATATGCAATGGTTGCTTCGATCCAATAATATTTTATTGGATATTGTCAAGCTATTGCTGTAGTCTCACATCTCTGCTCCACTTCACTCAGTTAGATGCTCACCCATACAGCAAACGAAAATTTTGCACTCATTTATACAAATATATTTGTCGCCTATAGAAAATAAATAAACAAAGCATCGAGCGGGAATCCAACTAAAACAAAAGAGCGCGCGAGTTCTGTTTATGTGATTGCTCTGTATATTATACTCGGACACTTCAGATATGAAAAAAAACCAATGCTATTTTTGTCGACTGCTGTTGAGCCAGTACAGTTGACATCGATTTCTCGGAATTTGTGTATTTTTGTACACAATTGAATATACACTGGAAAGATATTTCTCTCAAACAAATGTTTCAATTTGGTTATCGATTTTATTGAATTAAAAAATTGTAAAATATTCTTGAAACATCCAAAAAAATTTAAAAAATGCTTGGACAATATTGAAAATATGCACGAAAAATGTACTGGACATGCAATTTTGGCCAAAATATGCATTTTTTTCGAAAAATGGCCAAACATGCAAATATGCATGCAACATGCACGTGCATAACTATCCGGGCCCTGCTCATGAGATATCAAGTTGCTTCTTATGAAATCGTCTAAAAACCTATTTCACAATTTTTTCGAAATTCAAACCGCAAGTGGAAGTAATGGGTTTGTATACGTTTTAACAATTCGTCATATCTCTTAAGTCTAATAAGGCAACAAATTCGATTTTACTTCTTTTAGTGTACATAATATACCGAAATTGGAATAGTCTACACGGACTTTTTCAATGTTTAATCGGCTAAAAATCTCTATTATAAATATTTTAATTTTCCAAGAAATCTAATAATCTCGAAGCAACTCATGATATACTCCGACTTTGACCGCTCCCGAACTTTGACCGAAAAATAATAAAGTTTCGCCCAGACCATTGGCAGATTTTTTTATATGATGTGGGACGTCACGGATCAAAACCAGAAAATATAGCAGTTCACTGGAGTATCTTTTTTGAAACGAATTTATAACAATATTTTATTATCTCAAAGCGCAGTGTTTTAAACAAAACTTTGGAATTGACGAACCCTCTAGAGTCGACACTGAATAACAAATGTTCAGAATCATAGCAATATGCAATGTGTTTCATATAAAAAAAATTATCTTTCAGAAAATAAGCTATTTAACTGCACATTTTTTAAATGGCGGAATGCCGACATTGCTGAAAATTGCGATATTTTTTTCAACACAGTTTTTTCAATGAAAACTCAATTCCAGATGAGAAAACTAGTATAATTCTCATTTTTATACTCTAGATGAAATCATATAGAGTATTATAAGTTTAATCCAGCCCAAAAGTTTGTAACGCATAGAACCAAGATTCGGACGAAAAAAAGTTGTACAATATTTTTTGTTTATTTGTGGCCAAAAACCTCAAATCCGCTTGACGTCCGTCCGTCCGTCCGTCCGTCTGTCCGTGAACACGATAACTCAAGAACGCCTTCACCTAGGATCTTGAAATTTTGAATCTGGATTTTTGGTTGAATTTGTAAGGCTAAGTTCGTTAACGGGCAAAATCGTCCTACTCCTTCGGGTAGCTGCCATACAAAATGTCCTTAAAACACGTCTTCAAGAATATTGGTCGATAACTTCAGAAGGGTTTAACCTACGACATTGAAATTTTGTACGTGTTATTTTTCCAATAGTTGGAGCTAAATATATGATTATGAAGAAAATCCTGTTAGTACTTCGTGTAGCTGCCATACAAATATCCTGTCAAAATGTATTCACTTAATTTACGAAACTCACTATAACTCAAGTAATCTTTTAGCTACAAATTCGGAATTTTTTGCAAACTAGTTTTGAGTGAAAAGAAAGTTTGGCTTTACTAGTCAGCGAAATCCTTTTACTCCTTCTGGTAGCTCCCATACAAAAGTCCTTAAAACACGTGTTTAAGAATATTGGCCGATAACTTCAGAAGGGTTTAAGCTACGTCTTTGAAATTTTGTATGTGTTATTTTTCCAATAGTTGGAGCTAAATGTATGATTATAAAGAAAATTTTATTAGTCCTTCGTGTAGCTGCCATACAAATATCCTGTCAAAACGTCTTCACTTAATTTACGGAACTTACTGTAACTCCAGTTTCTTTTAGCTATGAGTTGGAAATTTTGTACAAATTAGTTTTGAGTAAAAACAAAGTTCGGGTTTAATAATCAGGGAAATCCTTTTACTCCTTCTGGTAGCTGCCATACAAAATATCCTTAAGACACGTGTTCAACAATATTTTTCGATAACTTTTGAACGCTTGAAGCTACGAATTTGAAATTATGTACACGTTCCTTTTTAAATGGTTCCAAGGAAAAGGATAAATATGTAAGAAATCGAGTGAGTCCTTCCTGCACCTCCCATGTGAAAGTCCTTCAAAAAGGACTTTTTTTTCGATGACTTACCCAGTTCAAGATATGAAATTAAACACTGAATATTGTCTTTTAGTTTTGAATAGCAATCTAATGGCAGTCCTTAATAAAGGACATACAACATGCACACACGTAATTCTAAATGACTTGTCAGAAAGTCAGTGTTGCCAAGATGCGCAAAATGAGTATGAATGATATTCTATGTATTCCAACACTCCTCCTCATTTATACTTCTTCCACGCTGCAAAACTTTCGCGATTTTTTGATGCGTGTTGCTTGTAGTGGTTTCGTTAACAAGTCTGCTACCATATCATCGGTCGGACAATAAACGCATTGAACAATTTCCTTGTCAACGTAATCCTTAACGAAGTAGTATTTGACATCAATATGTTTTGATCTGTTCGATAATTTTTCCTCTTCGACGAGTTTCAAACAACTTTGGTTATCCTCATAGATGGTCGTAGGATCGCTGATGATTAAGTTAAAGTCAATGAGAGCACGTCGCAACCATTGAGCTTCTTTACACGCTTCCGATAGTGCTATAAACTCTGCTTCCGTCGAAGATAATGCGACACATGTTTGCCTCTTGCAAGTCCAGCTGATTGTTGCACCGAATAAAAGGAAAACATAGCCGCTGTTTGACTTTCTGGCACCTCTATTCTCCGCCCAATTCGCATCAGGGTATCCGAGTAATACTGGTTCATTGAAATCAACCCCGAGTATCAATGAAAGGTGTACAGTTCCTTTCAAATATCTGACCACACGTTTGAGCTCGTTCCAGTTTTCTTTATTTGGTTTAGACACCTTTTGTGATAATATGGATATGCTAGCAGATATATCCGGCCTTGTGTTTACCGATATGTATAGCAAGCAACCAATCAGCTGTCTGTATTTTTCGTTACTGGGGAGTAATTCGGAATCAGCTCCTTTCGTGTATGACATGTTGATTGAAACATCTGATGATTTTGCGTTCTCCAACCCAAAGTTGTTTACCACTTTTACTATGTATGCTGATTGATTTAATGCGAACTGCCCATTTAATGTTCGATTGATCTGGAGTCCAAGATAGTTATGGATATCACCGAGACTTTTAATCTTAAATTTTGAATTCAAAAACTTTTCAATTCGGGATATCATGTCAATACATTTACTGGTGATAAGGAGATCATCAACGTATATCAAGATATAGCAAAAAGTACCTTGCTCAGACAATGTGTACAAACATGGATCGCTTGAACTTTGTACGTATCTTGCGTCGATTAACGCTTGGTGCAGTGCGATGTTCCAGACTCTAGCGGACTGCTTCAGTCCGTATAAACTCCTCCTCAAGAGGCAAACCTTTTCTTCGTTGCCTTCCACTGCAAAACCAGGCAGTTGTTTCTTGTAGATGATTTCATCAAGTTTTCCGTTGATAAACGCTGTCTTCACATCAAAATGCATCACATTCATGTTTTCTCTTGCCGCAATGGTTAGTAAAATTCTAAACGTTGTCTGTCGAACAACGGGTGCAAAAACTTCATCATAATCTGCTCCGTATTTTTGAGAGAATCCTAGTGCAACCAACCGTGCCTTATACTGCTGAACATTGTCAATTTGGTTGGTTTTAATTTTGTATACCAACTTACTGCCAATCGCGCGTCGATTGCTTGGCAGGTCCACTAGTTCCTATGTTTGATTCTCGTTCAATGATTCGATTTCTTCTTGCATCGCACTTATCACTTTGGTTTGACGATATCGCATCGTTGTAACTGGTGGGGTCAAATTGTTTTTTACTGATAATATTTACTTCATTGCCATATCGAATTGGTGGTTTTCCCCGGTTTAGTCGGGTCAATTGACGAAAAGGGGGCGAAGTCTTCGGTATGGTACTCAATTCAGCATTATTAGGAATCGTAATGTCTTCATTATCCGCAGCAGTTTCTTCAGTAGAGTCAATTTCATCCTTCTGTAGTTCATGTTTATCATTAGTTGGTTCAATCACGATCGTTGTTTCTTCTTTTGCTGGATCTTTCCATTCGCAATCTTTGCATAAAAATTTCACGTTACGACTGATGACAACTCTGTTAGTTGATGGTACGTAACACCTGAAGGCCTTTGAATGCAAGTCAGAGCTAACGAAAATAGTCGGAGAGCTCGCGACAAAAAATCGCAAGAGTTTTAGGAAAGCTAATATTTTGGTTTTTGATTACATTTAGGGTGTATGTAAAAATACTAGAGTCAGCAGGTCTGACGTCGGGACACCTGGCTCTGGTGAGCTGTCAAAGATATAAAAAAAAATCTGCCAACAGTCTGGGCGCAACTTTATTATTTTTTCGGTAGAAGTTCGGAACGAGTTTAATTCTGAGATGAGGTGTAGGTTACTATGTGACTGAAAACCCAAAAAAAAGTTCGGGAAACGGTTAAAATGGGGTCGCGCTAGAATACTTACGGCGCTGCCTCATATAAAATATGAATTACATAATTGGGTCATACACCGGGACGAGATCTAGTCCTAGTATAATATCAGTTGTTACGCCATTAGAAAATTTTTCGTGATTTGGTATCGGGCCAATACATGAAATCGGAAATGCGTTTGAAGACGATTATATAAAAAGTCTGTGGAAGTGAAAACCAATCTAATATCTCATCAATCCTGAGAAATATGTCGAAAGCCTTACGTCCTATTGGAGTTGAATAACAAACATCCCGAAATCAACTTTTTGACGATTATGTAGGAAGCCTTTGGAAGTAAAAATGAATTCGATATCTCATTAGAACTAGAAACATGTAAGAATTTGTGAAAACATATGCTACCCCCTTGCACCCACTTTGAGGTTGAATATCCAAAAATCCTGAAATGAGTTTTTAGATATATATAAAGAAAGCCCGAGGAAGTGAAAACCAATCCGATGTCTTATCACTCCTAAGAGATATGACAGAATTCGTGAAAACGTGTTCAACCCGTTTTTACACTCTTAGGGGTTGAAAAAGGAAAAACCTTGAAAACAAGTTTTAGGTGATTATTAAATAAGCCCGTGAAAGTAAAAAGTTATTCGATATCTAATCAGACCTGAGGGATACGGCTGAATTTGTGAAAATGTATAATCCCCTTTACACCACCTTGGGGGTCCAATTTTAAAAAATCCTGAAAACGCTTTCTAGGTATTTATATGAAAACCCCGTAGAAAAAAAATTAATTCAATATTTCCAAAGACCTAATAGATATGATGAAAATCGTGAAAATATATGCATTCCATTTTCACTGATCATTTTTTTTGCCCCACTTCCGAACGCCAATAGATATTTCAATTTTTTTTTAATCAAAATTACTTATCTAGTTGATTTACATATACGTACTGAATTTCAACTTTCTAGCATAAGCCGTTCTATAGTTAAGAAAAACACCCCCACCCCCGTACCATACTACCACTATACAAAATTTAATTTTTCCAATATGCTACTACTATAGTTCTATCTAAATATTAAGTTTCAGCTTTATATTGTTATAGGTTCACGAGATATAAAAATCGGAACTTTTACCTTTTAACCCTGCCCCACCCTCACCCTCTACACCCTAACCTTTTCTCTGCCGGGGGTCTATTAGGCCTACTTCTGGTAAAAATTTTAAGCATCTATCTTACATTGTTTTTGAGATATAAGACGTGATTTTTTTAAAAAATGCTTACCCCCTCCACTTCCATGCTCCACCGCCTCCTTAAAAAATTTTACTTTCAGCAAACTTTAATTGTCAACATTTATACAGAAACCAAATTTTATTTCTCTACTGCAATTGGTTCGTGAGATATCGTAATCTAAAGTCTTTCAACCCCCACCCCCGTACGTCACTGCCCCCTCTCAAAAATTTGTTACGAATCTATTCTCTTAGTATACCCACAGATGTTCATTAAGTTTTAATTTCGTGACATTAACCGATTAGAAGATCTGGGTTTTAGAATGTCTCGATCTCGGCTTTTGAGCGTTTCGGACGCATTATTATTCCCCCCACTCGCACACCCCTTTACCCATATTATAATTTTTTTTTGCAAATGGGTCCACTATCGATGTTCTATATAAATTCCAAGTTTCAGCCTCCTAGCGTAAGCGGTTACTGAGATCTAGAAACCAACATTTTTCGTCTAAAACGCTTTCCCCACCTCCCCCTTCACAACCACACCACTCAAAAGGTGGCCACTCGAAGGGGTCTGCTCGGTCTACCAACAAAAAAAAATTCAGCTTAATAGCTCAAAGAGATTGAGAGCTATAAGCTTTCAAACGTTTGGCGTACGGCGGACGGCGGACGGCGTACGGCGCACAGACGGACTGAAATTTTTTTTTGCTTTTTTGATGTCTATTAGTCATGAAACGTGGAAAAAAAATTTTCAGTGTAGCAAATTTTTTTTTTTTTAAAATCGATAACAATACTTTATTATTAAAATAATAAAGTAAAATCGGAAAATGAAATAGTTTTAGGAAAGCTGAAAATTTGCCAGGACGTAATTTTTAAAATGAAAAACTGAAAAACAGTGGTCAGACACCCCAACAGCTGGACCCCCCAGTAGGCCCCCCCCTCAAACATGTCAAAAAAATCGGGTCCTCGAAAGAGTTTTAGGAAAGCTGAAAATTTTGTTCAGTAAATATCTATTATATATAATTTATGAAAATAACAGACAGACTTCATTTGGTTAGAATGGGGCCAGTCAGCAGGCGCCGAAAGTATAAATGTCATACGAGCGCGATTTCTGTTACTATGTGCGCGACAATCATTACAAGTGTCATGAAAGAGTTCTAAGAAAGCTGAAAATTTACCACGGGGTAGTTTTTACAATGAGAAATAAAAAAAAAATGGTCAGACACCCCAACAGTGGGACTCACCCAGTCAGCACCCCCGCAAAGTTGTCGCAAAAATCGCGTGCTCGTGGTTTCCGCTACTATGTGCGCAACAATCAATACAATTGCCATGAAAGAGTTTTAGCAAAGCTGAAAATTTACCACGGGGTAGATTTTACAACGAGAAACAAAAACACAATGGTCAGACACCCCAACAGTGAGACCCACCCAGTCAGCACCCCCGCAAAGTTGTCGCAAAAATCGCGTGCTCGTGGTTTCTGCTACTATGTGCGCAACAATCAATACAATTGCCATGAAAGAGTTTTAGCAAAGCTGAAAATTTACCACGGGGTAGGTTCTACAACGAGAAAGAAGAAAACAATGGTCAGACATCCCAACAGTGTGACCCACCCAGTCAGCACCCCCGCAAAGATGTCGCAAAAATCGTTTTAAGAAAGCTCCAATTTCGTACAAATCTATTAAATATAGTTTATGAAAAAGTTTCGTTTACCTGATAATAGGGATGTTTAAAAAAAATTTCGATTTATTGAAATTGCGATATTTTTTGAACGATATATCGATAATATCGGCCGATATTGTAAAAAGCGATATATCGATATATCGATATTGAAATCCGACTATCGGATTCGATATTTTTTTAAGTATAGCATATTTTAGAAATCGAATGGGTTTTTTGCATTTAATCTGCATTTCTGATTATTTATGAGGGATGCCAGAAACGTTGAAAGTAGAAAAAAATTTTCGATCATGGAAACCATATCTGTCGAAACTAGGTTCAAGGCACGTGATATATACGGGCACATGCGGGCAAGCTGAAACTTGGTATTTGGATAGAACTATAGTAGTAGCATGTTGAAAAAATATAATATTTTATAGGGGTAGTATGGTACGGGAGTGGGGGGTGTTTTTCCTAACTATAGAACGGCTTATGCTAGAAAGTTGAAACTCGGTATGCATATTTAAGCCAACTAGAAAAGTCATTGAGATTGAAAAAAAATTCAAATATCTATTGGCGTACAGAGGGGGGGCGAAGAAATTGATCAGTGAAAATGGAATGCATATATTTTCTCGATTTTCATCATATCTATTAGGTCTTTCCAATTATTGAATCCATTTTTATTCCACGGATTTCTCATATAAATACCTAGAAAGTGTTTTCAGGATTTTTTGAAATTCTACCCCGAAGGGGGTGTAAAGGGGTTGTATACATTTTCACGAACTCAGCCATATCCCTCAGGTCTGATTAGATATCGAATAACTTTTTACTTCCACGGACTTGTTTAATAATCACCTAAAACTTGTTTTCAAATGTTTTCCTTTTTCAACTTCTAAGAGGGTATAAACGGGTTGAACACGTTTTCACGAATTCCGTCATATCTCTTAGGAGTGATAAGATATCGGATTGGTTTTCACTTCTTCGGGTTTTCTTTATATATATCTAAAAACTCATTTCAGGATTTTTGGATACTCAACCCCAAAGTGGGTTCAAGGGGGTTGCATATATTTTCACGAATTCCCACATATTTCTTAGTTCTAATGAGATATTGAATTCATTTTTACTTCTTACGGCTTCCTATATAATCGTCAAAAAGTTGATTTCAGGATTTTTAGATATTCAAGATATTCTTAGGATCGATGAGATATTAGATTGGTTTTCACTTCCACAGACTATTTATACTATAATCGCCTACAAACGCATTTCCGATTTCATGTAATGGCCCAAAACCAAATCACGAAAAACCTCCTAATCACGTAATAACTACGTAGTATTATACTACTACTTAGACTGCGTCCCGGAGTATGACCCAATTATGTAGTTCATATTTTATATGTGGCAGCGGCGTAAGTATTCTATCGCGACCTCATTCTACCCATTTTTTTAGGTTTTCAGTCACATTGTAACCAACACCGCATCAATCTTAAACGCGTTCCGAACTTCTACCCGAAAAATAATAAAGTTGCGCCCAGACTGTTGGCAGATTTTTATTTTAAAATCTAACAACATCCACCCTTTCCTCCTTACATAACGCATAGATTTAGCGATCTACTTATCCTTTAGTAAGTACTAGGATCCAAATTGCTCTAATTTACCAATCTACTCTTCTTTTCCTCTTACAATAATTGCATACATTGTCATTCACATCTTCAAAGCAGACATTTACGGATCGTCCTTTTCCTATGGATTTATAGGAGGTATGTGCGGCTTTTCTGCCGACTCTACAAACTACTCTTTTCCTTACCTACTAAAAGGTAAAAATATTGCTATATATTCTTTGGTTACTTACTGGCCTAACTCCTGTAAAATTTCTAAGATCATATCTGGTACTGTTTTTGAGATATAAACATACCGCAGTCACGATCGGCTGCACGACAATCGTATGATGCTCTAGATGAAATACTGAACTCCGATTTATATTGTAGTTGGGGATAAAGTAGAATTACGTATGTGCATGTTGTATGTCCTTTATTAAGGACTCCCATTTGATTGCTACTCAAACCTAAATGATAATATGACAATAAAAAAATGTTCTTTTTTGAAGCATTTTCACATCGAAGGTGCAGGAAGGACTAACTCGATTTCTTAAATATTTATCCTTTTCCTTGGAACCATTCAAAAATGAATGTTTGCAAAATTTCAAATTTGTAGCTGGAAGCGTTCAAAAGTTATCGGAAAATATTTTCTTAAGAATTTTTGTATGGAAGATACCAGAAGGAGTAAAAGAATTTCTCTGACTAGTAAGCTCGAACTTCAAATTCAAATTCAAATTTATTATTATCGTGAACCATATGATTACATGTACATTTAGTAGTAATAATTTTGTGATCAGATTTACAACAATGGTGTGAATCTTAAAACTAACAATAGCTGTATTGAAATAAAATTAATTAGATTAGCTTAAAGGAAAAAGGGTTAAGAAAAACCTTCGGAGAACTAAACAAGGAAACTCGAACTTCGTTTTCACTCAAAACTAATTTGTACAAAATTCCGAATTCATAGCTAAACGATTACTTGAGTTATAGTGAGTTCCGTAAATAAGTGAATACATTTTGACAGGATATTTGTATGGCAGCTACACGAAGGAATAATAGGATTTTCTTCATAACTATAGATTTAGCTCCAACTATTGCAAAATTAACACATACAAAATTTCAAAGTCGTAGCTTAACCCCTTATGAAGTTCTCGGCCAATATTCTTGAACACGTGTTTTAAGGACATTTTGTATGGCAGCTACTAGAAGGAGTAAAAGGATTTCGCTGACTAGTAAACTCGAAATTTGTTTTCACTCAAAACCAATTTGTACAAAATTCCGAATTCGTAGCTAAAAGATTACTTGAGTTATAGTGAGTTTCGTAAATTCAGTGAAGACATTTTGACAAGATATTTGTATGGCAGCTGCACGATGGACTAATAGGATTTTCTTCATAATCATACATTTAGCTCCAACTATTGGAAAAATAACACATACAAAATTTCAAAGACGTAGCTTAAACCCTTCTGAAGTTATCGACCAAAATTCTTGAACACGTGTTTTAAGGACATTTTGTATGGCAGCTACCCGTAGGAGCAGGACGATTTGGCCCGTTAACAAACGTAGCCTTACAAATTCGACCAAACATCCAGATTCAAAATTTCAAGATCCTAGGTGAAGGCGTTCCTGAGCTATCGTGTTCACGGACAGACGGACGGACGGACGTTAAGAGGATTTGAGGTTTTTGGCCACAAATAAACAAAAAATATAATAATACATAACTTTTTTTCCTCCTTTGTAGATTGCTTCCTTTTCTTATCGTACTGCCCTTTATATGTTTCCTGTGCTGACATTATATACCGTATTTCATCTCTAGATTCCATGTATTGTTTTAATGATTCCTCCTCAACTAATTCAAGAATTTTCATGTCATTTTCAGTTTTCATACGTGTTCCAACTAGAATTTCGAATGGTGACCTTTTCAAAGATCGATGATATATACTGTTCAACATTCGCTGCGTACTTGCCACATGAGTGTATCACTTCTCAGGTTGATCTAATGATAGTTTAGTAAGAACGGCAATGACAACTCGATGAACTCGTTCTACCTGTCCACTACCCCGCGGAACACCGGTTGTTACGTTGTGAACAGTTATGCCATGCGAACTGCAAAATTTATTAAATCGCTCCGAGACAAACGCTGCTCCCTAATCCGTTATAACCCTTTCAGGATACCCGAATATGGCTGCGATGACTTCGAGTTTGCTGATTGTTTCCTCTGCGTTGACGGTTTTCGTAGGAAATATCCACACAAACTTACTGAAACCATCTACAACGGTAAAGATATATCGATAATTTTTACTGGTTGACGTCATCGGTCCGAGATGATCCAAATGTGATGTTTCCAGCGGATGGTCCCCTTTTGGGATAGGATATAGAAAACCTTCTGCTTTTCCAGTTTTACGTTCTGCCAAAATGCATTGCACACAACCAGAAATACATTTTTCTATTTTTGACTTCAATCCAGGAATGCAGTATTCTTGCATCAGTATTTCTTCCATTTTTATACTCTAGATGAAATCATATAGAGTATTATAAGTTTAATCCAGCCCAAAAGTTTGTAACGTATAGAACCAAGCCTCGGACGAAAAAAAGGCATATATTATTTTTTGGTTATTTGTGGCTAAACATATGATTATGAAGAAATTAGTCCTTCGTGTAGCTGCCATACAAATACCCTGTCAAAACGTCTTCACTTAATTTACGGAACTAAATATGACTCAAGTATTCGTTTAGCTATGAATTGGAAATTTTGTACAAATTAGTTTTGAGTAAAAATGAAGTTCGAGTTTAATAATCAGCGAAATCCGTTTACTCCTTCTGGTAGCTGCCATACAAAATGTCCTTAAGACACGTGTTCAACAATATTTTTCGATAACTTTTGAACGCTTGAAGCTACGAATTTGAAATTTTGTACACGTTCATTTTTAAATGGTTTCAAGGAAAAGGATAAGTATATAAGAAATCAAGTGAGTCCTTCCTGCACCTCCCATGTCCTTCAAAAAGGACATTTTTTTTCGATGTCTTACCTAGTTCAAGATATGAAATTAAACACAGAATATTGTCTTTTAGTTTTGGGTAGCAATCAAATGGCAGTCCTTAATAAAGGACATACAACATGCACACACGTAATTCTACTTTATCCCCAACTACAATATAAATCGGAGTTCAGTATTCATCTAGAGTATTATACGATTGGCTTGCAGCCGATCGTGACTGCAGTATGTTTTAAAATAGCTTCGATATCTGAAAATTTGTTGGAGACATTATTTGTGGAAGTATCTGGAACGTGAAAATCAATTTCGCCTTGGTCGGCACTACACTCTTGGCTTCTTTGTAAAAGACGTCGACTCGAATTTCTACCCATACCGTTGCCGGAATTAAATCGTGAAATATTCGACTGCTAGCAATAATTTTTACAATCCACGTCCACGGTTATTCGTTTAACTAAATGCAGCACCAGGATAAACACACGATTGAATTGCAACACGTTCAAATGTCTAGTTTGAGATTTTGGTAATGCGGTACGAATTGCGATTTTGCCCACCGAAACAATGTTAAGTCCACGGGGGTGGGGGGTGTTTTTCCTAACTATAGAACGGCTTATGCTAGAAAGTTGAAACTCGGTATGTATATGTAAGTCAACTAGGCAAGTGATTAAGAATAACAAAAATAACAAATATCCATTGGCGTACGGAAGGGGGGCAAAACAAATTATCAGTGAAAATGGAATGAATATATTTTTACGATTTTCATCATATCTATTAGGTCTTTCCAAATATTGAATTCATTTTTATTTTACGAATTCTTCATATAAATATCAAAAAAGCGTTTTCAGGATTTTTTGAAACTCGACCCCCATGGTTATGTAAAGGGGTTGTATACATTTCCATGAATTCAGCCATATCCCTACGGTCTGATTAAATATCGAATAACTTTTTACTTCCACGGGCTTGTTTAATAATCACCTAAAACTCGTTTTCAATTTTTTCCCCTTTTCAACCCCTAAGAGGGTATAAACGGGTTGAACACGTTTTCACGAATTTGGTCATATCTCTTAGGAGTGATAAGACATGGGATTGGTTTTTACTTCCTCGGGCTTTCTTTATATATATCTAAAAACTCATTTCAGGATTTTTTGATATTCAACCTCAAAGTGGGTGCAAGAGGGTTGCATATGTTTTCACAATTCCTACATATTTCTTAGTTCTAATGAGATATCAAATTCATTTTTACTTCCTAAGGCTTCCTACATAATCGTCAAAAGTTGATTTCAGTAGTTTTAGATATTCAACTCCAATAGGACGTAAGGCTTTCGACATATTTCTTAGAATTGATGAGATATCAGATTGGTTTTCGCTTCCACAGACTTTTTATATAATCGCATACAAATGCATTTTCGATTCCATGTAATGGCCAAAAACCTAATCACGAAAAACCTCCTAATTGCGTATTAACTGATATAATACTATGATTTAGACCTCTTCCCGGAGTATGACCCAATTACGTAATTCATATGTTATATGTGACAGCGGCGTTTAAGTATTCTAGCGCGACCCCATTCTAACCGCTTCACGAACCTTTTTTAGGTTTTCAGTCACATAGTAACCTACACCGCGTCTCAGAATTAAACACGTTCCGGACTTCTGCCCGAAAATAATAAAGTTGCGCCCAGGCTGTTGGCAGATTTTTTTTTTGTTATAGTATGTTAAAGATTTCGGAAAAATTGTGACCGAGTCCTCTTTGAAAATTCATATCTCTGTTAATTTTTATCATAGAATAATAAAACAGGACTTATGTTAAAGGGGAAGGTTGTCGCAAAATAAGAAAAATACCAATTAAATTTATCCTTAAAATTTGTTTTCAAGGACAACGATTTTGTCCTTTATCCTTGAATATCTCAAAAAGAAATGTTTTCATAGTATGGCATTTTTTTTTCATGGCAAGCTACCATAGAAGCAAATTTGATTAAATGTTAGTTGTTTTCCAGCGTCAGTAGGGTTTCTGGTGTGAAACTCCAACACGAAATCCCCGACTGTTGATTAATCGCTGACCTTGAGGACATGACAGTTGGAAAACCTTCACTGGATACCCCAGTTTTATAAGATTGTGTTGGACTAGGTCCGAAGGAGCTGTTTCGTCATCGGAGGGCATAGACTCGTCAGAGGGTGTATCATGCTTACTATCCGAAACACCCTTACAGCTGGTGGAATTGCTGAGCATAATTTCTATATAGCGAACTCGAAATCAAATTTACAGTCCGCGACTTTTAAACTTAGCTAACTTTCCGCCATCGCAACCCTATACTAAAGGAGGTGACGCTGAAGATCACCTAATATTTCAACCAATTTGGTGGAATTTTTGGTTGTACGCCAGGATCTACAGAGTTAAACGCTAAGAGCGCAATATTCGACGACAAGGAGCAGTCATAAAGCCACTTAATCGACTAGTTTCCGGAATTCCAACTGATACTCAATCCATGCAGTACTACGAGATAACCATACGTATATCAACAATAAATCAGCTATGGTCTGAGGTAGAACAATTGAATTCTCAAATCTGGGATGGTTCAAGCGATCCGATCGAAGAAGGATACAATTTCAACGAATATCTGGATCTTCAGGAAGAAGTGAGAAGCAATGTTATTCGACTGACGGCCAAATTGGAAAGAACACCAAGCAACAATGAATCAAACATTGTCAAAAACGTTACAATCATCAATGCAACTTCCAAAGATTGCAATCCCAAAGTTCGATGGGGATTACGCCAGGTGGCGTCTATTTGCCGACCTCTTCAATCAGCTTGTTCACCATCAAGACGTAGCTGACTGCCAAAAGATGTGGTACCTCAAGGTGAATCTATCGGGCGAGGCAGAGAAGCTTATAAGACATTTTTCGTTATCAAATGAAAATTATCGCGCCGCATGGACGATGCTACACAACAGATACGAGAATAAACAGTTGTTGGTGGCCACGTTAGTCAGCAGATTATTGCCACAACCATCAAACAGCTCAGATGCATCACCAAACGCAAAAAAGAGTCTACACGATACTACCCAAGAATGATATAGAAAATTTGGAAATATCTGTCAAGGAATGGGATCCAATTCTTCTCCACATTCTTACGAAGAATACTGGACAAGGCAACGCACATCTTGTATGAGCAATCGATAAAAGATCCAAGACAACTGCAGTCAATGAAACACTTCCTCAGCTTCTTGGAAACCGTTTCCAGTCACTGGAAGCCCTAGGCATGAAGGGAAAATTTGGTACTGAAAAGCAATCAAGCGGTCATTCGACGCGCGCACTTACATCAGTAGTGTCGACATCATCGTGCGTTAATTGCAAAGAAGCTCATCCGTTATTTGCATGTAAGATGTTCTAAACCAAACTCCAAACAGCCGGATGCAGGTTGTTGGAAATAACAATTTGTGTATCAACTGCTTGAAGCCAGGGCATCGTGCAAGTAACTGTGAAGCAGGTAGCTGCCGGAAATGTGCACAAAAACATAACACGCTGCTGCGTTTCGACAACACACCGAAGAAGAGTGCAACACCAATTAAAGCTAACCAAACTAAATCAACTCAACCCACGCAACCTCAACCCATGCAACCTCAATCCCTGCAAGAAGGTTCATCGTTACCACAAGCTATAACGTTAACAACTCAAGAACGCCAACGCCAACGCCAAGGAAGATATATTCTACTACGCACCGCTAGAATTCGACTGTCAGCCACAAATGGACGAACCATAGAATACCGACCGATACTGGACTCAGGATCGCAAATGAACCTGATAACCGAAGCAACAGTTAAAAAAGTCGGAGTAAAACCCAAACCCGATAACATGGTGATTCAAGGTATAAGAAGCGGAATAAAACACGCTCAACGCCGAATTAATCTGCAATTAGAATTAAGAACGACAGGATTTTTGGAACAATTGGAAACCTTAGTACTACAGCAGATAGTGCCACCTGAACCTACCAAAACACTGAATATCTCGAATTGGCCAATTCCAAAGAATAGATCCAGACTCCAACTTAAACTTAAACACTTCCATTCGCAAGTGAACCTAACGTATTAGGCTGTTCGTGCTCCGATCGCAGTAAGCTTAATTCAACCACACCAGTTGAATAAGCCTATCGCTGTTGTCGCTCGAATGTGTTGCTGCAGTCCCAAACTCCTATGAATGGGAGTGCAGGTTGTAGATGATTTAGGTTAAGGTTTGTTGCTTATAGTTACGGCCACACCAGCCGTAAATATAATTGGAAAGGAAATTATTCGTTCCTAATGGTTGTAAGGAACGGATAATTGTAATGATTTATGGGACACTGGGAATGCTTAAATGAAATACATTCATTCGCGCGTATAAAATGAGGAATAGATTTATTTAACTTTCTTACAGACTATTTATAATAAGAAAATGCTTAATCTAAGTAAATATTAATTAGGCTTAAGTTTAATGATCGCACAATGCATACGGAAAATTTTAGCATACGTGTGACGAAATGCATACGTATGAAAAAATGCATTGTGCGATCATTTTACATGTTTGAAACTGCAATATGGGTCAATTGGTTGAATGATAGCACATAAAAGTTGTTTACCTTTGATGGGTAATTATGTGCGATCATTCACCCAATTGTGTCATCAAAACGATCCAAATTATGTCGAGTCGTACATAGACCTTTTAATTTGCAGCGTTTTGATGACTTTATGTTTCACTATGTTCCGCTATTGAACAGGTTGGGGCCCGGGCGGCATGAACCTTGTTGAACCTTTCCTGAAGTGTCAATTCTGCATCTGGCCGGATATCATTGGATTCTTCGTTTTTCTTTGGGGTCCAAGTATTTCTACATCTTCTACATTGCAGTATTATCAAAACGATGATAACGGTGATGAGAATAGTAGTTGCGGTCGGTGCGGCATGCCTCTTGATAGTTGCAAATATAGTCGTAGGCCCCGTTGTGTGATAGGATGCTTCGTTGAATAATTGTTCCGAAACCTTAGAAATGATTTCATGACTTCTCTCAGTTGCTGAACTAGACTCTAAAACATGAGGAGGTATTTCACGTGAGAAGCTGCTGATTACCCTTCGACGTTCTTCCACGGATGACCGAAGTGTAATCTCGTCGGTCTGGATGATGCAATTGTCCTTGAGTTGGATTGTACCGATGCTTTGCAGGAGGATTTCTTCTCTGGAGTCCTTGCATACCACGGATGCTACCGCTGGAATGTCTGTTACGAAGAGCCAGGTGTTAGTCATCATCAGCTCCTTCCACAGAGTTTGTGTTGTTTCAATCTCGATCGTTGGACATGGTTTCCTTTTGTGCCTATTGTATAGTTCGTCTAAAACACAGTTCGGGTTGGTGTTCATGTTCTTGACCATATCAGGAATACATAAGTGTAAGTCTTCTTCAATCATGCACGCCTTAAGTTGTTCTTCATCCAGATTGAAATACAATTGATGATTGAAGCTGACTGCTATCGTTGATGATTTGATGATAGGTACCAAATATTTATGTTCTTGCTTTTTGTGAGGTATTGCTGTTACATGGATCAAATCATACTTGATTGCCTCGACAATGTAAAAATATCCGTAAACGTTTATTTCATCTTCATGTTTCTTCATCGATGTTCGCTTTTGTGGGGTATTACGGTTTAAAATTCGCGTTAGCGGTCCTAATACCGCAATCAAAACCCCTTGCACCGAAAGGGGACGAACGGGTCCTTTCCGGCCAACCCAGAGATGGGTCGTGGGCGCCAGTGGTTCTTACTTTAGGAACCCGTCCTCCAAGATCTTCCCCGACCGAACCACGAGTTCGGGGAAAATGAATGATAAACTAATTCTAAAGGAAACAAACACTATTCACCCGGAGAAGAGGCTGAAACACGTCACAACACGGAAAAAAATAATACAATTGGCATCAATTAAAGGAAATAAAATGAAATTTAATACTCTTTAGAAATCAACTCAAAAATCCTTTGATCGTTACTTTTTCTTCCCACGCTTTCACCTGATTATAACTCACTAACTAGTCTAGCTAACCTTATTTAGGGCGCCTCTGGTGCGGTGTCCCACGATGAGAATTCAAATCTTTCCTCGCCTGCTGCACGACTCTCCTTGTTCTGATGACGAAGACCTCGTTCGTAATTCGCCGACTCCGATACAAGCCTTTTTACACACTTTTTTCTCCGACCATATATCCGCCGACTTCCGACGCAATCCTTCCGTATATTGTCTTATACTTATGCTATTTCTCCGACCGTACTCCTCGATCTCCGACGTTCACGTAACGAACTCCCTTGACTCAAGGCCCGCAAAAATCGTCCGCACTTGCCGCGAAAACTTCCAACGGCCCCCAACAGTCAGTTATTTTCCACCGACCAAATTCCGCTTTTGTAGGTCAACGTTCGTTTTTCTCCCAAAACTTCCCATTTCTCTCAGGTGCCGATTTACTTTCTCCTGTCCACTTAATATTCACCATCCGACTTTTTAGCATGGACCTGAACCTCATGATCTGTTTTATCGACTTCACTTTCTCGCGGTTCGTGCTCGTCGATATTGTCGTCGGATGACGTTTCTCGTTGTTGTGACATTTGTGCGGTGTTGTGACATTTGTGCGGTGTTGTGCTGTATTGCCGGTGTCAATTGTTTTCAGTGTTGTGTTAAATGTTAAATGTCTTCTGGGTGTCGTTCGGGTTCATCGTTTGTTGTTACCGTGCTCCTCCATATTAATTTGTTTTTAATTTCCTACTTCCTTTTCCTATTTCCTTATCCTATTTCTTCCTTTTCCTATTCCTAAATCCTTACATAACCTAACCTTAACTTACATTAATATTCCCAAAACCTAAGTAATTCATCTTTTAATTTCCTACTTCCTTTCTCTATTTCCTTATCCTATTTCTTCCTTTTCCTATTCCTAAATCCTTACATAACCTAACCTTAACTTACATTAATATTCCCTAAACCTAAGTAATTCATCTTCCCGCCTCTTCTCCGTGTCAGCTGCAACTTGTATTAATATTTCATCATTGGCTTACTTTTAAATGCTACTGTCGACTGCGGAGCCGTGCCCATGAAACGTCCCCAGCGCATCGGGCTTATTACAAAAGGTAACCTAATTCATCAATTGTTTAATAACGCAACTAACGATTGTTCTCTCTTGTCTTCCAGAAGGATGCTCATTACGAGTTAACCTCGTAATAGGGGTGCGTATTATTCTGAAGTGACTACCCAATTTCATAGAGACATCCTTCAAGGTATTATTTATGCTGTCTACGGTGAGGAAGTCGAGAATATTTCCATGGCCGAGAAGCATTGTTGTTAATTTTGAATATTTGGCTTCGATTTCATCGTAGTAATCAACCGCTGTGAGATAGGTCGAAATCACTTGTATGCTGATTCTGTTGTGGTCAACTTTTACGTACCATTTATTCATTTCGTTTATTGAGCTTATTATTTGATTGACTTTGTTTCCGAATTGTACAAGTTTATTCTCCATTCGAAGATTAGACTGCGTTATTCGGTTGTTAAGTAACATTGCTTGTTGAGTGGTTGTTTGTAGAATGTTGTGCTGGTTTCGTTCTAGGGTGTCGATATTCTGATAGACTTCATCGTTGACGCCAAAAACAGTTGTAAGTAGTTTTCCCAAAAGACCCCCTACGTCGTCTCGAAGTTGTAGTCGGTTTTGAGACTATTTCCTGAATTTGTGCAAGAATATGATGTCGTTTGTTATTCAGATGCATTAGTAAGGTCTCACAATGTGTAAGATCGGATAACTCTTTCGTTTTTTGGCACATATTTTCTGCTTGGTTCCAAGTGCTCGTAACATCTTTCTCATCTTGTAGGATATCCTTTATGGGATAATTCACTTCTAGTCGTAAATTGCCTCTTACTATTTGAGTGGGTCCCAATTTTTCGATGTAGAGACCACTAGCTGGCGTAACTATATTGAAGTGTTGAGGTTCAGAGTGATTGAATGTTTTATCGGCTCCCACTGATAGGATTGAAAATAGTAGTATTGCTATGTTTAGCAAGTTTTTTGCCCAGGTACAAGGAGTGATTCGCAATTTCTTCGGAGGATTTGAGGCTGGTGGAGATTGTTTTCTTTTATTTTCTTGTGGTTTCCTTGTTACCACCGTTTTGTGTATACATCTTGTAAAATTTGCAACTATGTTGGTTTTTGGAACGCTTGGAGTGTTTGCAGGAATATCTATTGGAAGCTTGCAAATGTTTGCAACTGTGTTGGTTTTCGGAGCGCTTGGAGTTTCTGCAGGAATATCTATCGGAAGCTCGCAAATGTTTGCAATAGACGTCTGTTTGAGCTGATTTCCATGATACCTTACGGTTACTACTCGAGTCTTACCGTCTTTCCCGGGATGAACTTCGTGGATTCGTCCAAGTGGCCACTTCGTCGGCGGAGTATCTGATTCTCTTATTAGGACCATTGCACCTACAGTTGGAGTTGACGTTTCTTTTGTCCATTTCGAGCGACGTTGAAGAGTGTGAAGGTACTCTGTAGACCATCGCCTCCAAAATTCTTGATGTATTGCTATGAGAATCTTCCAACGATCGTGTAGAGTTCTGCAGGATTTATCTGGCTCAGGATGTGCCAGAAGAGGTCGACCAATTAGCAGGTGTCCGGGTGTTAAGGCTTCCAAATCATTTGGGTCGCTGGAGATAGGAGTGATTGGTCTTGAATTTAGGCAAGCTTCAATCTGGCATAAAATAGTTGCGAACTCCTCAAATGTTGGAATGATGGGCGTTTCATCAAGAATTCGCTTGAGGTGTCCCTTGGCTGACTTTACTCCAGCTTCCCATAGCCCACCCATGTGAGGGCTGGCTACAGGTATAAATTTCCAAGTAACGCAGTCCTTAGCGGAGATTTTGGCGATTTCATTAGTGGAGTTTCTTATTGCTTCTTGGATATCTTTGTCGAGCTTGTTGTTTGCTCCCACAAAGTTCGTTCCGTTGTCGCTGTATATTTCTAGACAAAGTCCTCTTCGACTAGTAAATCGTTTGAATGCTGCCAAGAATGCTTCGGTCGTCATGTCGCTGACGAGTTCTAGGTGTATTGCCTTGGTAACCATACATACAAAGAGAGCGATGTAACCTTTCAACGTGATAGATCCTCGGCCTTTAGACATTCGTGTTTTGAATGGTCCTGCATAGTCAACGCCACAATAAGTGAAAGCGTTTGCTGGCGTTATTTGAACAGCAGGTAGATTTCCCATCAGTTGATTGTTGACTGTGTTTGCAAATTTGCAACATGTTAAGCAGCGGTGAATTTCATAGCGAATGACCTTCTGATCGTTAATTATCCAGTATCTGGTACGTAGATAGTTCCGTACAAGTTGAAGTCCTCCATGCAAGGTCCTTTCGTGTGCGTCTCTAACGATCAGATACGTGATGTTGTGTCGTTGCGGTAATAACATGGGGTGTTTTATATCTTCCGAGATGTTCGCATTTCGGAGCCTGCCGCCAACTCTCAGGATGCCATTACTGTCTATGAAAGGATTTAACGCTCTGAGTCTGTTGTTCGATCCCTTGGATTTCAGATCTTTTATCTCTTCGCGAAATTCGGATTGTTGAGTTAGAAGAATGATTCTGTTGTGTGCCTGATCAAGTTCTATCGCTGTTACTCTTCCGAATTTCTTTTGCTTGTTCCTGTTTTTCAGATTATTTATAAATCTTAGGCAAAGCGCGACAATTTTAATAAGCTTCGAGAAGTCCGAATATCGTTCAAAAAATATTTTTTCGTCATATATTGTGACCATAGACGTTACGTTGATATGAGTATCGGAGGCAGTTGTAGACTTTAACCAGTCTAGACCATTCCACCACAAATTGTGTTCTTTTAGCTGCATTGGACTGATGCCTCGTGAAGCGCAGTCTGCTGGATTTTCTTCAGATCGAACGTGATTCCATATCCAATTGCCTCCATCTAATTTTTGTATTTTTGTCACTCTGTTCGCGACGTAAGTCTCCAGTGTTGTTGGGTTCTTTTTTAGCCATGCAAGAGCAATCGTTGAGTCGGACCACGCATATGTCTCAACATGTGGAACGTTTAAAGAATCTATTGTTTGTTTAATCAGGTTCGCCAAGAGTAACGCTCCGTTTAATTCTAATTTTGGAAGTGTTATCTTAGCTTTGATTGGAGTGACCTTTGTTTTGGCACATAATAGCTGGACTTGTATTGTTCCGGTTGCAGTAGTGGTTTTGCTGTACACGGCTGCGGCGTATGCTAGTTCTGACGCATCACAAAATCCATGAAGTTCAATTTTAGGCTCACCTTGGTAAATTATCCATCTAGGGATTTTTATTTCTTCCAATAGATGCAATTGAGAATCGAGGTTATTCCACTCAAGTTGGATGTCATCAGACGGAACATCATCCCAACCTATGCCAGACTTCCAGATTTTCTGCATCAACAGTTTGGCTTTGACTGTTACTGGTGCAAGCCATTGAAGTGGATCGTATATAGTTGCAATATTCGATAGCAATTGCCTTTTCGTTAATTTTTTTGTTTTATCAAATTTCATGATTTTGAATTGAAATTCATCTTTTTTAGGATTCCAATTCAATCCTAAAGTCTTGATGGATGAATCTTCAATTATTTCCAACAATCCCTGTTCTCTATCTGTCTCCGGGATCATTGCCAGTAGCTCTGGAGTATTGGAAGTCCATTTCCTTAGATTGAAACTACCTTTCTTCATTAAATTGCGAATCTCAGCTTGTAATTGCATTGCTCCGGTTAAGGTATGGGCACCAGTCATCATGTCATCGACATAAAAATCGTTTCGAAGCGTTGCAGCTGCGATTGGGTGGTTATTTCCTTCATCATGTGCTAACTGTAGAAGGGATCTTACTGATAGGAATGTTGCAGCAGCTGGCCATACGTCACCGTATTTAAACGATATTCTTCAATGCAGCTATTCTCACTGCATCTCCATAGGATTCTCTGATAGTCACGGTCAGCTTCTGCTACTTTAATCTGTCGAAACATTTTTTCAATGTCCGCGGTGTACACATACTTATACTTTTGCCAACGAAGTAGGATGCTTGCTAAGTCTTGTTGTAGTTTCGCGCCAGTAAGCAAAAGTTCGTTCAGGCAGCTTCCTCCCATGGTTTTGGCGGAAGCATTGAATACAACTCGTAGTTTCGTCGTCGTACTCTCTTCTTTAAACACGGGATGATGTGGTAGATAGTATACGTTGCGTTCATCACCAATATAAGGCAGGACCTTCTCCATATGTCCAAGCTCTACATATTCTTTTAAAAAATCGTTGTACCGTTTTTCTAATTCTGGATCCTTTCTTAGTCTTTTCTCAACCTGCCGGTATCTGAGCACTGCCAAGTTTCTGGATTCGCCGATCGGCTGTAAACCGAGTTCATCCTTGAAAGGTAGACGAACAATGTATCTGCCATTGGTATCTCTGGAGTGAGTAGACTGGAAGATTTCTTCACACCTTATATCTGAATCCGATGGTTCTCTTTGACCATCTTCACTGTCTATTTCAAAGAATCTTTCAATTATTTTGTGAAAGTCAGTCATGGAGATCATGGATGTAACTTTATGACTTTGTACGTTGGACTCCATAATCTTACCAGACAGTAGCCATCCGAGTTTGCTCTTTTGACACAATAATGGGTTTCCTTTCATTAATCCGTCCTCCATTATGTCTTCGTATACGTCTGCTCCAAGGATAAGATCGATGGCTCCAGATATGTTGAACCCGGGATCTGCTAGTTTTAATGACCAGATCTGACTCGATTTGTGTATTGTTACCGTTTGTTCTGGCAATACTGCTGTTAACCTTGGCATGACAAGTGTCTCAGCTAGGATAGTGAAGTTCGAAGGAAATCTCGGAGCTATTGTTATTGATACCTTCTTTCGAATGGTTTTGGTTTCTATACATCCGATTCCAGTCACACTTGCCATAACATCTTCCTGTTTGGCGCCGATTTTCTTGACGGCCTTGGATGTAATGAAGGAGGACTGGGAGCCTGGATCAATTAGTGCTCGAAGTTGAATCCTTTGTCCGGACTTGGCAAAAACGTTGACGATCGCTGTTGCTAATAGGACTGTGCCACTGTGTCCGAGAGTGATTTTTCTTGCGGGCCTACCATTTGTTGCTATATTAGCAGCTACAGGTGTTGGGGCTGCTTTAAAGTAGTGCAGCAACGTGTGATGGGGCTTACTGCATTCGTAGCATTTGTATTTGCTATTACATGGCGTGGCTTTGTCGTGTGAAATGCAGTTTGTACATAACTGCTTAGATTTGACGTATTTTTGTCTCTCATCAACTGATAATTTTTTGAAGTCTTCACAGCGAGAGATAGCGTGATTCGTGTCCTTGCAGTAGATGCAACTGATTTTTGGGTCGTTGGTGGGCCGTCTCATTGCTGACACAAACGAACCTTTCTTGTTGGTCTGCTTTTGCGTGTCATATCGACTCGAACCGTTTGAATTTTCGGGTATTTTAATTGACGTTAACGTTTGATGTCGTTTCAACAGGAATTTATAGAGTTGGGCTAAAGTTGGCATCTCCTTGATGTTTTCAATTCCCTCTTCAAACAAACGCGCACTTTCATTGTCTAGTTTCCTCATAGCGATTCGTACAACAAGCGGGTCCCATTCATCGGTGTTATATTGCAAGTTCTTTAGCGCTGCCAAGCAGTTTATTAGGGTATCATAAAGTTTTATCAACCCCGTTTGGCTTCGATGACCAACTTTTTCTACATCGAGTAGTGTATCGATGTACGTGGTAACCATTTTTCGGTTGTTGCAAAATCGTTCTTGCAGGATCGTTAGTGCAGATTCGTAATTGCATCCATCTAATGTGAGATGGGCGATAGAGTCTCGCGCGTCACCATCCAGATAGCTAAGGAGATACTGCATTTTCTGGATAGGACCTATAACTGGGTTTGCGTGGATAATGTTCTTGAACATGTCGATGAAACATTTCCAGTTCCTGTAATCCCCGTTGAATTTTGGGATTTCCAATCGCGGTAATCTTGGGAGATTGTTGGGGATGAAGTCTACAGGATTTATGTTGTTGGTCGGGCCATGAAGTACTGGCCCAGCAGTAGGAGGTTGCCATGTAGTCATCTCGGGCATCTTCAAATCACTTGTTGTCGTTGTAAAAGTAGATGGCCATGTCCAGGATATCGTATTTGGCGATCTGATTGAAGAGGTGGATGGGATTGTTCCAACAGATGATATTTGAGTTCTGGTACTTGGCTCTGGTTGCTTCATAATAGCAATTTGTCCCTCTTTGTATGTAGCCTTCGTTTGGCTATACAGAAGCTCTACTTCCTCCAATATCTTAGTCGAGATATATGGATGGTCTTCTGCTACTTGTTTCACGATTCTTTCGTGGTTTAGGAGAAATGATTCCCAGAGACAATCTATGTCTCTTAGTTTTTTGGAAAAGTAATCCTCAGTTTTTCGGGAACTACCATCCTTTCGGTAATTTATTCTAAAATTTTTTAAGGACTCAGCAATCTTTTCCTGATCCTCAATGATTTTATGGATCTCTGATTCCATTATGTTTGGAAGGGTTATGTTGCGTCTCAGCGTTGAATCTGAAGAACCTGGCGTTTGGGCTCGTTGAACGTGTGAAATCGCTGCTATATCGACGGCTCAGTGTCCAGAATAAATCCGGCTCGACGGACCAATGTTCGTGCTCCGATCGCAGTAAGCTTAATTCAACCACACCAGTTGAATAAGCCTATCGCTGTTGTCGCTCGAATGTGTTGCTGCAGTCCCAAACTCCTATGAATGGGAGTGCAGGTTGTAGATGATTTAGGTTAAGGTTTGTTGCTTATAGTTACGGCCACACCAGCCGTAAATATAATTGGAAAGGAAATTATTCGTTCCTAATGGTTGTAAGGAACGGATAATTGTAATGATTTATGGGACACTGGGAATGCTTAAATGAAATACATTCATTCGCGCGTATAAAATGAGGAATAGATTTATTTAACTTTCTTACAGACTATTTATAATAAGAAAATGCTTAATCTAAGTAAATATTAATTAGGCTTAAGTTTAATGATCGCACAATGCATACGGAAAATTTTAGCATACGTATGACGAAATGCATACGTATGAAAAAATGCATTGTGCGATCATTTTACATGTTTGTAACTGCAATTTGGGTCAATTGGTTGAATGATAGCACATAAAAGTTGTTTACCTTTGATGGGTAATTATGTGCGATCATTCACCCAATTGTGTCATCAAAACGATGCAAATTATGTCGAGTCGTACATAGACCTTTTAATTTGCAGCGTTTTGATGACTTTATGTTTCACTATGTTCTGCTATTGAACAAGGCGATTCCAAGCCAGTGGCTCTGCGCAGATTCTACTCAATGGAAAATAGACTCGCACGAGATGACAACATTCGTGAGCAATATGTTTAGTTTATGGAAGAATACCGAAGAATGCGACACATGGAAGAAGTCGACGTAAAAACCATTATTTCACCACATTACTTCTTGCCGCACCACTGTGTTTTTAAACCGGACAGTAGTACTACGAAGTTATGAGTACTCTTCAATGCATCCGCCAAAACTTCTACGAATATATCTCTGAACGATATATTGCACGCAGGACCAACAGTTTAAAGTGAGCTCTTCTCCATTTTGTTACGTTTTCGCCTATCACGCTACGTGTTCACTGCAAACATATAACAAATGTATCGCCAAGTGATTATCAACCCAGCAGATCGTAAATTACAGCTGATATTTTGGAGAAGCGATCCCAATCATGAGATAAAATGCTATCAAGTGTGCACTGTGACATACGGAACATCTTCAGCTCCATACTTAGCTACGAAGTGCTTACAACGCTTGGAGGTTCGACAGTATTAGCACGGGACTTCTATGTTGACGACGTTATGTCAGGATTCAATACCATAGCCGAGGCCATGGTAGCTCAAGGTCAATTTCAATCCGTGCTGCAGGGCAGGTTTCAAATTAAGGAAGTGGTGTGCAAATCATCCATCACTATTACAGAATTTACCAGTAAAAGATCAAGAAACCCAACTTGATTTCGCTGAAGAAGTCCAAGATTCCATTAAAACACTGGGTATCACATGGTTACCGAAATCGGATCAATTTAAGATAAAAACTAAATCCAATGAACAACAGAATGTCACGAAAATAATGATTGCATCAGATCTAGCACGTCTATTCGACCCACTAGGATTGGTAGCCCCAGTTATGACAAAGACAAAAATACTTCTTCAAAGGCTATGGACACTCAAGCTTGATTGGGATGCTGCAGTGCCGCAGGAGATCTATACACAATGGACAACCTTTCGAGCAAGAATGAAGGAACTGGACAATATCCAAGACAAGTGACACTACCTGAAACTACCTCCAAGAAGCAGCTGCACATATTTTCTGACGCATCCGAACAAGCCTACGGGGTTGTGGCATATTTACGATCAACAGACAAAAACCATCGTACGCCTTCTTTGTGCAAAATCACGTGTGGCGCCAATCAAAAAATTAACAACTCCGCGACTAGAGTTAAGCGCAGCTAGATTAGCAGCCGAACTGACCGAAAGAATCAAGGCTGATTTAAAAATACAGGACCTAACAACAACATTGTGGACAGATTCCGAAATAGTCCTATCATGGATAAACTCATCAGCAGTACATTATCATATATTCGTAGCAAACAGAATCACAGCCACTCGGGATCTAACCGTTCAACAACAATGGCGACATGTAGGAGGCAAGGACAATTCTGCGGACACACTGTCTCGAGGAATGTCACCAGACAAGTTGCAACAATGCCACTTCTGGTTTTATGGTCCAAAATTCTTACATGCGATCGAAGTAGTATGTCCAACACCTTTCCGGATACATGAAGTGAAGAATGCTCGAGAAAGAGCATTACCATTAACAACATCAAAAGATGATGAATGCGTCACAAATAGCATCAATCACAGAAATTCATTTTCAAAACTATACAACGTATTATGGTATACGTTCTGCGTTTAATTAACCGCACAAAACCGCCTCATAATCACATTGAAGCACAAAAACATATCACTGCAGAAGAACTAGAAGACGCGCTTTTGGTTATAATCAAGGAGATGCAAAGGGAAGAATTTAAGGATGAAATTCATTAATTACAACAACACAAGAAGATTGACCAGAAGAGCCGTTTCGATGACAAGGGATCATAATTAGATACATGAATGCATCTAATTACACACAGAAATTTGAATTCTAACAGTTTGTGCTTGCCTTCTGCATTTCGATGTCATAAAACACCAAAAGAATTTGCATGCGGGCAAGTGCAAACGTGGGAAACACTTTTGAACCTTTTTGCATATGCATTTTTTTTGTTACCCTCTAATCTAGTCGTTAAGTTTGCTTTCGAAAAATAAATTGTTTAGTTTTAATTCAGATTCAAAGGCGAGCGATTTAATAAATTCATAACTAATCAAAGGCGAGTGTTTCAATCCAATATAACTGTGAATATTAGTGAGTGGAGTGCGAGAAGAACGAAGCGAGTCAGTGAATCACTGAATCGCAGCAATCGAAGCGAAGGCAATAAGAACCTTAGCTTCAAGGTGAAATAAGTCAATTAATGTGATCAGAGTGTGTAGTGCAACATATATCAAGGCAAAATAGTCTTGAACATCTTTGTTCAAAATAGTTTTGAACTTCTTTGTTCAAAGTTCATATGTACTTTTTATACTCTAGATGAAATCATATACAGGGTGTAACTAGTACCGAGGTTCAAATGAAAATGGGAGATAGAGGAACTTGTCCTGAGTAGAAAATCGTTCTACACATACTCCCGTTTTTGTACCGTTAAGGAGATAGCGCGATTTTAAGGACGAAGGATTTTCATCGTACCTGTGATCACTGTTTGATCTCTAACTTCTGCTGTACTTAGCGTAACGTAATAATTCTGGGCTCGTTGGAAAGGACACAAATTCTTCTTTCTAATTGATATCAACTGTGTCAATCAGTGTTATACTTTTTGAGAAAAATTCATTTAAATGACACAAAAATAATAAAAAATTTAAAAAAAATACAAAAAAGTCCTGTTTTCTCCAAGAAGGACCTGATTAACCACAAAATTTTATTACATTTTCGGAAAGCCCATAAAATTTCACTACACGTTTGATAACAGAATTTCTTCATATTTGCAACAACAAGTGAGTTCCCTGCACATGTTGGAAATACTGCTAAACATAGAATTTACCGCAAAACAGATGCAGTAATGAGCAACCATGTTAACAACACACGTATTGCTCTTATGTGTGGAAATTATGTTACAGGTAAGTAAAAATATGACAACTAATTAGATAGCGTCCATTTAAGTAAATTAACTAACATCCATTTAAGTTAATTAAATAGTATCCATTTAAGTAGGGCGTGGAGTTTACCTGCTCCCTTAAGGAACAGGAATGACTTCGTCCTACGTAGATTTTTCTGCGATAAAAGCATCGGGAGAAAGCAGCAGCAAACAGAATGTCATAGACATCATTACGAGCAACATGGCAAGCAATAGGAGGTCTTTTACAACGGAAGAAATGGCAGACATGCACTTCGTGTATGGGTTGTGCGACGGGAATGCTAGGCGAGCCGAAAGAGTTTACCGGGAACGGTATCCGGACAGATTTCGGTACCCCCATTATCAGATATTCATCAGCATTCATCGGAACCTTCGTGAACGAGGTACACTGCAGCCGTGGCGGGAGACACAACATACAAGACGGCGACACTCGGTACCTGTGGCCACGGAGGAGCGCATACTGCGCATCGCGGCTAGGGACCCCACGGTAAGCACCCGGCGCATCGGCCATCGATTAGGCATCAACCACATGCAAGTGTTCCGAATTCTGCAAGGAGAAGGACCGTATCGCTATCATAGTACACCGGTGCAACAACTGTTGCCCGGTGATCGTGAACATCGGCGAAACTTTTGTCGTACCATGTTACTGCGAGCAGACGAACATCCAGCGTTTTTCGGAAGAATTCTCTGGACCGACGAATCGCAATTCACCCGCGATGGCATACAAAATTTCCACAACATGCATGTGTGGGCACGTGAAAATCCCCATACCAGCCGAAATAAGTCCCATCAACATCGCTTCAGTGTGAATGTTTGGGCTGGCATCATCGGCAGAACTTTCATCGGTCCGGTATTTCTTCCCCCAATTCTCAATTCCACCAATTATGCCGAATTTTTGTAGGAAACTTTACCAGACCTCATAGAGGATATACCACTCCGTGTGCTGGTCAGGTTTTGGTACCAGCACGATGGAGCGCCAGCGCATTATGGTGCTAATGTCCGTCGGTGGCTCGACGCGAATTTTCGGGATCGAAGGATTGGTCGTGGCGGTCCCATTGCATAGCCTCCACGATCTCCCGACTTAACTCCCATGGACTTTTATGTCTGGGGGTATTTGAAAAGCATCGTCTACGCAGAGGAAATTCATACACGAGAACAGCTCATTTCCCGTATCACTGAAGCATGCGATCAGTTACGAGCCCAACTACTGCGTGTGAACCCCACCAATGCGATTCGTCGGCGATACCACTTCTGCTTGCTCCACAACGGCGGACATGTTGAAAATTATTTATAAACGTAATAAACTAAATAAACGTAATAAACTATACTTCTACTCTTTTATTTCGTCCTCACTATTATTAATCATACTCCTTCGGCGAATGACGGGTGTCAAACCAGATTTACTTGAAGGAAACGTGCTTGATAACTGTTAGCCCCGCTCCTTTACAATTCAACCTATCAAGAAATTCTGTTATCAAACGTATAGTGAAATTTTATGGGCTTTCCGAAAATATAATAAAATTTGGTGGTTAATCAGGCCTTCTTGGAGAAAACAGGACTTCTTTGTATTTTTTTTAATTATTTATTATTTTTGTGTCATTTAAATAAATTTTTCTCAAAAAGTATAACACTGATTGACACAGTTGATAGCAATTAGAAAGAAGAATTTGTGTCCTTTCCAACGAGCCCAGAATTATTACGTTACGCTAAGTACAGCAGAAGTTAGAGATCAAACAGTGATCACAGGTACGATGAAAATCCTTCGTCCTTAAAATCGCGCTATCTCCTTAACGGTACAAAAACGGGAGTATGTGTAGAACGATTTTCTACTCAGGACAAGTTCCTCTATCTCCCATTTTCGTTTGAACCTCAGTACTAGTTACACCCCTTAGTGACTATACGAAGTTCGCGCCTTTGACAATATTTGAATTCACGCGCTTTACAATACCGAGGACTAAAGACCTTAAATCAAATAATGTACCGAGCAGCAGGTCTATGTTTTTACCTTCTCTTCAGTTTGAATTATCGGCGGAGTTGGTCACGAGATCGGAGTGAATAAATAGACAAATATAGTACACTAGTGTGTGTAAAGTAATTGAAATTAAATAAATAAAATGTAATATTAATCGTGTGAATTAATATAAATGAATTACAATAACTAATCCTAATATCAATACTATTAATGTGTGTTTATAAATGAACCACATATGGTGACCCCGACCGAGTGCGCATTAATCCCGAAACGTGACCAACAAACGAAATTGTTAGTAAAAAAAAAACCAGAGGAAAATCAACGGAAGGTACACGTTCCTACCTCGTGCTACAGTCAACGGAACCAGCATTCCCGTTAAGAACACAGAATCGCAACGAGCAAAGTAGAAACCCATGAAGTAATTCAACCAGCGTCTGCAGCATCGCAACTGTTACCATAGTTGAACGTCGCCACTAACACCAATTTCATAAAAGGAATAGCAACAACACAAATACGAAAATCAGAAAAGTAGTAGTACAGCAGAGCAGTAGAAAAAAAACCTCAGATAAAATTATTATTTTGTTTTCATTTCTATTTTCAAAAAAATTATTTCAGTGATTATTTATATAATTTAATGTCTCTTTGTAGTATTTAAACAACAGTTAAGTAGATGTAAATCGCAAACATTGTGTGACCAATGACGAGTGTTACCAGGATATATATATAAAAAAAAAGGTATAATTATTTGCTTTTTGTATTATTCGTATAAAAGAAAAATCCGGGTACTCGATAGTGAAGTTTAGAAATAAGTTCGCCGCGAGTAAATATTAAAGAAATCGCGTAGCAATGGCTAATAACAGTGAGGATTCGAAAAATTCACAGTCACTACAAGACACCCACACCATAGCGCGCGTTAAAATGCCCAATTTCTGTCACAGTAGTCCTGCAACATGGTTCGCTCTAATAGAATCTACTTTTGCAATCAATGTAATTAAAAGCGATGATCTGAAATACCACCATGTTTTGACTGCTTTGCCGGAAGAGGTTTTAATGTCGATCACTGACATAATAAACAATCCGCCATCGGAAAACAAATATAAATCTATTAAAGAAACAATAATTACGCGTCATACGGAAAGTGAAAGTAAACGCCTTGCGAAACTATTAGATGGTGTCGCGATTGGTGATGACACCCCGTCCCAATATTATAGACATTTAGAAAATATTGCGGGAACTGCACAAGCGGTAACGAAAGACTTATTGAAACTGATGTGGCTAAATGGTTTACCAACTCAAACGAGAGCTATCGTAATGAAAACGATATCAACAAGTTATTGATAATCACGGACAGGGTGCACGATATTGGTCAACCATCAAGCATTTCTTTAATAAAAAACTCCCCGATCGATGAAGTTTCAAAAAAGCTAAATGAAATCGAAGAGAAACTAAACCAAATTTCTGTAGTTTCTACACAAGATCATGGACGTCGGGCGAAAACACGAAACCGAGGAAGTTTTTCGCGTTCAAGAAGTCCATCTTACCGTAGGCAAGCAAGTAATGGGTTTCGCGATAGCAAAGAAGTAGAACAATATCCAATGTGCTATTTCCATTACCGTTTTGGCGAGCGAGCAAAAAAATGCAATAAACCATGCAATTTTAAAACCGCTGAACACCAATCGAAAAACTAATATCCACTGCTAGCAATGCGGCGACTAGCAGTAAATTTAAGTCACGCCGTTTATTCATAAAATGCAAAAACACCAAACTAACCTTTTTAATCGATACAGGAGCGGATGTATCCGTCGTACCACTCATAAAATTCCCAAGAAATAAGAAGGACCATGATTACTGCCTTTCTGCCGCCAATGGTTCACTCATTCGTACCTATGGGTTACAACTTTTAAAAACCGACCTCGGCTTGCGAAGAAATTTCACACACGCCTTTGTCGTAGCAACTGTCAATAGACCCATAATAGGAGCAGATTTTTTGGCAAAATTCAATTTATTGGTAGACATTCCAAACAAACGATTGGTAGACAGCCTGACCAACTTAAAAATAAGTGCAGTACCGACAACTGATAATACACCCACTCCAAAGCTATATCACATGGACAGTGATTACGATAATATAATCGAAGAGTTTCCCAATTTAACAACGCCCCCCGACTACCATTTACCAATCAAACATAATGAAATTCACTATATCCGAACAAAAGGACATCTGCCATTCTCAAAACCGCGCCGGCTCGAGAAAGTCAAATTCGACGCAGCCAAATATGAATTTGAGCACATGGTCAACCTTGGCATATGCCAGCCATCTTCATCCCCAGTAGGTTTGTTCGAGTTTCGACGCATGCCGTTCGGGTTAAGAAACGCAGCACAAACCTTCCAAAGGTTTATTAACGAAACTTTAAGAGGGCTAGATTTTGTATACGCATACATCGATGATATTTTGGTAGCAAGCGCCACGGAAACTGAATATAAACAACATTTAAAACTATTATTCGAACGTCTTAGCAACTACGACATAAAAATTAAAATGTGAATTCGGTGCGAAAAGCCTCACGTTTTTAGCACACACGATCAATGAAGACGGTATCATTCCCCTGAAAGATCGAGTCGATGCAATCGCTTCCCTACAACCACCTAATTCTATCAAAAAGACCAGCAATTTCTAGGTATGATCAACTTTTACAATCGATTTATACCACGTTTAGCAGAAATGCTGGCTCCAATTTACTCACATTTAGCAATAATGTCTAAGGGCAGAAAATACTCTAATCAGTTTACTTGGCCAGAACATTGCAACTCAGCATTCGAAAAGGCTAAAGAAGCGTTAGTCGCAGCAACACTTCTCGCGCACCCTATCGATAATACGCGATTCAATATTACTACGGATAGTTCGAACGTAGCAGTAGGAGCAGTACTGCAAAAATTTGACAGTAATAAATGCTGCTGGACGCCACTGGCATTCTTTTCCAAAAAACTACAACTAGCCGAAACGCGGTACTCTACATTTGACAGGGAATTACTGGCTATTTACCTTGCGATAAAACACTTTAGGCATTTTATTGAAGGACGCGATGTAGTTATTTTTACTGACCATAAACCCTTAATTTCCGCGTTAACGTCTAAAACAGACTACAGCCCAAGGCAAACGCGACACCTAGAGTATATAAGCCAATTCACAAGCGATATCAACCACATATCCGGCAAAGATAATATTGTTGCAGATTATTTATCACGTCCAAGCAGCAGTGAAATCTTAAACATTGAATTTACTGGAGTTAATTTGCAACGACTAGTTTCACTTCAGGATAATGACGAGGAACTAAAAGAGTTACTTGCATCGAATAGTAAATCAAAATGGAAACTCAGCCTTATACCTGTACCGAATTCAAAATTCCAAATATGGTGCGAAAGTTCCAATGACAAAAATCGTCCATATATACCAACGGATATGAGAAAGGATATCTTCGACAACCTGCATAACATATCCCACCCTGGAACGCGCGCCAGCAGAAAATTATGCTCATCCAAGTACTTTTGGCCAGGAATTAACATAGATGCTGGTTTTTGGGCAAAAAGGGTGCGTTAGTTGCCAAAAATGTAAAATCTTTCGTCACACCAAATCTCCTGTAGGAAAGTTCGACATTCCGACGGGTAGATTCGACCATACCCATATGGATATAGTAGGACCCCTACCCCCGTCAAACGGACATGTCTATATACTCACCATGGTTGACCGTTTCACTAGGTGGCCCGAGGTGTAGCCAATGAAAACCAGCACAGCAACAGATGTTGCTAAAACATTTGTAAGCGAGTATGTTTCTAGATTTGGTTGCCCCTTACAGATAACTACTGACCAAAGCGTACAGTTTGAAAGCAATTTATTTGCTGAACTAACTTCCTTGCTAGGCTCACACAGAATCAGGACGACTAGTTACCACCCTCAAAGTAATGGCATGATAGAAAGAATCCATCGCCAGTTAAAAGCCTCACTCAAAGCACGAGGAAACTGCGGCAACTGGAGCGAAGACATTGCCCTGGTACTCCTGGGGATGCGCACTTCAGTTAAAGAAGACCTAAGCACGTCACCAGCAGAACTAGTATACGGCCAAGCATTAAAAGTCCCAGGGGAATTCTTCATCCCAAAAACAGCCAAAGAAAGTACCAATCCGCAAGACCTGGTTCAGAAATTGCGCAAACAAATGCGGAACGTTAAATTTAAGGAACCACGAACCCCACTAAATCCTCACATCTACATTCCAAACGAATTAGATAAATGTAAATACGTATTTGTACGAGTAGACAAAATAAGAAAAGGACTTGAAGCACCATATGAAGGCCCATTTAGGATCGTAAGGCGTTTTAGAAAACAATTCCTTCTAGATATAAATAGTAAAAACCAAACAATCTCAGTTGATCGACTAAAACCGGCATATAATGTTAGCGAGCTAGATTCCAATAATAAATAATAAACTCTAGTAAAAATTATCCATTTTCCCGGAGGGGGGTAATGTAGTGACTATACGAAGTTTGCGCCTTTGACAAAATTTGAATTCACGCGCTTTACAATACCGAGGACTAAAGACCTTAAATCAAATAATGTACCGAGTAAAATAGCAGGTCTATGTTTTTATCTTCTTTTCAGTTTGATATATCGGCGGAGTTGGTCACGAGATCGGAGTGAAAAATAGACAAATATAGTACACTAGTGTGTGTAAAGTAATTGAAATTAAATAAATAAAATGTAATATTAATCGTGTGAATTAATATAAATGAATTACAATCTCTAATTGGGGGAAGAAATACCGGACCGATGAAAGTCCTGCCGATGATGCCAGCCCAAACATTCACACTGAAGCGATGTTGAAGGGACGTATTTCGGCTGGTATGGGGATTTTCACGTGCCCACACATGCATATTGTGGAAATTTTGTATCAAATTTTGTGTCAAACCAGATTTACTTGAAGGGAACGTGCTTGATAACTGTTAGCTCCGCTCCTTTACAATTCAACCTATGAAGAAATTCTGTTATTAAACGTAAAGTGAAATTTTATGGGCTTTCCGAAAATGTAATAAAATTTTGTGGTTGATCAGGTCCTTCTTGGAGAAAACAGGACTTTTTTGTATTTTTTTTTAATTTTTTATTATTTTCGTGTCTTTTAAATGAATTTTTCTCAAAAAGTATAACACTGATTGACACAGTTGATAGCAATTAGAAAGAAAAATTTGTGTCCTTTCCAACGAGCCCAGAATTATTACTTTACGCTAAGTACAGCAGAAGTTAATAATCAAACAGTGATCACAGGTATGATGAAAATCCTTCGTCCTTAACGGTGCAAAAACGGGAGTATGTGTAGAACGATTTTCTACTCAGGACAAGTTCCTCTATCTCCCATTTTCGTTTGAACCTCAGTACTAGTTACACCCTGTATATAAAAATGAATGTTTGTCTGTCTGTTTGTCCTGTATAGGCTCCTAAACCACTCATCCAATTGCGATGAAACTTTGGTGATTTGTTGAGGGTACGCCCTCGATGGTTTCTGCGTTAACAAAATTATTTAACAGTTGGTGGTTATTTCAACATTTGAGTGTTTTCGGTGTATTAGTTATGCCTATTCCTATTGCTAAATGGTATAAGAGGATAGTGGCTGGAAGATGGAATATGGAGGATGGAAGATGGAGGATGGTGGATAGAGAACGAAGGATGGATGATGGAGTTTGGGGGATGGTAGATGGAGGATGGTGGATAGAGGATGGTGGATGGAGGATGGGAGATGGTGGGTGAAGGATGGTGGATAGAGGATGGAGGATAGAAGATGGAGGATGGTGGATGGTGGATAGAGGATGGCGGATGGAGGATGGAGGATGGAGGATAGTGGATAGAGGATGGAGGATGGAGAATGGTGGATAGAGGATGGAGGATAGAGGATAGAGGATGGAGGATGGAGGATGGAGGATGGAGGATGGAGGATGGAGGATGGAGGATGGAGGATGGAGGATGGAGGATGGAGGATGGAGGATGGAGGATGGAGGATGGAGGATGGAGGATAGATGATGGAGGATGGATGATGGAGGATGAAGGATGGAGGATGGTGGATGGAGTGGCTGCCTCGACTGGCTGCGCAGTAGCGCATTCTGTCACTCCAATTTTCCAAGACCTTGTTGATGGTTTCGGGCTGTAGCTCACGGATTGCTTGGATGATATTGGCCTTAAGTGCTTGAATCGTTTCTGGATTGTTGGCATAACATCGGTTCTTCACGGTTCCCCACAAAAAAAAATCCAAAGGGGTTAAATCGCAGCTCCGAGGCGGCCAATTGACATTGCTGATGACACGGCTGATAACACGATTTAGAAATTTGGTGCGTAAAAGATCGATTGTGGCATGGTCTGTGTAGCATGGCGCGCCATCCTGCATGAACCAGAGGTCCAAATCCATGTCTTCAATTTCAGTAAAAAAACAGTCGGATAACATGGCTCTGTAACGTTCACCGTTGACCGAAACGTTGTTCCCAGCCTCATTTTCGAAGAAAAATGGTCCAAAGATGCCACCACTCCACAATCCGCACCAAACTGTCACTCTCTGTGGATGCATTGGCTTCTCGACAATAACGTGCGGGTTTTCCGAGCCCCAGATGCGGCAATTTTGTTTGTTAACGTAGCCGCCGAGATGAAAATGCGCCTCGTCAGAAAAGATGAATTTTCGCCCAAAATCGCTGTCCAATTCAAGCTGCTCTAAGGCCCAAATTGCGAAGCGATAACGAAGCGGATGGTCGTGCGCCTTCAATTGCTGAGTCAATTGGACCTTGTAAGCGAATAATCCGAGATCTTTGTGCAGAATTCTCCTCAGGTTAGTGCGTGAAATGTTGAGCTGTTGAGATCGACGGCGAGTTGATGTTCGTGGAGTGAGTCTCACACTCTTGGCTACAGCAGCCACATTCTCGTCAGTGCGCACCGTACGACGACGGGGGCCATAAGTGTTGTCCACTAGCATGCCAGTCTCACGAACTTTTTGCACAAACTTGCGTACAGCAGGCGCGGTGCGTGCTTCATTTCGGCCAAAACTTCTTTTCAAAAAACCCACCGTTTGGGCTACACAGCACTCACTTTGAAAATAAGTTTTCAATATTTCCCAACGTTGTTCAAGCGTAAAGCGACTTATTTCGTTCCGCGGAGGTATGATACTGACTTACTGTCAAGATTTCGAGCGGGAAACAGCTTTCAGTGTCAAAATAACCTATGATTTAAAAAGAAACCACTAGATGGCCCACTCTGTATATGAAGAATCCGTACAATAAAAATGAATTCAATATTTGGAAAGACCTAATAGATATGACGAAAATCGTAAAACTATATGCCTTCCATTTTTACTGATAATTTTGTTTGCCCCCCTTTCGTACGCCAATGGATATTTGAAATTTTTTTAAATCTAAATTACTCATTGTATTTATATATTATAGTAGTATCACGAAGCTCGCTTCGATGTTTTAACCGGCTTACACTAGAGGCGCTGCATGTTCTTTGCCATTTCCCTCTTATCCTACGCGTTCGTTCCATCAGTTCATTCATTAGCTCTTTCTACTATGCAAGAGGTTGATTGGTTCCGGTGCGGCGCGCGGGGAAATTGTATAGTGGAATCTTTCTCTGTCAGTCCGTCTCATATGGCTTAGGCGATGTCGAATTTTAATTTTTTGCTGTGCAGACCGGGCGGGGAGAGGAAAGTGGAGGCTCATCTCTCGCTTTTATATTTTTTTTCCATTGTTCAGACGAATATTTTTGCCAGATTCCTGCAAAATTATTTTTTTTGCAATGATATTATTTTTTGTATGGACAATAATAGTTCGACTGGTCCAATGAGAAATATTAATTCTGTTTGCAATACTTCTGTGTTAAATCGTAGTGAGCGAGATCGGGTCAAAATCCCGTTTTCTGAAATATCGACTTCACTCAATTTGTGAAAATATCATTTAGCCACTAAAGTTGAAATTTTGTACAAATTAGTTTTAAGTGAAATTAACTTCAGGTTTATTAGTTAGCGAAATTCCTTTACTTTTTCCGAAAACTAACATACAAAAAATCCTTAAAACACGTGTTCCAAAATATTTGCCGATAAATTCAGAATGCTAAAAGCTAGAAATTTTTTCAGAATTACGCATAATAAACTATCTAAGAATAATAAAGTTGCGCCCAGACTGTTGGCAGATTTTTTTATACGACTACTATTTTGTTCGACTTGCAAAGTCGCGCAATTTCTCGACGGAGTGAAGTCGTAATGTAATGAAGTGCAACAAGATCGGGTCAAAATCTCTTTTTATAAAATACCGACTTACGCAGCTAAGTTAGAGCAGCGCATCTTAACGGTTAGGTTGAACATTTTTCCCGTTTTCCGAAATTACTATTGCCAAAATCCCGTTTTACTTTATTATTTCAATAATACAGTATTGTTATAGTTTTTTTAAAAAAAAAAATTTGCTACCCACAAATTTTTTTTTTACGTTTCATAACGAGTAGACACGAAAAAAGCAAAAAAAAATTTCAGTCCGTCTGTCCGCCGTACGTCTACCGGTGTACGCAAAATTGTTTGAAGGCTCGTAGCACCCAAACCCTACGAGCTATTTAGTTGAATTTTTTGAAAAACTTTAGATTACGATATCTCACGAACCCATTGCACTAGACAAATAAAATTTGGGTTGTGTATAAAGGTTGACAAATGAAGTTTGATGAAAGCAAATTTTTTCAAGAGGGCGGTGAAGCAGTGGATGGGATAAGAATTTTTCTAAAAAATCACGTCTCCTATCTCAAGAACAGTGTAAGATAGATGCTTAAAATTTTTACCAGAAGTAGGCCTAATAGAACCTAGCAGAAAACAAAATTTTGGAAGTGTGGGTGTAGAGGGTGAGGGTGGGGGAGGGTGAAAAGGAAAAAGTTCCGATTTTTATATCTCGACAACCTATAATGATATAAAGCTGATACTTGGTATTTAGATAGAGCTATATTAGTAGCATCTTGGAAAAAATTTTTATAGGAGCAGTACAGTACGGGGGTGGGGGGTGTTTTTCCTATCTATAGAACGGCTTATGCTACAAAGTTGAGACTCGGTGTGTATATGTTAATCAACTAGAAAACTAATTTAGAAAAAAGTTTTCAAATATCCATTGGCGTTCGGAGGGGGGGTGGCAAAAAAATGATCAGTGAAAATGGAATGCATATATTTTTACAGTTTTGTCATATCTATTAGGTCTTCCCAAATATTGAATTCATTTTTATTCTACGGCATCTTCATATATGTATGTAAATACCTAGAAATTTTTCAGGATTTTTTAAAATTCGACCCCTAAGGGGGTGCAAATAGGGTTGTAAACTTTTTCACGAATTCTACTACATCCCCAGGTCTTATCAGATGTCGAATATCTTTTCACTTTAACGTGCTGGCGTAATAATCGACTAAATCTTGTTTTTAAGTTTTTTCCTTTTTCAACCCCTAAGAGGGTATAAACCGGTTGAACACATTTTCACGAATTTCGTCATTTCTTTTAGAAGTGAAAATTAATTGGTTCCTACTTTCTCGTGCTGTCTTCATATTTATTTATTAACTCCTTTCAGGATTTTTGTATATTCAACCTCAAGTGGATTTAAGGAGGTTGCATATCTGATGATATATCGAATTCATTTTTACTTCCTAAGGTTTCCTGTATAAAAAAGACAAAAAATCAAATTCAGTATTTCAGATATTCAATCCTAATGGGTGTAAGGAGGTTGTATGCTTTTTAAAGCTTCGACATATTTCTTAGGTTCGATGAGACATTAGATCGCTTTACATTTCCACAGACTTTTTATATAATCGCCTACAAACCCATTTCTCAATTTTTCGATATTCAACCCCCAAGGGTTTAAATATGTTTTCACAATTTTTGCCATCCCTTAGTTCTGATGAGATATAAAATTGATTATTACAGCCAACCAATTCACGATTTTTCGAATTTCCAGAACCAAGAAGGTGTGAAAGGTTTGCTTACGTTTTCACAAATTTTTCAAAATCCCTCGTGTCTCAGGAGATATCAAGTTGCTTCTTATGAAATCGTCTAAAAACCTGTTTTTCGAAATTCAAACCCCAAGTGGAAGTAATGGGTTTGTATACGTTTTAACAATTCGTCACATCTCTTAAGTCTGATAAGGCAACAAATTCGATTTTACTTCTATGGGCTTTTAGTGTACATAATATACCGAAATTCGAATAGTCTACACGGACTTTTTCAATGTTTAATCGGCTAAAAATCTCTATTTTAAATATCTTTATTTTAGGAACAAAATTAATTTCCCAAGAAATCTAATAATCTCGAAGCAACTCATGATATACTCCGACTTTGACCGCTCCCGAACTTTGACCCGAAAAATAATAAAGTTTCGCAAAGACCATTGGCAGATTTTTATGGATAATATAAATGCCCGGGTCCGAGCAATAAACATTAATTATATACAATACATTTCTTTTTCATTTTCACCACTGTTTTGAATTTTTCATAAATATGTTTTTTATTCACACACACAGTTGAGGCAAGTAGAATGATACCCCAAGTGTTAAAATCGGTCAGGTCGCGTACAAACTACGAATGAACATACAAATTTTTGGTGAAACAATAATAAATAAACACGTTTTTAGTCGAATAAAAACAGGGATATAATTTTATAATTTTAAAAAGAAACAATATTTTCGAAATAGAATCTTGGGAAACGGTTTTTTTAAGAGCGGTATTTTGGAACACGTGACTCTGTCACTCGAATGACACCTCAATTGTCAAAATCTGGATGATTGCTTACAAATTTCGACCGAATAATTGAATGAAATTTGGATCACATATCTATGACCAAAATACACAACCTATTCCTTAAGATGTGCTGCGCAGCTTTAGTTGGGCAAAAACAGCGGAATTTTTAATTATAATAAGAAAACGAGATTTTATTAAACGGGATTTTGGCTTAACGAGTTTTTGACTTAACGAGTTTTTATGAAACGGGATTTTGGGACAACGGGATTTTGGATCGACGGGATTTTGGGACAACGGGATTTTAGAACACGGATCTTAACCCGACCCCTTAGTTGGCAATGAATTGATCCACGAAACACATTTTTTCCGACTTTGCAACGAAGTCGGGCTCTGAAGCAAGAAATTTTCAGACAAATGATATTTGATCTTCCGGAAAGTTAAAATATGACATCCCCTTGTCACCACTATATAATCAGTACATAAATATTATTGTGTACTATAAATTGTTAATATATACATATACTTTGTGTGTATACATAATCGCAACATAACACTCCACTGTTGTTATGCTCTGCTCTCTGCGTCTGCACCGCCGGTATTTTCTAGTGCGCGTTGCGACCAAATCAAAGTAATGAGGTCAACGAACAAGCATTTTGCAATCTATGCGGGTTCGTTGAAGAAGATAGAAGACGCAAGAAAATAAGTCATATCTCACTCCCCTCTTCATCCCGCAATGAAAATTAAAAACGCAAGAAATTCATTCATAGCTGACTCGATTCTTCACTCTTTTCACCGCAAAGAACATTGAAAAGACAGACGAGATAAGAAAAGAATGATGTGTGGAAAGGAACAGCAAAAAGGTCTGAAGCCGGAACATGTTACACCATCTTTTGAGCTAAGGTGAAGTTATTCGTGATACTACTATAATATATAAATACAATGCTTATATATACATACTAAATTTAAACTTCCGTACCATACTAACGTAAAGTGACCTTTTTCCGACCACCTTCCTAATTCCGACCATTTTGGTTTTTTATTAATATATTTTTATTATCGCGAGTAATAATGTAAATTCTAGGATCAATATATTTCCACATGTGTTCTCTATCCGTTTGCTGTGCACAACGGGAGCTGCATGTCATTTCTTTATATTGTGGCTTAAATTAATCGGCGGTGGACCTAAAAAACAAGAATTTTAAGTCTAAAATCTAAATTTTTGATTTTTTAATTTTCGTAAATTTAAAAGACTAATTTCCATCAGAGTGATTAATTAAGGTTTTTTTGGCTTTATAAACATTTAATCTTTATTGAAATGTAAAAAAATAATTTATATTCCTAGAATTTGTGAAACAAACAAATAAAATGAAGTGGTCGGAAATAGGCTTCCCTGATTTCATGTGATGCCCTTATTCCGACCAGTGGTCGGTATTTGAGAATATCAAGGGAATATTTCAAATAACTAAAATATTATGTTTATATACTGTAAATAGTAAAAATCAATGTTTATTGATTATATTATTGTCTTTACTGTCTTTGATCCTAATTCCGACCTATTCAATATATATATTTTAGATCTCGAAAGTTCACATGAAACGGACCTATCACCTTCTTGAACTGATATATATTGCAGAATCCATACCTTTTTCGTTTATGAGTTTTGGCTATATTTGACAGTTTAAGTAATAAATTGTGTTTTATTTAAATATTAATGGGCGCAGTACGTTATTTGTTGCGAAATTTATGATCCTATATTAGTTTTACCTTAGTTTAAATCTACTAATATCACTGGTCGGTAATTAGGACATCCAATTTGATCGGTTTACCCATTTCCGACCTAGTAGCCGTACAGGATAAAAAGTTTACTCAGTGGCAATTACATTTTAATTTTGCGACTTATCTAATAAAATTAAACATACATATACAGGGTGTTTGGTACTCCGTGCACGACCTTGTAAGGGGTTATTCCTTGATATATTTGGAGAAAAAAATTGTTCCACAGGGTGGGTCAATTTTCAATAACAGTGGAGATACAGGGTGGTTAAGAAAAGTGTTTTTGACCGGTACCCTTACTCACTTAAAACGTTATATCTTGAAAACGAATAATCACAAGGCAGCGTGTTATAACTCGTTTTTTAGGCAATCGAATTATCTTTCATTTGATGTAACAGTCTAAATTGTAACTGCACCCAATCTTGAGATATTTACTCGAAAACACCAATTTTTGCTATGTAAACCCTTAAAATTCAGTGATCAATGTAGTTTTTCTCAGAAAACCCCATTATAAACATGTCATTTTAATTTTATTTTTTTATGTGCCGTATTATTACCTACAAAAGCTGCATACATATGTATGAGTTACGATTAACATTTTGGAAGTAATAGGTAAAAATACATATCGCATAAAAATTAAATATTCCAAAAGTCAGTGCATGTGCATGTTGATCTACACTACTTGTTTGAACTAAAAGAATTTAATAATGGTTTTTATGTTTTATTTAAAAAAATTTTGTTATAATAAATGTTCAAAATGGCCACCTTCATTTTGAATGCACGCTAAAGCTCGTTTGGCGAGTGTTCTCTTGGTATTCATATTCCTCAACTGCTGCCTTACTTCTATTGCTGCCGCATCGATCCTGATATTTAGATCTTCCAATGTTTCTACTGGCGTTGCGTAGACTAGGTCCTTCATCCTTCCCCATACAAAGAAATCCATAATAGTAAGATCAGGAGATCTTGCAGGCCAGTGTATCGGTTCATTTCTACCGATCCAGCGATTGCTATAATTGGAATTTAACCAATCTGTGATCTGTCGGCCGTAATGAGCTGGAGCACCATCGTGTTGGTAAAACATGGAAGCCAATCGAACCAGTGGAATATCATCCAACAAGTCCTGTAGATCATTTGATAAAAACTGTAAGTAATTGGAGCTATTTAGTGTACGCGGAAGCCTATTAGGTCCAAGTAAATCGTCACCAATCACACCTGCCCATAAATTGACGCTGAATCTGTGCTGAAATGATGCCGCTCTTCTTGTGTGTGGATTGCTCTCAGCCCACGTATGTAGGTTGTGGAAGTTTGTGATACCGTCTCTGGGACTCATCCGTCCACAGAATATTGTTGAAAAAATTGTCGTCATCTATTTGTCGTTCAAGGAGCCAATTGCAAAACTCCATCCGTTTGCGGAAATCAATGGGTAGCAGCTCCTGTACTGGTGTGTGATGGTAGGCATGGAAGCGTTCTACTTTTAAAATACTCCAAACCTTCCAAGTAGATATGTTAAACTGCAATGCCAAGCGTCGGATACAGATCGATGGATCATTTTGCACTGCTTGCAGTATTCTTTCATCAATCTGAACAGCGATTATAGGCGCAGGATTTGCATTTACTCTCCTTGTTCTAACGCTGCCAGTTTCCCTAGTTCTCCTGTAAACGTCCTGAAATACTCTCCTGTCAGGGGTCCGTCGATGGGGATGACTCTGATGGTAAAGCCTTCGCGCGGCTTGTCCATTTTCGCGACACTCTCCATAAATTAACACAATGTCAGCATATTCTTCATTGGAGTACTCAGACATTTCGAAATTATTTTTTTTATTCTACTGACACCTTCTTCTTTTAGCAACGTAACTAAAACTGATAAAAATATGAAGGTAGTTTTGCTTTTATAGCCTTTTTATTTTGTAAGGCACCCTATTAAAAAAGGCATAGTACCGCACCCAGTATTACCTACCACATCCAGGTAAAAGCATCAATTATGTTGAAACTCAGTTACATTTCATTGTTTTCCTACATACTTTAAATAGTAATAAATGGGCAATAAAAATACTTCAGTACTACCGACAAATTAAACGAGGTCCACTTTATGGCACTGACTTTTGAAATATTTAATTTTTATGCGATATGTATTTTTACCTATTACTTCCAAAATGTTATAACACTTTGAGTTATAACACTTTGCCTTGTGATTATTCGTTTTCAAGATATAACGTTTTAAGTGAGTAAGGGTACCGGTCAAAAACACTTTTCTTAACCACCCTGTATCTCCACTGTTATTGAAAATTGACCCACCCTGTGGAACAATTTTTTTCTCCAAATATATCAAGGAATAACCCCTTACAAGGTCGTGCACGGAGTACCAAACACCCTGTATATAGTATATATACCTACAATAAAAAAAAATTTAAAAGGTAAAGTTGGAAATTTCCACCTGGTTGAAATTAAAACAACTCCAACATAGACAAATTTTTGGCAGCTGACTGTTGCATGATGGTTCGTGTGTAATTTTATGATCAGGACCTCAGAAAATGAATAATTTTGTTCAATGAATGTTTTGATTGTTTGTTCGTCTCCCATTCAACGGAGTAACGGGAATAATACGGGCACCGAAGCAACGGGAGTAATGGAAGTAACAGAGCAACGGGAGTAATGGAAGCAACGCAACAACCGAAGCAACTGGAGAAAGACTGAAAACCGCTCGTACTGCAACGCATGTTGGGGTATCATTTTGTTGTGCTCGCAAACAAAAAAAACATAATGATGTATGGGGAAAGCAGTAGAATAATGCATATTATGGTAGAATGTTTTTTAATACAGTTTTGGAAGTGTAGCACCATACTTACGTGAGCTTAGCCACGGGACGCAGCTAGTATAGTATATTTGGAATTGCAGTTTGCCTCACAGTACTACATAATGTGTTCAAGTTTCTACCTCCGTTTGGCAGAACCTGCACAGACTATCAGTTATCAACGCTAGCATGGGATTTCAAATTCGCATACTCGATATCACTGTTAAATTTTCCATATTTGGAACTGCTGAATATAATTTGAACCTGTGACAAACTAACAGTTTGTGTGTTCCAGTTATTGTGTGTTTTGTCGACAAAGTGGAGCCCTTGACCACTGAACGCGAAAAAATAGACGATCCAAACGACACGATAGAATTCACAACTATTTTTAAAATAACATTCACACTACTCTTTAAAATATTTTTTGAGGTTATGTACTCTGTTAAGAAGATATGCGACTACAAAATTGGGATCGCAAAATACCAAGTGATTCGGTCTTGGTCTCTAGTAGCCTAGTATTGGCACTTCTTTTGTTTCTCCCAGAACCTTGTGCCCCTCTTGATGGAGCAGGTTGAGATTCCACAGAAAGGTCCACTTGGCGAACAACGGATCCTTCTCGTGTCTACTATTTCATTGGTCTCTATGCCCTCATGACCGGTGTCCAGTATTACGAACTTATTCAATATTTGGTCAGCCTCCCCTAGTGGCTTTTTCAGAATATTGTACAATTTTTATACTCTAGATGAAATCATATAGAGTATTATAAGTTTAATCCAGCCCAAAAGTTTGTAACGCATAGAACTAAGCCTCGGACGAAAAAAAGTTATATATTATTTTTTGTTTATTTGTGCCCAAAAACCTCAAATCCGTCTGACGTCCGTCCGTCCGTCCGTCCGTCCGTCCGTCCGTCCGTCCGTCCGTCCGTCCGTCCGTCTGTCCGTTAGCACGATAACTCAAGAACGCCTTCACCTAGGATCTTGAAATTTTGAATCTGGATGTTTGGTTGAATTTGTAAGGCTAAGTTCGTTAACGGGAAAAATCGTCCTACTCCTTCGGGTAGCTGCCATACAAAATGTCCTTAAAACACGTGCTCATGAATATTGGTCGATAACTTCAGAAGGGTTTCAGCTACGACATTGAAATTTTGTATGTATTATTTTTCCAATAGTTGGAGCTAAATATATGAATATGAAGAAAATCCTGTTAGTCCTTCGTGTAGCTGCCATACAAATATCCTGTCAAAATGTACTCACTTAATTTACGAAACTCACTATAACTCAAGTAATCTTTTAGCTACGAATTCAAAATTTTTTTCAAATTAGTTTTGAGTGAAATGGAAGTTCGAGTTTACTGGTGAGCGAAATCCTTTTACTCCTTCTGGTAACTCCCATACAAAATATCCTTGAAACACGTGTTCATGAATATTGGTCGATAACTTCAGAAGGATTCAAGCTACGACATTGAAATTTTGTATGTGTTATTTTTCCAATAGTTGGAGCTAAATAAATGATTATGAAGAAAATCCTGTTAGTCCTTCGTGTAGCTGCCATACAAATATCCTGTCAAAATGTATTCACTTAATTTACGAAACTCACTATAACTCAAGTAATCTTTTAGCTACGAATTCGAAATTTTTTACAAGTTAGTTTTCAGTGAAAAGAAAGTTCGACTTTACTAGTCAGCGAAATCCTTTTACTCGTTCAGGTAGCTGCCATACAAAATGTCCTTAAAACACGTGTTTAAGAATATTGGCCGATAACTTCAAAAGGGTTTAAGCTACGACTTTGAAATTTTGTATGTATTATTTTTACAATAGTTGGAGCTAAATGTATGATTATGAAGAAAATCCTATTAGTCCTTCGTGTAGCTGCCATACAAATATCCTGTCAAAACGTCTTCAATTAATTTACGGAACTTTCAATAACTCAAGTAATCTTTTAGCTATGAATTGGAAATTTTGTACAAATTAGTTTTGAGTAAAAACAAAGTTTGAGTTTACTAATCAGCGAAATCCTTTTTCCCCTTCTGGTAGCTGCCATACAAAATGTCCTTAAGACACGTGTTCAACAATATTTTCCGAAAACTTTTGAACGCTTCAAGCTACGAATTTGAAATTTTGTACTCGTTCATTTTTAAATGGTTCTAAGGAAAAGGATAAATATGTAAGAAATCGAGTGAGTCCTTCCTGCACCTCCCATGTGAAAGTCCTTCAAAAAGGACATTTTTTTTCGATGAATTACCCAGTTGAAGATGTGAAATTAAACAATGAATATTGTCTTTTAGTTTTGAGTAGCAATCTAATGGCAGTCCTTAATAAAGGACATACAACATGCACACACGTAATTCTACTTTATCCCCAACTACAATATAAATCGGAGTTCAGTATTCATCTAGAGTATTATACGATTGGCTTGCAGCCGATCGTGACTGCAGTATGTTTATTTTTCAAAAAGCCTTTAGCCACGTGTTCCCCTTATCTGATACAGATAAAACTTAAAACATATTTTTTTACATTAATTGGAATCATTTAGGAATCATTAATTGGAATCATTTGAAATATATTATATATTCCTATCTATATAAAGTTTATTTACATTTTATGTTATTATAATCTTATATACTCAATTAAAAAAATTAATGGAATCTGCATTAATTAAGCGGTTACTGAAATCTAGAAACCAAATTTTTCGTCTAAAACGCTTGCCCCACCTCCCCCCTCACAACCCCACCACTAAAAAGGTGGCCACTTGAAGGGGTCTGATCAGTCTACCAACTTAATTCAACTTAATAGCTCAAAGAGTTTGAGAGCTATAAGGTTTCAAACGTTTTGCGTACGGCGGACGGCGTCCGTCCGTCCGTCCGTTTGCATGATAACTCAAGAACGCGTTGGCCTAGGAAGTTGAAATTTGGTCACCACCTGTAAAATGGAAAAAGTAAGGCTAAGTTCGTTAATGGGCGATATCCTTCCACTCCTTCGGGTACCTCCCATACAAGAGTCCTTAAAACACGTATTCACAATTATTGCTCGAATGCTTCAAGATACGAGCTTGAAATTTTGAATACTTAAAGTTTACAATGTTTGAAACGAAAGTTGTGAATATGATGCAAATCGAATAAGTCCTTCGTGTAGCAGCCTACAAAAGTCCTTCAAAAATGTATACAAGTTACAGAATCCACTATAACTCTAGTACAAGTTAAAGCAGGGATTCAAAATTTTACAGAAATTAGTTTTATATCAAAAGCAAGACTGAGTTCATTAATTAGCGCCATCCGTCGACTCCTTCGGGTAGCTGTCATACAAAAGTTCTTAAAACACGTGTTCACCAATATTGAACGATAACTTTGGAACGCTTTAAGGGCCCGTGAGTCCCAAGCCAAAATCGAAAATTTCACCTATTTTGCTTTGATTTCATTTCGAGAGCGTAAGAAATTATTCGTGAGCATCGGAAATTTAAATCTGAACGATCACGCACGATGTACAACGATTCAACCGTCAAGCGATGCCCCTACACAGCTCTGTGTGTACGGACCTGTATGTGTGTGTGAGATGCAAAATGATGAAAAACGGAATGTAGAAAAATAGCGAAAGTATGAACGAAAAGGAGTACAATCCGATCGAAAGTTCGAAAGAAAATTCATTGACTTGATGTCTCGGGTTTTTTTAATTTTCTGTGGACGGTGGATTTCTGGACATTCGCATGACATAGTACTATGTATATTTATGTAGGCACGAGACATGTCTCCATTCATGTTTTTATAGGCAATTGTGGACTAAAATAAAATTAATTTCGTATTATTGCATATTGGGTCATTTCATCAAGAATCGCAAAATATTATGAAATTTGGGACCTTACCATCGCCGATTCTTTTGAAAATTTTTGTACTTGAAGAATTAGTGAAATTAATTTTTTGTTTCTATCTCAATTATAAAGATTTAAAGATTTTAAAGATTTCGCAAAAATAGTGTCCGAGTTCTCTTTGAAAATTCATATCTCTGGTAATTTTTATCATAGAATAATAAAATAGGGCTTATTTTAAAGGGGAATGTTATCGCAACATAAAAAAATACGAATAAAAATTGTCCTCCAATTTTTTTTTTACAAGGATAACGATTTTGTCCTTTATCCTTGAATATCTCAAAATCCGTAGTTTTATTTTTTTTTTTATTTTTTTTTTATTTTTTTATATTTTGTATATTATATTGTTTTTCAAAACATATTAAAAAACCAAATTGGGATTTCAAGGGGATCGGGGTACAAAATATGGGTGAAGGAGTGTGGGAGTGGAGGAAAATAATGCGTCCGAAACGCAAAAAAAGCCGAGATCGACACATTCTAAAATCCATATCTAATAAACGGTTAATGTCACGAAATTAAAACACATCTTAGGTATACTAGGAGAATAGATTGGAAACAAATTTTCGAGTGTGGGTGAAAAACTTTAGATTACGATATCTCACGAAACAATTGAGTGCAATTGTTTCGTGAGACAAATAGATAAATAAATAATTTCTTTCTATAGAACAGCTAATACTACAAAGTTGAAACTCGGTATGTATATGTAAATCAACTATAAAAGTAATTTAGATAAAAAAATTTAAAATAGCCATTGGTGTTCGGAAGGGGGTGAAAAAAATGATCAGTGAAAAAGAAATGCATATATTTTTAGAATTTTCGTCATATCTATTAGGTCTTTCGAAATATTGAATTAATTTTTTTTGTACGGGTTCTTCATATAAATACCTAGAAAGCGTTTTCAGGATTTTTTGAAATTCAACCCCAAGGTGGTGTAAAGGGGATGTATACATTTTCACGAATTCAGCCGTATCCCTCAGGTTTGATTAGATATCGAATAACTTTTTACTTCCACGGACCTATTTAACAATCTCCTAAAACCCGTTTTCAAGCTTTTTCTTTTTCAACCCCTAAGAGTGTAAAAACGGGTTGAACATGTTTTCACGAATTCCGAAACTCGCATTTTTTTCGGCAGGTTTGTTTTTATGTTTCATTCGCTGAGAGTAAAAAGGCAACGATGTTCCCCACCCTGCAAGCCTGCAGCACACGATTCGAAGGCATAGTAACTACATGGCAAGGTGTGTGTGTGTGTAATCGGCATAATGTTTATTCGCCTGCTCAGAATGAAAAGTGATTTTTAGCTTTTCATCTTTCTATGTGGCAAACAGGGCAAAAAGTAAATCGAAAAAAAGAAAAAAAAATCTGCCAACAATCTGGGCGCAACTTTATTATTTTTTGGGTAGAAGTTCGGAACGAGTTTAATTCTGAGATGCGGTGTAGGTTACTATGTGACTGAAAACCTAAAAAAAGTTCGGGAAGCGGTTAGAATGGGGTCGCGCTAGAATACTTACGCCGCTGCCTCATATAACATATGAATTACATAATTGGGTCATACTCCGGGACGAGGTCTAGTCCTAGTATAATATCAGTTGTTACGCCATTAGAAGGTTTTTCGTGATTTGGTTTTGGGCCATTACATGAAATCGGAAATGCGTTTGTAGGCGATTATATAAAAAGTCTGTGGAAGGTCAAAACAAACTAAAATCTCATCAATCCTGAGAAATATATCGAAAGCCTTACGTCCTATTGGAGTTGAATAAGAAACATCCTGAAATCAACTTTTTGAAGATTATGTAGGAAGCCTTTGGAAGTAAAAATGAATTCGATATCTCATTAGAACTAAGAAATATGTAAGAATTTGTGGAAACATATGTAAACCCCTTGCACCCACTTTGGGGTTGAATATCCAAAAATCCTGAAATGGGTTTTAGATATATATAAAGAAAGCACGAGGAACTATAAACCAACCCGATGTCTTATCACTCCTAATTGATATGACGGAATTCGTGAAAAAGTGCTCAACCCGTTTTTACCCTCTTAGGGGTTGAAAAAGGAAAAAACCTGAAAACAAGTTTTAGGTGATTATTAAATAAGCCCGGGGAAGTAAAAAGTTATTCCATATCTAATCAGACCTGAGGGATACGGCTGAATTCGTGAAAATGTATACATTCCCTTTACACCACCTTCGGGGTCGAATTTCAAGAAATCCTGAAAACGCTTTCTAGGTATTTATATGAAGAATCCGTACAAAAAAAACGAATTCAATATTTGAGAAGACCTAATAGATATGACGAAAATCGTAAAAATATATGCATTCCATTTTCACTGATCATTTTTTTTTATCCACTTCCGAAAGCCAATAGATATTTGAATTTTTTTTTAATCAGAATTACTTTTCTAGTTGATTTACATATACATACCAAATTTCAACTTTCTAGCATAGGCCGGTGTATAGTTCAGAAAAACACCCCCCACCCGCGTAGCATACTACCCCTATACAAAATTATATTTTTCCAACATGCTACTACTATATTTCTATCTAAATACTAAGTTTCAGCTTTATATCATTATAGGTTCTCGAGATATCAAAATCGGAACTTTTTACTTTTCACCCTCCCCCACCCTCACTCTCTACGCCCTCATCCCTGAAATTTTTTTTTCTGCTGGGGGTCTATTAAGCCTACTTCTGGTAAAAATTTTAAGCATCTATCTTACACCATTCTTAAGATATAAGACGTGATTTTTTAAAAAAATTCTCACCCGCTCCTCTTCCGTGCTCCACCACCCCCTTAAAAAAATTTTACTTTCTGTAAACTTTATTTGTCAACCTTTATACACAAACCAAATTTCATTTCTCTAGTGCAATTTGTTCGTGAGATATCGTAATCTAAAGTTTTTCAACCCCCGTACGTCAATGCCCTCTCTCAAAAATTTATTTCCGATCTATTCTCCTAGTATACCTACAGATGGTTATTAAGTTTTAATTTCGTAACATTAACCGTTTAAGAGATATGGATTTTAGAATGTCTCTATCTCTATAAAATTTCAATTCAATAGCTTATAGGGTTTAGGAGTTATAAGCTTTCAAACGTTTTGCGTACGGCGGACGGCGGACGGCGCACAGACGGACTGAACATTTTTTTTGCTTTTTTGGTGCTTATTAGTCATGACATGTATAAAAAAAAAAGGGTAGCAAATTTTTTTTTTTAAAAATCGATAACAATACTTTATTATTAAAATAAGTTAATTCCGCAATATTGTTGCATATAAAAAGAAGGAGAAAACGGTTATTAGAAATAAAACAAGTATTGCTGCTTATCGTGATTGTGAATGTTTTTTAATAATACAGTATTTGACTGAACATTTTCATATATAATATATAAATGATAAAAATGAATTTACTAAGAGCTATATTTTAAGAACTTGTCAATTTATTTAAAAAAAAAATAGATTGTCATTTCCGCCAGAATACTGTCGAAAACTGCGAAAATTTCAAGTTGATACCATGCATAAGTTTTGAAACATATGAAGCTATATGGAGTTATTTTTTTAATTCTCTGTCTTGCACTCCACCCACGTACGCTTCTGCACTACCACTACAAATTATGTTTTGAATATTAAACTAGTGGGTAGTGCAATGTTTCACCTTGCTTATATGAGTTGTTACTACACTCAACTTCACCACTATGGAAAATTCATCTGAAAAAATGATACTGGACCTCCACATAGACTACTGACTAAACATTTTAAGGAAAGGCTTAAAGAATAAATTACTGAAAATACAAGTTTTCCGGGTTCAATACTGTTCTTGTTTATTTTTGCGTGACGTTTCGGACTCGACTGAGCCCTTTATCAAACAGTTTAAATATTTTTAACGAGAATAACAGTTTGATAAAGGACTCAGTCGAGTCCGAAACGTCACGCAAAAATAAACAAGAACAGTATTGAACCCGGAAAACTTGTATTTTCATTTCAACATGTACTGTGAAAACATTCACCAAAAAATAAATTACTGATTCAAATTTTTTTTTCCATCAAATATTTAGACTTATACAGCTTCATCAATATAACAAATTTAAATTCTCAACTCATGTGATTCTTGAAGTATTATATATCCATACACTTCCAAGTTTTGAAGACGCCCAATCAGTCTTCTTTTTATGAAAATTATAAGGAAACCTCTACCTGTATTGATTTTCATACGTCTTAACAGTTTGCGAATTGTAGACAGACGATTTTTTTTGAAATGGTCTTCAAGAATTGATAGGAATTTGTTATAAAATTTCAAGTCGATCATACTATCCACTTTATTATTACAAAATAATAAAATGAAACTCAAAACTAAGCTTCATAGGATCTTAAATTCAATTTGACTACACACTAAACAATTCACTTATTTCTCAAATTTTTATTTAATGTCTAAATATAAATATTAGATTCGAGTGGTAAACAGTCCAGTTCATTACGCATGTCCTGCAATAATCACTAAACAGAAAGTTCTAAATCGAGAAATTCTGAGCTGTACAAAAGCAGCTCTATTTTTTACTTACGCATTACAATCTATTTAATTAAAAAGCTTCGTTTGTTTAATACAGATTCATTTTGCTAGACCTTGAAATGATCATCGAATTGATAAATGAGAATGGTTGGATTAGCATCTGTAAAAAAGTTGTTTTCACTTATTCCTCCCGCTTGTCAGGATCCAAGAAATTGTTTTACTGAGGAATTAATACACTCACAAGAGACAGGGTGATGAATATTCAAATACTTTACATTGTGAAATATGTAAAAAAAAGTAGCTAAAAATACACTTCTCTAGTGGTATTTGCTAGCCACATAAGTACGTAGTAGGTGTGCGAAGACTAAACTGAACGACAAGTGAATTCTGAAACGATATTCCTGAAACGATCTCTCATCCGATAGAATCTTTTCTAAAGGAATTTATTTCAATCCGTTGGCAGTTTGAAAAAATTCTTCGTTGAGGATAGATCGTTATTTAAGAATGTAAGGAAGTTAAAAATAACTACATATCAATATTTTATAACAATATTCCAATAACTTAAGTGGCTAATAATGAGAAGAAGTGAATGACGTGAAAAAGTGAATAAAATTAAACGCATTTTAAATCTGAAATTATTGACTATATTTCCATCTTGTAAAATTACTTTAAAGCTATTATAGTTATGAGTGATTTTTTTGCAAAAATAAAAAGAAATTGTGTACTTGTGTTAACAATAAAAACAGTTTTTTAAACAGTGATTGAATGGCAATATTTTGATGATATTATGTAAAATTTGTTTGTTACAGCGAACGAGACAGGAATCGAAAAAAAATCTGACAAAATGTTCAAAAGCCATTTGGAAATGATCGGGAGGAACGAAACCCCTAGCAAAAAAGCAAAATTCTGGCAGTCATATGTCAGGTCCCTAAAAGGTACCTTTGATTTTATTTTTATTATAGTTGTTACGTAAATCTCTTCTTGACTAAAAATACAGGATCCGATGACATTCGTGCCCATGATTCTCCAAGGATTCGTTCCTGGAGGCCATACAGTGCCTATGTGGACTCTCCAAGTTTCAGAAGTATCTATGCTGAGCCCAACACACCAGCTGAAAGGATTTCGTCTTCAGGATATCGTTATCTTCCAGTACATAGAGAGACTTATGGCTATTCACCTAGGCCAATCTATGACCATCATTACAGCCGAACAAGTAAGTAATTCTCTGGCTTTAATTTTCGACAAACCATCATTTCCTTCATACGACGAAACCCCTTAGCCTAAAAAATTCCGCAGGCCTAAAATAGTGAGATCAAGTTATCCGATGAAAATTAAATGCTAAGCTACGCTTTTGCACTCACAAAAATTAAATGAACGGCAGATATATTCTTTTCTTTAATTTTTATTTTATTTTTTTGCAAATATACTCACAAAAGTAAAATCATCCATTAGGTTCGTATTCAAAAATAAATATAACAGGGAAAAGTAATTAAAATATATTTTCTTTGGGTTGTACTTTTCGCCGATTGCTGTATAGGTGCGTCACGGAGCTAAATTCTAAATATATGTGCGAATATATACACATGTCTTTATAGGAATTTTAAAAATAGATCGAGCATTTACGTCATACGTCCAAGCAGAATCTTGGCAAATCCATATTAAACGAATTTTCTTTTTAGCAAAATAGATCGAGTAACAGAAAGTCACTACAGATAAAATTACAAATACAGTTGCAAAAACAAAAAATGATATTTATCTGATTTTCTGTTATATCACAATTAGCTTCACCTCGAACAGTTTTGCGAACGTTGTCTAATTAAAAAATTTCACAATTTACATGAGATTCGAATTCATTGACTTATTTTCACAAAAAAATGTAAAAGAAATTATAAATTCAGTCATAGTATTTTATGACTCAAAAGACATTTTTTATTGTGTAGAAATAACTAAGTACATTGGATGAACTATTTCAAAGCTTTTCACTTAAGTACTAAATCATACTCTACCTTAAATTACGTTAAACATTTTAGTTTTCATTATCGGATATTATAAACATTACTAAGAATAATAATAATTCTAAATATTCTTTTATTACAAAATGAGCAGCTACATCGTACTATCTAATTAGAAGAACATTTGTTTCATGCGTCTTCGTTTCAAATGAGTAGTAGCTAGTTTGTTTAATTCAACGACTTTTTTTCAAATTGGTTTGGAATGAAAATAAAATTTAAGTTTAAATTCTTTTATTTTATTAATTTAATTACATATATACGTAAATATCTAATGTAATCTGGCAGTATTTAACTCTTCTGACGTGACTTTTTAATAGTGTAGTTTGCTTTGCTAGCAAAGAAGCAGATATTGTAAAAATCTGTCGACAAAATGGGCGCAATTTTATTATTTATTGAGAACAAGTCCGGGATGCGTTTAAAGTTTAGTTACGGTGCTAAGAACTACCAGTACCAGGACTTAGTGCAAAGCCGAGTCGAATCGCTAAAATAAATCCCAAATACAAAGTTATCCGTTTATAAAATGTACGTTTATAATGTACATGCGACTATAAACCACTTTATTTCAAGTCCAAAATTTGTGTTTGAGAAAGGGAAATATGTTGTACCATGGGTATTTGATCTAATTCAATTTCAAGAACCAGCTTATGAAAATCGAAAGGACTCCTTAAATGATGAACTAGTTTGAGGAAGCAAAGCAACCGTGTAGCTTGCACACTGGGGAGATAGAAATTTTAAATGTGGACCCAGATACGGGGTAAATTTCAAAATAGATCGCACAGACTTAAGGAAGGAGGAAACCTTCTTCAACATTCAAGATCCGGTCCGGAGTGATTTTCTCAATAAATCAAACCAGCTAGGCTAGTTCCTTGAAGAAACAGAGGGTACAAAGGCCACATTAATTGGCCTAAGTGCCGACACCCATGCCACATTTATGCTAGCAACATATATATTCATATTCATCGGTACGCATTCAGTTTTGAATTTTTCGTTTACAGATAATGATAATTTTACCGATTTCTAATAATGTAAATCATTCCAAGATTATAAAGGCATATTATAGGAACCTCTCTGCCTCCGATGAAATCAAATTTTTATACTCTAGATGAAATCATGTAGAGTATTATAAGTTTAATCCAGCCGAATAGTTTGTAACGCATAGAACCAAGCCTCGCACGAAAAAAAGTTATACATTATTTTTTGTTTATTTGTGGCCAAAAACCTCAAATCCGCCTGACGTCCGTCCGTCCGTCCGTCCGTCCGTCCGTCTGTCCCTGAACACGATAACTCAAGAACGCCTTCACCTAGGATCGTGAAATTTTGAATCTGGATGTTTGGGTGAATTTGTAAGGCTAAGTTCGTTAACGGGCAAAATCGTCTTACTCCTTCGGGTAGCTGCCATACAAAATGTCCTTAAAACACGTGTTGAAGATTATTGGTTGATAACTTCAGAAGGGTTTAAGCTACGACATTGAAATTTTGTTTGTGTTATTTTTCCAATAGTTGGAGCTAAATATATGATTATGAAGAAAATCCTGTTAGTCCTTCGTGTAGCTGCCATACAAATATCCTGTCAAAATGTATTCACTTAATTTACGAAACTCACTATAACTCAAGTAATCTTTTAGCTACGAATTTGGAATTTTGTACAAATTAGTTTTGAGTAAGAACAAAGCTTGGGTTTACTTGTCAGCGAAATCCTTTTACTCCTTCTGGTAGCTGCCATACAAAATGTTCTTAAAATACGTGTTCAAGAATATTGGCCGATAACTTCAGAAGGGTTTAAGCTACGACTTTGAAATTTTGTACGTAGTATTTTTCCAATAGTTGAAGCTAAATGTATGATTATGAAGAAAATCCTATTAGTCCTTCGTGTAGCTGCCATATAAATATCCTGTCAAAACGTCTTCTTTTAATTTACGGAACTTACTATAACTCAAGTAATCTTTTAGCTATAAATTGGAAATTTTGTACAAATTAGTTTTGAGTAAAAACGAAGTTCGAGTTTACTAATTAGCGAAATCCTTTGACTCCTTCTGGTAGCTGCCATACAAAAAGTCCTTAAGACACGTGTTCAACAATATTTTTCGATAACTTTTGAATGCTTCAAGCTACGAATTTGAAATTTTGTACACGTTCATTTTTAAATGGTTCCAAGGAAAAGGATAAATATGTAAGAAATCGAGTGAGTCCTTCCTGCACCTCCCATGTGAAAGTCCTTCAAAAAGGACATTTTTTTTCAATGACTTACCCAGTTCAAGATATGAAATTAAACACTGAATATTGTCTTTTAGTTTTGAGTAGCAATCTAATGGCAGTCCTTAATAAGGGACATACAACATGCACACACGTAATTCTACTTTATCCCCAACTGCAATATAAATCGGAGTTCAGTATTCATCTAGAGTATTATACGATTGGCTTACAGCCGATCGTGACTGCAGTATGTTTTTCGATAACTTTTGAACGCTTCAAGCTACGAATTTTAAATTTTGTACACTTTCATTTTTAATTAGTTCCAAGGAAAAATATAAATATGTAAGAAATTGAGTGAGTCCTTTCTGCACCTCCCATGTGAAAGTCCTTCAAAAAGGACTTTTTTTTTCGATGACTTACCCAGTTCAAGATAAGAAATTAAACACTGAATATTGTCTTTTAGTTTTGAGTAGAAATCTAATGGCAGTCCTTAAGAAAGGACATACAACATGCACACGCGTAATTCTACTTTATCCCCAACTACAATATAAATCGGAGTTCAGTATTCATCTAGAGTATTATACAATTGGCTTGCAGCCGATCGTGACTGCAGTATGTTTTTACTACATATGCATATGCAATCTGGGCGCAACCTTCTTATTTTTCGGGATAAGCACCAGGAAGCAGTTAAAGTCGTGATGCAACAGAAGTGCCGACGGTACTGTAACTGTTAACTGTTAAAACATCAATTACAATTTTGGGACATAGTCTGGGATACTTTCAAAGTCATAATTGGTTATTTCGAGACAAGGAAATTAATTGGAAAGTTAAATTTGTCATTCATTAATTTTATCATTAGAATAGCTCCTTTTAAAATACAACTTTCAAATTTAATTTCATCAATCAGAAACGTAAACAAAAAAATTTAACTATATATTATGTATATGCCCATGAAGCTAAAGCTTATTCAATATGGATATCGGTATCTACGGAAACTTATACAACCATTCTACATTCCCTTCAGGGTTGAATACCAAAAAACGCTGAAATTCGTTCCAAGTCAATTATATAGAAAATCTATGTAAATAAACATACTGCAGTCACGATCGGCTGCAAGCCAATCGTATGATACTGTAGATGAAATACTGAACTCCGATTTATATTGTAGTTGGAGATAAAGTAGAATAAGGTGAGTGCATGTAGTATGTCTTTTAGTTAAGACTCCCATTTGGTTGCTGCTCGAAACTAAAAGACTATATCGTCAGTGTTTAATTTCAAACAATTGTTCCTTTTTTAAGGACTTTTGCATGGAGGTGCAGGAAGGACTCACTCGATTTTTTACATACACGGATACCTCGCTTTACGGCCTATTACGTTCCGGGAAAGTTGGCCGTATAGCGAAAAGCCGTATAACGAATTGAACCTATATCACGGAAACGGCTTATTTTAAAGCGGCAAAAACCTTGCAAGTTTATTCTGGTATGTTATTAAAATATTTAAAAAATCTGCCAACAATCTGGGCACAAATTTATAATTTTTCGGAAAAGAGTCCCAGATATGGCTAAAGCCAAAAGGGCTAACGACACTGCCACCCTCAAAGTACAAATTATATTTCTGAGTCAAGGTCCTAGACGGGGTCAAAGCTGGAAAATAAAAATTGTTGTTATAACTAACGTTTCAAATAGCCTTCTGCTTAATTTTTTAAGAGTATCGTCGAAAATCGAAATTGTTGTTTTGAAGGTGTCGCTTGCGTGAACACTTCTCTTCGACTTTGGTTTGGTATCGATGGTATTCCGGTCTTTCTTCCGAAAAATGAGTATATTGTTCCCAGACTGTTATTAAATATTTGAATAATATATCAATAGAAATATGAACCCCTACCGCATCCCGAACGGAACTACTACCTTCAACAAATTTATTTTTTGGATGCTCATCTAGCATATCCCCATCTATCTACGAAATTATTCCTAGCTAATCGTTCCGAAGATACAAAATTCTCAAATTTTCGCTTTAGATCCTTATTCCCTCTCAGGCTCTCATAATAAAGAACTACACAACCTAAGATAAAATTTCTTTTAATATCTTTGGTGGTTTTGAGAAATGGCTTGTCAAACACGTTTTCTCTGAATTTTCGGATCTACTAAAGTCCTAAAATGCGAAAATACAAAAATTTAGGGTGGAAATTTTGTTCAAAATTTCAGGTAGATCACAATATTTTAAACTGGATTTTGCGAATTTTGACTAAACTCTATCTAAATCTACTAGACTCACATTGGAAAGATTTTAAAATGCCCATGAGGGACTATATTTTGTGAAAATCCTGCTCGAAATGTTCGTTCTTTGACTTCAAGAAGAGCTTCAAGTTCCTTAACATCAAGAAAAGCCCTAGAAATGAAAACCAATTCAATCACTACTATAAATTTTAATTATTTAGTAAAAGTAATTACGCAGATCAGTCTCTACTACCCATATCAAAAATATGATTTTTACAACCTACCATATGTAATTAACAAGTTCCTGCTTTCCATTATCAATGCCGGTGGATATATAAAAATCAGATTGTGTTCCTTTCCACCCTCACTCCCATTCTTATACTGTACCCATTCTTATACTGTACTCAGATTCCTGTGCGTATATTATAAGTTTAATCCATATTAAAAGTTTACAACGCATGGGACAAAAAAAAATTGTACATTATTTTATGTTTAGTTGTGGCCAACCCCAAAACAGCTAGCTTCCCATCTTCCGTCCGTCTGCCCGAACGCATGATAACTCAACTACGCCTTGACCCAGAATGTTGAAATCTGGAATTCGGTAGTTTGGTAGAATTTGTAAGGGTAAATTCATTTACGAGAAAATTCATTTTACTCCTTCGGGCAGCTGACATACAACAGTCCTTAAAACATGTTTTAAGAAAAATGTTCCTATAATTTTAGAACACTTTAAGCTACGACTACGGAATTTTGTATACGTTGATTTTTCCTATAGTTGCAGTTAAAAGTATATATACGATGAAAATCTCGTAAGTTCTTCGTGTAGCTTGTTAAGTTAACCCTGTAAAAATGTATTCACTTAATTTAAGGAACTCAATTTAAGTCAAGATATCGTTTAGCCACAAAGTCGAAATTTGTATAAACTAGATTGTGTTAAAACGAAGTTTAAGTTTATTTGTCAGTAAAATCCCTCTGCTCCTTCCGGCAGGAGGAATTAGTAAGGAATTGGTAAGATTCCTTCGTGTAGCTTAATTCTTGAAAAATTTGTGCATTCAATTCCCGAAACCTACTTTAACTGAAAACATAACGCAGTCACGATCGGCTGTAAGCCAATCGTACGATACTCTAGATGAAATACTGAACTCCGATTTATATTGTAGTTGGGGATAAAGTAGAATTACGTGTGTGCGTGTTATATGTCCTTCATTAAGGTTGCTACTTGAAACTAAAAAACAATATCGTCAGTGTTTAATTTTATATCTTGAACTGGGTGAGTCACCGAAAAAAAATGGTAATTTTTGAAGGACTTTACATGGGTGGTGCATATACATTTATTATTTACCCTTTTCCCTGAAACCATTTAAAAATTAATTTGTACAAAATTCTGAATTCATAGCTAAAGGATTCCTTGAGTTATAGTGAGTTGCGTAAATTAAGTGAAGACATTTTAACAGGATATTTGTATGGCAGCTACACGAAGGACTGACAGGATTTTCTTCATAATCATACATTTAGCTTCAACTGTTGGAAAAGTTACACATACAAATTTTCAAAGCTGTAGCTTTAACCCTTCCGAAGGTATCGCATAATATTCTTGAACACGTGTTTTAAGGACATTTTGTATGGCAGCTACCCGAAGGAGTAAAACGATTTTGCCCGTTAACGAACTTAACTTCAACTTAAATTCAACCAAACATCCAGATTAAAAATTTCAAGATCCTAGGTGAAGGCGTTCTTGAGTTATCGTGTTCACGGACAGATGGACGGACGGACGTCAAGCGGATTAGAGGTTTTTGGCCACATTTCATCTAGAGTATAATTACAAACTTTTGGGCTGGATTAAACTTATAATATTCTATATGATTTCATCTAGAGTATAAAAATTGCAGAAATTTTGCCGAATAATTCTTACATAACAAAATTATCAGTAATAGAGGAATTCATTCTGGTTGTGTCGGAAATGATCTTATGGAAACAGAATTTTCTTGTTACATGCATTTTTTTTACTCTTAACATTAAAGTTGAGTAGTTAACCATAAAAATCTAAATACAGTCAACAGGTAACGTAAAGTGGCCTATTTCCGACCACCTTCCTAATTCCGACCATTTTGGTTTTTTGTTAATATATTACTTTATTATTTTAATAATAAAGTATTGTTATCGATTTTTAAAAAAAAAAAATTTGCTACCCTGAAAATTTTTTTTTCTACGTTTCATGAATAATAGACACCAAAAAAGCAATAAAAATGTTCAGTCCGTCTGTGCGCCGTACGCCGTCCGCCGTCCGCCGTCCGCCGTCCGCCGTCCGCCGTCCGCCGTCCGCCGTCCGCAAAACGTTTGAAAGCTTATAGCTCTCAAAATGTTTGAGCTATTAAGTTGAATTTTTTTTTGTTGGTAGACTGAGCAGACCCCTTCAAGTGGCCACCTTTTGAGTGGTGGGAGTGTGAGGGGGGAGGTGGGGGAAGCGTTTTAGACGAAAAATTTTGGTTTCTAGATCTCAGTAACCACATAGGCTAGGAGGCTGAAACTTGGAATTTATATAGAGCTTTGATAGTGGACCCATTTGCAAAAAAAAATAATAATATGGGTAACGGGGTGTGGGAGTGGGGGGAATAATAATGCGTCCCAAATGCTCGAAAGCCGAGATTGAGACATTCTAAAATCCATATCTCCTAATCGGTTAATGTCACGAAATTAGAACTTAATGAACATCTGTGGGTATACTAGGAGAATAGATCGCAAACAAATTTTTGAGAGGGGGCAGTGACGTACGGGGGTGGGGGTTGAAAAATTTTAGATAACGATATCTCACGAACGCATTGTACTAGAGAAATAAAATTTGGTTTTTGTATAAATGTTGACAAATAAGGTTTGCTGAAAGTAAAATTTTTTAAGGGGCGGTGGAGCATGGAAGTGGAGGGAGTAAGAATTCTTTTAAAAAATCACGTCTCATATCTCAAGAACGGTGTAAGATAAATGCTTAAAATTTTTACCAGAAGTAGGCCTAATAGACCCCCAGCAGAGAAAAAAATTTCATAGATGAGGGTGTAGAGGGTAAGGGTTGGGGAGGGTGAAAAGTAAAAAGTTCCGATTTTTATATCTCGTGAACCTATAACAATATAAAACTGAAACTTGGTATTTAGATAGAGCTATAGTAGTAGCATGTTGGAAAAATATAATTTTTTATAGGGGTGGAATGGTACGGGGATGGGGGGTGTTTTTCCTAACTATAGAACGGCTTATGCTAGAAAGTTGAAATTTGGTACGTATATGTAAATCAACTAGAGAAGTAATTCTGATTAAAAAAAATTTCAAATATCTATTGGCGTTCGGAAGTGGGGCAAAAAAAATGATCAGTGATAATGGAATGCATATATTTTCACGATTTTCGTCATATCTATTAGGTATTTCGAAATATTAAATTCATTTTTTTTCTACGGGTTCTTCATATAAATACCTAGAAAGTGTTTTCAGGATTTTTTAAAATTGGACCCCTAAGGTGGTGTAAAGGGGATGTATACATTTTCACCAATTTAGCCGTATCCCTCCGGTCTGATTAGATATCGAATAACTTTTCACTTCCACGAGCGTATTTAATAATCTCCTAAAACTTGTTTTCAAGTTTTTTCCTTTTTCAACCCCTAAGAGTGTAAAAACGGGTTGAACACGTTTTCACGAATTCCATCATATCTCTTAGGAGTGGTAAGACATCGGATTGGTTTTCACTTCCTCAGGCTTTCTTTATACCATATATGATATATCTAAAAAACCAAATCAGGATTTTTGGATATTCAACCCCAAAGTGGGTGCAAGAGGGTTGCATATGTTTTCACAAATTCTTACATATTTCTAGTTCTAATGAGATATCGAATTCATTTTTACTTCCTAAGGCTTCCTACATAATCGTCAAAACGTTGATGTCACGATGTTTGTTATTCAACTCCTATAGGACGTAAGGCTTTCGACATATTTCTCAGGATTGATGAGATATTAGATTGGTTTGCACTTCCACAGACTTTTTATATAATCGTCTTCAAACGCATTTCTGATTTCATGTAATGGCCCGAAACCAAATCACGAAAAACCTTCTAATGGCGTAACAACTGATATTGTACTAGGACTAGATCTCGTACCGGTGTATGACCCAATTATGTAATTCATATGTTATATGAAGCAGCGGCTAAAGTATTCTAGCGCAACCCCATTTTAACCGTTTCCCGAACTTTTTTTTGGGTTTTCAGTCACATAGTAACCTACACCGCATCTCAGAATTAAACTCGTTCCGAACTTCTACCCAAAAAATAATAAAGTTGCGCCCAGACTGTTGGTAGATTTTTTTTATTATCGCGAGTAATAAGGTAAATTCCAGGATAAATATACATGTGTTCTCTATCCGTTTGCTGTGCACAATGGGAGCTGCATGTCATTTCTTTACATTGTGGTTTAAATTAATCGGTAGTGGACCTAAAAAACAAGAATTTTAAGTCAAAAATCTAAATTTTTGGTTCTTTATTTTTCGTGAATTTAAAAGACTAACTGTCATCAGAGTGAGTAATTAAGGTTTTTTTGGCTTTATAAACATTTCATCTGTATTGAAATGTAAAAAATAATTTGTAAAACAAACAAATAAAATGAAGTGGTCGGAAATAGCCTTCTCTGATTTCATGTGATGTCCTTATTTCGACTAGGGATGTTGAAAAAAATATCGATATATCCAAATTGCGATATTTTTGAACGATATATCGATAAAATCGGCCGATATTTTTTAAACCGATATTAAAATCCGACTATCGGACCCGATATTTTTTGTTAAGTATAGCATATTTTACAACTCGAACGTCATTTCTGCTTATTTTTGTGTATATGTACCTACTCATACCTTGGCCGCAAATTTAGCTATTTCTAGTTGATATTTTACGTGGCAATCTAATAAGTTACTTATGCCGAAGCATTCGGAAATCAGAACATCTGAATATCTAAAATTAAGCAAACATTTGATCCGAACCCTAGTGATAGCTCTGAGTGGTCATATTGTTACATGAGGAAGCATTTCCATAGGATTAGGATAGGATTAGGTCTCTCTGAGAGCAAAATATGCAGAATTTGCGACGACGGAGACTAAACACCAGAGCACATTCTCTGCGAATGTGAATTACTTTCTCATAAAATACTTCATCACTTCGGTCAGGGTTTCATGAAACCATTGGAATATTGCTCTGGCTATTCCTCTTCGAAAAACACCAAGCTTCATTGAAAGCGCAGGAATCGAAGAGGAACCATAGATAATCCAGACTGACGTCGCAATAGTCCCAATTGAGGCTTCAATGACAGAGGTGACCAAGTCAACCCCTACACGGAAATCTAATATAATAATGTGTATGAGGGATACAAGAAAGGTTGAAACTATAAAACTGTTTTTCGATCACGCAAAGTCTATTTCTGTCAAAACAAAAAGATGCAAGTCGAGTGGTTTCTGTGCTCAGTACCTTGTTGTTATTGGTTTTTAATCTTGCTCTTTCAAGTAGAAGGAATTTAAAAAAACGGAGGAAAGTGAGTCACATCTTACCATAACTATCCATTGCTGCGTCACATCCTTTTACTTTATTATTTCAATAATACAGTATTGTTATCGATGTACGCAAAATCGTTTGAAGGAACGTAGCACTCAAACCCTTTGAGCTATTAAATTGAAATTTTTTTTATGAATAGACTGGGTAGGCCCCTTGAAGTAACCAAATTCGGAGGGGTGGGGGTGTGAGGGGGGAGGAGGGGGAAGCGTTTTAGACGAAAAATTTTGGTTTCTAGATCTCAGCAACCGCTTATGCTAGGAGGCTAAAATTTGGAACTTATATAGAGCTTCGATAGTAGACCCACAAAAATTGCCGATATAGGGGAAGGGGCTTGGGAGTGGGGGGAAAAATAGTGCGTCCGAAACGTAAAAAAAGGCGAGATCAAGACAATCTAAAATCCATATCTCCTAAACGGTTAAAGTCGCAAAATTGAAACTTAATGACTATCTGTAGGTATACTGGGAGAATGGATCGGAAACAAATTTTTGAGTGGGGGCAGTGGCGTACGGTGGTGGGTGGTGAAAAACTTTAGATTATGATATCTTACGAACCGATTGCACTAGAGAAATGAAATTTGGTTTTTGTATAAAGGTTGACAAATGAAGTTTGCTGAAAGTAAAATTTTTTAAGGGGGCGGTGAAGCATGAAAGTGGAGGGGATAAGAATTTTTCTAAAAAATCACGTTTCATATCTCAAGAACGGTGTAAGATAGATGCTTAAGAAGTAGGCCTAATAGACCCCTAGCAGAAAACAAAATTTTGGAAGTGTGGGTGTAGAGGGTGAGGGTGGGGGAGAATGAAAAGGAAAAAGTTCCGATTTTTATATCTCGGGAACCTATAATGATATAAAGCTGAAACTTGGTATTTAGATAGAGATGTATTGGTAGCATGTTGGAAAAATTTAATTTTTTATAGGGGCAGTACCACCCCCGTACCAACGGGGGTGGGGGGTGTTTTTCCTATCTATAGAACGGCTTATGCAATAAAGTTGAAACTCGGTATGTTTATGTAGATCAACGAGAAAACTAATTTAAATAAAAAAAATTTCAAATATCCATTGGCGTTCGGAGGGTGGCAAAAAAAATGATCAGTGAAAATGGAATGCATATATTTTTACGGTTTTCGTCATATCTATTAGGTTTTTCAAAATATTGAACTCATTTTTATTGTACGTCTTCTTCATATAAATACCTAAAAAGTGTTTTCAGGATTTTTTAAAATTTGACCCCTAAGGGGGTGCAAAGGGGGTTGTAAACTTTTTTACGAATTCTACTGCATCCCCTGGTCTTATCAGATATCGAATATCTTTTCACTTTCACGTGCTTGCGTAATAATTGCCTAAAACTTTTTTTTAAGTTTTTTCCTTTTTCAGCTCCTAAGAGAGTATAAATGATAAGAAGTTAGAAATTTTCTATTGTTTAATCGGCTAAAAATCGCTATTTTAAATATGTTTATTTTAAGAACAAAATTAATTTTCCAAGAAATCTAATAATCTCGAAACAACTCATGATACACTCCGACTTTGACCCGAAAAATAATAAAGTTTCGCCCAGACTATTGGCAGATTTTTTTCGTATATTTTTATTATCAAGGGAATATTTCAAATAACTAAAATATTATGTTCATATACTGTAAATAGTCAAAATCGATATTTATTGATTATATTATTGTCTTTACTGTCTTTGATCCTAATTCCTACCTACTCAATATATATATTTTACATCTCGAAAGTTCACATGAAACGGACCTTTCACCTTCTTCAACTGATATATATTGCAGAAGCCGTATCTTTTACGTTAAGAGTTTTGGCTTTATTTGACAGTTTAAGTAATAAATTGTCTTCTATTTAAATATTAATGAGCGCAGTACTTTATTTGTTGCGAAATTTATGATCTTATATTAGTTTTACCTTAGATTAAATCTACTAATATCACTGGTCGGTAATTAGGACATCCAATTTAATCGGTTTACACATTTCCGACCTAGTAGCCGTGCAGCAGGATAACAAGTTTACTCAGTGGCAATTACATTTTAATTTTGCGACTTATCTAATAAAATTAAACATATATGTATATATCTACATATATTATAAAAAAAAAAAAAATGTTTGTTTGTTTGTCCCGTATGTGTTCCTGTACCATTCATCTGATTGGGGTGAAACTTTGGTGATTTGTTCTGCGCACGCCCGTGAAGGTTTCTGAATTAGTAAGATCATTTTACAATTGGTGGTACGCGAGTCGTTTCAATAATTGAGTGTTTTTCATATATTGTAGTTTAGCGGCAGTTCGTGGGTTTTCGGTGTATTAGTTATGCCATTGACAAATGGTAAAGTTGGAAATTTCCACTTGGTTGAAATTAAAACAACCCTCCAATATAGACAAATTTTTGACAGCAGACTGTTGCATGACGGTTTGTGTGTAATTTTATGATCAGGACCTCAGACAATGAATAATTTTTTTCAATGCATGTTTTGATCGTTTGTTTGTCCCCCCCCTCCCCCCCATTCAACGGAGCAACGGGAATAAAACGGGCACCGGAACAACGGGAGTAATGGAAGTAACGGAGCAACGGGAGTAATGGAAGCAACGGAAGCAACTGGAGAAAGACTGAAAACCGCTCGTATTGCAACGCATGTCTGGGTATTATTTCGTGGTGCTCGCAAACAAAAAAAACCATAATGATGTATGGGGAAAGTTGTACCTACAATAATGCAGATCGTGGTAGAATGTTTTTTAATACAGTTTTGGATGTGTAGCACCATACACACGTGAGCTTAGCAGGTTGGCTCAAATAAACTTATCTGAACACAAGACTAAAATTTTCGAGTTTTTGCCACGAGCCAGACTGAAATCGGTCGCGGAAATATTTCGTCATTTATAGTTATTTTTACATATTTTGTATGACAGACTAATTGCCAAAATCAGTTGTAAATTTTAAAAAAGTACGGTACATAAATTAAAAATTAGGTTTTAATTACTTCATTATTTTAAAAATGAAATATTTTAATTTTATGCCCATGAAGTTATAAGTATTATAAGTTTAATCCAGCCCGTTAAGTTTGCAATGCCCAGAATGGAGCCTTGGGCATTAAAAATGTATATATAATATTATTCTACTTTAGATGAAATCATATAGTATTACAAGTTTTTTCTAGCCCGAAAAATTTGTAGCGCTTAGAACGGAGCCTCAAAAGTTATATATTATTTTATAGTCAGTTGTGGGCAAAACCCCAAATGTACTTGCTTGCTGTCCCTCCAATCGCACTGAAGAACGGTTCCCCAATATTTTTAGTTAAAAAAACAAATGAGTCCTTCGAGTAGACGCTATATATTGGAGATGTGAATAAGATCCGGCCGTTTCATCATGAAAATTAATGCTTTATTGAAAAAATTGGTAAAGGGCATGTAATTGAAAGTATTGTTCATCGCTAACTACTACTTTCTCCCATCTTTCTGGCAGCATACGAATACCATCTCGAAAGAACGACTCATCTTTTGAAGTTATCCTTCGAGCCAATTTTTGGCACCTTCATAAGAATGAAAGTGCTGCTCAGCCAGGCCATGAGTCATCAATCGGTATAAGTGGTAATCGGAAGAAGCAAAGTCCGTTGAATATGGCGGGTGGAGTAGGACTTCCCATTTCAGCGTTTCCAAGTAGGGTTTGACGGGTTTTTCAGCATCTGGCCGAGCGTTGCCATGGTGCAAAATTACTTTGTCGTATCTCTCCTCATATTGCAGCCGTTTTTCTTTCAACGGTCCCATCAAACGCGTGCTCTCGATAGCGATCTCTCATGATAATTTCGTTGGGTTTGGTGAGCCCAAAATACAGTACAACAAGCTGATGCTATCAAATATAGAGCATGAGTTTGGAACCATGAATATTCGGCTTTGCCGTTGATGTTGTATTAACTTTTCATCACCAGTTATGATGCGGTGCAAAAAACCTTCCGACATGGGTCTTCATCGAGTAATGCATCAATTCTTCGTCATCAAACTCTTGCTATGGCCCAAAGCGTTCTTTATCTTCACCATTAAAATCATTATTTTTAAAACGTTGAAACCAATCTCTGGATGTTGTTTCCGATAGAGCATGGTCGCCGTAAGTCTCCACAAGCATCTTATGTTCTTCAGCTGCAAAATTTTCTTCGAAAAAAGTACTGCAAAAAATTACCCTTAAAAATACTTTTTTCGGCACGAAACTCATGCGTGGTCCATATCGCACTATGAGATGACAACTGCCAGTAATTCCACAAACAGTTTTTGAGATAATTACATTTTAAATATTGCAACAGTTCCAGTAATCTTGAAATTGTGGCTAATGTTATCTATTTTTTATTAAATAATCACCATTATTCTGGAACCCGCCTACGGGACAGTGAACTGCGATTTACCCAATTTTAAATTATTGAAAACACTTTCTCGAAAATTTGACAGTTGATATCCGCAATGAAATAGTCGCGTTTTAAAACTTTTTTCAGCAAGTTATTGGCAATAAATAAAGAGAAATTTGAGATGGTCCATCCCTCACATTTACATTATTACAATTTTTCTGCCTTAATATTTGGCTTCAAATACCCGGAAAAGACGTTTTTAATGTGTAAAGCAGTTTGCGAAAGTTATCAATATTCGCATGTGCCGTGAATCGAATGTTAACCGCATAGTCAGCGGGAATACAAAATCCGCCGTTTTCCAGAATAAGCGTGAATAATTTGGTTTGTTCTAAACGCAAAAAAAAGTTTTTGATAATGGAAATCATTTTATTATGCTGCATTTCTTGGGAACTGCTGCATTTCTTTGGAACAGTAAAACTGTTATTGCCTAAATAGCGTCTAAATGGTAAGAGAGGAAAAATACGAAAGTGATCCATAAAGAGCGTTAAAAAATGCATAAGAATTACTCAAAACCTGAAAATTGCCACTTTGAAAATTACGACACTTGTCATCTCATATTGCGTTATGAGTGGATGGGTACAGAAGTGGGGAAAAAAAATTCAGGGTAGCAAATTTTATTTTACAAATCGATAACAATGCTTTACTAATGAGAATGAAATTTTTTCATGGTGAAGCTACCATAGAAGCTAATTTTTAATACATTTTTGTTGTTTTTCGGAGTCGGAGGAGTTTCTGGTGCGAAACACCAACACGAAATCCCAATCGCTGTCCTGGCTACTGACATTGGAAACATAACAGTTGAAAAATACTTTATTATTAAAATAATAAAGTTCAATTATCTACATTATACTTAAAGAAAAGGAAATCACTTTTCATATAACTGGTATATTAAATTTTTCGATAGAACTCAAATTTAAGCATTCATTTTTAAACCTTCTTGCTTTATGTAAACCCCCGTACACATGACGTTAATAAATAAAAGAATAACCTACGTTATGACAAATAATGTATCGGTCCTTACTCAAATACTGAAATTTATCAAACTCTATATAGCCGTCTTCCCATGATGTTCAAACAGATCAACAGTCAAAAAATTTTGCAATTTTATTAATATACATAGATATCAACGCTATACTATATCTAGAACCAAAACAAAAACAAAACTGTATTAAGGAACACATCTTAAGCAAACTATTTTCCTATATTTCAGCTTAAATTTTGTCAACGTAGTAATCAATTCAAATATTAAAGCGCAGGCCAACGCTTAGCTACTAATTAAAATAATGCCGACGATATGAACATTAAATCGAATAAATAAGATCGAAATAAGAAAACAGATGCTTGCCTCGTTACTGAATACCAACAGCCAGTACTTATTAATGTTTTACCCTAAATCGATTTGAGCAAAACTCTTTTATTGTGGGTTATGTATGTATACACACAATATCATAACATTAATGCGATTTTATTAATTGGGCTTCTTTTGGAAAAGATAAATGGGTAAAGTCAACGAAGAATATAAATAACAAAATAAATTTGCTCTCGGTACCATTGTTATTATTTTATTTTTTTTGTGTAAAATTGACATTTTATATTAGCCGCGAATCAAGATGTAAATTTCAGAATTTTATTTTCAATAAATGCAAAGCTTTTCGAATACATTTTTGGGTATTTTTTTTAGTAGATTACAATGTTTACGCTTTCATATTGGAATCAAAAAGAAAATTGAATTCGATAAATTAATATAAATTATATTGCTTATAACTCTACGCGCTGATTATTTAAATGCAAACCGAAAAGCAGCTTCATCTCTTGCAGGTACCTATGTATAATCTTTTCAATTCTTCTGTCACAAGGCATGTGCACGTTTATATAAATTAATGTCAATTAGGCAATTGTATTCATTCGAATTTTCACAATATAAAAAATATTTACATAAAGAACTTTCGTATTTCACATTAAACTAATTGATCTTTGTTACACCATTAGTAGCTTTGTCCACTTAATGCGCTTGCAAGTACCTGTCTAACACCTCAACCATTGTACACTAACCACATTAAGTCACATCAGTTTTCAGCATTGTTTAATTTTTGTTACTTTATTATTAAATGATGTTTTAAATAATGTTTTTCATCTCAATAACAATCGATATCTTCTTATAGTTCCAGCCCCAAATTACGATATAGAAAGAGCATGGAATGAACATTTGAAACGTATGTCAGAAATCGAACGCAGGTAAGGTATATTTTCAGCTCTCAAAATGAAACTAATTGTTTTTTTAAGCTTGTATTACACTGTACTCTACTATGTATGTCAAATATTTGATTATTCTGGCTGGCAAATGTAGTCAGATAGTGTAATCGTCAAATTTTTGTTTGCCACATTATTTTTGTTTTTTGCTCTATTTCGAAAGAAAAAATTTGACTGAACTTCTTATAAAATTTGTTTAGTCAAATATTTGACAGCCAGGCATACAGAGTAACACTAGCTTTGCGAATATAACTAACTTAAACTGTATCTAAAAGCAATATTAGAGAGATTGGAATACTCCTCGAGATTCCACAAATTAGTGTATTTTAGGACAAAGAATTTAGTAATTCCTATTATAGACAGATCGGGCAGTGCTTTTCATGGTTTTAATGCGAAAGCAAAATTTTGAAACATAGAAACTTTATTTATCAAAAACCATTTTTCAATATTATTTCATGAAGAAGTGTATTTTATGTGAATGCAAACCGATTAAGAGGGACTTCCGTTCGATTTTTTTTTTGGCCTGAAAAGATTATGAAACATAACCATCTGAAGAATATTATAAGCAGAATATGACGAAAAACGAAATTTTCCAAAATGGCGACTACTTACATATATGAATTTTTCCATTGGAAAATTTAGCATGTTATTTAAAAGCATTATACTTTTTCTTTATTTACCCCGACGTAACTGTCATCGCCCATGTGAATTATATCTCTATATAGCATATACCACCCATCACTATTCCACTTAACATGTTATAAACACTTACAAGGTATGATTGATATATAAAATTTGCCAAAAGTCTGGGCGCAACTTTATTATTTTTTGGGTGTAAGTCCGGAACGCGTTTAATGCTAAGATGCGGTGTACCCCCACCTTCCCACAGGGGAGGAATATCAAAAAATTCTTAAATTTCCCCTAATTGTATTTAACACCTTTAGAAGTGAAAGTGAACTCGATATATAGACCTAAGAAATACCATATATCAAAATTCGTTAAAATGTACATAACATAACATAACATAAGGTAGTGTATACCTTAGTGTTGGATATCGAAAAATTTGGAAAGCGGTTTCTAACAGCCCGCAGAAGTAAAATTGATTTGATAGCTCAACATTTCTAAAAGATATAACGAGATTCGTGAAAACGTGGAAAAAAACCCAACTCCAATGAAAATCTAAATTTCTTTTTTGCTTTACTTACTACAGTATCGTATCAACATATATGTACTAAGTGTAAACTTTCTAAGCCGTTTCTGAGATAAAAACCAATAATTATCCTGGGGTGCCTCGATATAGGCTCTATATAGTTGTCAATTTTTAGCTTTCTATTCTTTGCGGTTTTCGAGAAATAAAAATCAGAATTTTTTGCTTTTTTCTTTTAACATAACCCCTTACACACGCATCCTAAAAAATGTTTGCACTGCTAGAGGTTTACTTGACTAATTCCCGTAAAATTTTTAAGATCAAATCTGGTATGGTTCTTGAGATTTAAAAATTAAATTGTTTTTAAATGTGTGTATCGCCCCAAGTCCCGTGCTCTACCTCGACTTGTAATTATATATACAGAAATCAAATTTTATCTTCCAGGTACAATTGGTTCGGAAGATATTGTAATCCAATGTTTTTAACCCCCCACCTCTAAAATCCACTACCCCTCTAAAAAATGTTAGCCCTTGTGTAATCTCCTTGTATCTTTTGAGACAACCACAAAAGTTTCAACCTTCTGACATCAACCGTTCAGGAGATATGGATTTCGAAATGTTTCAATCCCACCTATTAAGCGTTTTGAACGCATTGTTTTCACCCAAATTTATTTGCGAATGGGTCCATTAGTTCCAAGTTTCAACCTCTTAGCATAAGCGATACATATATAAATCGAAATTGTTCGTTTTAAAAGATTTGGTTATAATGTAACCAAATTATTTTATTAGAATGCTTAGTTATTATATTATATTAGAATGCTTAATTATAATATTACATTATAATAACTAAGCATTCCCATAAGGCCCACACTGCCTCCCGTTCAATAGCCTGTCTCGCACAGACGTAAAGCATTCTTTGCCGCTATTGATTTGATCGCTAAGTCTAGTTTGATTATATGGAGCATTACCTCCAGAGCCCTGGAGGCTGTGGTACGTAAAGCACCATTAATCCTAATGAGTGCAATTCTTTGAATTCTGGCCATAGCGACCCTGTCAATCGTAGAAGGTGAATTCCAAAGTACTTGACACTAAGGGATAGCGCGATAGTAACGCCAATCAGACGTGGGAGTTTGAATTCTGGGTCTTTTTTCCTCGTGAAGAGGATAAGGTCAGTTCTATCCGGATTGATGTTAAGACCGAAGTTACCAACCCACTCGAGGATTTGAGCCTAACTTCTAGTAAATCGCTCCAGATGTCAAGAAACTCAACTCTCACTATCATCTGCGTAGGGGTCATTCCATCAAGAATCGCCAAAGGTGTGACCTTACCATCTCCGATTCTTGTTATAATAAAATTTTTGTACTTGAAGAACTAGTGAAAAAAATAATTGAAATTCAATTTTTTCTTTCTATCTAATTTTTTTATCTTATAAAAAAAATTAAATATACGCATTTTGAGATATTCAAGGATAAAAGCCAAATCGTTATCCTTGAAAAAAATTTCAAGGATAATTTTCATTCGTATTTTTTTATGTTGCACCAACCTTCCCCTTTAAAATAGGCCCTATCTTATTATTCTGGGATAAACATTACCAGAGATATGAATTTTCAAAGACGACTCGGATACCATTTTTGCGAAAACTTTAACATACTATAACTAACAAAAAAGTGAGATAGGAACAAAATATTGTATTTCAATTATTTTTTTCACTAGTTCTTCAAGTACAACAATTTTCAAAAGAATCGAAGATGGTAAGGTCACAAATTTCGTAATTTTTGGCGATTCTTGATGGAATGACCCGTAGGTAATCCGCCTTGACAGTGGAGATAACACACAATTCTGCTACATCCACCCGCCAATGAGGAGTTAATAATTCTTCCCCATCGATACGATCCATCATGTAACGAATTAGTTGACACCCATTCTATCTAATGCCTTCTCGATCACATTCGTCTCCACATTATTGAAGGCTCCCTCAATATCTAGAAACGCCGCTCGAGTATATTCTTTAGCATTCAAAAATTTTTTTGCCGTGGAAACTCTTGCACACTAAGTCGATACGTAAAAAAAAACTCCGGGTGTAGTCGATAGAATGAGGACTTTCGAATGTTGTCGTTGAAAAAAGATTATCACTTGGGACTAGTTCAGCTATGTATTGTACTTGCTATCTGTGAATACGTGTAAAAAATTTGAAGTTCATTCTTGCTCGTACAGAAATGCATCCGACCATATCAACCGCACTCATCGACATGGGAGATATCCTATCGCGCATTGTATTTAAAATTCGAATGCGCAAGTACGAGATGGCGATATGTTAACTTCAGTGAAGAGTATTTATGAAATGAGTACCAATCATCGATGAGGTGTAGGCCTGAGCAGCGTTGCCATATTTGGTCCGTTTGGTCTAATGTTGGTACTTTTTTTCCCAATTGGTCCGGTGGTACTTTTTTTACGAAAAAGACCATTTTTATACACTAGATGAAATCATATAGAGTATTAAAAGTTTAATCCAGCCCAAAAGTTTGTAACGCATAGAACCAAGCCTCGGACGAAAAAAAGTTGTATATCATTTTTGTTTATTTGTGGCCAAAAACCTCAAATCAGCTTGACGTCCGTCCGTCCGTCCGTCCGTCCGTCCGTCCGTCTGTTCGTGAACACGATAACTCAAGAACGCCTTCACCTAGGATCTTGAAATTTTGAATCTGGAGGTTTGGTTGAATTTGTAAGGCTAAGTTCGTTAACGGGCAAAATCGTCTTACTCCTTCGAGTAGCTGCCATACAAAATGTCCTTAAAACACGTGTTCAAGAATATTGGCCGATAACTTCAGAAGGGTTTAAGCAAAGACTTTGAAATTTTGTATGTGTTATTTTTCCAATAGTTGGAGCTAAATGTATGACTATAAAGAAAATCCTGTTAGTCCTTCGTGTAGCTGCCATATAAATATCCTGTCAAAATGTATTCACTTAATTTACGAAACTCACTATAACTCAAGTAATCTTTTAGCTACGATTTCGGAATTTTGTACAAATTAGTTTTGAGTAAAAAGGAAGTTTGAGTTTACATGTCAGCTAAATCCTTCTACTCCTTCTGGTAGCTGCCATACAAAATGTCCTTAAAACGCGTGTTTAAGAATATTGGCCGATAACTTCAGAGGGGTTTAAGCTACGTTTTTGAAATTTTGTATGTGTTATTTTTCCAATAGTTGGAGCTAAATGTATGATTATGAAGAAAATCCTATTAGCCCTTTGTGTAGCTGCCATACAAATATCCTGTCAAAACGTCTTCACTTAATTTACGGAACTTACTATAACTCAATTAATCTTTTAGCTATGCATTGGAAATTTTGTACAAACTAGTTTTGAGTAAAAACAAAGTTCGAGCTTACTAATCAGCGAAATCCTTTTACTCCTTCTGGTACCTGCCATACAAAATGTCCTTAAAACACGTGTTCAAGAATATTGGCCGATAACTCAGAGTGGTTTAAGCTACGCTTTTGAAATTTTGTATGTCATATTTTTCCAATGGTTGGAGCTAAATGTATGATTATGAATAAAATCCTATTAGTCCTTCGTGTAGCTGCCATACAAATATCCTGTCAAAATGTATTCACCTAATTTACGGAACTCACTATAACTCAAATAATCTTTTAGCTATGAATTCGGAATTTTGTACAAATTAGTTTTGAGTGAAAACGAAGTTCGGGTTTGCTAGTCAGCAAAATCGTTTTATTCCTTCTGGTACCTTCCATACAAAAAATCCTTAAGAGACGTGTTCAACAATATTTGTCGATAACTTTTGAACGCTTCAAGCTACGAATTTGAAATTTCGTACACGTTCATTTTTAAATGGTTCCAAGGAAAAGGATAAATATGTTAGAAATCGAGTGAGTTCTTCCTGCACCTCCCATGTGAAAGTCCTTCAAAAAGGACATTTTTTTTTCGATGGCTTACCCAGTTCAAGATATGAAATTAAACACTGAATATTGTTTATACTCTAGATGAAATCATATAGAGTATTATAAGTTTAATCCAGCCCAAAAGTTTGTAACGCATAGAACCAAGCCTCGGACGAAAAAAAGTTATATATTATTTTTTGTTTATTTGTGGCCAAAAACCTCAAATCCGCCTGACGTCCGTCCGTCCGTCCGTCCGTCCGTCCGTCCGTCCGTCCGTCCGTCCGTCCGTCCGTCCGTCCGTCCGTCCGTCCGTCCGTCCGTCCGTCCGTCTGTCCGTGAACACGATAACTCAAGAACGCCTTCACGTAGGATCTTGAAATTTTGAATCTGGATGTTTGGTTGAATTTGTAAGGCTAAGTTCGTTAACGGGCAAAATCGTCCTACTCCTTCGGGTAGCTGCCATACAAAATGTCCTTAAAACACGTGTTCATGAATATTGGTCGATAACTTTAGAAGGGTTTAAGCTACGTCTTTGAAATTTTGTATGTATTATTTTTCCAATAGTTGGAGCTAAATATATGATTATGAAGAAAATCCTGTTAGTCCTTCGTGTAGCTGCCATACAAATATCCTGCCAAAATGTATTCACTTAATTTACAAAACTCGCAATAGCTCAAGTAATCTTTTAGCTACGAATTCGAAATTTTTTACAACTTAGTTTTGAGTGAAAAGGAAGTCGGAGTTTACTAATCAGTGAAATCCTTTTACTCCTTCTGGTAGCTGCCATATAAAATGTCCTTAAAACACGTGTTCAAGAATATTGGTCGATAACTTTAGAAGGGTTTAAGCTACGACATTGAAATTTTGTATGTGTCATTTTTCCAATAGTTGGAGCTAAATATATGATTATGAAGGAAATCCTGTTAGTCCTTCGTGTAGCTGCCATACAAATATCCTGTTAAAATGTATTCACTTAATTTACGAAACTCACTATAACTCAAGTAATCTTTTAGCTACGAATTTGGAATTGTGTAGAAGTTAGTTTTGAGTAAAAACAAAGTCGAAGTTTACTAATCAGCGAAATCCTTTTACTCCTTCTGGTAGCTGCCATACAAAATGTCCTTAAAACACGTCTTCAAGAATATTGGTCGATAACTTCAGAAGGGTTCAAGCTACGACATTGAAATTTTGTATGTGTTATTTTTCTAATAGTTGGAGCTAAATATATAATTATGAAGGAAATCCTGTTAGTCCTTCGTGTAGCTGCCATACAAATATCCTGTCAAAATGTATTTACTTAATTTACGAAACTCACAATAACTCAAGTAATCTTTTAAGTACGAATTCGGAATTTTGTACAAGTTATTTTTGAGTGATAAGGAAGTTTGAGTTTACTAATCAGTCAAATCCTTTTACTCCTTCTGGTAGCTGCCATACAAAATATCCTTAAAACACGTGTTCAACAATATTTTCCGATAACTTTTGAACGCTTCAAGCTACGAATTTGAAATTTTGTACACATGAATTTTTGAATGGTTCCTAGGAAAAGGATAAATATATAAGAAATCGAATGAGTCCTTCCTACACCTCCCATGTGAAAGTCCTTTAAAAAGGACATTTTTTTTCGATGACTTACCCAGTTTAAAATATGAAATTAAACACTGAATATTGTCTTTTAGTTTTGAGTAGCAATCTAATGGCAGTCCTTAATAAAGGACATACAACATGCACACACGTAATTCTACTTTATCCCCAACTACAATATAAATCGGAGTTCAGTATTCATCTAGAGTATTATACGATTGGCTTGCAGCCGATCGTGACTGCAGTATGTTTTTTAGTTTTGAGTTGCAATCTAATGGCAGTCCTTGATAAAGGACATACAACATGCACATACGTAATTCTACTTTATCCCCAACTACAATATAAATCGGAGTTCAGTATTCATCTAGAGTATTATACGATTGGCTTTCAGCCGATCGTGACTGCAGTATGTTTTAAAATACGTCTTTTGTCAAAATTTTAGTTCGTATGGTGTTCTATTAAACAACCCAGATCTGGGTTATATACGGCTTTTAACCGAACTACTTTTGACGTATAGTGGTACTTCCCAGCAGGCAAAGTTGCCGTATACTAATACGGCAACTTTGCCTGCTAGGAAGTACGACTAGCTCATGGTTCTATTTTCTGATTCTACAATGTTTTTTGTTTTTTAAATACACATATATTTTTTGAATAAATTTTATGGTCCTTTATTTTCCATTAGACCATTTTCGTGAAAATGTGGTCCTTTTAATTAATGACGTGCGGCAACGCTAGGCCTGAGTTACATATGAAGTTTGAAGTAATCGTCGCGAACCAATGATATGCTTGAATTATGGTGACCCGCTCATCAATCGATGGAGAGTGGAATTTCATGAGATGATACATTTAAATGTGAATTATGCCTTACCGGTCGGCGTATGGTCGTTTTGGAATGGAATTCCAGTGGTCGTTGAAAGTGTTTTAGACGAACAATTTTGAATTCCACATCTCAGAAACCGGTTTTGTTTATAGTGCTATGATAGTGGAGCTATTTGGAAAAAATGGTCGACTTGGGTGGAGGACTGTAGAGAAATACAAAGCGTCTAAAATGCTTGAAATCCACATATTCCAAAGTACATATCTCTTAATCGGCTTATGCAAATAAATTAAAATTAACGGATTATTTGTAGTCACATTAGGAGTGTTCACTCTTTTAAGGGGAGGTGGCGTGTGGGGTGAAAAACTTTGAAAAGTTGAAATTTGGTTTATTTTATTTATATAAGTGTAAGTATTCGTCTAATATGCTAAACGTAAAACGAAGTAGCACGAAGTGGGGTGATAACAATTTTTGAAGAAAATCAAATTTTATATTTCAAGAACCATTACAGATTGGAATTTTTACAGGAGTTACATGTTAATAACGTCCAGTAGACCCGTAGTAGAGGTGCTGTCGGGAGTGAGCGTAGAAGAGGGTGGAACGGAAAAAGACGAAGAGTTGACGTCTTTATTGAGTCACTAATGAGAAACTATAGAAAATAAAAATGTTGGTAGGGGTAGTACGATACGGGATGGGGGTGGAGGTGGTATAATCATCTCAGAACGGCTTATGCTAGAAAGTTGAGGTATTTATATGTAGATGTAGAAGGAAAACATTAGAGCGAAAATATAATTCAAATTGTAAAGTGATTGTAAAGGGTGTAAAGTGATTATATACGTTTTTACGAATTCCGACATATCTCTTAGGTCTGATGATGACCTTTTTATATGATCGCAGAAAAATCGGTTTCACATTTGTTTGATATTTAATCCCTAAAGATCTTTAGTTCACTCCTCTCAGTATACACAATTTGAATATAGTTTGCTTCACCTACGTCTACGTCTAGTTATAACAGTTTATGGCGTCAGACCTAGCAAAAGCTGTGTCTCAATTCCTTTTTGGTTCGTGTCTGGACTACTTTTACGACAGCTGAGCTATCAGTCAATCTTAGCAAACGTAAAAAAATTAAAATTTTTCTATTGAATTGAATTTTTTTTTTGATTTATGAAGTGTCAAATAAGCAGCTGAGCAATTTTGACGGTTTAACTAAGCTTTTTCTAAACTGTTATAATAGCAATGCTATGCTGTGACGTCAACATAGACGTAGACGTAGACGAAGCAAAGTATTCGAATACGTTCTAAATAGCGCAACTTTTTTTTAGGTGGAAGTCCGGAACGCTTTTAATGCTGAGATACGGAACAGGATACATACGGCTGAAAACCGAAGGAATAACTACAAAGCTATTTCAAACGTTATTTTTTTAGGTTGCCAGTCGATTGACAAACTAGTTTTTCGCTGCATTTATTTGTATCTGATGTGTAATGATTTTCGTAATAATTCGTCGCCAGCAGTAGTGATAGGTTGATACCATGACGGCTGTCCCATTTCAAATCCTTGTAAGTCCTTTTAAGAAAATTTTGAAGGAGTATCAAAAAACTTCCTATTAATCAACCTTCATAAATAAATGTTGCCATTCCGATATGTTCGGGTTCCCTAGGTTATCGGAGCGGGCCATATATGGTATATCGGATTATAAATACATATTTATTTTTGAAGGCTGAGCAAAAATAGGTTTTCAGGCTCTTCTTTAAAATTTTCTAAAAAGCATTTACTAAGTGAAACACTGACGTAGAGTAAATAATTTATTCGGACAGAAAAGAGTATGCACAGCTCGATCCAATTAAAAAGTTAGCGATTGAATAGTCTGTAGTTTGTGCGAGCTCATATACTAAAAATTCCTGGATACGCGACGACATGGGAGTATGTCTGCCGTTCAAACCTTCTAGCTTCAGCCACCCTGCGCTTTCACCTAAATATAGATATAATTCTAAGGAAATGCAATGAAGTGCTATACCATAATTAAAGCCGAAATGCATTATAACCTTAACATTATAAAAAGATATGCCGCCACTTGTAGGATTACATTCTCATGTGGCGCATTTATAAAATATGGTTAAGGAGGAGGTGTGAGTTTGGATCGGACATCGGACTCGAATGTAATAAAAACTACTTGTGGTCATGCAACTTTTTGTAAAAATAGCTACGGGAAGTTAATTCCATGTATGAACTTACTGATACGTTGCGGATTATATTAAAAATACTTCAAAAATAATAATAATATTAATTTAAATGTGCAGAGATTGACGGTCAATCGCACCAATTTTTGTCCTGAATTAATGAATTCGAAACCGTTCTCTTGAATACATTATCGATTATACCATACTTCATTCCTTACAAAACAATAAAATGTTAAGCCTTATAATATTTTCTTTTACAGATATCCATCCCGTTATGGTCTATACTTGAAGGATACTCCAAATGCGTTGGTTCCACTCGAATACGAACCAGAAGATAAGCCCTTATTCTCCGGTAAGAATTAATAGAAAAAGAAACATTTAGTAGGACGAATAAATCGAAGAAAATAAATGTAATCCCATTTCTATTTCGTAAAAACATAAATATAACATAATAAATATTAATAAAATATGGATAATAATGTAGGCATAGAAGAAAACCAAGTTAAAAATATACAATCAAATCACACGTACTTAAATAACACAAAGGTCAAATCAAATAAAATCACAAGAGCTTCGAAAAAGAATTTTTTCAAACCCGGCGTACTGACGAGTAGTTTGAATCGTGGATTTTTTTGATAGAACATCATATCAATCGGGCTTTTTTCTCCACGATCTTAAACTAATAAGTTAACAATGCTGCAATCTACTTTAACAACTTTATAATAAACGTTTCAAGACTTTTTGTTGGTTCTAGCCATTAATGCCTATTTTAAAATATATCCTTGTTATCTTTCCCATTGCATTATTAAATTTCAATATTTTACATGTACAAAAGTACAGCTTGCATTTTCTACACATTCATACGATCTTATAAAGCTTGCAAATTATACGAACTTGTTTGTTCTCAAATTCTGTGTTATTTACTAACTAGTGAGTTCTTGTCATAAACTTTTTTGTTTTGTTGGTGATGTGTATCCATAAAAATTGAAATACATTTACAATTACTTCGTGCTCACACTAAAAATCACGAGAAATTTCAAATGCAAGCTGTGCTTTCTTTCCTCATTACTGTTTTATATAAAAGCATTTGGTAAACATTTTAAAAAATTAAAATTTTGTTCTGTAGTTGGCATTTATTCTGAAGAAAACGAATACTATTTTTTAGTCATCAAAGATACAAATATAGATAAATGAGTCAATACTAAATTTATGAAAGGGTCATTACACCTAGTCTTTAATACATATCTATATATATATATACATATATAATACGTTGTAAATATATATTTTATATATTTATATGTCACATACATAGTTGTATTTTGTAAATGTCAACCAGTAAATACATACATATATTTAACGTAATACCTAGGTATTATTATAAAGTAAAAACCGATCTTTACTAACCCAATATCACTTGTTCTTATTTATTTATTTTCAAACAAATAATTTTTTCTTTTATTTTAAATAAAAAAAATATTTTTGAATACAAAAAGAGGTGTTTCTTTTAATTTTGGTTTTGAAAAGCACTCCTCTTCAAATTTCCTAGTTCGCTTAAAATTTCATTTTTTTTAATATAAGTGAAGTCATGCATTATATTTTGTTACATACTCGTACATCCTAACCAATGCTTTATTGCTTGACGTTGCCTTATCTAATTTCATTAATAATTCATTCATTATATAATTTGATTTTACAAAAAGGACTAGGAGCCCGCTTAAGGTGCCAAAATAATTGATAGCGCATTTTTTTATTAATAAGCTACGACTTCGAAAATTTGCATACGTCGGTTTTCCAATAGTTTAAGACAAAAGAACGAATATGGAAATTTCACATGAGTCCTTCGAGCAGCTGCCATACAAAAGTCCTTTACAAATACAAATATTTACGGCACTCACTAAAACTCAAGAAAACATTTATAATCATTTTAAATTTTTTACAAATTTGTTTTTAGTGAAAAAGAGATTCAAGTCTAGTTAGTTGTCAACAATATTCCTCAAAATACGTCAAGAATATTGGTCGATAAGAACTGAAGTAGATCTGGCCTTAGAAATTTTACAGTAGTTAAAACTAGCATGAAAAAAAATGTTTGGGGGTGCGTGCCTACAGGGTTATCGTTGAATGGGGTGAAATGGAAAAAATCCTAATTTATCGAAAACCGCAAAGAGAAATAATAAAAAGAAAAAAAAATTGTGATAGGGTTAGCAAGGTACGAAGGTGGTCTTTGTGCTCTAAATGAAATCTGAGAGTATTCTAGGTTTAATCCAGCTCAAAAGTTTGTAACGCATACAATCGAGCCTTGGACGAAAAAAGTATAGTTTATTGGTCATTATTCCGGAACCCTCTTGCTGGAAAGTGAACTGTGATTTACCCAATTTTAAATTATTGAAAACGCGAGAACGATTCACCTTCTCGATAATTTGACAATTGAAATCCCCAATGAAATAGCCGCGTTTTTAAAGTTTTCTCAAAAAACAATTATCAAAATATAAAGAGAAATTTGAGATGGCTTATCTTCTCATATCTACAGTATTATAATTTTGGAAATTCCCATGCAAAAAGTCCTTAAAACAGGTGTTCAGGAATATTGACCAATTACTTCGGACCGACTTCGAAATTTTGTATGCGTTGGTTTTCCAATAGTTACAGATAAGGATATGAACATTTATGAACGACTGTGCGGTTACCATCAGATAGAGGAGGTATGGATGACAAAATAAAAGCTAGCAACAATTTTATTTCGTCATCTACACCTCGTCTATCTGATGGTAACCGCGCAGTCGTTGATTCCATAGAAAAAGCAAATCTTTTGGCTTCGATTTTTGCGAGAAACTCTACCCTTCGACCTAGTGCACAGTCCCCTCCAACTGTGCTATCTAGCAATATAGAACTTCCTCCCATCAAATTTCGCACACGTGTCATTTCGAAAATCCTTCAAGCTCTCAATATTAATAAATCCGCTGGTCCAGATGGCATTCCCCCCATTATCCTTAAAAATGCTACTCTTCTTTGGCTAAACCTCTTCGCAATCTTATCTATCGTTCATATTCTTCTGGTAAGTTTCCTTATCTATGGAAACTAGCTAATGTTCAGCCGATACCTAAGAAGGGTAGCAAAACGAACCACGCAAATTACCGCCCCATTGCCATTACTTCTATTTTGTCTAAAGTCATGAAAACTGCCGTCAACCGTAAGATCGTGCAATACCTGGAAAGCAGTCATCTCCTTGATGACTGTCAATATGGGTTTCGGCCACGGAGATCCATCGGCGATTTGTTGGTATACCTGACTGAACGCTGGAACGCTTGTATCCATAACTTCGGTGAGGGTCAAGTACTTGCACTTGACATAGCGAAGGCGTTTGACAGAGTTTGGCACAAAGCCCTTCTATCCAAACTCAACGCATTTGGTATTAATCCTACTTGTATTCGATGGATTGAGAGCTTTCTTTCGGAACGTACTATACAGGTTGTATTAGATGGCGTTTCATCATCCCCTTTCCCCATCAACTCCGGCGTCCCTCAAGGCTCAGTTTTATCACCTACCTTATTCCTAATCTTTATTAACGATCTTTTGTCGTCCACTCTCAATCCTATCCATAGCGTCGCAGATGATAGTACACTTGACAACACTTACAGCTTCAACTCGATTACAGAGGCACGCCAGTCTTCGGTACCCTCTCAACGTAATGAGTTAATTGGTTCTTTAAACTCTGATCTTATCTCAATCCTGGAATGGGGCAGGGACAACCAAATAGAGTTTAATGCCGCAAAAACACAAGCCTGTCATCTTTCCCTTAAACACG